>JAVKLA010000024.1:9524818-9575206 GCA_034782735.1 Sagittarius serpentarius
GGAGGTGGGCGTCCCGCTGGAGGGAGAGCTGCAGCGGCTGGGGGAGAGCTCCGCTCCCCGAGGAGGGAGAATAGCGAGAGCCCTGGCTGGGGCATAGACATGGGGGTTTGGTTTTGGGTTGTTTGTTTTGTTTTGTTTTGTTTTCCCTGAGATTTTTTTCTGTTGTCTCTGGAAGAAGCAAGAATGCCTTTGGTGCTTATTTTTAACTGAAGTGTTGGCAAGCCGGCAGTCAGTGTTTTCTATTGTTTCTGCTTTGGATTTTGATGATGGAAAATTCCCCTGAAAAAAAAAAATAATAAACCTCAGAGCAGCAAAGACTCTTAAGCAGACGGCTATTTGGGGAAGAAAGTTCTGAATAAGAAGTTTCAGTCAGTTTTGTGTTTATGCAACTTGGCATAGGAAAAAATGACCGTTAAAAAAACCCCAAGCAAACCCCAAACCTATTTGAAAATGAACTTCAGTGCTGCGATGCACAGACATTTTTCACTGCCTGCGAACATTTGCGCTGGGTCTGCTCTCGGCTACCAGCAGCAGCAGAGCAGCTCTCGTCGTTCCCAGCTCTTCCCTGGGCTGGTGGCCTTTTCAAAACTGCCTGCGCACCGCATTCAGCGATCAGGACGCGCTGGTCATTTAGAGTCGAGTCTCATCAAGAGAACTTTTTTTTGTTGTTTGTGTTTATCACCTTTTTAACAATATTCTCGTACCATTCCTCTTGTAGGCTTTTGAGCGTAGCATGTTTTCTCTTTTTGGTTTTCGGCATTTTTCTTGTAAGTCCTGATCCTGTAGATGAGAGCAGGATTTTGCTTCTGTGTGACTTTGCATTGATGCTACATGGAGAACACTTTCAAGAGCATACACATGCTTCAATTTAAATGCAAGCACATAAATATTTGCAAGATTTGGGTTTGGGGATGTTTCTACAAATATTTCTAGCAGGTCTGGATCTTGGGTGATGATCACCTCTTCCTTCATGGCTCTATAGCGCTGAGCATATTTTTTTGTAAACACACCCGGCAAGATGTAAAGTTCCTGCTGAAAAAGTCTTCTGGACACAGGAGGCTGTTGCTTATAGTTCTGACCTGCGTCTATACCTTTTTATGCTCTTTTAGACAGGAAGAGGTGCTAAGCAGTCTGTGAGAAAGACCTTAAGCACAACATGAAATTAGGTATGGTTAGGAAGGAAGTGCAAAGATTAGGTGAATCTGTTGGGGTACACACACACACACACCCCTTTACCTTAAGAAACTGAAAAAAACCAACAGTGGAGGGATACCTCTGGGAGAAAGGAATGGTGCTGATGACCCATCCCTTCTGCAATCTACTGGATGAGATTTGTTTGCACTAAGTATTTTTTACTATGACTTTCAAGGGTGTCAGCAGACAACTTAAAAGCGTGAAAAAGGGATGTGTTTTTCAGGTAGATTATTGCAAATATTTAACCAAATATTCCTGTAAAGATCCCAAGGAGTTGTGTGCTCAGAATACCACTGCTTCCAGTTTTCATAAAGCCTGTAAACGGAACAGGAGCTCATGGAAGATCCTTTCTCAAAATCCAGGCTTCTCGGGGACTTTTATGAAGGAAGGCGAGTGATCTGGGAAACTATTGAAGCTATATGACCTGAGAGTTTATTGCTAGAAGGAGAAAAGCCTCTTTCAAGGAGTTAATGGTTTACTGAAAACAAGTACTTGATAAGTCATTGAATTTGTATTGTTTACCACTCCAGGTGTTCAGCAGAACTGGGAGCCAGAACATCAAACATCACATTTTCTATTGAAAGCTAGCTTGCTGATTAGTTTCTCAAACCCAACAAATAACTTTTATACACTTGGTGTATAATTTCCTGTTAGAAAGTTTACCTTAGGGAATGAAAAACACCCTTTTATAGAGGCGAAGTTAATGGCCATAATTAAGACATTTCTGGTGAAGATGTTCAGAACATGCATAACAAGGCATACAATGTTTATGCTCACTAGTGGTGTGGTATTTCACTTGCTGGCTGTGACAGAGCTTTTGTAGCTAGAAAAAGCGTTGGCATTTTTCATATTCTAATGTCTTTTTCCTGTTTCCCTTTTGTAATTTAGTTATGAAGGCACCAAAGATAACACATTTCTGCTGCTTCAAAATAATGTTCCTGACATTTTCAGAGTGATTTTTGCACAGGTTGATAAGCCAAGTGTGTCCAGGGAGGGCATCAGATACATTTTTGAGAGTGATTTTTCACATCAAAAATTGAACTCTTTGGGAAGGTGAGGTGGCAGCAAAAAGAGAAAATCAAATCTCTCTATTACTGGGATTGCATGAGTATGTAGAATTTGACCAAGGCTATCTCCAACAGGAAAGATGACAATGGTCATTTAAGAAAAAAGGGGGGAAATTAGCCTCAAATCCAGCCATAAAATTGGGCTGAAATTGTACAAATACCCTGCCTATGTAACACAGCAGCCTAGTTGCCATTTGAGCTATATTGAAAGAACAAGATGCCTTGTTTCCCTAGAAAATTGGTTAGGAAGATACTATGGAGTGATGCTAAATTGTACCAGCCAAGGACATGACTCTGTGCCATTGTAGGATGTCTCTGCTGTGGCAGTCAGTTCCTCGCTCTCAGTGCCCACCCCAATCGCTTCCTAACTTAGTTACATTACGTGTAGTCCTAAATAATTCGTGTTTCATTCACCTTCAGTCAGTCCTTCCCTCGCACATTGCTGGAGAAAGGTAGGGACTCTTAATTCACTAAAACTCTGAAGCACATCCTTACATTTTTGTGGAAATCTTGAGGATCTAGCCAGAGATGTTTTAAGATCTGTATCACTGGGCAATGTTTTGGGAGGCAGAGTTCCCGTAAAGATCCTGCTTCATTTTTGCCAAAGAGGTAATTAAAGTAACCCTGGAAAGGAGTTAGATGCCCTTTTGATGCTAGCACTGAGCGTTGCACAGGGAAATCCTTACAGCACACAGCGGCACACACACAGAGCCTTACACATATGTTCTTAATGAGGGCAAAAAGGAGAAAATAGGCGCACATGCCTTTTGGTTATGTAAGTTTTCCACGAATTATGCCTTTTTGACCAAAACCAGGAAAAGAATGTTTCTGAGGTTCCTTAATTTCCTCCTGTCCTTGATCTATCTTCAGCTACCACTGCCCTTTCCACTGTCATTTCACCTTGAGAAATCAGATGTCTCGGTGGGCTCTTTAAATTTAATGCAGACTATAAAATCAGGCTCACTGAGAACAGAAACAGCTCTGTGTGACCAGTTACAAGTAATCAACGCAGCTTTCAGTATCATGTATTTGCAGTGAACTCTTCATGGTCGGAATAAAACAACTCTGCCTCTGCAAACACTTTCTTGAGAAAAAAAAAAGTAGGTCTGGATTCAGCAAATTATTTAACTGTGTACATATATTTAAGCATGTGAATAGTCTCAATGGGTCTGCTTGCATGATCAAAGTTATGCATGTGCTTAAGTACTTTGTTGAATTTGGTCCATAGCAAATAAATCTGAACTGATACTCAACAAGCAGAAAAACAACCTAATTTGGAGTAGGGTTAATTTATGTCCTGCAGTATATTTGCTTAACTGTAAAATGAACATTTCAAGAGGCTGTTTTTTTAAAATACAGCTGGTGTCTGAAATTCAGGGGAAGCAAACAAACATCAGATTAGAATTTAAGTGCATTCGTCAAGCTCTTTCTTCTTAGTTTTGTCATTCTCTTCACTTAATATTTATTTCTTGGCACCTGAAAAGCAATAATTCCTGGTTGCTTCTGCTCCAGGTTTTCTAGATCTTGCCTTGTTATTTGCCGTTTACTGAGTATGAGTTACGTGCTGTGTTAGATATACAGAAAAATGCACTCTCTGTCTTAAAATGGTTGAAATCCACAAGACTGATATTCCAAGATGCAAAATATGTTCCATTTTCATTTCACACAGCAGATTCTGGATGCTCCCAGAGACTTGCAGATTTCAAGAATCAGTTCAATGGAAGAAATCCAAATTAGCTCAAACAAACAAACACAAAACTCCTGAGCAAATTCCTCCCCCATCTTCCTGACCTGGCCACGTATGTTAACTCTCATTAATTGGGGAACTAGCCTTGAACAAGTAACCAGGGAGATCCTATACTCTTATTTTTGTTGTCAGTACCAGCAGTAATACCTGGTAACTCTCCCAGTTCATGGTTCTAGCCTAAGCACAGTACGAATATATTCAGGGATAGTTACGGTTCTGGCAGGCAAGATATTCACTACGCATGAGTGTGGCTCTTCTGTTTAATGCACAGGAATGGGAATCAGGTAAGCCTGCTTCTATCTGTTAATCAATAAATGGCTCTTTTCCTCTCTTTTTTTCCTTGAATCATTAATAGAAACTCATCTCCTTCCTTCAGAGAGAGCTCAGTTCACTCAAGTTAGAGGAATACGTTGAAATCTGGGGGGGGGAGTGTGCTGTTTCAGAGGAGTGAAACATTACTAGCAAACCTCACCCCTGTGCATTAGCCATAAGATTGTAAGATCCGAATGAATACCTATGAATCAGGTTTTAAAGTTTTCACTGGCCTGTTTAAATCAATCGTTATCTGGGATGGTCAGTTGTAAACCATAATTTTTAAAGTATTTTTCTTAAAGTTCTGTTTTCCATAGATCACTGCACAAGAGTCCTGTCTTTCATTAGAAAAAAAGTAAGTTTGTAGTTGTCATGGTTACAAAGAAAATCAAGAAAGGTGTGAACCTTGACAGTTCCAAAACCAAAATGCAAATAAGAGGAAATCTAAATGTCATATGGTATGGGGGGAGAAGTTACTAATATTAGTCTTTAGACATTTAATTTTAATGTGAATGACAACAAAATGCTTTGCCTATTAAGTTTTATGCAAGTACTTTGCATCATCTTTTTGCCAAATCCTGGCAAGAATGATCAGTATAAATCTCAAGTTATTTAGAAGAGAGAAAATTACTTACTATAGGTCCAATAAAGTATGTGCAGACATCAGCTAAAACAAATAAGCGTCCCTATGGGAACTTGCATCTGTCTTCCCTAGAGAAGCTAAATGGTGACAGTACCACTACGCTAACCAAGGACTGAGAAACCCTCTGAAGATCAAACTACCTAAAATGAGTCTTCTGTTGAAGAGCTGGTTTAGTATAGAAAAAAACTCACACCTTCAACGATAACAGGGACAAAAATAGTTGACTTAACTAGGAGTGAATGACAGGAAAAAGATTTCAGTTTGGAAACCTGACAACATGCACTTGAAACAGGTATGATGTTTAATGTAGGAGTTAGTTTGGTTGATGTCTGGAAATCTGTGCCCTTCTCTGATCAAGGACATTTAGACAATAATATTCTTTTATAATACATGGAAAGGTTTTTAAATCTTTGTGATTCCAATGTTTGTTTTTCCTGTAAAACATAGAGGAATCCCCTGTCTCCCCAGGTGTGATACAAAGCTTTAAGATCCTAGGATGTCCTTCCACGAAGCTCAAAAACCAGCAATATTTGAAGGGCCTGTCATGGTGCTATTGCTTATGATTTAGCACAATTAAAATTTCCAGTGTAAGATATGGCTCTACGAGCTATATATTTAAATATATTTAAATACATTTATAACTATATTCACTTTCAGTTTATAAATCACAGTTTTGTTATTCTTCTGTGAAGCTGGCAGAAGTATGTCAAAAGACATGCCCACTTTTTTATTCTGCACAGATTTCTATCATGCACACAAAAAGAAATACTAAACCCTTTCATATTTTGCCCTTGTCAATAAATTCTAAAACCTCTATTTTTCCTACTGCACAGTACTTCATCTCCATCAAAAATTATGGGAATTACCTGTCCCCTGAAGCAGCAAAATCAAGTCTAATGTACTTTAAAATACAAAGAGTGCAAAATTTCAAAATTACACTTCAGTAATTCCAGAGCTTAAGCTCCATTTTCATAAGTAAGTTAGGGGCAGATTTCCAAAGCTTTTGGAAAATGCAAATAGATGCCTAGAGGGCTTTCAAAAGCACACATCAAAATGGAGAAGGAAAAAAACCAGAACAAAGTATTGCTGCTGAGGTTTCCATATTAAGAAGTTTGCATGGGAAAAAGGAAGAGTTTTTTATTTCTCATGGATTTTTGGAAAAGCTTGGGAATAAACACTAAAACACCACTGTACAACAGATCTTCAAAGCTTTGTAATAGATGTTTTAGGTCATCCTAGCAAATCTCTTGCAGCAAAAATTGGTGCTTTGCAAGGTCTGTATTTAACATCAATTCAGCAGATTAATTTCTTCATTGAAAACAGTTTCCCTGTTGTTTCGTAAAGTCTTTCTCTCAGTCTCATTCCTTGCTTTTGTGGTCCATCAGTTGGGAAACATGAGAGGGCAAGATACACGCTTTCAACAAAGAACTAATTTCCTGATCCTTTTGACCTGAGCGCGCCAAGCTTCCCCACAGAGAAACAAATTGGATGACTATTTTAGAATAATTGGGTAGTTCGATGCCTTACAAGTGAGTTATTGGAAATCAGAGCTGTGAAAAGCTCTTTCCTGGCTTTACCTGTAGTTGCTTCTCATCGAGCACTTTGTTTTTGAGAGGTTTCATTTTTTGTCTACTTCAGACACAACCGAAAAAGAGCAAAGAGCATAGCAAAAGCAGGTTTGTGAGAAGGTTTCAGATAGGTACGTTGCAAACTGGCTGTTATTGGGATTAAAGTTTCCCTCCTGCTGCTTTTCTTGTCCCTTCTCCCTTTTACATGGTGTCTTTTTAAGTCCAAAATCTTCAAAAGTCTTGTGTGCCTGTGTGAGGCTCCATCCACAATCATGCATGTATTTACAGATCTATGCACGTCCTCACTGGATTAGGGCTTTCTGTGTTAAACTTTTAAGGGCATGTATCTTGGCTTCTTATATCTATTGGAAGTACCTAGTTTACTGGTGACTCAAGGTGGGAGATTCTCACTATTGGTTCGTGCCTTGTGTTTTTCCCCCAGCCCACAGATCTTGCAAATTTGTTCTGCAACACCCTAATTCCTTGTCCTCCCTGAGGCACCCTACACTAGGAGCACTGACGGATCCGATCAGTCACGCTGTAGTGTGTGGAGTCACAACCTAGGAGCGGCTGTGCCGGGACAGGGTGCTGCCGTGCACGGGGAGGTTTCCCCATGCGACCCTCCGTCCCAATGCCAGGCGCGGGCTGGCCAGGTGGCCTGACTCAGCCGCCCGGTTGTACCTTCACATAGCCCAGATCTGGGCTGACATTTCCTGGCCCAGGAGAGCGTAGAGAGCTCTGTTGATAGCTATCAAATGGGCTGCCAGGGATAACCAAGTGTAAATCTGTTTCAGCAACTTTCGCTTGAGCAGACCCAATGATCTTGGAGACCATAAATGAGATAAAGCCTTCACACTGCTTTGGGGTTCATAATAGTTTTACAGATGGGTAGGAACTATACCCAGGAATTGAGCAGGCCAGTTCTAAGAGGAGGACACAGATCTGGGCTTCTCTTGGATCAAATGTTTGAAAATACCACTTGACTGGTTAAAAATCGCTCAGCTAGTCAGTAGCTGAGTTTGGCAGCTCAGCTTCGGGCTCTGAAATGGTGTGCTCTCACTGCAGGACACAACTGGGCTGCTCCACAGTCAGAGTAACTCTATAGCCAGAGCTACAGCTCTAGGCACAACCGAAGGCCAATGCCCTGCAAAACTCTGCTCGACGGCACAGAGGTACCTCTGAAGAAGCAGACTGGCACCTCTTCCCACAGGCTGTTTTCTGCACAGCCAACACTCAGTCTCACGGGAGCACAGGTGCATTTTCTAGCATCCCGATACAAGGGGAAAGCCTTGCCCAGGCTGGCTGAAGGCTAGGGTATGGATATGCTCATGGGAGTGACCGAAGCATAGTAGAGAGATCCCAGGCCATTACAGAATAGCTGTAACAGTGGTGTTGTAAGGTCAGGTCTGACCTGAGATTAGGGCAAGCTAATTTACCTTTCTAGGAAATAAGCTGAACACAATGTACTCTTTTCTATACTGGGGAAGTATTTTAGAGCAGTTATTTAAAACTGCAGCTCTGTTGCTGAATAGCAAGCCCATTCCGGCCCAGCCAGTTTCCTTTTTGCAGCTCCACAAAGCCACGTCATTTTGTAACTGGGAAGGACTGGCAAGCTGCACAGAGCTATCAGAAGCGGGGTTGTTGCTGCTTATATTCCGTCATGGTGGTGGTTATCTAAACGCCCACCTAGAGTCCCTTTGCAGTAAGGACTGTACCCGCCTATGGCAAAGAGGGAGGGCTTCATCTTGCAGAGTACGCACGTCCTCGGGGGCATTCCTAGAAGAAGGAAAAGCAGAGTCCTGGTAGGAGGGAACTCTCTTTCTGAGACTGTCTGCTGGTGGTTAAAGGCAAGTGGCACCTTCTCCTGAATATAAATCCACAAGAGAGCTCAGATCTACAATAATTTATTTTTTTTCCAAGAGAAAGTATCATGCTCATATGTGAAAATATAACTACAAAAATTCCGAAGATGTTCATGCACATAACTATAATGCCTGGAGAAGGGTAATTTTAATTTTGAGTCCAGGGCCACATTCTCAGCATTGCTTCAAAAAGACCTATAGCAATTTATACTAAACGAGGATCTGGTCTATAATTTTCTATACCAAGTAAAAATGAGCACTGGTTTCAATTTTTTTCCCCGCTGCTCCTTATAGCCTGAAGCACAACCCCCCAGTGAACAGAATGATAAATATTCCAATGTCCTGAACATGATGGATTTTAATTTCTTATTAGACGAAGCAGAGGAAGAGAGAAAGTAATAACTTTAGAGAGAACAGCTCTGTTTATTTCTTTAAGTTCCTACATTTGCCTGGTAGTCTGCTACGTAAGTGAATTTCCTTGAAATCTGATTATTGATGTACTTTTTTTTTTATTATAACTTTTATGTCAGACAGCCCACCAGCGTAGTTCCTCAAGAGAGAATGAAAGGGGTGTAAAAGCAGAAAAAGAGCTGGAATGCTAAATGGCAGGAAAAAAATTAATATTAAGTATAGGTGGTCAAAAACCAGCAAAATAGTTTTGTTAAATCACTGATGTTTTTCTGAAGAACTCAGCTGTAAAAGGAATCTGTTATGTGACATGGTAGAAATTGAGGGTAGAAATTTCCAACACAAAGACATCATTTCATTTGTCCACTAAAACTTTCTATGGAAATGTAAGCACGGGCGGAATAAGTAATGCAAGCACAGCCCTCTGACACTAACTGGATCAATACTGGATATATTCTTCTTCATTGCTGTAAAATCACAGCTCCAAACTGCTTTAAAGGGTCTGGTCAGTAAGTAAAGGCAAACAGTGTGCCAAGCAGGAAAGCAGTAAACACACAGTAAATTGATTTAGGCCAATTTTTGTTCTTTCAAGCAATAGCAAGTAACCTGTAAGCTCTCTGTTTTTCTGACCTGTCCCTGACTTCTGCTGTTTGTTTGCTTTTTCATGTCACTCAGTTTGTGTCATGCCTAAACAAAAAGATGGAATGATCTTTTGTTCCTGGTCACTTAATCCGTTTTCTATGAGCTGTACTTACAGACGGCAGAGTTATATGGATCATAATACTAACGAAATCTGAAAAACAGAAGGTCTTGAATAAGACTGAGGGTTTTTTTAGGTATTGTAGCAGAAAAGGGTTTCTCAACTAATAAGCCAGCCTTTCAACCAAAGAGAGAAACAAAGGAAGAGTCAAGCTGCTATAAGACAATCATTCTCTTTATCTGTGCTGTACAAGCACTATTTGAAAAGTAATGATAAGCCCTTTGCACTTAGATAACACAGCTGATCCAGGCATCTCTCTGAGATGCTGTGCAGATCTCCCAATTCAAAAGAGGCTCTTGCCTAGATTCAGGTGGGAAATGGTTTTCCAGATGGTTCAGTGAATATTTTAGAAATGTCAACAAATTTCTTCTCCTACAGTCTAGTGAAACGCACAGCATGTGAATACTGGGGTGTGCATCCCCATTCCTCAGGAAAGAGGAAGGCAAATTAAAACTCTTTGCTCTTTTTGTCTCAGAGCAGGAAAGCCAGCCGGGGTCTTTTTGACTCTGCCTGTCGTCTGTCGGCAAGGGTGCAGTTAGTTCCCTCTCACCTCAGCCTACCTTCATTTCCCTGCCAAGCAACTGGGCTGGCTCACTTTGGTGAGAGGGGCATCAAGGGGCCAATGCCCCTTTTTGCTTCTGTGCGCTAAGCGAGGACAGTTCAACCTTGCTCTGAATCCCCACTGTTTGGCTTCTTGCTCTCTTTGGGGTTCTCTGATTTTAAGCGTGCCACGCCTGAGGAGCACTGACAGAAGTTGTGTTGAAGCATACATTTTTAGATTGACTAATAGATATTTTCTGACAAACACCTCCCAAGTCTTTCCTGTTAATCAATACCTTCTTGGCTGCCTCTAATTACAGGAGCTGGGGGTCTGCTCCATCTCAGCCTCCCTTACACAGGCTGGCGTTGAAATCAGAGGCACTTTGGGCAAGCAAGAATAGTTCCTGGAGGCTGTAAAATGAAAGAAACCAACAATAGGGCCTTGTTACTTGGAACACACAGAGAGAGGCAGGCTGACTATAAGGAAATTTGGTTTAGACAGAGTTTTGTTTCTTAATAGTGAGAGGGTTATGAAGATGATCCTGTTTGTTATTTGCCAGTTATGCCCTGCTGTTTTCTGAGGGCTTTTTTTATCCAAAGGCACTCTGCCTAAAACAATGTTCCCATTGCTGTTTCACACCAAACTTTTGGGGAAAGTTTGGCAAAGTCATACACCTATTTATGCCTAGCACTATGTGAATATTTCATCTTTCACAAGCCGTGCCAAAGAGACTCACCATGAAAACAAAGATCTAAATAATTTTGGGACAAATGAGGGTTGTTTTTCTCTCTTCCAGTACTAAGTGTTTATAAACTTCAAAGGAATAATAACCTTGAAAAAAATTACAAACCCAAACATTGCTTTGAAAAATCAATGCTTTATTTCAGAAATGCTACAGTGAAGCACCTGGGATGGTTTTGATTTCCCCCCCTGCCCAGCACAAGCAATTTGTAGATACCCACAAGACCCAGCATCCTCAGGACTAGCCTGGCATCTCTTTCATGAAAAAGAATGGACTGTAAAGAGTTCTCAGAAGAGCCTCATTTTATATGTGGTACTATGGGCCTCCACTGACAGAGAGGGCAGGCTGCGTATCTGAACAAGTATTCCTCTTAATTTATTTTCTCACGGTCAGTATTTGCTTTCCAAGTGGGTGAAAGAGTGCTGCTATTGATCATCCCATGGGAGATGCCTGCACAAATAGACTACAACTGAGGAGCGAGGAGCGTGCCTCAGAGCAGGGCTGTTGTCCCTGTGAAGCCTTGGTAGGTGACCTGTGGTTCATTGCCCCAGGCATCCCCCTGATTCATGGCCCCTTGGACCAGGTACCGCCTGCCCGGGGATCGTACATCAGGACAAACAGCTCTGCCTGGCGTGGTCCCAAAGAAGAAGAGAGGCCAGGGACCTGTGGTGTAAAGGCGTGAGAGAGAAGCCAAGGGGCTGGGGGATGTGAAGCAGGGGCTTGTTCCGCAAGTCCCATGTTCAAGGCGTGACACTAGTTATTGGAGGGCTAAGGCAGAGTACGATTATCACACTGGCCTTCGGGCAACAAAGGGGCCAATTTCACTTTCTCTAACCTTTCTTCAGGGTTTGGCAGTAGTTTCAGAGCCCAAGCATGTTATGGTTTGTTTTGTTACATGCCAGGCTAATGCAGGGCATCATCTGGCATGTCAAGGAAATGTTTTTCACTCAGTATCATGAAAACTCCTGGAGTGTCAGCAAATCCCTGTGCTTTCTGCTGGGTGAATTTATATGTTTCTGTCCTCCTAATTTGTGTAGGCACTTAAATCCCCCAGATCAGCATTAGTTTTCAAAGCCGTTGAGAGAAAATACCTGCTTTCCTCTGGTACTGGCAGTCTGCTAGTACAATCAGGTGCCCTTCGTATCTGCCGTGTGTGTGCACCCTTTGTGACCTTACCTCCGCGTAACAGAGAAATCCCTCTGCGTAACCGCTACGACACAGGAAACTAGTGTGAGTGTCAGACAGCTCCGGCCAAATGATTTCTGACTAGAGTCCCCAAAGAGAACTCCACACATCTGTAATATATTTATGGCTTTGCTTACTCATGGTTTCTCCTCCCTGTGGTCTCTTTTAATGACGGGTATGAAAAATTAAGCTCCTTCATAGACTCCAGCACACTAAACAGACCTAACAAATGAACAGTATGTTCCTCAAACGTCATTATACCAGTTACTGGTTGACAAATTTACTTCGATACATGGAATGGGATCTGTCATGGGTGTCCTGCAACCCGTAACATGCTCAGGGCCAAACAGTGCCAGAAGCGGGACTCGCGCGAGTCCCATGCTCTGACTGAGGGCGGTTTTATGGCCCTTAAACGGGCAGTCCTCTTTGTGCAGCAGTAAGAATGGCTACGTGAATTTACAGTACGTAACTCCAAAATTACATTTTTCAACCAGGTAGCGGCAAAATAGGCCAGAGAGGGTATGTGAACCCAAACACCCCTTACGGTGTATGAAGCAATGAAAGGGGAAGGTTGGAACGGTTGTTTTCTATGCTCTATCTTTAAAAAATGTAAATCTCCTATCAGCTGGAGGCAGACCATTCAGTCATTTCAAGGTGGATATAACTATAATACCCTGTGCAATTTACATAAGACATATCTTTGGTTAAATTCTTTTAAAAGGATACCATCAATTTAAAGATTACATTTTCCTGGGTCATTAAAGGTGGTCACATACTAATTTATTAAAAGGTAATGTATTATATCTAGGAAGAGATAATATCTGCCAGAAATTCCAGGGAAGCTTTAGAGGTCTTGCTGTGATGAGTCAAGCTGATAACAGCATACGGTGAGACAGCTGCTTTAATGGAGCTGCCTGTTCATCAAGGCAAAGGGGTGCAGTGCAGTGGCAATAATCGTTTGGGAAGGTAGCATGGAGAGACACAGCAGTGGAGCCTACACAGGAAAAAGGAAACGCATCAAACTTTATTTACTGGGTAGCATTGCAACACATCACAGAAGCAGCCGCTAACTTCACTTAGCATGTGCCAAATAGCGTCCAGTCATGTGCAAATAAAAAGGTCCTGTACCGAAAAGCTTTCACAATCACAATGTGCTAAAAGCCAGTCTGGATGCCCCATCAAGTACCTAGCCTGTCAGGACATTTGAAGAAGGCTTGCAATGTAAATAACCCTTTCCTAAGTTATCTCTTGGTAGATGTTTGCAGTTAAAATGACCCTGTGGGAATACGAAGGTGCGCAGATCACAGTGGCTGACGTGGAGGGAGTGTGGCCGTGTTCCCAGGCCATCTGATGTCAGCAAAGAAAATGTGTGAGCAGCAATTTTGGAAGCCAAGCCTGAAGGCTACACAAACTCCATCAGCAAGAGGATGAGCCACTGAGGCTAATAACTTGGCTGAGGAGTCAGATGCTTCTGTATAACAAGCACTGGAGGAACAACACGCCGGAAAGCAGCAGCGTCAGCGAAGAGGCAAGGTGACAGATGTGAGCTGGAGGAAGGCTGGTCCCTCAGCCTTGCTCAGTGCACTGGAATTATCCCTGCAGGTCCACTGCTTTCGCTGAGAAGCTCTGAGAGTAGAGCTGTTCAGCAGAAAGAGGAAAGGGGAAAAAAAAATCCTTGTTGGAATCAATGCTGAATTGCAGCGGCTGCTGCAGCAATATGGCAAGGACCCGGATAGAGACAACCATGACGGAAAACCTGTGGCCAAGAGTGAGGAGGAAAGAGCAAAGGCTGATGATAGGAGACGGCAGCATGAGAGGCCCTGGAAGTTGGTCTCGGCTTGCACTTGGCCTCTGTGTCAGCAAGATTGTGTAAGCGGGGAAGTTCCTGCCAGCGTCTTGCTCCAGGGCTGGGGCTGGGGCTGGGGCTGGGAGCTGGAGGCTGGCGGGGACGGTATCACCGTGAAGGCTGTGTTTCTCTTATGGCGGGGTAATCTGTACAACGATTTCCCTTATGTGAATGCCAAACTAGGCTAGAGGGAGAGGGCTGAGATAAGGAATATCAAGAAAACACTCTTTATGCTGAAATTATTTTGTTGATTATTGCAATTCTAAGCCAGTCCTTAGAATTTAAAAACAACACCCTCAACGTTCAGCATTAAGTGCCCTACCTGATGTCCACTGTTTTGAGACCACAAATCATTTCCAGATCTTTGGCTCCTAACAGGCACCATCAGCACAAACCTTTTCCCCAAACTTTCTCTGTTTTTAACCCCTGAGACGGTCTGGGAAGCTCTGATATTATCTACTTTTCCCTAACTCGCAGGGAGCCATCACTGAGAACTGAGAGCTGGAATGCCATGGAGCAGGAAAGGCACGTCCCAGAGGCCAGAGCAAAGATATTTTCCTGCAAGACATACTCTAGGCTCCATCATCCCATACAATGAGTAACACGCAGCCTCCTCCTCCCCTGCCTAGGAACGGGAGGAGCAGGGAGGCAGGATTCGGGCAGCTAGCCAGCGGCAACCCAGCGACAGACCCTGACTCAGAGCAGGAGCAACCTTGCCCTTCCTGTGGATATTTCCTTGAAAGGAGTGATTTGGCCTTAGGCGTAGGAGCCGAAAAGGAACATCAAGAAATCATCTGTATTCAGGAATTGCTTGCTTTCATTTTGCACAAGTTTGTTTTTTAAGGATGAGCCTAATGGTTTCACGTGCTCATCTTCTGGTATTTAGCAACTTTTAATGTGAGAAGGACACAAGGGAAAATTAATAGTTGTAGTTTCTGAATTGTAAGATAGTTTTCAGAGGAACTGAATGTGTTTTTTTCACTGTAATTTTCAAGAAACCTTTGGGGCTTTGACTAAACTAAAATCTCTTTTCCTAATTTCTAAAAAAATTGTCTTCATTGTGAAGGTTTGATCTGAGCACAGAATCTGAACTGTGTTTTGGGCTCTGACTTGAGATGGATTTGTGGCTTAAGAAAGGAACTTCAGCTTCACCTCTTCCCTAGTTTTCCCATCTGTGAATTATTGTTTTTCTTCCAGCAGAGCTTTATAAACACCCAAGCAAAAAGGCCTTGGAGAAGTATGCTGTTATACAACTGCTAATCATTACTATTCTTCTATTGTATTTGGTGACGTAAGAAAGTCCTAGCCAGATGCCTTAAAATCTGAGGAAATGTCTGCAAGGCATCTTTGTGGTAACACATGGGTGCAGATTCCATTCATCATTTCCTTGACAGTTTAACTAACTACTCCCAAGCCAAAAAAGATCACTAAAATCCCTTCCAGAAATATTAGCTGAAGGACAGGAGCAAGTCACTAAAAGCTCAGGCAGCCTGTATAATTGGAAATGCCAAGGCTCGCAGACTATCAGGAAGGGGTCTGCAGAAAGTAATCAAAAAATGCTAGCTTGCTATGCACAGGCTTAAATTCTATACACAGGGATTTACACCTCCACTGCAAAAAAAAGAAAAAGAAAAAAAAGTTTAGAGCTCTGCACATTGTACACAGTTGGAACCACTCATCCAGAAACACTGGTTTGAACTTTCCGAAGTACCTGTGGGATTTAGAACAAATCCCGGTTAACTTCAGTAGAACTGGGGCCCTCACATCGCTTAAATAATTGAAAGCTCAAGTCAGAATTGCCAGAAACATGTTTTTCAACCTTTTACAATTTGCAGCACCTTAAAACTTTTTTTCCAGGGGAAGTGTCAGTTCCTGTATAGTGATTTAATACTGCAGAAAATAGGTTTGCTTTTCTTACTTACCCTCTGCAGACCCCTTAAAAACACCCTTTGAACACACAGATTGCAGGTTAAAAACTGTAACTTTGACGTATCTCAAAATATTTATTGTTTTCTCTAGAGCCCTTTGTCCTGGCATCATTCAAACACTACACAAAAGGCAGTGTCTAGTCCTTGTGTTCGGAAAAAGCTGAAAAATATCAGATTTAAATGTTTAGTATTTAAAATTTTTATTTGAAATCCAATTTCACAATTTTTTGAGCTGTAGCTTACATTTTTTTGAATGTTTGATGTTGGTAATGATGTATTCCTGACTTTTTCCTGATATTACATGCCTTATGTTCATCCTCTATGCATTATAAGCCCAATATTAAAAACATATTTTCATATAGAAATATGGTGGGGGTGTTTTGGCCCACTCCCCCCGCTTGTTTCCCGCTGAGTACCTTAGAAAACCTGGGGAAGCAGTCTGTCCAGGACCATCAAAATATAACATTGTAAAATGCAACATATGCGAACTTGAGATCCAGATCCATGCTCGCTTCTGGGACGTATTCTGTTCTACCAAATTTGTACTCATCTCTACTCTCTGTTGAAGCCTACAAGAAAGTCAACCTGCGGAGACCACAGAGAGCAAGGAACAGGCCATCAGACACAGCTTTAAAGGTTGTATTACTCCTGGTACCAGAAAGAACAATGGCCATAAGCTATTTGTTTTGTGTTTATAGCTTTTACCTTGGTATGTTGTTTGTCTTATAATAAACTTCTTGACTCACTAATCAGCCATTCAGAGGAGCTTTCTGAGCTGTGACTGGGGAAAAGATGAATGCATCCAGTTTTGAAATTATGCAGTGAAATGCTACTCTGCATATTATAGCTACAGCATGATATATTAGCTAATAAAAAACAACACGAAAAAGGCTTTGGACGGTGCACTGAGCAGTCAACGGGCTGCTGAGAAAAATGTGAAGGAAGGATTTGATGAGCTATGTGATGAAGGGAGGCAGTTCAGGGCAAAGGCTGAAGGCATTAGCCTTGGTGAGGCCTGACAGGTAACGGGAGTCGATAGCCGAGGGGCTTTGGAGTGAAAAATCTGTGCTTGACATGGTCGTAAGAGAAATAGTCTTCGTACGATGTAAAGAGCAGTGGATGAAAGTCATGATGATCCATGATGCGAAGAGACAGAACATCACAAAAATCCACAATTCAAAATTGCTGTATATCCCAACCAGATACAATGGGAACTAAAAATCAGAGGTCAAGAGTTGTCACTCCACCACGGACAGCTTGACCACAACAGGGCTACTGTCACCATCCTTACACACTGCAGTAACACCTGACACCTAGAGAGTAACAGGATTTCAGGGACCTGGGAAAGCAGCAAGGCCCTCTCTGAAACAAGAGTGGCACACAGGGCTTGGGAAACAAGTGTGGAGCATTGTTTAAGTGTTTAATTTAAACTACATCCAGCCTGGAGGGAGTGCTCAAAAGAACTCGAAGTCCTTCTGTGTATTGGGTTAGCTTTCTCCCTCAGCCCCAAACTCACCAAGGTTTGGTAGTCCCTGACCTGAAAAGCCTGGCCTGGCTGTTTGTCTAATGGTTTGGGTTGCTCTGTTTTGTTTGGTTTGTAAGGCTCTGAATAAAGCCTTACCTCAGGACATTATTAATCGGAGTGGCTGCAGTGTTCATTGTCTGGTTTGGTGGGCAGAAAGACAAGCCTACATACACATTTTGGCACTGGCAGGAAATAGTTAATTGCTGCAGTTTGGTGAAACAGACTTCTCCAAGGTTAAATATCTGAGGATGTTAATAATATGAAACAGAGACTTTCAACTCTGAATCGCAGATTAAAACCAACTCCAAATGAGGAAGAATCCAAAGTTACTGCTTCTTGGAAAATGCTTGGTAGCCTACAGGAAGTTAGCTTAGCTTTCTCAGATGAGGTCTGCCCTTTGATTTGCACCAATCTGGTCAGTTTGGAAAGTGATTGAATTAATCAGGTCTGCAGCCATGCTGAGGTGTTCAGAGCTAGAATGTAGCAATGTAAGCAGAACTGCCGGAACAGGTCGTAGGAGCACTTGTTTCATCTGTTCATTTATTTCGGTGGTTAGTCCCAGGGTTTAGTTCAAACAGCCTTTCATGGCCGCTACATTAAAGGAAATCTTGGGAACTTAGAGCCAACATGGCAGTTTTGGGGTCAAATTTGCTTCTAAACCTTTGGGGATTGGTTATGTGGCAGTATGGCAGAACAGCGTGACTGAGCACAAACACTAAACAAACCATTAAAAGATCATTTCTACTCTGAAAAGACAATTTCTTAAGTGCCAGGAAAGGCCATAGCTACACGGTCACTGAAACCTTTATCTGGTCCCTTGTTCACAGCCACTCTGAACACATCTTTACATCCATGACCTCGTACTTTTTTTCTGTAGAAAAGCAATGGGCTCGTTAGATAAAGCTGACCAAACCGGTCCCTGTTGCACACCCATTCTCTGTGTACTAAGGGTCACAAGGACAGAAATAAAAAGCTATTGCTCTAATGAACCTTGTGATGTGCATAAAGAACATGAAGTAAGATTACATATATTAAAAACTGGAGTTTTCTGAATTTCAAGTACCTATTTTTACACTGGATTAGGATTTCCCCTGCCCCGCCAAGCCTTGTTAACAGAGTGTCATGCGGCTGTCCAGAGTGATCAGCAGCAGGAGGGGGACCCTCTCTTCTGCTCAAGCATTTCTGCTATTTGGGCTTATGGAATGCCAAAAATGATTGTGAACTTCTCACTGGAGAAGCATGATGCACTTCGGAGCAGGTATTTGCTGACAGCAGAAAACCAGTGGACTCCTGATTTCCTCTCCAGGCTCCACACAGGGATGTGCTTTAGCGGGCACAGTCTTCTACCTGTCTTTTTGAAGCATGGTCTTTCCACCCTCTCCTTTTCATTCTTGGGGTGCTACTCAGCAAAGTGCTGCCTGTGCATTCACCCATCATCTTGGGTGGGTTTTGCAAACCACAAGGAGTTCCCAGGGGCCACAGCTACACTCAGCAGTTAGATTTAAGGTAGGTTTGGTATATCTGCAGGAACAGATACAGTGTGTGCAGTACATACACACACCTAGTCCTGTCTCTTCTCCACCCCAGTTCTCCTCACTCAGCTAGCCATCTTTCTCCTCCACGTAGTCAGTGCCAGCATAGCCCCCCTCCCCAGGCCATCAACATTCATCCCTACTGACCTTTCCTTGACTTCTCATCTGGTCTCAGCATCTTTTTTTCTACCCAGATCTCGGTCTCTTTGACAGCCAGAGTCCGGTCCCAAGTCCTGACCCCCACGTTGTGCCCAGCTCCCCTCTTGCTACCCCAGACACCCAGTTCAACCTCTATAAACCTCCAGTCTCTGTCCTCTGCCTCAGGTATTGTCACACAGTCTTCTCTCCTTCTCATGTTCCCCATCTTGCTGCTGTACAGTTCTGGTAGCTTCCTTCTTCACGGTGTCTGTTCAGGAGGAGAGAAATCCTGGGAAGACAGGAGGGAAGAAGTGCCTGCTCTTTGCTTTGGTGCCCCATCCACAGGTTAGAGGAGCCAGAACTGCAACTAAAGCGAAAGTCCTTCTTGCCCCTAGGATGCCAGGTGCATAGCGCAGATGAGCTTTAGTAAATCTTTACAAAATCAAGCTGTGAAGCTTTATTGAGGCTGAGTTTTACAAGCGCAGGTGTGCTGATCTAACAGCTCACAGCCAGCAAGCGTGAGGTCTCCCTGCCTCCTCTTCTCAAGGGCCTGCTGCCACCATTTATCTTTCACAGGCACTTGTATCCCTCAGACCTACTTCTGATCGCTGGCAGAAAGCTAATGCAGCCGTTTTCTGTGGGATTAGTGAGCTGAGTTAGGGGAGACCACAGAGGGGCCTGATAAGAGTGCAAGGTGACACATGGAGGGGGCTGAGACAAGCTGGCCAGGAAAAGGAGCGGGGCAGGGACCTCCCCATGCTGTTAGCCTGGAGCCCCTCGAAGCTCAGCTGGTCAGAGAAATGCCGTCTCTTGGATTTGGTCAAATGGTGCGTGCAGTTTTTCAAAGCTTCATCATGTGGTTAAACTGGGGCAGGCTTTCACAAAGGCAATTATCATCTTCCTTTTTCAAAGCATAAGGGCATTAAAGCCTCTCTGAGAAAGATTACCAGAATATTTTGACAAGGCAAAATACAACCTAGCCCTGGTCTTGGAGATAAGAGAGACTTCTGGCTAAGAGTTTCCCATGTAATTCAGGCTGAGGTAAATATTCAGCATGGAAATTTTAGCTAAAATATCTAATGTTTGGTAAATGTACTTAAGCAATCTTAACAACAGGGCTGCCAGCCTCATCTACAAGAAGTGGTTTGCACCCTTTTGGCAGGAAGATCTAAGATTGGATGGGTACAAGGCAAAGCTGGGAAAATTATGTTGCTCACTATTTCCCAATGAGTCATCAACAGGTTTTTCAAAATTTTGTAATAACAGCATTTTTTAGAACACATGAGATGCTTTTCTTCAAAAAGTAGCATTATAATGAGGAAGGAGTGGAAACGCATGTGCTTTTCATCTGCACAGAATACAAAGAGACTATGTAATATAAAGCAGACCTTAAAAGAGACAAATAAGCATGTTAAAGAAAAATGCTGGTAGAATAAATCTGGAGAAAAATCTTTCAAGTGCACATTGAAATCCTTTCATATCATCTGAAGTACATAAGCAAGACAGAGAAAACTACGCCAAGAGTCACGGAAGGGCTGATAGATAGGCTCACACACCCAGCACTGATAAACAAGTTCTGTGCAAATCTCTTTCATACTGTTTTGCTTTTCCTCTGATAAATGTTTAAAAAGAGATTTGTCTTACCAGGGTGACTTCAGTATGCGAAAGTGAAAAGAACAGGGGTTTAATATTCATGGATTAGATAGAGCTTTACAAAATATTTTGTTTTACTTTTTTTTATGCAGTGTGCAACCAGTATCACTTACAAACTCCCACATAGAGTCTTTGCCACCCTTTGCTATTGTGGGTACAAGCCACTCACAAGTAGAAGTCTGAGCGATTAGGGCAGGTACTTCTATGGTATTCCAGTTTCCCTCTTTTTCTTTTGCTGCCTCTCTGCTCTGCAGAGCCCTGGAAACACGATAGCCCAGGCCCCACCCTGCTGTTGGAAAGTTCATGGAAACCATCAATCAGAACTAGTTGCTTTTAGCAACCAACAACAAATCTGCCCGAGTTAGCCACAGGGATGGAGAGTACGTGGTTATTGCTGCGTTGATGTTTAGCTGAGAATTCCTAGCATCAGGAAGACTTAACCTGTAGGAGCTTCCAGAGAGAAAGTAAGTATTGAGTAATGTCTGCAGGGTGTGATAGAAGTCTCCTCCAGCTTGGATGCACCCCAGTCACCATTACTTAGAGCAGAAAAAGACCCTAACCCCAAGAAACTAATGACCAGGGTGTTCCTCATATGAGGTGCCTGTGTCAGTTGTGGGGGAAAGGCATGCTCAAAATGCCACTGGACAGCCTGCCTTGCAGTCTGCAGCAAGGTTTCTCCTGGTTGAAAAATCTGCAGTAGTGGAAATGTCACAGTCAGCCTTTCCAATAGCCTGAATTATAGTATATTTTAATGTTGTTATTATTGCTGACTTGTTTTGTAAAACCTTAAACACCTTGACAGGGGAAGAGATACATATCTATTTATAGTATATGTATAGGTGTACGTGCTATATATATGTATGTATTTGTACTGAGAAACCATATCTGACTCTCAATACTTGTACCAGGTAGTCCTTGATGTGTGTGCAGTACCACCTCCAGTCTCACCTAGGACCACCTTCTGCACCTTCACACCGCAGTAAAATGAGACAGCACAAGCTGCAAGACTACAAAGCACAGGAATGCACACAGAATTACGTTCATTTGTAAGCCTTATCTGCCGACTAGTTGCTGCCTCCCACAGAGAGGGTCTAAAAAAAGTGCAGCAGTCTCGGAGGGTGGGTGTCGGCAGAGGGATTATGGATTCTGACCCTCCCAACCCAAGGTGTTTTCCTAGGTCAGGGCAATGTGGGTTTCAGCAGCTGCCCCTGTGCTAACACCTATGCCCTTGGGAACAGGAGGTGGAGAGGAAAAGAAGGGAAAACATGGACACAGGCTTCAAAATCAGATCAGGTTTCAAGCGGGAAAAGGCTGAAGAGGATGATTTCTCTTCATTCCTTTCCTCCCCTGAGTGCCAGATGTGGAGAAGAAGCCTGCTGTGGTGTTGGAGGGAGGCAGAGCTCTTGTTATGCAGATCCTAGCATCTCTGTTCAGTACAACTCATCCTGCCTTTGGGGAAGTTCAGCAATTTCAACTCTGTCTTTGGGATTTTTCAGAGGGTACAATCTACCAGTTAGTCATTCAGCCTGTTCTCCTAGTGCTCTTTTGAAAGAATCACAGCATTTTCAAAGAAGTCAGAGGTCATCACTGGCTTAGCTTGACATTTACACTTGTATTTCTTATCAGGAGGTAGGGGAACGGCATTCAGTACTGGTAAACCTGAAAAAGGTGGAATCTTTTTTTTCCCCTGAAGAGTTTTAGAGCTCTCTTTCTCACACTTATTCACAACCTAAAAAGAATTCTCTCCTTTCATCATTTCATTAGGAAAACCACACTGCAGTACACTGCAGCTTGCCATTGACATTCTTAGCAACATAAACACTCCTGCAGAATAACTACCTGAACACTTTTGGACATTAAAATGCCAGAGGATATATTCATTCCATTGATAGAGCAACTAATTTTTGCCTTCCCCACCATCCTCACCCCCACTCCCACCTTTTTTACACCTGTCTGAAAGATACAGGAATACCTGAAGCCAGAGGAACTGCATAGGTTCTGCTACCTGAGCCTCTGGTCTATCATTTGGTAGGTCTGGGTATCAACATCCTTCCTGAACGTAGCAGGTACTGCAGACATGAAAGCAGAAGAGCCTAAAATAAAATACCCAGGTTTGCATTCTTTGGAATTCCTGGTGATAGGATGGAAAATTTTTGTTATTTAGATTCACTATGAAGTATGTAAAGTAGATTTTCCAGCAGATAAAGGGAGAAATGTTAAACAAAGTTATTCTTAATCAACACTAGGCGAAAATTTTGAGGCCTTCCTCAAACTCAGAATCTCACCCTGCTGGGCTAGGTGAGAAGGCATTCCTTCCCTTGAAAAGTTTAAAACCTAAAGGGACCAGAGAGTCATCAAAGTCAGGGACAGCTCTCTTTTCACAGACAGAGGAATTAGACGTGCAGAAGCCCCATGTCCTTCTCTACAAGATTACCCCTTTTCCCAGAGATTTTTTTAATAATAAGACAAACTTTCCTTATTAGCAGCATTGTACACATGATCTGTTCTTTGGCAAGTGCATTCCTTAATGTGCCAATTAAAATAATTTTTACCTTCGGCCCTCTCGGTTTATTTAGAGACCTCAAAGTACATCAGCATACATGCAGTAACAACCGATAAGGGAATAAAGTTATAAACAATCCTAATTTGTATTATGCTGGGTACATCAAAAAGCTGCTTTTCCATAATCTGCTTATTGCCTTTGTAATCCTTACACAAGACCTCTGAAAATCTCCCTAGAGCATAAAGATAGAAAAGAATCAAAGAGGGAGGGGAAAAGGGAAGCACATTTAATAATTGAGGAAAATCTCATTTGAGCAAAGGCTAAATTATGAGCACATGAAGCTTCATGTAGTTCCATGTAAAGGTTCCAAATATGGCTGCAATGGAGAAAAAAAAGTTGTGTCTAGCAGATCTAGACCATACATCTAGCATCTAGACCAGGACGGATCAGTATCGTGGACCTAGGGAAAACCTGAGCCTAGGCTGTAAAAGGTATACAAGGAAGCTGGAAGAGCTAAAGCAGCTTTAACACTCCTATCCAATTCAGAAAATACCAGTTTCATATTTGGTTGCCCCAGCACCAAGAACTCATCTGTTTCCAGAACAAGTAAACACGGCTTTACTTCACATGGGGGAACTTTGTCCCTACAATATAACCTATCCATGGGGATAGTCCTCTGGCCATGCCATAGCAACTTGGTAAATTCAGTTACTTCAGGTCTCTTTTTACCATGGTTTTGAGCCAAAAGTGAAGAGAGCCCCACAAAAATCTCTTTGAATTGAAGCTGCCATGTTTTGGACCGCCCAGTTTCAGCACTGGTTTCTCCCATATTTCTGCGTGCCACACAGCACTTGGGACAGAGACTAGTAGTTAGGTCCTGTCAGCCCTGTGAGTGCCAATACGCTAGACAAATACCCAATGTACAAAAAAATGCTAGACTTAAAGGGAAGTATAGATCCATACCTATGGCTTGCATTCAGATAGGTTTAAATATATTTTGAGTTTATTCTCCTTTATTTTGGTGCTCCCATATTATTTTCTGGTATTTTCTGAATAAGTATGCATTAATAACCATTTGTGCTGGGCTGCACACATGTGGATGGTCCAGGGTGTTGTAGAGATGCTGAAGGCACTGCACATCCATTGCACAGAAGGTTTGTGCATGCACGGTAATTCTGATGCAATCAAGATGTGTCGGACCCACTGGGAATGTATTATAGAGTTAATCTGTACATGCATAGTGACCAACTATGGAGCCTAATCAAATGTTAGAATGTCTGGACAGAAATACTGTTCTGACTCAGTTCCCAGAAAAGTAAAGAGATACTAGGAATATGTCTGAACTCCCCTTTTAACCTATGAGATGAAATTTCCAGCTAGAAAATCTGGCCACATCCAGGAAATGCAGGCACATGTATCGTAGTCCTACCCAAATAATATCCTGAGTTCCCATGGTGGGAAACCAATGCAATTAAAAGGAGATCGGGCTGACGTGCATCTGTGCGCACAGACATGCACAGTGCAATAAAATGCTGGGCTACATTCCTTGCTCAGTACTATTGCTCCTAGTAGTAAATCCACACCCAGCAGTCATGGAAGAAGGAAAACCAGCCACAAGAGGCAGACAACAGGCACAGAAGTGACAGAAGCCAGTCTAGGCAGAAGCACGTTTTGGGAAGCGTAATGCTCCCTGGCAGGCTCCAGTGGCCCTACAGACCCTGCTGACCTGGCAGACCCTTGTAGCAGATCCCTGGTGGCAGTGCTGGTGTTGCTGTTACTTCCCCCTCCTTGCAAGAGTTTGCAAGTAAAGGCCACGTGATGAAGGAGGCTTCTTTTTTTGATGTGGTCTCCCTGAAAGCAGAACAAAATTTCTTCAGCTTTGTAATTCAAAAGTATTTTAATTCTGTAATGGCATTTATTCTTCAGGCTGTGAATTGACCATAAATAGTTCCCTGCAAGAATTTGCTGTTGGGACTGTGGTATTTATTAGAGAAAATTCAGATAGAGCACCTTAGGCTAGGCTGCAGCCCTTTTGGTCTCTGTTCATAGCAGAAAGGAGGCTGGGAGGACCTGAGGGGATCTCCCCACCAGAAAGCACGTCACAGGCTTTCCACACTGCTTCCTCACCACATCCGCAGCATGGGAGGGCTGGGAGAAAGAGAGGGTATGACCTGGGCACACTACAGACCAGAAACCTGTACCCCAGAAAAGCTGATAGCAGCCAGGCGAGTGTTCCATAAATCAGAGCAGCTTCTTGTACTTACAGATAGATCTAGAGGAGCACCTTTACTACCCTGAAAAGTGGAAGATGCGTCAATACTGCCCTCGCACTCTCTGATGCTGTGTCTCCTGTGGTCCCTATGTTGAGGAGCATGGTGTGGAGTACTGCCCACCATATTGTGTGCTCTCCTTTTGACAGCATCAAAACGTCCCAGCATAAAACTGCCAGGGGCAGCGTGGGCTGGTGGCGCAGCTGCAGTGTTGCTGGGGCAGGGACTGGTGGCCCCAGGTTGGGCTGAAACGTGGTGCTGGGCTATGGGCAGGGTGACAGGAGCTCCAGGGGAGGCTGGGCAGGGGCAGTCATGGCTGGCAGTGCCCTCAGGGACCTGACAAAAATTGATTTGGGCAGGCCCTCAGGTGTGCATTCATTGTACATGAATTTATCTACCAACACTAATGTTCTGTAGTAGATAATGGATGAGCCTCGGTGACTTAGGAGCACACGTGCCAACGGAGCTCAGCATACCACACAAACCTTGAATAAATGCGTAAAGTAATCGTGGTCACTGCTTCAAGTAGTCCTATTTACAGACATCTAAAACCAGCAGTGACTAAAACAAACTGCCTTGAGTTAACACAGTGTCTGGAGTTGTCCTGCACATACTGTGGTTAAAACAGTGCTCAGCTCTTGGAAATCAGTGGTCAGACACTTCTTTAGAATATTTTATAGTTAATAACACTCTTTATCCTCAAAGCAGGCCTACTTAATTGCGAGTTGATTTTGCTGTACAGTCATTTTAACACCTACATGTACTAACTCATCTTTATGCAGTCCCACCAGTGAGATCTGTAGAGTGGGAACACTCTTTGGTTACAGAAATGACTGCCTGAGCTTTGATGTGGTGTAAGTGTCACCACCTTTCACATCAAGAAAAGCACAAATCCCAGTTTCAATCAAGGTGAATATGCTGTCTCTGATTTGAGTTTCCCATGTACTTTATTAGTTTAAGCTTTTACAGTGAACGTAGCCTCACAGAGGAAGCCATGACACAGAGGAAGAAAAAACAGCTAAACTGTTTGTCTCCATGGATCAAATCCTAAGCCACTTTGCAGGCAGGTACTGGCTCAAAGACTGATGCAGCCGTCTCCCTGTATAGGATAATTCTTCTGGAGGCAAAGCAGCCCAAGAGTCAACCAATCCACCAATGAGGGTGTCACTTTTTGTTACCTGGAGAAAATATAAAACAATGATTACCAGTGTGAGTGTCTACTGCTTATTAAAAATAAATCCCATTCCATCTTTCTGTCCCATTCAAGAACTTTCTAAAATCCCTGTACTACAAAAGGGTGACTGATGTGGGATGCAGAGTGTTCCTATTTTTAGCTTTATAGCTATACTTGCCAGTCTTTGAAGTGCATTGATACAAACCAGAAACAGCTGGATCTTCAGTCAGCAAAATGGGAAAGATAGGTGGTGCCTAGTCATTGAATTAAGAAGCTTCATTGCTGCCCATAGTCACTGATTGGATATTATCTAATGGCAGAAGAAGAGATATTGTTAACATCTGAAGGTTTCAATTTCAAGTATTTTTAGGAGATGCATCAATTGAAGCAGTGATTAGACAGAAGTGGACCAAAACCATCAGTTGATTGCTTTTAGACATTACAATCTCATTTTAAAATGAATGAAAACAAGTCTATAAATTTATTCAGCTGTAATTTCAGTCTGCTCGTATGTTATGATCTTGCTTTGTTTTGCAAACATCAAAGGGAACTGATTTATGTCAAATGACCAACACTCTTTTCTCCCCCACATGAATAATTCCTGTAGCTGATTTCTACTGGGAAAGAGAAATAACTTTTATTTCTGTTACGTGCCTAGTCACAGTTTAGAGCAATTAGCTGCATTTAGGATACTTCAGATTATTTTCTATTCTTCTGACAGGTCAAGGAAAGTAGCCCAGCAAGATCTGTTTTGAAAGAGACGTTTTGAACTTGTTCAAAGCAGTGTATACAGCTGGATTCAAGTGCTTCATTTCCAAGGTTTTTGTTTTGGTAGGAAATTATAATTGAGACTAATGCCTGTACACATTCATCAAAATGGGTATTTTCTTGACTGCCTATTCAAACAATGCCTCTGACACCGTTTCTGGTTAGCATCCCCAAGGCTTACAGCAGATGTTTGTTTGATGGGCTCTCATCTCCACTGTTATTTGGGAAGTCCATTTGGAAATAACAGCTCTGTTACAAACCACAGAAAGCAGAGGCAACCTTATCAGAATCATTTACCCTGGGCAAGCCAAAGGAAATCCCTGAGGGGGAAGAACATCTATCTAATGACCGTGCCCATTAAAACTATTTTGGGAAAGAGCTGTGAAATAAATGTGTTCATGTTCTGAAGATCCCTTTGTCTCTCCTTCCCAATGCTGCTAATAGGTTTTCGGTGCTGCTGGGTGTCCGAACATGCAGACGCTCTGTGTTCTTAATGTTGTGTAGTTGTAGCCATTGCTGTGATATTTAATTTGGTAAGGCTACTTTTCTGTGTTGAAATAGGAAAGCAGTTTAAAACACGATTATGTTTGTCTCTTTTTAATGGGCTGTTAAGACAGCCCTGGGTTCCTCACTCTTTTAAGAGCCTTCGTTGTGCCTGAAACTGAAGCTAGTGACAACTGTGTTTAACCAAGGATTTAATAGGCAGGGGTCTGGCATGGTTTCCTTGACCATCATAAAACAGAGATTTTAGGTACTATCAACTCTCCATTTTATTTAATGTATGAGTCACTGACTCAAACAAAATAGTGATTTAACCTTAGCATAGCTCAGTTTAATCTTGTCTGTGTAAGTGGGAGCAAAATGGTTCAGAATGGGACTTTAATGTGCTTTCAACACAACTTGTCCTTATCTCTACCTGTGTGACCAACCTGACCTGTGAAAGTCACCTGGACTTGAGCATAACTGTACTATCAAGAGAGAGTTGATCTGTAGCAGTATTTGGCTCTTATATGCTGCCTTCCAGCCAAAGTGTTTTTCTATGATGAGTAAGATTCAATAAGGCTAGTCAAAAATTTACTTTCTTATTGTTGTCATTTTTTCACAGAACTAAAATAAGGTTTTAGGGAAGAGAAGTAGTTTTAATTTTTTCCCTTGGACTTCATTGAAAAGCTTTGGATTTTCATTGCCAAAAATGAGAAGAAGAAGAAAAAAGCTGGCTTGTGTGATTTTTTTATTACAAACAGCCAAAACATTTATACAGAAATAGGAATTTTCTTGCAAACAGCATCTGTTCTACCCAAGGCTTCTTTTTGGCTTCATAAGCTTTCAGGCAGCTCTAATTCTTATCTTTGTCATATCATTAAGGCATCTGAGGCTCAGACAAATGAAGTGATTTGCACTGGGTGCCCCAGTAGGCTGGTGACAGAGCCCAGAAGAGTCTTGTTCCCTGACATCCACTCTCATGCCTGAGCCTGTTCTCCATTCCCACCCCTCTGCAGTAAGAAAGACGTTCATCAGTGCTCCCAAGACAGCTGCAATATTGGGAATAGTCTTTATTCTCAGAATAGAGAACTGGCCTGATAATAGTATACCTGCTGATAAATGCTGATATTATTTGGATATAAGCATCCTCTGGAAAGATTCTGCTGCAGACTGAGGCATCGTGACTGTGAGGAATATTATTCAGGGTCATATGTCTTTCTTCTGCTAGTCTACTGAACACTTCCCTTAAGAAGGGTTACAAAGGAAAGGGAAATGTAAATGATGTTACTGAAGCCTGTGTATCCCCCCTCTCAGTTATAAATGGCACTTGGTAATCAGGGTCTTTGTTACACTCACGGTCACTGGACATTTTAAACAGCGGTTGGGCTTAATTGGAATACATCATGCTTTCAGTACCTGTGTAAACATTAGACCCTATCTGCTGCTTCTTTACCTACTCCAGATTTTTCCATAAAAGTGTATTCTGTGCTTTGAGAGGATTTATTACTGTGACTTCCTCAGCCTCATTTGAAACAGGATTTAAATAACTGGATTTCCAATCTTTTCTTCCTATTTGTACTACTGTTACATGCAAGCAGCTTTTGTAGGACATAGGACCTGCTATAGCTAGAAATGAACATATTTTGAATGTGATACTCTCCAGTTTAGCAAACAGTGTTAATTTACTAGGATCACAGTTCTTGGATTGTCACTGGTTAGTGAACGCATCCAGGGAAAGGTGAATACTTCAATAAACTGAGACAGTAGCTCTTAACGTATATGTTTTTAGTGTTAGTTGCCAGCAAGCTGTGCCAACTCCTCATTGTATATAATACAATATATACAAGTTAATATATATTTTTAATGCTTTTGCCTCAGGAATATTGACTAAAGACTTTCCTTTCACTTTGCTTGGTAATCAGTATTCTCCAGGTTACGCGGCTTGTTATTTCCATCTCTTCATGATTTATTGAAGAACTAAGTGAAGGAAATCTTCAAGTGTCATGGTTGAATTTCATTAAAATTCGCAAGGATAAGTTTAATTTGACATTGGTCAGATCAGTGCAAGACTAGGTACCATAGCAGAAAATGTATAGCAGGGATTAGCATGAGTATATGGATGTCACAAACAGATGTTCTTCTTTGCCCAGATCTGATGCTGTTATTACCTGATGAGGTGGAACCTTAGAAGAAATGCGAGAAACCAGGTTCCACTGCGTGTTGTTAAGAGCTGGGCAACTGCTCAGCTCCCAGCAAAGGAGGCACAGGTCAATTGTCACTATCGTCTCCTTTCCGAGGGTGGCTTCTTTAGATAGCTCTAACTTCCTATTTGGTCTAGACTCTAAAGTTGGGTTTGTTCCCTTTTATCTTAGGAAATGTCTTTGAAGCTATCCACAAACTTTAAAATTCTTCTGTGCTTTCTCTGCCTATTTAAACTGATTGGAGAAAGGAAAAAGGAAAGGTAGCAACCTAGTAATCCTGGAGGCGTATTGAGAGACTGTAATCTGGACTGTAGTCATCCATCCTCTCTGCGCTCCCTGGCAACATGCTATTGAATTAACACACTGCATGTGCCCAGTGCATATAACAAATAATGAGGTCTCATGCTGAATTCATAAACAATCACAGAGAAGTCTCCAGGTTGTTCCCAGTACCAATATACATTATGCAGGCTAATATTCTGTAGTGTAATTGTATATCATAGACCTTCCCTGAAGACCATATTGCCTAGCTCTACTCGGTTTTCTTTAAAAATACATACTATGGATTTATGTTCTTGTAGCATAAAAGATACTCCTCCTTGGGCCCTGTAAATCCAAGAGCTGGAAATGAACACTGGTGTGGGGCACACAACCTTCAACAATATTTTTCCTGTCCCCTTGGCTCTGCTCATCCCAATGGCCAGATCTTAGGCTTTGTTTCGACATTTTTGCAGCGCCTTTCCCTGGGGACCCATGAGCCTGCCATAAGGGAGAACCTGGATAACACAGAAGATCAAGGAGCTTGTGCATCCTCTCAGACCCTGGGCTCAATCTTTGCAGTTGGTTTTGTGAGAAGAGGCTGGGCAAGAGCAGAGGATATGGTCTGTGACCTGCGAGCAAGACCTGCTGTATTCTGAAGTTAAATGCAGTGGTCAATACACTTTGGTAATTACACTGACGCATGGACATAGGATGAAAGTGAGGTTTGAGGAAAGTAAAGATACAAATGGATTTATACTATCTTGCTAATCAGCTAGCCCAAATAAAGTACAGCTTAAAAATTGCCCTTAACTTGTACAGGGACTAGTACAGTGACAAGCTCTTTAGTTGAGAATAACCAGGAGAACTTGGTGAGAATATGATATGCTGGACTGGGTTGGGTGGTTTGGTTTTTTTTCTTTTGTGCTTTATTTTCAGTGATGATAGATTATCTAGTCAATATGATCACCTCTTTTGGAAGGCATTTATAATGATCAGTGTCAATACACATGATGAAATAAAGCAGTCTAAAATTTATTCATAGTCACTGAGACTATTTTTCACTTAGCATTAATGCACTGAGTGCAGAACACAGTCAGATATGTTAGCCAAGAATAAGCTCAGGCCTCAGCACAGAGCAACGGATGTTTAATGTATCTTGACAGTCATTAAGTAGCTGGTAAAGGACTGGCAATGAATTCATTATTCTCCTTATGAATCAATTCCTATTTATAGCAAACTATCAAAAATTCCACATTATAATATGGAGATTGAGAGCTTACATAATGGTTCTTTCACCAGAGGCAGCCATGAAAGGACCGGTGAGACTAGAACAAATTACAGTTAATGATAGACTCTTTTTCAGAGAATTAAACACTTTAATTGGTCAATCAGGTTGGGCATTTGAGAAAGGAAGACTTGCAATTATGTGAAAGACTGCCTACTGTACTTTGGCAGCTTTATGGGCTTCTGGCAATTTTTCATCAGGATTTAGATTTGTCATCATGTTCTAATGCTCATAGCTACACCTAGCCAAGAATAAGAGCTGCTTCTTGACCTCTTGGGTTTTGGGATTCCTTTTGAGGAATGAAGTTGTTAGATCAAGATTTTGGTACTGATACACTATTGTCTTGGTGTGCAATTCACTCACGATATCTATGTAGCAGCTAAAGTGTCTTTTGAAGGCTTAAGTGAGATGTGATACCCAGACCTTTCTGCTTAAGGGTGAATTTCACCCTCTTTGCATATACGTGAGGCACTGACATCAGTTCTTTGTGAGTTGCCCATGCTTACTGTAGCGCTGAATGAAGTCAGGGACATCAGGGTAGCAACACTCAGTAACATTGCTTGAAGACATAGGTTTTGTTCCATATACTTCTTTTTCAGGTGAAAGTAGGCTTGCATCTTGCATCTAATTCACAAGAGCTGCATCAATGTACGTTAACTAATGACTCAGGTATGTGCAACAAAATTCATTACATGTGTTCCTGTGGAAAAACTTTCTTCACTCTACCTCAGTTGTCCTCCAGTTAAATATCAAAATAACCCCATATATATGTCTGCCTTGCATGTTCAGTTTGTCATTTGTTCAGAAGAGAGTTTATCTCTTAATGTGTGTTTTACCAGACTGCTCACTGCACTGCCTGGTTCCTGGTAAAAGCTTTGAGGTGCTAATGCCATGTTGCAACTACTTTTAACAGTTGGTGTTACAGCATCTGTAACAAACCACCATTGTGCAGGTTTCTGGGTGTCCCACATGAATCAATGAGTTGGAGCAGCTGTTCTACATCAGAAAAAGCTCTGTCTTCTCTCTTCTGGAGAGTCTCATATTAGAAGTGAGGTAGGATTTTGTTCAAAGTGAAACAAGACTCTATCTTTCAGCAGACAGCTGTTCTTGATGATTATGGGGAACATGATGTGCTTTAGGTATGGCTAGTTACGGCTAGAAATGATTGCATTACATTAGTGAAAGTTCATATTGCAGGATTTGCGCTGTGCTTATTCAATGACCTTAATAAATGAGCTTTTGAAGTGCTGGGGAGAGGTAGCCTTTCCCCACATGGGAAGGAAGAGCAAGAGCAGATTGTTTTCCGGATACCACGAAGTCTCTGAGCTGGGTTAAGCAGTCTCTTATCCTGAGTCAGGGTGACAGACCTGTCTGCAGTCTTAGATCATGGGGCTTATGACTGTTTTGGGCCAAGCACGTGAAGGTTGCAGCAAAGTGATGCAATGGAAGATAAAATTTTACAGTTTGGATAGTTTAGATATCAGGAGACGAGGGGGAGCTCGACCTTACACCCCATCAGTCGGAGAGACTTGCCATTGCAGGGCCAGGTCTGAGGCGCTGTGAAAGCAACAGCTGTTATCTTGGGAGCCTAGCTTCACTAAGTTACCCTCTAGGATTGACAAATGGTCACGTATTCTCACTTTCCCTAGGCAGATGAATCCTTCATCCACCGCTCGCCATTTAGAAGATGAGACAGTTGCTGGTCCTGACAAAAAGCTGTGGCATGTGTCGAGAAGAAGAGCGATCAGCAGCAACAACAAAACCCCAGGGGAAATCATGTACCAAACTAGGTTTGTTCTCTGCTGCCTTTACAGAGGAAAAGCTACTTTTCCTAAGGAAAGTCACTTCTTTCCTCCCCCTGAGGAGAAGTCACTTCTCTTAGCTAAGCAGAGCAATGACGAGGGCAGGCCCTCCCTCACCCATACCAGGCCCGCAGCCCTACAAGGCGAGGGGGCACCCTGAGGTGCAGCGGCCCCGGCCAAGGTCTGTCTGCAGGGCAGGGGCAGGGGCAGGTCCCAACCAGCGGGCAGGGGGCCAGGCAGGGGCTGGCCTGTGGCGCGGCTGCAGCATGGCTCCAGTCAGGCCTGGGCAATAGCCCCAGGTGAACAGCAACTCTCAGGGAGCAGTAGGGGCTTTTTTGTGGGGGGTAAATGGTGTTCCTACACCTGAGAAAAACCCCAGCCCAATATGAGATAAAGCTGGGTTTTGTGCATATGCAGAGGGGAGGTTGGCACTGGAGCTCCGGCGAGGCCTGAAGAGGTGAGGTGCCTGCCACTGCCCTCAGTGCAGGAGGAGGGAAACCTGCAGAGGCTGAGGGCCCGAAGAGGACCCTCCATGCCACTGGGTCTTGCCAGGAAAGAGCTTAAGCAGTGAAATATGCACATCGTGATGCCTCGAGGAAGGTAAGAAACAAAGCTGGGTTTTCAGAAAAAGGCACATGGGTTTCTCAGGTCTGGGGTACTTACAGAAAGCTGCTAACGGGCAAGGTGCTCTCAAGTGCGGGATGTTTGGCCTCCTCTCCTGTGTGCCCGGCACCTCCCAGGTTTGATAATAGCCTTGGGCATAAATTACTGCTCACTGCCATTGGGGCAGGGTGGTGGTCCGATCCCCGGCTGTAGGTGAGGGTGGATCCTATGCACCCCATGGCACAAGGAGACATTTTTCTGCAGCTGGTGCTTACAGGAAGCACAGCATGTGTCAAGGGCTGGCCGGGGTGCCAGTTTTCGTCAGTGCCAAAACAGAAGAAGAAACACTGCGTAGTTGAAGAGCCCTGTTTCTGCCCTTGTCCCAGACCATGGATCAGCCATGCTGCCATGGCATCTGCTGCCCTTAAAAACCAGCTGGCTGGCTGGCTGCGAACAGAGCAACTGGAGCAACTGGAGCCTGGGCCTAATGCACTTCTTGTGGACTGTATAAGCTCCATCTTATTTGCATGGCTATGCAAACAGCACCTATGCTAGTGTGAGGGTGTTTGACCTTTAAAGAGACGTCCTCCTGTTGGGCTGCTCAGGTAGCAGTGAATTCTGCTGCCTGGGGGATGAGAGGCAGGGCCTGGGAGAGGAGCCAACAAAGCCGCCGTGGGGTACGGAGACAGGGGAGGATGCAAAGAGAAGTCTCTGAAAGATGGCTTTGCTCTTCCTTCTCAGTGAGAGGGTGGCTACTCCTCGTGAAGAAGGAGTCCCCCTTCCTTGACTCTTCCCAGACGGCAGTTACAGCTGCTCTGTACACATGGAGCCCTCTTTCTCTGTGGGCAGCAGCAGGCAGCAGCCTGGCATTGCAAGCAGTGGGCAGCAGGACCATGCTGTTGCCCCCAGCAGTCTGCTGCCTCATGTAAATGTCTGCTTTGCTTGGGCCTTTAACTTGAGCTGGAAGCCCCTTTGGGAGCTCAGGTTTGCTTAGGTATAAAAGAGTTTGTTGAAATTCACTGCAGCTTATTCACTGAATGTATTACAAATATTACTAAATTAAATGTAAATGCTTTTGAAATGCAAATACCGTCCAGGGTTTTTCTCTTTTTTGATTTGCTTAGACTCACGGGATAGGGGAGCTGACTCACAGTAGGGTTCTCAGGAGTCTCCAAGCTTTTAGTGTTCTGGCATTTACTACCCATAACTACACTTCTCATATTCAGATGACAAATTGGCCCTGCATCAGGAGAGCCCATGTTTATTCAAAATATCCCAGCCTTGCTTATGATTGTGACAAATCCATGCACAAGGCTTGCTGCCAGCTTGAAAGTCTGGATCCTGACCAGCAAACTTTGACAAGAATCAATTCAATATAACTTGCTGTATTAGCAGATGAAGTGGGAATGAGCTCCAGGGAGATGAAAAGCCAGTAGCACTTCTGTTAACAGTTAGACAAAACTGCTGCCTTTGCGTGTGCGTTTGCATGAGCAATAGCTTTTTGATGCTCTGGGTCTTCACCTTCTGTTCTTCCTCTATAGAGAGGTGTACCTGATCTAACTACTCTGATCTTTTGGCTTTGCCTATCATGAAGACATATCACTACTGTACCTTAGGGTGTTTGAGAAGTCCTTATTCTTCCCTGTAAAACATGAGTACCTCTGTGGTCTTTAAAAACTACTATTTGTTGAACTGTTCGATGTCTTCAGAAAGTACAGGGACACCTGCAAAATCATGCTGGTCTCAGCTTCATACTGTGTTAGAAAATGAAGAAGTGTCCAGGTGAATTGTTTTCAGAGGTTCCACATGTTTTGAACTTGTTTTCCTCACTGTACTTGTCTGTTCTCATCCCTTTTTGCTGTTTATTCACTGTTCTTCCTGCCCAGCTGGGAGCAGTTCCCCACAGATGTCCTGTGCCAGGCAATGGCCCTGGTAAAGAAAACGTTTATTGTCATCTTCTTCCCCACTGTGGCAAGCAGGAAGTTTGGCAGATGATGTTTCCTGTCAGGAAGTCAATGCAGGGCATAGGAATCTCTGCTATCTCAAAAAACTCACCAAGCGATGTAATTTAACATGAAAGTACTTTGATGTGAGCAGGTATAGTTGTTATTCAAAGCTTAGTCTCACATTTGCATTGTTATCTAGGAATGAAATTTCACATGTCTGTCCCATGTAAGATTTGTGATTGCCTTGCAAGCTGTAAAGTCAATTTAAATTGAAGCTCCAGTTAATAATGTACAAGTTAATCAGTTTCACATGGCTGTTCTCAAAGATACTAAGGAAAGTATCAAAGAAATACAAGTATCATGTGACATGATTAGCGTCATACAGAAGCATTTAGGATCAACATAGTGTCTTTGATACCTACCTGGTAATTATTCCTATGTTTCCCTGGTTTAATTACATTTGTACCTGTAAGATTACAAGATAATTATGCTTGAATGTATTACAGGAAACTAGAAATTGCATGTTTTGTTAACAACAGACAAGCAGAGTATAATTGGCAAACACGGCATGGTTATTTGTGCAACATCTGAACGCGTGTATTATTACTTCAAAGATCCAAGATTGTTGTGTGAGAGGCAAGCGTGAAGCCCAGCCAGTTTAGCACCTGGTAACAGGAAAGCAAAACACCAAGGAAAACCTGCATTGTAAAGCAACCTGGCAGTTCTCCAGGGCTGGAAGCAAAATCTTAAAAATTAGGTTTTAGCAATGTAGCAATTTACTACACCCTATTTCCCTTTCTATTTGTGACTTTCTGGCTTTTCCGTGCTGGAATGCTGAGAAGTGTTTCTACCTATTGCATATATTGTAGGACCAGCTTGACTAAAAAGTATCATCTTCTGTGATTATATCAGACTGGACTTTGATGACCTTAGCAGTTTACTTGTTAAACAGAGGGAGGTAGAGCTAGTCCCTTTTTTTTTTTTGGTTTGAGCTTGGGGAAGATAACGCATTCTGATGATAGAGCCCAGGGCAGAAAGAGAGAGGACTTGCATATTATTCTTTGCCCTGCTCCTAGAGGTATTGCCCTTTGACTCCTGGAGACGGATGCCATCTCTTTACTGAGACCCTGCCTGGCACATTGTCTCTCTGAACTCAGTTAAGCCTTCTAGGCACTGGTAAAACCTGTAAAGGTTAACAACAACACAGTGGAAATGGTCCCCAATCAGTGATGGGGATAGTATTCTCAATTAGTTGGCAGTAGCAGTGAACTGTATCTTTCAGGGCCGCATCCTTCAGGCATTGATCAGGCAGGTTTTGCTCTGGCGTCAAGGGGCGTTGGAGAATTCAGCTTAGCTCCTGTTGAGTCAGCAGCACTGGTGTGGTACAAAATGCCACTCATCTGAGACACCAGCCGTCACCTGAGCTGGGGCAAGAGCAGTCTTGGCTTAGACTTGCCTTGTAGCTATTGTGCGTTTCTAGGTAAATATAAAATTCTGTCAGCTTGGCTTTTTGTTCCTTGCATACTTCTTAAAAAAAAAAAAACGGGAAGAAAAAGAAAAGAGCAAAGAACAAAAACCTCATGAAGCTCATAAGCCTTCTGCTTGCCAACGAGCCATCAAGAGTTGCCTCCAGGTATCACTGTTTGCTGAATGTCCTGGGACTTCAAGAACACTGAGCAGGGTGTTGGAGTATCCAGTGTCAGCATACCCCAGGCATTTCTACACATCCTCAACTCTCTATAGACATCAGATGTGAATATATCCTGGTGTTTGTGTATCATAACAGCAATTTGACTGTGTGATGGCACAGCAGCAGGTATAAATAATTATTTTCACAATGGCAATGTTTCACTTCATCTAGAAACCTTGAAAGAATGTAAAATATATTTAAGCTCTGTGACAAGCCAACTAGTCGATAAGCAGTGTTACTCCTACCAAGAGACAGTAGGAATGAGGTACCAGGAAAATGAAAAAATGAAGAATTTAGTTTGGTATGAATACAATGTTATGAATAATAGCAATCAAGAATTCTGAATTCTTTGCTGTAACCTCTCGAGACGATGAGCCCTTCTGCTAAGTATTCTGCCTCAATATTACCAGTGAAAAACCTACTACAAATCTGTGTAACATCTTGGTCATACAATAAACAAGCAACAGCATGAAAACTCTTTGACCAAGAAAAGGGCAAAGTAGTGAGCTGAACAGCATCGGGGAGCAGCCCAAGGGGCCTGCTCCATGCAGTGAGGGCAAGCAGAGAGCCGAGGGTGACCCCAGAACCACACGTTCCCCATGCCGCAGGGCATAGACCCACTGGATCTGAGCTTTGTGAGCAGAGCAGAGGCAGTGATAGCAACAGGTCCTGTCCACAGTCCAGTGAACCCCAGGAAAAGCAAGGTTACAAGTCATGTCTGAGGCCAATCCAAACAGCAATTCAAGAGCAGGGCTAGAAACAAGTTCTCCTACAACATAGGTCAGTGGAAGAAAAATTATCATTATGTATTACAAAGCAGAGATCCTTTTGCAAATGTGTTTGAAGGAACCAGATGCCTTCTGAGAAAAATGTTTTCTTATTTGAAAACACTTTTTCCCCTTCAGAAAAAGAAGCATAATAGGGATTTAAGTAAGCCCTACCTAGTGAACTTTATTTGCCCCTGTAGCGCCTTCAGCATCTGAATGATTCTGTTGGTTAGATATTCTATATAGCAATGGACTATGTTATATGACACAGTTGTCTTTTTGCAGTGTGTATTCAACCATGCCAGTGAAATTGGGAGAGATCTTGGGCCAGATTCTGGGATCCTCAGGCTAATGTTTTACATAGCTTTTTTTTTAAAGTTTCCACTCATTAAAATTAAAAATAAACAAGCAGCAGTTTTTAATCTTCTTCAGTGACAATGTGTGACTTGTTTACACTCTGTCCCTCTACTACTCCCAGAAAGAGCTTGAGTCTGGTAAGGGAAGACTTTAAGTACTTGCCGAATCAGGGTTCAGTGTAATTACATTTCTTATCTACACGAAGTTTACGCAGGTATCTACCTGAGGCTACCACCCTGCAGCAAGTAGTTTGCTTGCCAGAAGTTGAGCCAGGAAGTCAGAAGCCTCCTCCACAATCAGTCGCTTTAGCAAAATTGGCCCCCAGCACTAGTTCAAAAGAGAGAAAAAAAACAATGGCTCATGACCTTTTCAGAGTGAAGAAGTGGTGACTAAGAGGGTCCTAATGCAAATGTTTTCCTCTCAGCCAAGTAAGTGCTTCCAAGAGACTTGTTAAGAAACAAAGAAGGGAGGATCTAAGTCTGTTTGCATCCGCTTGGTTTCTCTTTGTGTGTTTGCATGGTCAAATTGGTGCATTTTAAAAGAACAACAAAACCTGCTGCATTTCTATCACATCTATTCCATAAATCATCAAAACTAACCTACAGGCTAACAGCCTTGTACTGGCTATGTCGACCACCTAAAGGCTCAGAGAAGTCTGTTCTGGAAAGCCCTCTTGAATGAAATCCTGCTTTCGCCAAGATCAGTGGCACATGGTGCAAAAGGCACTAGAAGTAGGGATGCAGGAAGGTGACCAGCGAACATGTTTGTCCTCATGAATTTGCCCCCTTGCCACCGTGGCTGCTACTCAACAGACCCAAACTAGGTTATCTGACAGACAAAGCAACACTGGTCACACAAAATTTCGGTGCCTTCTCCACGCCCACCTCTCAATGCTCGTGATTTGTGCCTTCACAACAGTACTCACTGGAACTAATTCACTGGGAAAAACAAAAACAAAACAAAGCCTCTCCCCCACAAAACGAAACAAAACAAACATCAGTTTATTTCTCCTTATCCTCCCAAACATTAGGCACGAGAAAGAGTTTTCCAGTGACTGAAATTACAGGACCAGGTAGTGCAACTCCAAAACCATCTGGAAGTTCAAAGACAAAATTGTTTACGGGTGAGAAGAATAACCTTGTCCTTAAAACATGCATCTTCTGCATTATGCTGTTATTCCCATGGAGCCGACTTTCCTTCAAAAGCAGATCAGCACAGATGAATGCAACTGAACTGACTGGCCTTTAATGCAACAGAACTGCAGCAGTGGTACAAGACAGCATTCAAACGGCCACACTCTTAAATGCTAAGGTACAAGAAACTCCCCACAGTGCACAATTTTGCACTAGCTCTAGGCTTTCTCACCATTTTTGTCAGCTGGATCTCTGCATTACTGGGACTCAATAAGCTATCTTTGGTGCTAACTGGCCCAAATTAAGCCCTTGTGCCCCATTGCTTTATCAATCACAGCTGTTGATGCTTCCTGGTAGAAATTCCACCCCCACCCCACTTTGTCTTTAGCCAGATAGTGTTGTCTTTTCGGTAGAATGAGAAGGCTGAAATCCTGGTTCTTGGTTTGTAGTCTGCTTGTGATGTGAAGTTGGCTTCTTTTGAGGGTTTTTCTCGGTGAGTATGTTAGGTGTTAAGTAACTCTTGCGATATGAGATACTGAATGATTTTGCCTGAATATGAAGTTGCTCTTACTTTGTGCTTTATACAGTTACCTGCAGAGGTGTATTTGTCCAGTGAACAGATGCTAGCCATTGCTTAGTGTTAGATTTCATGTGCCAGCTCTGCTCCATTTCACTTCTTAGTTTTGTTCATGGGTGACTTGTTACAGGTCCTCTACAAGTGGAATAAATATCCTTTGAGTAGCTATGGCTCAAGACTTTTTAGTATTATGTATGGAATTCAACTTTGCTTGGGGTGCAGGTGCTCTTATTGCAGGAAGGAGGGAAAATTGTCAGAGCTGGGGGAGGTGTTACTCTGTAGATGTAGGCCCTTTCCTCTAAGGGCATTTCAGCTGGTTTTCTGGAATTCTCAAAGTGCTAAGAAAGCTATGGCTCCATCAGCTGCTGGCTGCCCTAGGCAACCAGCTCTGCCTCTGTGTGGATTTAAGCAAGCCTTTTTTACTCTACAAATTGATGTGTGAAAGGAAGAAACTGAAACCTCTATTCTGATGCTTTGACTTTCCTTCCCCACTAAGATGCAGATTTAAAGACCCTCAGCACTTACTCTTTCTCAGGAGTAGGTTGGTTGTGGCTATATCTCTATTAATAAATTGAGCAGTCCAATAGGAACTGACTTGTAGCACAAAATAACTGTTGCTTAGGTTCTGGTATCTACACTATATGTATTTTGGGCTACTCTTAGCTTCATTCAGCAGGCTGAATGTCCGTTAGCAAATGGAGCTGATCAGTCTGTTTAGTTTCACTTGGAAGAAGTCTTCTCTGTGGGCTCTCAGCCTCTCTGTCTTATCAGCTAAAGCACAGTGAGTGGGGTGATGGGAAGCCTGCTTTTTTTGAGCATATCTTCTGTTCTAACAACATCTGATATAGATTGACCTTTATGGCCACCATACAGTATTACTTCCCTGGAGCCTACCTGCTGATGTTGAGGAAAATAATGCTGGTCTTTGCAATGACTGAGCTTGTAAAAGGTGAAAATCCCTTTATGACCCATTGATTCAAAATGTCTGCATGCTTCTGCATCTATAGTGGGTTCAACTGCATTGGTTGCTAAGGGAAGAGTGGATGTTGTATCTGAGAAGAATGATAAGAAAGCAAATTGTTTGAATAACCTGAAGCGCAGGCTGGAAAAGCCAATGTATTATCATGGTCATTTCAGTTATTTAGTTTGGAAGGTGATGTAATGCTTAACTCATTCATGTTTGCTAAGTGTTTTAAAATTCTGTGAAGTTACCTGAGAGTTGTAGCGATTACTAATGGTCTTATGGTGTAAGCTTTTGGGGCTAGATTATTATTTAACTTGCTATAAACTGAGTGCTAGAGTTGTTTCATTAAAGGGCCTGTCAGCACTTAGATTATTAAAATGTGTTTTAATATGAAATCTTGTTCATGGTGAGCATCACGGGAGCACTTCCACCTGGATGGATGGCTTCCCATCCCACCAGGACTGGTTAAGTTCTTGTTAGTTCTGGAACTGCCTCTGTCAGTCTTGTAAACGAGCAGAAGTTCTTCCCTGCTGAGATGATGATTTTTGGTTGTGGTCAGTTAACTTACTACAGCTGAGGCACAGGAGCTAGTGGGGGAGGGACGGTGGAAGGGGACGGAGATAAGAGTTGGGATCACTTGGGATCATTTTTGTTTCCTTTTTGAAAGAACATATACCCAAGAATGAAAATATGAGGTCAAAGAGTAGTAAAAGGTAAGTCCTTGAAATGTCAGTAAGTCAAGCTACAGATACTATGCCAAAAATAGTGTTCTTGAAGCTATGTTATTTGTGATCAGTATTGCCAGGTTCAGGTTTTCCAGGTTTCCTCCTGAAACCTCAGGGTTAATTTTTCTGTTTAGTCTGCTTTTGTTTTCTGATGAAACCACTAAAATAACAATTTGGCAACTGAAATCTTGCCTGTGTGTGAATTTAAAAAGAACAAGCAAAGCATAAATTAGCATTTGTATTAGAGACACATTTGAGACAATGGCATCAAAGCATTTGAGACAATGGCATCAAAGTTGCAAGACAAAAAGCCCTGTGTGTGTTTTGGTAGTCACCTTGCTGATCCATAGTGACACTCTTGATACTGACAATGAAAGCCCAACAAAAGGATAAGGAGTGGTTCTATGTTTAGGTTTCTGGCTTTGTACTCTAGAGACCTGAGTGAGTATTTCTCTCCATCTCTTTACCCTTACACAAGGAAGAACAGCTTTAGAGCACAGTTGGGTGGGGAGGTCTCATTAGTAGGTGAATATTGGTGGTTTCTGCAAGAAATGAAGCTCATGGATAACCATGTAGGCCTGAATCCTCACATGAGGCTTTCATAAGCTGTTTTTAAACACCATTAACATCTCCAGAACAGTTATTAAAATATGGCTCTGCTCTCTCTCTTTGTGCTTATGTGTTTAGCACAGACTGACTTAGGCTGGGAACCGGTAGGTTGTGAATGCTTGTCCTGTATTTAGTATATCTGTGTTTTCTGTCTAAAAGTGAGATATCCCTGCCTTAGATGGTTGCTGGCTAAAATGATAAGGTGCTTGAATGCTCTGATAATGGTTGTCACTTAGGTTCCTTGTGTAGAGGGACAAGAGGCCACTGGAGTAGCACAGCCTTTTGGAAAGTGGGAAGAAAATGTGAGAGTATTTCATAGGATCATCTTGCCTCAGGGGACGCTTTTTATTTTTAAAATGATTTCACGTGCCTTTTAACCTTATGCTGGCACAGTCCACATGCTATTTCCTTTTATTTATTTTCATTGTTATGGCCATTCACTTTGAGAAGAGGCTCTCTATGGGAACAGTGTAAGAATCATGCCAGTAACTGCTTAGGGGTTTTTTTGAGTTTTTTGTGTGTGGTTTTTGTGGGGGATCACTCTCTGCACTAGAACACTTAAGACTGTACAAGGTGAGATGAGAGCTAAACTTGTTGATTAGGGAGCCTCTTGCTTTCTAGCATTGGCCAGAAAGGAATTCTTGTTTTGTATGCACATTGCAAAGGAGCTAACGCACAGTAAGAAGTCTTCAACCTTCCCTCAGAGGTATAGGGTACTTGCTAGTGCCAAAAGCAGGATCATTGACTTTAAGTTAGTGATCTGAATGGGAACAGAAAAGGCAATGATTAGCATTTGCTGCTTTTAATACCCTGTGCAAACACCAGTGACATCCAAGATACATAGAACGAAGAAGCCAACAGAAGACTACTAGAGTCTTCCTTCAGACAGAGGAAACAAGATGAGTCTCTTCTATTCCTCAGTCTTTTCTCGTACAAAACTTTGAATAGCCCTGCGTACCTTCTGGGAAATCACTGCTGGTCTGAATGCAGTATGCCTCAATAGATATAAGGTGGTGTCATGGTTTAACCCCAGCTGGCAACTAAGCACCACACAGCCACTCACTCACTTCCCTGTGTTAATTCCCACTTCCCAGTGGGATGGGGGAGAGAATCAGAAGGGTGAAAGTGAGAAAACCTGTGGGCTGAGATAAAAACAGTTTAATAGGTAAAGCAAAAGATGCACATGCAAAAGCAAAGCAATCCAAGGAATTCATTCACCACTTCCCATTGGCAGGCAGGTGTTCAGGTGTCTCCAGGAAAGCAGGGCTCCATGTGTAACGGTTACTTGGGAAGACAAAGGCCATCACTCTGAAATCCCTCCCCTTCCTTCTTCCCTCAGCTTTATGCTGAGCATGATGCCATATGGTATGGAATATCCCTTTGGTCAGCTGGGGTCAGCTGTGTCTCCTCCCAACTTCTTGTGCCCCCCAGCCTGCTCACTGGTGGGGTGGTGTGAGAAGCAGGAAAGGCCTTAATGCTGTGTAAGTACTGCTCAGCAATAATGAAAACATCTCTGCATTATCAATGCTGTTTCCAGCACAAATCCAAAACAGCCCCATACTAGCTAAACTCTATCCCAGCCAAAACCAGCACAGGTGGTTTTGGTAGTGGGGGGTCAGCCCAAGTGAGTTGACAGCAGTTGGGGGTTTGCTTTAGCTCAGCCAGAATCAGTTCCTGGGACTATTTGTAAACCTGTCACCGGCTATGGACTACTAGCTACTAGAAGGCTGTTGTGGAAAGTTGTTGCCACCACCCTTGAATGGCTGTCAACAGAGAGATGCTATGCCGTTGCCTTGTGACAGTATTGCTTAGCGTGGGGCACTCCAAATCCAAGGTGCTTACTCTGTGTAGAGTATGATAAAGCCCTTGGAGTAGAAAGGAGCAATGAGAAATGAAAGGGTCTCAGTGACAGAAACTAAATCACTTTAGGGGAACATATTTAGGGACAGGCTGTGAGTTGTCTGCCCCTTCCACAAGGCTTAGGGCAGCACTTAGGTGGCATGTGTGCTTGCAGGCGTGAGGGAGGTACGAGCTTGCTGTCACCTCCTGTGGCTAGGGTGGAAGGACAGCCTGCTGGGTGGCAATTACAGCCCTTCCTTTTCCGGTGCCTGCCCTGCCTCCTGCTTACCCCTGTCACAGGAAGAGCAGCCTTGTGCACTGGGACTGTTTCCTCTGCAGCAGTTGTTAGCAGCAAGCCTGGTGGACCACAAGCAAACCAAATAGCAGGGCATGGCTATTTTAACCATCCATGCTATTCTACTGCCCAAGGCAACTGCCTGCTTTCCCTCTGCCTGTGGGGAGCAAAAGTCCCTGGCTGCCTGGATGGCTGCCAGTAGGAAGTTTTGGCACCTGCACCAAGTTGGCACAAAGTCCTGGCTGGCTTGCAGCTGGAGGTGGGGGGTGTGTAGGGCAGGGTGGGATTTGCTTATTTTCTGTCTTTTCATTAGTTGGTTTTCTTGGCTGTTCCTATGCATAGGCAAACATTTCCTCCGTGTGTTTCCCTGCTTTTTTTGTTTCCCCTGGTGAATTGATGGTACTGTTATTGAATGATGATGGGTTATTTTCCCCTCTTCTTTTTATTTTCAAGCATGAAGTGAGATGAATTAATGTGTGTGGGGAAAATGCCAAAGGCAAGAAGTGTTTCCCCTGGCATGATGGGGAAGATCTCTGCCAATCTTCCTGAAGTCTTCTGCTGCTGGCTGGACTGTTCTTGCACCAAGGAGAGGTGGACACAGATCAAAGCACATTAGGTTTTGTGCATGAGGGAGATGGTCAGAGCTGAAGCTTCATTTTTCTATATTTGTTGCACTTGTCCCCCCATTCTGCAATGGCAGTAACTGAGGATCTAGATCTGGATGCTGGGAGGAGGTGTTCTGGATCCAAACCTCACAGGTTTGGCTGTAGCATTAACTGAGGTCACACTGATGAGAAGTTTGCTCATTCTTCTGCCTCTCTTCCCCCACAGCAGCTCTTGATGCATTAAGCAGGCTGCTGGAACCAGAACGATGTGTATGATGTAACTGCCCAACACATGTTAAAGAGCTCTGTGAATCTCATCAGCCAGGGAGTTTGAGCATGCCCTCTCTCTAGTGCTGACTGCTAGTTCTCCCTTGCCCCTTCCTTGTAGAGATGGGATTAGCTTCTGACACTGTACACAGAGCACTTAGGCCGTCTGTCTGAATCTCTGCTAATGCTTACTATCACTTCAGAAGAGTGATTCCATCTGAAGCATAAACTATTACCTGCAGTTTAGCCCCAACTAAAGCTTTGAGGCAGCTAGAAAGAGCAATGATTCACTTGAACCAGCTACTTGATATAATTCATATCGTATGTATTTATGTGTAGTAATAATGAATAAAGTTGCTTTTCAGTGGAGTAGAATTTCAGCTCTTCAGCAACAATACGTATCGCATAGGGTTTTTCAGTGCAAAACAAATAGGTGGAGCTTGTTATTAAAAGGTAATTCTTGGAGTATTAATATCAGGTATTGTTGCATAAACAAAGATGCTTTTACATGAATGAAAGGTTATCTAAGAACTCCCAATTTCCCCCCTCCCCCTTTTTTTTTTTTTTAATTCAATCCCAAATCTCCTTTTTTTGGGTGGTCTCTTTTTTCCTTGTATTTTATCACAATGTATTGTGGAAAAAAGACCATGGGCTTGTCCTGTAACTTGCAGCCCTGCACCAAGATGATGGTGTGATATGCAAGATCATCTTCCATTATTTTTAAAAGCTTCAAGTTATTAAAGTTAATATGGCCTGGTAGGTGTGTGGTGACATGCCATCCCTTCCTCGGAAAAGCAAGAGATGCTGCACAGGATGGGGCTATGGGGAAGACAGCTGTGATGATAAAAGCATTTTTAAGGCATGTTTTCATTACTTGGGGTTAAAGCCTACTGCTGACTTCTGTAGGTGATTAGCTGAAAGGTATGATCTGAACAGTTGTACATTATTTTTAATGTATCTATTTAGTCCTTGGGAAGCAGTAGGTTGCAACTGAAACATTTTTCTTCTGTTGACCTAAAGTATTGTAAACCCTACATTTGCTGCTAGATTTTTTTTTTTTTGTTTTCTCCGGCTTTCTGTCCTTTTTGCCCACAGCAGTTTGTAATTGAGTCTAACAAGGAGCATGGGCATATTACAGGTTACTCCCTTAAAACTGGGCTTAGCAATCAGATAATTGGTTTCTTTCAGCAGATGCATGGCTACAGAACCTGAGTGAGTTTCTTTTTCTTTTTTTTGTGGTAATAAATGCTATATGGTTATGTTTGATTAGTTTTTTTACAGCCTGTCCCTAAGACTGTCTCAATTAATCTTTTAAAACACTAGAGATCCCAGCAGACGAGTGGGGCTTGTGTGGTCAGAAGTTTTTTTCTGTCCACCTAGAAGGAAATCTTAAGAAACTGAGTAATACAAACCCAGATTTAATGGCTAAAGTTCAGAAAACTTGAGAAGCCAACGAAGCAGGGGAGAAATGAATTCAGAAGTAGGCTGCAGCAGCCTACCATCAAAATTTGAGTCTCTAATGTATAACATGTGTTCCTGCTTTCATTTGTCTACTTTACAAGAGCTAATACACAGTATTTTCAGGGTTCACAAGGGGGCTTTTCTCCCTCTAGGCTATTAGCTACAGTAACGGCTTATTAAGAAAGTTAGACTTTCTCCCAGCTGGGGGAAAAAGCGGCCCTGAAGGAGAGGGGGAGGAAGAGGAGAAAACTGAACATTTTGTTTAAACAACTTAACAATACAATGCCACAGGAAATGAATCAGAAGAGAGTGATTTCTGCAAGCATGTATGTTTTCCTTTATGAAAACAAAGAGGTTTAAATCCTGGCCTCCCAAGAGTCAATAGGGCCCATGTTTAACTTCAAATGGCAATATGGGGTCCTAGTTTGGTTGCTATGGGCTGAGGAAGGTATTTCCAGAAGAACAAAGGGTAGCTAGTTAGGCTTCTATCTAGTATAACCTCCTAGGTGTACGTCCCAGGATTATTTTGGGTTTGTCCCTGCACCCCACCGTCTCCCAAAGTAACCTCCTTCTTCCTTACTCCACCTCTGAAAAAACACAGCTCTCTTCTTAATGTCATCTTGTACAGAAAATGAGGTCACCTGCATCTGATACACTGTGGTCTCATCTTGTTGTCACTTGGCACAGTTCCCTGGTTCTGTCTTGCTGTGGGGTCAGTCCAGCTCTGGGGAGTCTTAATGCTGCTCTAAGCTGTGCCACACTGAGGATCCCTAAAGGACCATCTGGCAGGCAGGGACTTTAGAAGACTGTAAATAAACCCATACTTTTCATGGACTTGCCCTTTGTCATGAGGTATGAGGAGGTTTCCTTCCTCTCTATTTCCTATGTTAGTGAGATCCTCAGTTTCTCATTTGGAGAAGACAGAATAGGAGGATATGCTTCCAGCCCCACACCCACTGTGGCTTGGAGCAGTCTGTGTATGTATAGTCTGTAGATTATTAATATCTGTTTGTGGGTAGATTGTTCATGTGGTTTTGTCTGTATGTATTTCCAAACCATCTTGGCCCTTTTTAAGGGTGGCTTCCTGGAATAAGCCCTCTGTGGGCTTTGAATGACTGATTCATGGTTGCTATCCTTAGACTAAGACTGCTGGGTGAGAGGGATATTTAATCTTGACCTTTCACAATATGACTGACAGCTGTTTCACACTTCTGGTGGTTTTTCACAGCACCTTAAGTGTGTGCTGATGCTGAACTGAAGTATTGCTATTTGCCCTCTCCATTAGTGCATATGTATAATTGACTATCACAGAATGGTTTGGGCTGGAAGGGACCTTAAAGATCATCTAGTTCCAACCCCGCTGCCATGGGCAGGGACACCTTCCACTAGACCTGGTTGCCCAAAGCTCCATCCAACCTGGCCTTGAACAATTCCAGGGAGGGGGCATCAAGAACCTTTCTGGGCAACCTCTTTCAGTGCCTCACCATCCCCACAGTAAAGAACTTGTTCCTTACATCTAACCTAAATCTACCTTCTTCAGTTTAAAGCCATTACCCATTGTCCTGTCACTACATGTCCTTGTAAAAAGTCCCTCTGGCTTTCTTATAGGCCCCCTTTTAGGTACTGGAAGGCTGCTGTAAAGTCTCCCTGGAGCTTTCTCTTCTCCAGGCTGAGCAACCCCAACTCTCTCAGCCTGTCCTCACAGGAGAGGTGCTCCAGCCCTCTGATCATCTTCATGGCCCTCCTCTGGACTGGCTCCAAAAGGTCCATGTCCTTCTTATGTTGGGAGCCCCAGAGCTGAACACAGTATTCCAGGTGGGGTCTCACGAGAGCAGAGTAGAGGGGGAGAATCACCTCCCTTGATGTGCTAATCATGCTTCTTTTGATGTAGCCCAGGATATGGCTGGCTTTGTGGGCTGCAAGCACACATTGCTGGGTCATGTTGAGCTTCTCATCAACCAGGACCCCAAGTCTTCTCCTCAGGGCTGCTTTCAATCCATTCATTGCGCAGCCTGTATTTGTGCTTGAGATTGCCCTGACCCATGTGCAGGACCTTCCACTTGGCCTTGTTGAATTTCATGAGGTTTGCACGGGCCCATCTCTCAAGTCTGTCAAGGTCCCTCTGGATGGCATCCCTTCCCTCCAGCGTGTCAGCCTCACCACACAGCTTCGTGTCCTCAGCCAGCTTGATCCCACTGTCGGTGTCATCGACAAAGATGTTAAACAGTGCATGTCCCAATACCGTCCCCTGAGGAATGCCACTCATCACTGCTGTCCACTTGGACATCGAGCTGTTGACCGCAACTCTCTGAGTGCAACTACCCAGCCAATTGCTTATCCACTGAGTGGTCCCTCTGTCAGATCCATGCCTCTCCAATTTAGAGCTAAGGATGTTGTGCAGGACAGGGTCAAATGCTTTGCACAAGTCCAGGTTGATGACATCAGTTGCTCTTCCCTTATCCACCAAAGCTGTAACGCTGTCATAGAAGGCCACCAGACTTATCAGGCATGATTTGCCCTTAGTAAAGCCATGTTGGCTGTCACCAATCACCTCCTTATTTTCCATGTGCCCTAGCATAGTTTCCAGGAGGATCTGCTCTATGATCTTGCTGGGCACAGAGGTGAGACTGACTGGCCTGTAGTTCCCTGGGTCTTCCTTTTTTCCCTTTTTAAAAACAGGTCTTAAGTTTCCCCTTTTCCAGTCAGTGGGAACTTCCTTGGACTGTCACTTCTCAAATAGGATGGATAGTGGTTTAGCCATTTCACCCACCAATTCCCTCAGGACCTGCAGATGCATCTCATCAGGTCCCATGGATTTGTGCACCTTCAGGTTCCTTAGATGGTCTTGAACCTGATCATCTCCCCTACAGCGGGCAGTTCTTCATTCTCCCAGTCCCTGCCTTTGCCTTCTGCATCTTGGGCGGTATGGCTGGGGCACTTGCCGGTGAAGAATGAGGCAAAAAAATTCATTGTATACCTCAGCCTTTTCCATGTGCCGGGTAATCAGATCTCTTGTTTCCTTTCAGAGAGGGCCCACACTTTCCCTAGTCTTCCTTTTATTACTGACATATTCATAGAAGCTTTTCTTGTTGCCCTTGATGTCCCTGGCCAGATTTAATTCTATCAGGGCTTTAGCTTTCCTAACCTGATCC
>JAVKLA010000024.1:9575306-9591363 GCA_034782735.1 Sagittarius serpentarius
GTGATCCCTCTCCAGGCTCTGGGCATCTATTGCTGGTGCTGGCATCAAACTGGTAGGAGTGGGATGGATTGAGGTTCTCCTCCCCTGGCAACTTTAGTTTAAAGCCCTCTTCACCAGCTTGGCAAGCCTATGACCAAAGATGCTTTTCCCCTTCTCTGATGGACCTCGTCAGCCCCCAGTAAACCAGGTTTTCCAAACAGAGTCCTGCGGTCTAAGCCAAACCCCTGGCTGTGGTACCAGTCCCATGAGCATTTGTTGATTTGTCAGATTCAAGTGGCCCTTTCAAATCCCTTCCCTTTGACTGGAAGGACTAATAAAAAAACCTACCTGTGCTCCAGAGTCCCTTGCCACTGCCCCCAGGGCTCTGTAATCCTTCTTGATAATCCTCAGACTGCTCCTTGCTGCATCACTTGTGCCCACATGAAACTACAGCAGCAGATATTAGTCAGTGGACTGTATGAGGCTTGGTAGTTTCTCAGCGACATCCTTGATATGAGCCCCCGGTATGCAGCATGCTTCTCTAGAGAGTGTGTCATGTCGGCAGATGGGTGCCTCCATACCTCTCAGAAGAGAGTCACCTACTACTATCACCTGTTGCCTTTTCTTAGTTGTGCTGGTTGTTATACAGGGAGCAGATCAGGCTGCCTTACTCAGCATCTCTCCTGATGTGACAGGTCTTTCCTCTTCAGTCTGCGGAGCGGTGAAGCAGTCCTGCAAGGGCACCTCAGGCTCTGGGGGAAGTCTCTTCTTCCTGCTCGTCCTTGCTGCTGTAAGCTTCCATTCTTCTGCATTATTGGCCCCCAATATATCATGGTATTTTTGAGGCATCAGCTCCTCTTTTCCTCCACTCTAAAGTCCTTGCTGTTCCTGTAGTTCCAGGTACGCTGGTACTTTCCAGTGGGCTTTCTGTGTATCTCAGGTTGTCCAGTTCATTTATCTGTAAGTAGTGATAACAGACAGCAGGTGAAATTCTGGTCTGAACTTCCACAGCCTCTGTCCTACCACCCTCTCCACATGCAGTATTTCCTGTTTCCTGGCTAAGCCTTTGAAAGCAGCAGTTAAGTGTTTTGAAGCAAGTCTTTGATCTCTTTTCTTGCATGTTTGGAATGAGCAGTGTTTGCCTTTATACAGCACTGACTAGCTGTGGCCAGGCAGGATGGGCTATCCATACATAGTATACAAGTAGATCAAGGGGAAAGATGTTTCTCATTGGATATTTTACATGACCTTGTTATTCAGGTCAGAACACATATTCTTGTGGTTTTGTCTCAACCTAATGTAATGGAGCAGCCTGATAGGGGCTACCCTACATGGGGATGATGAGGTGTGACCAAGGGTGATGCCAGCGCAGGCCATGCAAGACCCTCTTTCCCCAGAGCCCAGGGCTGCGGTGCCTGGTGACAATGGCAGGCTCCATTGACAGACCTAAACAAGGTGAGAAGATGAGTCAGGTCTGGTATATGTCCAGGAGAGCCCAGTCGGGGAACAGAAGGAGACCAGACTGGAGATGGAGCTACCTACAGTGTTGGTACAAGAATTATCCAGCATACAAGGTCAGAAACAAGACTGTAAATAAGGCTACCTCCAGCACAGGTCTGGGGCTTTCCAGGAATGCAGTCAGTGATCTAGGATGGGGCCAGGCACAGGCCTGCCACTGCTGTGGTTCCAGCAAGGACCGAAGACCTAGGGCTGAGCTGCAATGGGGCCCATGGACAGGGGGCGACTGTGTGGGGTCCCAGAGGAGGCTGGCCAGGGCCATTAAGGCCACAGGTGCCCTCAGGGCTCTGAGAGCTAGAACCCTGTTAATAGTGCAGAATTGATGGGCTCTTTTTTTTTTTTTTTTTTTTAATAAAAAAGCAGTAAATAGTCAACATGTTGTCATAAAGCATAGTTTGTAGTTCCCTTTTTCATGAGAAAGCGTAATTACAATTTTCTTTCTAATCAGCGGCCTGCTTTCTTGAAAAATGGCACCAAAAATATATTAGTCAAAACCAGTGAAAATAATATGCCAATCACATATGTGTGTATGAGAAACAAAACAGAAGGATAATACGAGTAATTGGCTGATCTTTTTACAGGAGGACTGAAAATATGTTCCTTCTGATATGTTCTCATAAGTCTTGCGGCCCAGTGAAATAAGCCAGTCATGTAAACAGAAGGTCTGAATGTGTCTTGCTCTTCCAAGATACATAAATTTGGGAAGTCTGAGAATGTCCAAGAAGGGTGTTATATTATTCTAAGCCATGTGTCCCTTGTCCTGTTGTCATGTTCTCATGGATTTCTCTTTGGTTCCCTACGCTAACAGTTGATTAGTGAAGCATCAATTCTGGTATCAAATAAGTAATACCTCTGAAAGTTAATAGATGCATCTTCATTTGAAATGTTAGTTCTCTTCAAAAGAACCTTAATAAGAAATTCTAAGTGATAGTATCTGACAAACAAGTAACAATGCTAAGTCTTTGAAATGCTGCCCAAAAGAATCTGTATATTCTTCTGGTTTTAGCTTAGCAAAAGATAAGGACTCAAAGTAGGACTTTTACCCTTTTTAAGGAGCAACTCTCATTAGGGCTCTTTGCGTATGAAGGATGTGCTACTGCATAGCGCTGGGCCACAATATGAAGTCTTAAGGTCAGGCTTACTCCAGACCCTTTTGGGATAGAGAAGAGGTTGCAAAGATCTAAGCCCTTGCTGTAACCTGTCCCACGAGAGCACTAGAGAAGTCTGGTCAAGATATAGGAAAGGGCTTTCATTAAAAATACCTGTTAAAAAGTGGGCTTGAATCTTCTTTGAAAAATCATGCTGGATGTGAATCAAAGCTAAGGTTACTTCCTGCTGTCAGTTTTATTGTTTCAGCTGCGATCTGAAATGCTATTAAAGAGACTGCTCAGTCATATTTCTAGTTCAACCAGAGTTAGGAAATACTGCAACTCAACTTGGGTTTTCCTGAAACTTCTAGCCCCAAACTGCAGATACTAAAAGTCTGAGTGAGGTGAGTTATTCTACAACTTATAGCATATCAGTCTTGGAGGATCCATGGACTCCTTCTGAGAGGTCATAAAAGATAATTATCAACAGGCCTAAGTACCCTAAACAGATTTGCACTTCCACTGGAAAAAGTACAATGATCCACAAATACAAAAGAAAGTCTTGAATGAGTGCTTTAAATAACTCCGGGCTTGTCTATAAGGAACTCCTCATGTCTCTCAAGTTTATCCTCAGTCATAACTTACATATGGGAGACAGCAGTAGAACATACAAAGTCTTGGCTTTTTTGTCACGCATGCCTGAGCTGATTCTCTGGTGACTAATAATTGCAGCCTTTCCCTCAGCCAGGTGCTAATTTTGCTTTTTTCCCCCTCTGCCTAGGTACTGAGCTTAATTTCTGCTGCCCTATAAAAGCTGTTTGAAATTAGCCAGTAAGTTCAAAAGCTACTGGAGGTGAGGGGGACTCTGTGTGCATACCCAACCACATGTGTGCATGTGTTAATAAGCTGCTTAAGCTTAATTTCCTTAGGAAACAAAGCTAACAACCCAAGAAAATAAGACTAACATTTTTTTTTTTTGGAACACCTGTAGAAATGGGTATTGAATGATGAATTAAGAAGCCTATGATGCCCCCCATGTAGTTGCCATGTAATAGCAACCTATATGCCATAACCGCATAATGGTATACAACCTTTTCACAGATGAATGAATCCTTGTGATTTGAAGGATTGTTTATCAGAGGATACATGGATGGGAGGGAGGGAAGGAATAGATCAGAACCCTTTTCTGCTAATAGCACTGAAACTGTTACTTGCCATGTCACATTATGATTTGTGTGCCTACTCAAAGCTTTCATCCAGTTGTGTTTTATTGGTTTGTTTTGGGGTTTCTTTTTTTGACTATGTATTATCATAATTTACATGCCTTGGTGCAATGTGTGTGCAAGTCTAAGAACTGCAAGGACTATAATTACCCGTTCTCATTAAAGGCTCTGATTTTAATGTCCAAACTTAACATCATGTGGAGTAATGTTGTTTGGAAACGCCTTATATGTGTGTCTTGTCAACAGACCCATAGCACTGGGATCACTTCAAAGAAACTTCTTGCTTTTTCATGTATGAACGTGTATGTAGATGAAAACCATATTTGACTTACTTATATAAAATCTTCTTTTAAACTACTTGTACTTTAATAAATACTAGGTTTTCTTTCAAGAGGAAGATCAGTGCTTCTGTTTTTTTAGTAACTTGTTATTGATGGGATGATAGATTCTGTAATACTTTTTTTTTCTACTAAAGATGTAAGCCTTTACTGCTTTTATGAAATTTTTAATGGAAAGGTTCTTGGGTCCAGAGGATGTGTTGTAGCCTGAACTGCAAAAATCAACCAGTCTCTCAATAAATGGCTATTTCACATATTTTTATGTAATAATTTATCTAAAGCTCTTGTTTTGTTTCCAATATGAAACCATAACGGATAACAAAATGTCAAAAGCTGTGGTCGATGGGATTCTTATTCTCTGGCCAGCTCTACAAGCTGTGTATATTTGAGACATGTATATAACATCTATTAAGTACTGCTTTAGTACATCTACAAGCTAGTTATATATGTATCTTTTGTATAAAACATGGCCAAGGACTGTGTTTTACTTCTGGCTACTGCAGCTATGTGAAATTCACAGTGGACTGTCTAGTGCCAAATTTAGCTTGTACAAACAAGCTCTAGTCCAGTTTCTCTTCCCAGTATAATCTGTTACTATTTGAATGGCAATTTCAAAGGTGTTGCAAGGTGACATTAATCTGTCTGCTGTCATGTATATTCAGGTGAGATGAACTGCATGCTACAGCACTTAATTACCTTTCTTAACCATGTCCGGGGAGCCCAGGGTGCAAAGCTCTGGCATGAGTAAAATGAATTCCACACTGCGGGGGACAGTCTGCAAGGCTTATGCTCCCAAGTTGGTTAGCTTTCACAAATAAAATCCCCTTTGCGATTTGATTCAGGGGAAGCAGTCTTGGCTGTCTTTGCAGGGGTTCTGATGCTGTGCGTCAGTGGGGAAATTTGAGGAGGTAAGTAACCACAGTTCATCAACAACTCTTCTTTTACATCATGTTTCTGATCAGCGGGTGTGCTCCTCCTGATGAGCTGCAAATGTGTACTTAATATTATATTAGCTATTAACTCCCAAAGTCAACAGTTTCCCTGGTAAGATCAGAACACTTCAAACACTACTCTGTATTTAAAAAACAAGTAATATTTTTTCAGTGTAAAAGAACCTTTATTAAAATATTTACAGATACTTTTATGATGTTATATTGCTTTCCTAAACCACTGATCAGCCGTGATAAATGTTTGTATGTGTGTCGTCATTCTCCACCCCTGTAGCCTGCAGTTCTTCCTCAAAGAGGAGAAAGTGTTTCTACTTTTCTAGGATCCAGAGAAGGTCCAGGCTTTTAATGCTCTGTTATAAGCATAAATTGGAGCCTGATGACCTAAAACAAGCAAGTGAAAGCTGGTGGGGCACTGTTGTCTCCTTGCAGCAAGGTGAATGGTATTGTATTTTGAATGTCCCCTCTCCTGCCTGTGGCACACTGAAAGGAGACACTCCTCATTGCTTCCTGTAGCTGTCAGTCTGCTCATCCGCTCAGGAAAAGAAAATTAATACCTCCTTTTGCATGTCACTCTTCTCCTTGTCCTCTTTGAGAGTGTAAGAGATTGGCAATAGCAACTCTGCCAGGGCTGTTGACCGCTAGATTTGTAAAATCTGAATTTCTCTTTCTCTGGATTTATACTTTTATGTTTATGAAGTTCAGCAGGCTAGACACTGTTTAACTCTTGAGCCTAGTTAATGACACTGGCATCTCTGCAGTAGTAACGAGCTCGCTGTGGAAATGACAGTGCACTTACAGTAGGGAGAAAAGGGCCTGATCCAAAGCCCACTTCAACTGACAGAAGCTTCTCTGACCTCACCGTAGAGTGAATAATGGTCCCAAGCAAATAGCAGCTCCCTCATAGCAGTAGTCAGTGGTTTTAATGCTGTAGGAGGGATTTGTTACAAGCAAATGGTGTTTCACCAAATTCCAGGCTAGCAGCAAATTCTTACATCCCTACAGGAACAGAGAGTGCGAGCTTACTGAATGTGTGTTGTGAGTAACTGCAGAGATGAGAAGTTGTCAAATGGATGTTTGCTGCCTAAATAGGAAAATGGTGAGCATGAGAAAAATGGATGTGTGTGTGTATGTATGCGTCTTGGGAATGCGTGAGTATTCAGTGAGCAGTTGTGTGGTGACTGGAGCATCCTACAGCACTGCAGTGTGCTGTTTGGCTTGATATTGGTGTGTAACACAAGTGGTGGGTTGTGACCCCTCAGGCAGATGTTTAGAGGTCTGCCATGAACTTGTCAGGACCTCGGATGCTTTAATTGGGGCTGGTGGGGGTAGGAAGGAGGATAGCCCTGACAGTACCGTTAAACCTAAGTTAGTATGTCCCAAATGGTGGGTCTTGACCTCTGCTGGGTTCTGCAGTGATTCAAAGAGGTCCCAGGTTGCTTGGGTGCAGGTACAGCACTAGCTGCAGTGTGTCTGTAGTGTTCCTTGGCCCTATGTGGCATGTCACTGGCCTCTCTTTTTTTTTTTTTTTTTTTTTGTGTGACAGTTTGGTTCTATACTATAAATTAGATATTTGAGGAGTCCTGGGCTTTTTTGACCTGGGTTTTTTGTCAGTTTTGGAAGCAGTAAACAGTAAGTGTAGGGGTAAGAATCAGTAGCTAGAACAGTATGTGTTTGTGGGGAGGGAGAAGGGAAAAAGCACAAACTTCTTCAGCCAGCTTTGTCCTACTGAATCATGTAGCTGCTTTTCTAGAGGTCTGCAGTAATTAATTCTTTCAGAGTAAAAGGGATGAGAACAGGCTTTAATTGCTGGCTGCAAATGTTTAAACTGGCCTAAGAATTGCTAAGTGCATTTAATGGATGGTAGGACCTCAGCACCTATGGGGCTGGGAGAGGGTCAGCTTCTGCATTTGGTGTTTGCAGCTTCTTTCTCCTCTCCCAGCCAGAGCCAGGCTGCTGCCCAGGTGGGTTGCCATGTCTGAAAGACTGAGAAATGGTCAACACTACTTATTCATTTGACATCACAGGCAGGAACAGACTCATTTTTTTTGGAAACAAGACCTGATGAGAAACTAACGGTCCATGGAAAGATCATTTAGCAAAAGTGGGAAATTATAAACCATATCAAATAGTGTAAGAAGATAAGAATGCTTTCCAGGACACTTGTGCATTTGAGTGAAAGGAAATCACAGAATGATTAAATCTGTCTCAAGAGAAGAGGGGGATGTTTCTAAGAACTTGGTAATGTGATGCAGTAATTATGTCTGTAAAGTAGTACAGGAATGCTGTGTGTTAAGGTCTTTAAAGATGATTATGCAATTCAGATTTTTTTTTTATAAAGGATGTTACTGATGGGCTAGTTTAACTACTGACCCATTAGACTCTTTCCAATAAACTCAATAATATTTCTATAAATCAGTTAATCAGAGGTTAAGAATAGTAAAACACTAGAAAGTGTTATTTCTAAATCTAGTAGTATAGGTTGAAAAGAAAAATGATTCTACTCCTGTCTGCAATTACTTCACACTGGAGTTGTTACTCCTCATTATCAATAAAATTACTGTTGACTTGTTAATGTGAAGGGAGTCAGGCTGTAGATTTAGGTCTGTAGTATCTCTGAGGGTAGTGTATTTATAGTAAAAAGTGCAGTGGCAAATGCTGTTTTGTAATGGGTGGCATGAAGGTGCAGACCATAATTAACTTCACTAAAGTGAGAGGGAGAGCCATCTAAGCAATAAATGATGCTTTGTCTCTCTGATAACATTCTTTTCTGACACACTTGTAATGCATTTTGGAAGCTACAGGCTGGCAAACTGAGACTTGTCTGTGATCAAACGGTAAATACCGTGTAGCTGCTGAGGCCTGCATTGAGAAACTCCTTCCACTCATGCATTTTAATTCACGTCTGTGAGACTCTCCCAAAATAGGCCTGAGTAAAAGGAATGATGGGAGAAGGTGAATCCAAACAAGAACACACTTGCACTGTTTGCAGGTGTGATGGTTTCTGCAATTTAAAGCAGCACTGAGGCTGCTCTTCCTTGTGACAAGGAGTTTTGGGTCAGTTTTCAGCCCACTCTAGAAATGCAACTGGTTGGGGATTCCCCTTAGGTCCTTACCTTCTCATTGCATGCTCCCAATTGCTGCACTAAACTAGCGTATCTGTGGGTTCAGTGCTGGTGAAAGGTGGTCTGCTGACAGCTCTGAAGATGCATTTAATCTACAGCCAGGCCTGAGTACTGGAGGCCTACTCTCTGCTCCAGCTCAGTCCTGACCTGCGGGGTGGCCTTCTGTGGGACCAGACTGCTGCTGATTCTTATTTAATCCTTGGCCTTGCTGGGGCCACTAGCAAAACCACTAATGCATACCACTTGTAAAGGCTTATTCTGATATGTATCAACAAGCCTGACTACCAGCTCCTTCACGGCAGCTCCAGTGCAGCTGCTGGTGGTAAGGACTTGTTGCTACCAAGCTGAGCTGTGTTTGTGCCTGTGCTTCAGTGTGGGAGCTGGCAGCACAAATCCCCTGAGCATCCAGGCTCCCCAGATGGACAGCTGGGTCACAGCAACAGGACCAAATAACTAAACCAAAAAGGCAAGAAAACAAATTCTCTCCAGCTCTCTAAAGAGACTTGCCCAGAGAAGAAGATAAGCTCTGCTACTGTGTGTCTTCTGCAGAGATAGCTTTGAGGCTGCCTTCAGGCCATCTCTCGGGTCTCAAAAGAAAGATGCTCTGCACTGTGGACAGCAGCATCAGAAAAGGGTTTGTGGGAGAGATATATAAAGTGTCTCAGCTAGGTGTCTGAAGTAAGGAAAGCATTTGAAGTAGAAGGGTAAGGGTGGGAGGGTAAGAAAATGTGAAACAAATTGAGACTAAAGAAACCCTTAAAATTTTGTTTTAAACATCCTTGCGTGTCTCTGCCTTTGACTCAAGGAGTATGAAGGTACCCATGAGTCCAGCAGCAATAATCTGGGGTTTTCCCCAAGTAGCTTCCCAGCTGGATTGACTTTTTCTATCCTAGTAGTGTTCCTGGCAGCAAGAAAAAAATGCACAGGGTGTTTCCAAAGGTGATGCAGCTCCTGAAGCCTGTAGATTTCTGCATCCTGTGCTAGTGGCTATAAGTACCTCAGACCTGTTTTAAATATAAAAATATGGGGATTTGTTTTGTGTGTGTTTGGGGTGGGGTTTTTTTGTTTGTTTTTTTTTTTTTTTTTTTTCACAGAATGTAGTTGCTGTTTTAAACCCTGCACGGTACTCTGGTATTACAGAGGTAAACTAGATTTCCTGCAGTCTGAAGGGGAAGGTGCCTGGATGTCAGGTGCTCATGGGAGACAGAGAGAAAGGGCAGAAATATGGAATAAAAATACCTAATTGGAGCTTTGACTAGAGTAAGCTAAAAGGGTACAGGGGGAAGAAAATTAAACTTGCATTTGACTTTATTTCCATAATATTATTTTATGGAGGACTTAAGAGCAAGATGAAAAAGGCTTTAACACTCAAGCAGTTCTTTTCTGTAGTCAGTTTGCTCCATTCAACAATATTCTTTCTTTGCATCCACCTCATTTAACAGAGGTCAAGTAAAGAAAGAAGTGCAGAAATAATTGAGAAGCGCTCTACTGAGGAATAACAAGTGATTTTTTTTTTTTTTTTTTTCCCCTGTAGCCAAGACAGAGCTAAGTAATTATTTGTTAGAGCTAGGAATTAACATATAAACATTAAGGAAAGAAATTGCATGTTTTCTTTGAGTCTCCCACCTGCTATGCTTCCAATATCTCTAGGCAATAGCAAAGAGAAGGCAAAATAGCAAAGTTGTGTTCTACCATCCAGGCACATGGCTGAAGGCTCAATTTTTGGCAGCAGCTGACAACCTTTCCCCTTTTGCTTCTACTTTTATTTGTACCTGCTAGTCACAAAAGTCTAAAAATGCAGCTGTTGCTTGTCTTTACCTGCTGATTATCGTTCCCCTCTGTTGTAGTTGTGATAAGGCACCTCCCACCATCGGTTCAGGGGTGACTGAGGTAAGATGAGCTGCAATTTTTTTCTTTCTCTGCCAAAGCGAGTCAGCACATATTCAGCAGGTTGTCTTGTTGGAAAATACTTGTCTGCTGAAACACAAATTCTTTGTGTCTAATGCTGGTTTTGTAAGAATTTCTGATCATGGAGAGATGGGGAGAGAGAGTACATGGACTATAAATTTTTCCGGAGATGCTAGAGAAATAATTAATGATTCAGATGAAACTAAATATCAGAACTCTCTCCTGGTTTTGCCAACTACCAGATGCTTAGCAAAGGCTGAAGCAAGAGGGCATGCCAGCCTTTCCCTTGAATACCTTCCTTCTTTCTGGCAAGCTGTTGCTTTGGGCCTTCCTGAGATAGAAGTTGTTTCTGGGTCACTGTTCAAAAACCACTGATGGACTGATTCTTTCTTAACTTGTCCAAATTTTCTTTAAAATCAGTTACAGAGAATATTTTTTATATCTTTTCTGTTTATAATACTATAATGATCCTGGTTTGGATATGTGTTGAAGCCCAATGTTACTTAGAGCTAGGGGCTAATCCCAGCTGACTTTAACAAAGTTACTTGCATGCTCAGTATTTGGAAGATAATTAAATAATTTGCTGAGTCAGAAGCACTGTGTTGTTTTTATCCGCCCTGCTTGAGATGAATGAAGGATATGTTTACAGCAACATGCTACCCCAAATACTGCTAATAGGGATTTCTTTAAGAAAAGCACTTAATGCTGTGTATTTATACTTCTGTATTGCCAAATATACCTTAAGAAGAAGTCTAGATAAGACTCAGATTCTTACTTGTACCAATTTAAATCTCTGCTTAAATCCAGCGTCTGTATCAGTGACCTGTAGCTCTGCTATCCAGAAGACAATGTATTTTAATGTGTTTCTTTACAAGTATTATTCTGGGAAGATTATGGTCTTGTTGTTCTCTTCATTTTGTCCAGTTATCCCTTCAGTGATGATCACATATAAGGAAAAAAAAAAAGTAATTTATTCCTGCCTCTTTACTTATCAGCTATGTAGATCTTTTGACTTCCTCTAGGAGTATGCTTTGTACTCCAGTGGGTTTGTCATTGCAAGTCAGTAATTGCCATTTCCCCCCCCCCCATTACCCTCCTCTACAGCATCTCATTCTGACCCCGTGTTAGGCTTGCCCAAGTGTCAAGCTAGAAGGACTTATAGTAGTGTTTCCCTTGGCTACCACTGGTATAGGAGAAAGGAATTTGGCTCATGCTACCTTAAGTGGGGGGACTTTCCTTGAGAAAATAAATGCAATGCTTCCATGACCAGCATCTCTCAGCTGTGATGGATAGGGTTTTCCATAATTGGCTGGAGCAATGGTCTGCTGACCTTGGACGAGTGGCTCCTGTCAGCTACTTCAGTGGGAAATGGCAGAGACCCTGCGGGTGGCACTGGTTGAATAAACTGCCTCAGGGAAAGCTCCTGTATGCTTTCTGATAGCTGGAGGTTGGCTCTACACTGAGATGTGAGGATTTATCCCTTCTATACTTACCAGTATGTTTATTGTGTTTTAATGTTGTTGTCTTTATGGCTGTTTGTATATCTTAATTGTCACCTGTAGTGGTGAGCTCTATAGGTCAGTTGTGCAACAGATTTTAAATCTACTGCCTTTTTAATCTCAGCTGATGGCCTCTCATTCACTACTCAATGTCCTTTTTAATAAAAAAAGGCAACAAAAGTAGACAGATCTTTTAAATCATTGGTTTTAAATTGAGTTTTTCATTTTCCTACCATGGCAGTATTTTCTTTTGTGAAATCAAAGGCTAAGATGCAATATTGGCATTACTTTCCATGCTTGTTGCATGTCTCTGTTGTAAAGATCTAGGTAAGAAGCTAGTCTCCAAGTATTTTAAGTGTATTAATAAAAGATGTAAATCCAGTTCATCGTGACTGTCCAGACTGCAATAAGCCATTAATGAATCATCTTTTTCTAGATAGTGTGCTTATGAAGTGATTCCTAAAAACAGGTAGAGCTTGCAACATATCCTGTAGGTCATTAAACATTCTCACGCTGAAGATGAGAATCTGGAGGGGCAAAAAAGGAGTGCTTGCTCTGGAGCTCCTTCTTGGGAAACGAACAAATCTGGGGCTTTTCATTATGCTTATTGGTGAGATCTATGGAAAGTCCTTAGTTATCCCAAACCCAAAACATTAACATCTTTGCAAGCTGAAAGTAACCACCTCTGACTAGGCACCTTACAGTAAGGCTTCTGTAGGGTTTTCAGAGCCTGGTCATATTGCCCTTCCTTTTCCTACTCCTCTTAATGTCATTCTCTCAACTCTTAACTGCTTTTCAGTCTGAGCCCAGTTTATCATCCTACTACAGTTTGTACCACCCTTTGCTGCAGGCAAAAGGTACAGCCTGTCACAGTAAAATACAGCCATCACAAGGCATGTCTTCGGGTAGGTGAACTCTTCAGGCTCTTCCCCCTTTCTGTGGTGGCTCCCTGGGCCCTGAGCAGATTGACTCTGTATATATGTTGCATACTTGTATGCAGTTAATAACTTTTTGGGACCCACCTATGTCTGAGTATTCTCATAACTTTAGATACTGTGTGTAGGAAAAAATGCCCTTGTTACTGTTACGAACTGCAAATGGTGACATAGACAGGAACAGGGAGTGCTGGCTCCTCATGGTGAAGAGTTCTCACCTTGGGTCTATACTAACATGAATGGAACTTTTTTTTTTTGCTCTTTGAAAAACTGCTCCCCTGCCTGTGCACTTGATAGTTCATGTGGAGAGGTTTTGGGGTTGTTTTTGGTTTTTTGGGGGGTTTGTGGTTTTTGGTTGTGGTTTTTTTTTTTTTTTTTTAATGTTTAGGGAACTCGTTTAAAATTCCTGGTCAAGTTTTTTAAAATAACCCTGCATTGTGTGGCCCCTAAATTTAGGTGTGCCTTGTCTTATGCCCTGGGGGTTGTCTGCACTGCTTGGTGCAGAACTGGGCACAGGCATTTGAGTGAGGGTGAAGTGACCCAGCTTGGACACCGGGAGGAAGCAAGCTGTGTCACCGGATGCTCTGGCTGCACCAGTTAAGTCCGTGGTGTGGTTCACCCCCTGCTATAACCACTTCCAAGGTTCAAGTGCCATGTTCTGCCTTGCAGAGTGGCTCAAGGCCCTCTGCCTACTGCTGCATTATGCAGTGTACATGTGCCTGTAGGGAACAGATTTTCATGGGAATGTGTTTTCTTATTATCTGTATGCTGGCAAAGGGTCAAAAATGCGTTGTAAGCAGAAATATACATATATTTGTGGACATCCTAGAGCTGGGAAGAAAGTAGAGATGCTTGTTATGTGTGTATGAGAAATGGTGCTTTGTTGATTTTAAAAATAGGTATTTTATTTCTTTCACTAATTCTAAGGGAAATTTGCTGTATTTCTGTCCCTGTTCACCCTGTTCTGACATATGTGATACGCTCTGACCCATATGTGATAGTTTTGTTTAATCCTCTACCTTTACTGAGTGTTTCCCTACTAGTCCTGGACCTAAGAGAACCAAAATGTAGAGTTTTATATGAAACAGATCTAATGCAAAGGATATAAAGTATATATAAAGGAAATAAATGTTAAGCAAAAAGTACAGCAATTCAAGTTCCTGTAGCATAACTAACACACTTACTGTCAACATGACCGATGCCAATAATGTACAGCAAGAGGACAGGCACAGTGCTGAGAGATGCTGCCAGTTAAAAGCTGTGCTCCTGATGAGGAACACATGAGCAGCAAGCTGGTTAACTGCTGGTGCCTGCTCTTTCTGAAGCCTCTCTGTGTTCCTGGCCCTTCCTTCAGAGCTCGTGAGTCACTTCCCCTCTTCCCTGAAGAGAAGCTCTTTAGAAAATGCATCCCAGGGTGCCGTGTTTATTGACTTTCAGAGACTTTCAGAACAAAATTGTTCCATGTATCTGCAGAGATGTTTTTCCCTAACTGCTGACTCCATAGATTCTCCCTGGGTGTTGAAAGTCAAACTGTTTTTCTTCTGATTTAGGTCTTGTTGAGATTTCAAACCCTCAGGACAGATTTTACTTTTGGAGATGCTGTGCCTCTGGAGCGTGGCTCCCCTCGCTGCTGTGGCACACGTGGACTGCACAGCAGCAGAATCTCCCCCCGGCATACCTGTGACAAGGACAAAGAGGCATTTGCAGGGTGGGGATTGACTTGGAGGAAAAGATCAGCCATGATGATGGGCAAGCAGCTAGGGAGGGCAGTGTTATTCCCCCCCGCCTTTTCAGCTTGCTTTGCCCTTGCCCAGTAAAACAGGGACTTACCCAGAAGGCAGTTTGTGGAGTTGAAAGGCTATATGCCAAGTGTGACCCAGGGACTGAATACTCCTGATATCAATTCAAGTCCTTGAAAAATTGTGGTAAATTATCTGAAAGGTCAGACATGTTTGAGTTTTCTCTTTCTCCCCACCCCCACTTTTTTTTTTTTAATTCTTCTCTGGGGGAGAAAAGGCCCCCTGGGGAGTGTTCCCTTTAGTCCATAAACCCTTAGTAAGGATCTCTGTAAAGTGCTCAATGCTCGCTGCATACCATCAGTTGTGAAGTTGTATTGCTTCCATAGCAACCAGTGATGTTATCAACACAAGACTGAGTTCACTCTAGGAACAAGCAGACGTAGAAACTGCTGTGTGGTCTCCCTAAGCCAGGACAGGGTCAGCAGCTCTGCCATCCCTCACCCAGTTCCTGTGCTGTAACGGGACTGGATTGAACCTTAGCAGTATGGTCTTGGCTAGCTTGTAACTTAACTTATCAATGGACCTTACTGATACATAGACTAGCAGTCTGTTAGAGTTGTCTGTGTTTTATTTCCCTTATGCTTGTTTCAGATACTGACGGTGCTCAGGAGCTTTTTGTATAATAACCACCAAGAGAGTATTGAAAACATACCTCTGTGTGGGGGAAAGTAGAGAATCTGAGAGTGTGTTTCCTGGGGAAAAGATAATTTTTATGTGCTTTCCAGTATTCTCTGCAGTTAAATAGCCGCTTGGTCTGATTCACCATTATATTAAAGCTGTTCTTTAGCACTCTGAAAGTACAAAATGGCTTTATAGTAGATCAAGTAATCACTGGAGAGTATCTCCTGGTGTTGGAGGATCTTATGCCTGGAAAGGTTGCCATGGTAGCTCCCATGCCATTCGCTTTTCTAGGCTGTCAGCATCAGAGATGCACTCAGTGAAAGATCCAGCATAAGCTTACCTCCTTACTGGGATTTTCAGCACCTTCAGGCTTGTTCTGGCCTTGTTGGTTGCCCTGACTTTTAGTAGGGACAGATAGAGCTCAGCTAGACTCTATAATCAAAAATCTTGCTTAAAAGACACAAATCCAGAAAACATGAATGACTTTTTTTTTTAATGTTGAATGTTCCCTGACTGAATTGAAGAATTGGAATAACTTTCTCAAATTAAATCTATAGGTTTCCATTTTAAACTGCAATAAGTAATCATTAAAAGTGAACTATCAGCCCAGGTTTGAAAGCAATTTAGTTGTATATATATTTTCACTTCTCAAAGTGTGTGTGTGTATTTTTATATATAGAAGTATTAATTTTTATAATGACTGTACTAAGTCTGAGTGCAATTCTGGTGAGGAGGATTAAATTTGATTTGCAGGATTGCGCTCAGTCAGCACTGTGTGGAAACACAACCTAGGTGTTCCTCTTCATTTTGCTCTGGTCTAACATCATCGCTGCTTTTAACTATAAATTTTTAAACACATTGTCTAGTTAATGTGAGTAACATTCCTAATACACAGTGATTTTACATCATGTAAAGCAACTAAAGGTAATACGTAACAGGCTATGGCATGGCTGAGACTGTTGTAATACTGAAAGACTAAACAGTCTTAATGGCACTGTGCATCTTGCATGTAGTAAAAAATCCTTCTACTGTGGGGGGAATTTCTTTTTTTTTTTTTTTTTTTGTTTTTTTTTTTAA
>JAVKLA010000024.1:9591382-9607436 GCA_034782735.1 Sagittarius serpentarius
AGACTGTGTCCCTCCCCTCCCCTCCCCCCCCGATAAATCCAGGAGACTATGACTTAGAATATTGCTTATTAGTTTCTAGAATCAGTCATAACAGCATTCTTCTGCTCATAAAGTTCAGTAAATGATTCCTTTTAGACAGAAAGGATCTTAAATTTTGACCAGGATGTATGGCTGAAAAAGCCATTAGTAAATTAAAATGTGTGAGAAGCAGTAATGCTTTATTTTTAATGGAGAGAAAATTGTTCTGTAGATGCTTTTCTTCATGCCTTAATTTTGAGCTTTACAATACTTCATCGGATATGACATTGAAGAACAATCTTACCTTTCACTTTCCCTGTGTTTTTAAATCAAAGGATGAAGGTGGTGTGTAAGCATCATAGCCATTACAGCCAGCTTCTCCAGGAGAGGTAATGGTGTATGGTCCTGTTGTTCAAATCATTAATCCAAAGCATCGCCTGTTGCATGCTCTGCAGTGATCACATGGCACTGCTGGGACACGCAGCCAAGAATGGCTTCAACTAGCAGGATCAATGGCTGCGAGGGCTTTGAGTAGGGTTGTTCAGTTGCTGCAGTAACCCCCAGGCCACTTACCTTTCCTCAAACACCCACGGCATTTGATTTGAAGTGTTTCTTTTATTTCTGATATTTTTTTTTCTGTGCAAGAGTGCAGACTAAAAAGTCTCAATGTTTTTGTTGGTTTTCATATTAGTATTTGTAGTTCTTATTTTATCTTACCTTGGTGGTCATATAGTCCCTGGACCAGTAAAACCACCAGTGAAAATATTTCTAACCTTCAGAAAACAACATTCAAAGAACATACAGCCTTTCCTGTTTCTGGGAAAAAGCTAACTTTCCCAAACAGCGCCTAATGCTATTCCCTCCCCATGCCCCAAAAGTAGGTCTTGAGCAAACGCTGTTTTGACTGGATGCTAAATCCCTTACTATATTTTAATTCACTTGAAGCTTTGTGTACTGTTTTAATGCAAGTCTAGGTCTTACTGGGACCAACAGTTCCTTGGTATTAGGCGTTTTTGGTGCTTGCTACTCATACGTGGCTATTTCTTGTCCTTTTGAAGGCACCAATCTCAGCTGTTTCTCCCCTACCTGTGGAGCAGGAAGTGAGAGTTGAGAGAATAAAAGATGGTGTTAAGCTGCCTTCTGTGGTCCCCATATCTGGGGACAGCCAGGAGCTTGCATGGCTCATAGCGTATCAAAGAGCAATTTCAAAGCTGATTGCCATTCTACTTTCTGTGTGCCTGTGGGTCTTTGGAAGCAGATAAGTTATAGAATATATTCAACCACAGTCCTCTACTTGTCCCCTTGGCACCCCTTTTCACCATCCTGTCTGTTTCCTGGTGGTTAGAGAGGAGAAAAGCATTGTGGTGGGACTGTAGGGGAGTTGAGAATAGGGCCCAGTGTTATCTATACCTCCAAAAGAGCAGCAGAGAGAAGCTGGACATAATTTGATCCTGGATTTGTTTCTGGAGCTGCTGGACTGCTGTTCCTCAGACCTTTAATGGTATTCTGCAGCTCCAGCTATGGTTCTAGCTCTGTGTGATGACATGTCTTGTTTCCCAGGCAGAGTGTTTTTTCCTTCTTGTTGGAGCAAACCCCAAGTTTCTAGCATTCACAATGGCAGTCCTGGTTGTCTGAAACCTCAGATTTGAGCACTGTTAAAACTGAAGGATTCAACATCTGAGGATTACTGCCACCTGGTTTTGTCAGCTGGTGCTCTGATTTTTGAGGCCAAGTATTTTTGTATGTAGACAAAACAAACATCGGTAGTTTTCCAGATGGTGTTCAAACTTACTCTACCATTTCTTGGGACAGCATCCAATTACAGTACATAGCACAGGGACAAAACTGACTGATACAACCAGGCAGACACGTTGCCTTAAAATGAGCTAATGGACTAGTGTTCACCTCCTCTTCCTCTTACTGCTGAAATTAATTCAAAAGCTAACCAAACTGCTGGGGGATATTATAAAATGACTTGAGGAAGGTTAGGGCAGCTAGTGACTTATCAGAGCATCTCTTGTTGCAAGAAAAAGCTTTTACTGTGGAAAAGCTTGATTGTGGGGCAGCTGGAAGTGTTCAGACACTTTGGATGTGTTCTCTAATTTCATGTCTCCATTTTGAATGCCTCTATTTTTGAGTGCCAACAGGCTGATATCCTGTATGTCACTGAATGAGGAATGGTTTGCATGTCCTGCTTGCTTCCAGGTGGGGTTTCAAGACTTCTCAGCACACTGGGTCCTTGTCACCTCAGACGGGTTACTCAAGAAATGAGACAGTGTGATGTTTTGGGCATGCTGGCAGAAATACAAACAAGGATTTTAAATTCATGCCAGGGGAGAGGCCCAATGGAACATCTGTGTGCTTCTCAGCTCTGTCTTAAACTCAGGTTTTCAAGGTTTAGGTGTTTTATAGGTCTGAAAGTAGCATAAGAAGTCTGCTCAGACCTAATGATTTCTGAGGTGTAATCTCTAAGCAATTAGGAAGGATAGTTAAAGGCTGGCCTACTGGGTTCCCTTAAACTGTTCTTAAGTCCAAAATTGACTTCATTCATCATCATTGCACACTTTGAATAACAAATTATGTGTTAACTAGCAGCATGTTAATAAGAAGATGATTTACTTGTATACGCACATAAAAAAGAAATGCTACCAGTACTGGGTTGAGATTTTCTTTAAATGCATTGAATGGTACATGGATTGAATAGTACGGCTTTGGTTAGTCCTATAAAAAGTAATTTTCCAGTTATCTATGTATCCATACACTTATAGTTGGAAAAAAGCCTTAAAACTAATAATTATCATCTCAAATATGGATAGCAGGCAAACATCCCAGGCTATTCCTCCAGCAGTGCTGCTGACTTGAATTGAAAAATGCATTCTTAGGTTCCCATTTACTTCCCAAGGATTTGCTTGAGACTGTTCCTCCCTTGCCTGGCACCTGTGTTTTCAGTCTACCTCTGCATCCTTTCCCTGGATGGCTTTTGTACCTATGGAACAAAACCCTTAGCTGATAGGAAGTGTATCTTGCTTACTTTATTCTCACCTGCCATCTTTGCCTTTATTTCCTTTGATATCGTCCTTAATCTAGAATAAATCTTCAAGACTGGCAGTTGTGGTTGCTCTTTGTATACAGAGGAAAATAATGAAACCCATCATAATTAATACTCAGTGTGTTATTTTGCTAATAGTACAGCTCACTAATCTGCTCAAATCTTGTGTGGATGGGAAAACATACTGGAAGAAGAAGAAATGAAAGTGAAATGTTACGTGTGTAAAAGTTTCATGTATTGTAAGGGAAACATAGTAGTAATATTGTTTAATTAGAAGCTTTATTAGGAGAATTAAATTGCTGAAAGAAAGTGCTTCTGCTACAATGCACTGCACTGTTAAGGGAAGTCCAAACAAATGTGTGCACACATGTTACTCCTTAAATGCTTTCCAGGCTTGTTTTTAATTAGACTTTTGTCTCCCACAGTCACTGTTAATATAGAGAAATTTGGAGCCACTTCTTCCCTCTCATCATGCTGTGTGTATGAAATTTGCCAGCTGAGGTGTGGCTCATCATATAATCAATGCTGGCATTTGATTTCCACTCTGATAATTATACAGCTTGCTTTGCTTGACAAGTCCCTCATGTATGTGTGTTTGTTTATTTATTCCAGTTTCACAAGCTACAAATGAGATTACACACTGACCAAGTCATGCTGGAACAAGTACAAGAGGACAACCAGTGCTTGAATCAGCAAGTTGCAAGTCTGACAGATGCATTTATGGCACTGCAGAAAATGGTGAGATTGATATAAGAATAATAGAGGCTGTTTGAATGTTTGAGGCTTGGAAGCAGGTTAAACCACTATTTGATTTTTATAGAGTTGAGGTTTTGTGTGGGCACATTTTCCTCTGCGTGCTTCAGAACATAATTCATTGTGTGACTAACATTGTAATGCTATTTACTTGAATATATTTTGCAAAGATAACCTGGTGTTCTCAGTCATACATATTTTTGGAAAGCTTCCAAATGCAACATTGCCAGCAACATTGCCATAACTATCTTGCATCGCTGTACCTAGAATAATCCAGGGGGGAGTTGGGAAACTACTGTGGGTTTGGGTTTGTTTCTTTTAAAAAAGGAGTTGAAGTCAGATACAGTTCCATTCTTTAAAGGGGAGATTATTGAGCAGTTATTTAAAATGGGGGAGGCACTCTACCTTTTCATGGCTGGAGGAGGGGAAAGGCTTTTGTTGTAGGCATTAAGATATCCTCTGCTCTTTATTACTGCTGCTTCAAAAAATTGCATTCTGGTAGATTTCACACAGTGATAGTATAATACCTTTGTTTGGTAAAATAGAAACCAATGCAAACAGTGTGGCTATATTCTCAGTAATTGCTTATGGATGCTTATAGTCTTTATACCTCTTCACATAAATATGACCGGCACAATGTATGAAACCTGGTTGTGTCACATTAAGAGGCAGTAATTATCCCCCTCTCCTCCAAAAAAAGACTGTTTTCGGTCAGATTAGTGCATGGGTAGGGTGTGTTGTGTATGGATTCCTTTATCAATAGAACGGTCAATAAGGATGAAATACTGCCAAGTTTACACATGCTTCAATTTTTTGTAGCCCTGTGCTTGAGGAACAATCATTAAGTGCAAGTGAACGATGGGCCTCGGCTCCCAAGTGCTGGACCTGGGGTCAGGGCACATGGTGGGAGGCTGCAGGGCGAGCAGCTGCCCCCGGGACTTCTGTTCTCTGTGGCTGACTATTTTGCATGTGCCCACCCCTCGCTGTCTTCCCTGATGGCCTCTGTGCTTCTGGAGGGATTTGTCTGCCTTGGTATCTGATCAAAGCCACGGCACAGCTGTATGGAGGACTGTAGGGTGGAAGAGGATGCATCTCAACATGACACAAAACTGAGGATCTCGTCTCCTGTGATCAGTAACGCCATCTATCTCTACAGCAGGCTGACAGTTTAAAAAATGGCCTACAGGACAAATTGCTGCAAGCTGCAGTCTGGTTGTCCTCAAACTGTTTGCGACTTTGCTCAGTAGTGTCAGCTGGAAAAAGAAATATAGCTTCAAGGCTAGGTTCATGAAATGCAGAGGAGGAAGCAGTGCTGTTCCCTCTCTTACTAGAGAGGTCTGTGGTTACAGCATTCACCTAGAATGTAGCATGTGTGGATGAAATTCTGTTAATCTTGGTGAGGTGGATTTGAACCCTATCTTCCACAGTGAGAGAGTTTTCTAACTGCGAAGCTGCTATTAGGCATTTTGGGATGAGCTGTTCTATGCTTTTTGCTTACAATGTAGGTGCCCTGATTCTGGGCGAGGATATGTAGTAAGAGGTGGTGGATTCTGTCTTGCTAAGTCTCTGGAGATGGAGTACTCTATAGGCAGTTAGTGTTAAGTGCTTTTAATATTAAAGTTTTCTGTGTATAGCGGAAGAGCCAAAGGCTGTTCTTCATCGATTCAGCAATCTAGACTCTTGATACACCTGCAGCTTGTTTGGCTTGTGTCAAACATCCATGTAGACTCCAAAACAAGTGGCTGTATTTTCTTTTTTATTTTTTTTGGAAAGCAGCATTTGCATGTTGCAATGGAAGATAGAAGTGCCAGCGGGAAATATGACTGCACATGATCAAGTGCAGCCCTTAGTTACACAGCATCTCTCTTCCAAAGCAGAGCTTCCAAACTGGGAACTGGAGTGCTGGGTCCTGCTAGTTCTTCTTCCATCTCCATACTTTCTTACCTAAGGCATAGCTTCATGTGTAACTCCAGAAATGTGTGTAGACCAAGCATTGGCTACAGGAGGGGAGTTAACCTTGGTCAAATATGTGTAAGTGCCTATATTAAAAGGCCAGGGCTGGCTTAATCTCCCCTAAATTTACTTGCCAAAAAGATAAGAACCAAGTGGTTCTTAGCTGGGAGTCTATCAATGCAGTGGGATTAATTTCTCCTAATCTAAAATTCCTGGAGCTTTCTCTGTCCTCTCGTTAGTCACTGGGCAAATCGTTTCACAAATACCTGTTGTAACGTAAGAGGAATCACTCTCTGGAGAGGCTTCCTCTTTGACTGTAGAGGGCGCTTAAATGACCAGAGGGTTCAAGTTAAGTAAGGAGATGTTTGTCTCCAGTCTCCTCAGCCCAGTGAGCATAGCTTCTGGAGGAGGTAGCTAAGGGTGTTGTCCTTCTAATTTAGGCACGTACCTAGATGCTTAAAGTTAGGTTGTGCAAAAACTGCCTTTTGTTTAAAAGTGGGTTAAAACACTTTAATGAGTACAATTTAAGGGATACCTTTTATCTTAGTCTGGACAAGATCAAAGACATCCTGAAACTACATTACTATCTGTGGAACAAATGAAGTCTTGTTTGTCTCTTTGGAAGCAATAATGCAACTGAAAAACATTTTTTTTTGAGCCTAGTGGATTAAAGTTTTCTCCCTTTGTTACCAGTAAAGTAATACTCAGGTTATTGAGTCCCTTATGAATATTGCTATGCTGCACATACTGGATTTTTGTAGAGTAAGGTAGAAACAAAAATCTTTATTTTAAACCAAGGTATGTCTGGTAACCCAGAAAAATGTAGTCATGTAAATGGCAAAAGGACTGTAACAATTTTCTCAAAGTTGGTACAAGCTTATTGCATCTGTGTTTAAATAATAAAAAAATCCTCCTTCATTAAAAATGTCTTAAGTACTCCCAGCACCTAAAAATGTTTGTTTACTTTTTAAAAATACATTTTCGGTATAGATATATTTGGAAAATCAGAGGCTTTTGACTGTATCTGTTTACAAGCATAGTCCTATAGCAGTGTCAGCTGCTGTGTCTCCAGGTTGCACTCACGGTTCATAAGAAGTTGAACCCTGGACGCCTGTCAAGTCTGATGTCACTATGTTTGTTGCATAGCTAGGAAATGAGGCCTCTGATACTGTGCCTGCCTTTTTACTGATAAATACTTAAATGTTCCAGCTAGAGTTAGACCAGAGTGCAGAACAATGAGCTCCCTCTGTCCTGAGGATCTTGCTGAGGCCTGCACACCTGCTTCCTCAGTTTCTACTAGCAATTGCAAGAAATAAAAGGCAGAGATATCTGGGCTGCTCTGCCTGGACAGTGTAGTAGCTTTTAAAAAGATTGATTTGCTAATCAAAGGCTGATGCAGAGGCTGTTGGAAAAACATCAAGGCAAAGTACCAATTTCCACCAGTTTTCTGTGTGGGGCCTTCAACTAAAGGAATGAATATTAAAGGAACTGTGATGCCAGTAGCCTTGCATGTGCATGGTGTCTTCAAAGATAGCTCTATTCTTCCTTTGCTAGAGAATCTTTTATTTTCCTGCAGGCAGAGCAGTACTTTGACTTGGGAGCTGGCCACTGTTTGCAGAAAGGCAATCCTATGCTCGCTGCTTAGTGAAGCACTCCTCACTTCTGCAAGCGGTTGGGTGCTAGCTGCTGTTGCAGAACCAGGACCTGTGCAGGCAGCCTGAAGCAGGGCTACTTCCCAGCACCAGAGCTGTCTCTATGCTGCTCGCACAGAAGTATGTGAACTCCCCTTCCAGCTTCAGTTGGCCAAAGTGCGGTAGACTGGCTACAGAACGTTTTTTCCCTTTCTTGCCAAAGCCCCTGACAGTAGGTCTGTGGTCTGTACATAGCTCTTCTCTGTGATGCTTTTGTTGCTGTGAAGCAAGTCTGTTGTGCATATGAAGAACAGATGCAGAAGCAGTTTCGTGTGGAAGGACAGGAAAATTTCCATCTCAAACTCACACCCTTAAAAACCCTTCCCCAGCAAACACTCTACACTATCAGAAACATCCCTCAGACTCAGGGTTTATAATAAGCGAATGACACCCCTGTTGTCATCTTCTCATTCAGAAGAGAGACTGCAGGGAACCCTGTCCTTGGCATGCAAATCTACAAATCCCTGCTCCCAGGGGGATCCAGCAGCAAGACAAGGAGGCGGATACTAAGAAATCCATTTCAGCCTTGACCTGGACCCTATGGGGGTTGGTGAGTTTTGGGTCAAGCAAATGAGGAGCACCTCCTTGGCATATGTTTAACACTGCAAAACATGAGTGTTGACAAACAGCTGCAAAAAGGATGCATTGGTGTGCATGGAAAAGGGCTTCAGGGACACTGACTCAGGTAATGTCTGTCTAAGGCAAAATAAATGAGACTTGTAAGAAGCTTGATAACCTGCATTGACAAGTTTTCTGATGATTAGAGGAGTTTTAGCTAAATGGTATTGTGAACAGTAAGCTCATAAAAAGATGAAGGTGAGATTTGTCCAGGTAATCTCAAAAGTTAACTTTGAGTCTTCTGGCTGCATCTTAATATGCGATTCAGTGGATAGTCTAACCTCGTGGTTCAGATTCTCTTAAAATAATGTTTTCAACTCTGAAAAGTAATAGAGATTGCGAAATTATTTTACTCTAAAATAAGTTGGAGTCTGTTTTAATAAATATATAATTGAGTCAGGGAAAATAATTTTATAAAGTAGTATTTAGAGCAGAATTGCCCAAACGATTCAGTAATGAATTAAAAATCAAAGGGAAGTACATTTTAAGTCAACATATCAAAAGTTAGATTATTTTTGAAATATAATAAAGACTATTTGCATAGGTAAAGGACTGTGCTAGGTTAGGACACTGTATAGTGTGTGGTAAAATAACCTGTGCTGGCAAAGGTGTTACCGTGCTCTGATGTCATGGTGAATGTGATGTCACAATATGCTAGATCATTTGGGTCAGTTTTCTGCTAAAAGCATGGTGTAGGCATCACACAAGGTCACTTACTGCGTACACCTTGATACATGGTGAGAAAACCTATCAGCTCTCCAGAATGGATTTCTCCCTTCCTCTGGATGGTGCCTCTGGAGGAGTTGATGTGGTAAAAAACAAATTTTATACAGTCCTGGCAAAAATGTAAGGCTTTCTAAAGCAGTGTATAGTTTGTATGGGTTAATTTAAGCATTGAAATAATTTGTGTTTGTAACTCGGAAAAGTTTTTTTTTTCTTTTTTTTTTTTTCCCTGGAGTTTCATCTTCTCATTTAGAGAAGGAGTGTGAAATCTCAGTAAAACTCCTGATAGGAATTTGTTTTGCTGAAGTCCAGGAAATACATAAGCAGTCTTTCTTAGGGTATCCTGTTACTCTAATCAGCCACAATAGGACTGGCCTTTTCATTATTAAAAGTGGGTTTTAAGACTTAAATCCCGGGTTGGTTCTGGAGCTTTTTTTATGTTGTAGCTGAGCTAGTTTGCCTTCATTAAATACTAAGCTAATATAGGTGCTGCTAAAACTTCTCTGGGTGTATTTGAGACATTTTAAGGTTTATTTGCACTTAAATTTGTATTTTTGAGTTTGAAGTCAAACAGTCCTTACAACTGTCAAACTTTCTTTTGGGATGTGGTCACTTGGTAGATTTTCACTGCACTCATCATCTAATAGGCTTGGTGCGTGTGCAAGAGATGCATACTTCTCTGTATTTGCCAGCTAGGACCAAATCTGGGGCAGGGAAACATACAGAGAGTGACAAATGTTTCATGCACTGACAGCTTCATGTATGTAAGGAGCTGATGTTTGATATGAACCCTCAGTAACTGTTCTGTGTATGCTTTCCTTCTCCTCTTTTGTGGCATATGTTTCTGAGTGTGTATTTCTGTGTCCTTTCGTAAAGCACGTGTGGGCTCCATATGGCAGCAGAGGTTGCTGTAATGAGAACAAAGGTGCTGGCAGGCACTGGGAGGCTCTACCAGAGGCACATTCAGCCCCCAACTTTGCATTTCAGGTGAACAGACCTGTGCCAGGATGAGGGTGCAGGAGCAAGTCTTCGTTCATAGCAGCGCCGGGGCTCGCAGTGGTAGATGGCAAAAGCAGTAGCACCCTTAAAGCAGCTCCTCTTCAGGGCTGCCTAAAGCTTTCCTAAGGGAGAGACCTGAATGGCTGAATGAATACTTTTCTGCTTTGAGGACAATCCTGGAGACATCAGTCAGACAAGCTGCTCCTAGCCAGTTGGGTCAACATGGGGTTGGTTTGTGAGCAGTGGGACTCTGTGAAGTGCTAGATGAGCCAGCTGGCAAGAATGGGACCACAGTCATCACTAATGTTTTTGTAATGATAGCCTGGATGTGATTAAGCTATTAAGAGGTGATTTCCAAATGTTTTGTTCAATTTAGCACGCTGTTAACTTAGCTGTTGCCACTTTGCACTCCTTGACTTGGTGAGGTGAGCTTCTACCCCACCTTATCTGACTTTTTGTGAATGCTAAACTGTTTCCAAAAATTAATACTAGTATGCCTTAAGTACATCAGCTTCTTAATTATTGTTATAAGCAAGATTTACCTGCCCCATCAAATACACGTGCAAGGATGTTGCTGTTTTCTTCATTCCCAAGGCTATGGCATTATATATTCATAATGACAAAGCAGAAGCAAGTCTCAGATGCAGATGTTTTCCTGTATCTTAACGGGACTGCATCCTGTATCTGCCACACCAAATAAAGACTAGTCTTAAGTGATGCTCTAAGAACTGGACACATGCAGCAGTAAGGAAACCTGCAACATAAAACTATAAGTAGTTGGCAGGACAAGGGGAATGCAGAGCACGTGTCCTGTGTGTCATGAGATGACAAATGCAATCATCTTTAGGACTAAACCAGAGGATGTGTAACAGGAATGCAATGACTGCATTTTGTTGTGGCTTTTTTCCAGCAGCAAAATATATTAAAATATCTCAGGAATTTAGCTTGATTTCTAACTGAGATAAGGTACAAATATTATAACAAATGTATACTGGTTACTAAAACTTTTATTTTGTTCTATTGTTTTCTAAATTGTGGTTAGAAACTGAATTCTTCAGCTGCTAGTTGCAGTGAGTGGTAGAAACGAGACATCCTTGCTGTGAAATACTGTAGTGTGCTAAGTGACGCAAGATAGACCTCATGTTGTTGTTTGGATTGCAGTGAAAGACGATACATCTATCTTAGCGCTCTATATAAATCCTGCTGGTGAGGAACTAAATATTCTAGGGGCCTGACTTTACCCTGTGAAAATTCAACAGCCCGATCTTTCTTTGTGGCATGTATGTCCTACTGGCAGACACAAATGCTTGGATGCAAAATTGGAGCCTCTCTAAATTAACAAAAAATCTTTCAGGGAGAAATTAGGCTACAGTCTCAGGAATACTTTTCTTATTTGTCTTTCCTCTACAGAGGCTGTAGGTGTAACCTTGACTTCCTTCATCTGCTACAGTGCTGAGCTGAGCTAAGCTAATTTGTTGCAGGTCAAGACCACTAAGTCTCTCTGTTTCTCTGGTCTTCTCTGCTGAAAAGAGAGATGGGAGGACAGCTCGGGGTACCTTGGTTATACCCTGCTTCTTGCTCAGGGCATACGGTAAAATTCCAATCTAGCCCCTTAGGAAGAGAAGCAACGCTTTATCTCTTTTGGAGGTGGATGGGAAAAAGAGGAAAGACAAATCACTTTGATACTGCTAAGCCACAAGCAAGGCAGTGGGGGCAAGGCAGGAGTTATTTCATTTGTCTTTTTGAGCAATGGTATGAATAAAGCAAGAAGCCAGTAGCTTATTCCATGATACTCTGCCCCTCCTCCCCCTGCAACGTGGTATCACTTGCATTTCCCATACTTCTACTTTCTGAGTGATGTCTTGATGACCTGCTCAGTGCTGGAGTGCTTAAGTTTCAGATGAAAGACTGGTCCATGGGTGTTCCTCTTGTCTGGCTCTGTCAACAACCAGAATATGTGACAGCTATTGTTGCAGCTGTGACACTTTTTTTTTTTTTTTTTTTTTAGTGGACAAGTTTCACTTTGTTTTATACTTATGCGTTAATAAGTGTTTTGGATTTTAAAATAATCTCATAAGAGGAATCTCAGCAAAATACATTTCATTGACTGTGTTTGATTACCTAAGACTAGGTCTATGGTGGCAAATCTGCGATAGAAGTTGCTCTTGGGTAACTGGAGACCGTGACAGAGTGCTGTATGCAGGCTCCCAGTGATTTCTGCTCATTTTGCGTATTGGAAGGCAAATTTTAAGGAAGGTGAAAAGAGTGATGAAAGCTGCTAGGAATTTTTTAATAAAGTTGTTTTGGCAAAACACAAGGTCCTGTCAAGAAACATTTTTGTTCACAGCATGTTATTTTGATGTTGCTGACAGCATTTCCACTTCCAGAACTGGATTACTAAAGATGTAGAGTGTTCAATTTATTGAAAAAAGCTTCTAATTTTCTGATGAATTGGAAGTGTGTTCATGCATGTACATGCACATACATGCATATGTGTATGAAAGCTGCATTTCCCAGCCGGCTGTAATGAATGCAGTGCTTGTCTGTTTTGTTGTGTGGAATCCTTCCCAGTGACACTGGTACTCTCCATCTTCTATAAAGAAATGTGTAGCCCTGGGGAGGATGCATGAAGAAATGCAGGCTTAAGCTTCTAGAACACTGGTCAAAATGCTCCTTCTAATCAAATTTCTGACTTTAATGGCAAGCTGATTCTTGCAGTCTGACTTTGTGTCATTCAGTGGCACTACTTATTGCTCAGAAAGATGACTTATGAGAGGAGTTCAGTGTTAGTTGGAAAGTAATATCTGACATCCTGTTGTACTTGTTTAATACAATTTCTGAATTCAGTGGCTGCCAAATGTTTTAAAGTGGCTTTCATTCATTCATAAAGAAGCACCTTCCACTCTGAAGCACTGACCAAGTAGGACCTCAGGAACTTCAAATCAGACTTCTGCTTAGAAGGAAAGTATTTACCTGGAGTTAGTATGAGTGTGGCTACTACAGTCCTTTCCCCCAGGTTTGGCTTTAACTACAGAGTGCTCTAGCCCCTCTGGAACATGATTTTCTCACCTTTATTCACACTGAGTAAAGGGAAGGTGTCTCAATCTGAACTACATTTGCTACTGCAAGGTAATTACAGAATTAAACTCTCTAGCATGCATACACTCGAAGTAGTTTTTCTGTCTTTGGGGTGAATAATTGCTCACTTTAAATACTATATATATGCATTTGCACATGTGTGTATACATATGAGGGTGGTGAGGACAAATGTGCAGGCAAAAGATGTAATTAAGACTAAGAAGCTTTAGTCTTGCATTGTAAATATGGATCATGACTTAAGAGCCTGAGGACATAATATATTCATCTTCTGCTTGAATATCCAGTTTTAATCATAGACTTGCCTGAAAGTCCTTCTGAAAGATGAGCACTGACATTTAAAGCACTTCTGACATATACATTGTCTACGTACAGATACGGTGGGCTCTTGCAGCAAAGGGGCTGAGGACAAGAGGATGCTGAATTGAAACAGCCGGCCAGTCTTTTCCAAACAGGAAAACTTATTTTCATGCATTAGCAAATGCCTATAGGTAAGGCAAGGATATGTTTACCATAAATGTCAAATCATTCATTTGAAAGGATAAAACTTCTTGAAGCATCAGTGTGGGCACTGAGGAGTGGGCTGGCGGCAAATGTGAACTGTGTTCACAGCCCTGGCGTGCTGGCTTTGGGCGGACTGGTTAATCTCTTCCCGCCCAGCTCCTCTTCTGGTTGTATCTGTTCAGCCTGGTGAGCTTTCCCAAAAAGCAAGCATGCTGTTGTGTAACTGCAGAAGGGAGTCACGAGGCAGCTCTGCCCAGCCTGCTGCCTTCGTCTTGGCAGAGATATGCATGAAGTTCAGCAGCCGTGTACCTTATCCTATACACGGTCATTGTATTCTTAGCTCTGTTAGCCACTGCAATGACATATGTGCATGAAATATGTGTAAAGAAGAGGTGTTCAAAATGGCATCCTGCTCCCATTGCCGGACAGGCAGAACCACCACAACACAACATATGATTATCTGGAGTCTACCATAGTGAAGACTTGATTATGACTTTAGGCTGTCCTACAATTAAAGACAAATGCTGGGTAAAATTAATCAACTATTTTGCAGGCTATGCACCTTTCTTTCCATTGAATGTGATAGGCAGCTACAGTAGTCTTACTGTGGTAAAAAAAGGTATTTTCTTCCCCCTGCAGTTTTGAATTTAATGGTAGAGAGAGGTTTCTGTAATACAGTGCCTGTGAAATACCAGATGTTACTTGCCATGATGTCTTTCAGACATCAGGATATATCTTGTAGGTGATCAAGTGATCACACTTACATAGCTCACCTAAACGAGTCATTTTACTATTTAACCCAACCCATGGTGTTGCATTGAAGTGGAGCACCTAAGTGAGTGGCTCTGTGGCATCAGGTGAGTGCTTGCCTCTTCATTCTGAGTACTGGGCTCTTCACTGAGATAAGGCTTTGGCACTCTACTGGCAGAGATATGCAATAACTCCAAATTCTCCCTCTCTGGAAAGAAAAAGGAGATTGCATGGGGTGCACCGACTTGAGCTCAGCTCATGAGTAAACATCTTTTCTCTTTTTGCCTTTGGCTGCAGAAAGCCCTGCAAGAGGTTAGGCTTTGTAGAGCAGATGAATGCAGATGCTGATGTGTAAGGGAGAAGATCAACTTACAGAGCAAGATGCCCAATAAATCAAATCAACAATTTTATATCCAGCGACCTTTCTCTAGAAATTATGGATTTTCTTAGCTAATATATCACATGTACCTTTCCCCATGCTGTGAGATAAATCACATGCTATAGTAGCATGTCATTGTACATATGTTGTCTTCACAGCCTGCATCTTATGCATTTGTCGTGTATTTCAATGGCAAATGATGCATGTTAAGAGTGTACTCTTGTTTGGGTTACTCTTTGAATTTGTTCATAGCAAACTAGGGACTCTTTCCTGAAGAAGCTCATAAAAGCTATAACATAACTGCTCATAATGTTACTGAAGCAAAAGACTGAAATTATTGAGGAACAATTAGAAATTTCCTTGAAGGAACAGGCATACTATTAAGGGATGAAATTTGATGAGACAAATGACCTTTACTTATTCCCAAGAAAAACCTAAGCTTTTTATTTTTTCCCCTATCACTTATGAGGTCAGGAAACAAAACTATAAATCTGTGTGTGTGTGACACATTTAGTAAATTATTCCTTCAGAGCTAGAAAAAGCAATAATGTAAGGCTGTGCTTGGATAGACAGACCTACACAACTAGACTCCTGAAGGAACTGTTCTTCCGAGGCATGCTGTGCCGGGATGTCCTGTTGCTGACGAACCGCTCACAAGCTTGGAGTGACGCAATGAGCTTACTACCCGCATTTAGCATCCTGACAAGCTGCGGGGCAGTACGGGAGTGCAATGCCAGGCCAAGCCCACTGCCTTCTAGCAGTGCCTGTAAGCTGTTCTGCTGGCCAACAGAAACCGGGGTACCAACAGACGAGGGCATTTTTGGCTTTATTTCTCTATTCCCTTTTACATGCTAGGCTGAGTCCTGCCAGCTAGAACTGGCATAGCTGCTGTGGAAACACGTGCACGCAGTTTTCCTCTGCTATGAAAAGAAACTGTGGTTCCAGTAGTAGGGATTTTGGAGTCTACTATGTGCTTTGTGTGTTGATTTTATTTAAAATCCCTTTATTTAAAAACTCTTTCTATCTTTTTTTCTAGTTTAATATATTTAAATAAGGAGCATTAAAACAGTTAAGCTAAAAGGGAAAACAAAAGCCAATGTTACAGAAGCCAATGGTACAGATTTTGTCTCCTTGAAGGTTTTGGCACTAAATAAATTTCTCTTCCTGCCTGATAAAGCAGATGTTAAGCTGTAACTAAAATTCAGACAACTTTCCCCCTACTGTGGACAGAGCTCCACTTTCTTAGCACAGAGTTTCTTCTGCAGCTTGCAAGTCTTCCCATGTTGTGTACCTTGATAGTTAAGGACTAGTCTGGAGACAGTTCCTCTATTAGCTTGCCTTTACTGAGCATCTGTAGATCAGAGGTAAGAAAGAGCCATATTTAGGCAAAATACAGAGCCAACAGGAAAGTGCTGCTGCTTTTTTTTTTTTTTTTTTTTTGTGGCTGAACAATGGAGTTATTTTTAAAGTAAATTTTTCCAGTTTTTGGGAAAATTCATAAAACCCAGTTGGGTTTGAGCA
>JAVKLA010000024.1:9607536-9624092 GCA_034782735.1 Sagittarius serpentarius
GCTGGTTTTTTTTTTTTTTTTTTTCTCCTGGGGCAGGCCCTTTATCCATACTAATGAATATGTTTCTGAGCCTATTTTTGGTAAATGAGAGGTGAAGAGGACAATGATGCCTAGTTGTTAGAGGAGTGGTGGAGTATCTTGGGTGTAATCTCAGTTCTTCCCCTGGCCCATGCCTTGGTAACCATATCTGGGATAGTTTATGAAATGGGAAGGGTCTCCTTTTGTGCACTTTGGGATCTACAGATAAGGGAGTGCTTCATAACAGAAAAATGGTATTGCTAGTTGTTGTCTGAAGTTTGGGCAGATGCCAACTGAACTGCTAATATAAAGACCTCGTTCTCCAGACTCGCTGACAGCTGGGTGTGTGTTTGGTAATACAGGTATGCCCTTAATTGAGGGATAGCAAGCTCCTAGACAGAGTTGGTATTAACTATTAATGTGGTGACTGACATCTTGGCTTAAAGGAAGATGAAAGATACTGCACTACAGAGTGCACAAAAGGGGTAATGAGTGTTTTGGAGGGTTTCTCTCTGAGCCTATAGAGCTCATTAAGCCAGTCTGACTAGACAGTATGCACTAGGACAGGTCATAAAATGTGTTATGTTACCAGAGCTGATTACATGTCTGATCATGCCAGGATTTTTCCTGTTGTGGCCAGATGTACTAGTCTGTGAGGAAGTAAGTCAGCATTATGCTGAAAGCGGTCATCTGCTGTTGGCTTGTGAAATTAAAAGAGTTACTGTCAAAGATGTTATCCAAAATAGCATCAATAGTTTGATATGAAACTGAGCTTGCTTTTATGCTGTGCTATGTTATGTTAATCCCAGTAATGTTTGTTTTATGCTGCTGCTACCAGTACTACTTTCTGTTAGTAACGAGGCTACTTTCTGCACAGTTGTGTTGTTTGTACATCACCATGGGGATGTCTTTGATAAGTTCTGAGCCCAGACCAGTTCATGGGCTCTAATGTCATGGGTGATTTTCCATAGATGACTTCTGTGGAGATTGCTTCAAGCTCTCAGTCATTGCTTCTGTACTAGTGCTACAGAATCTTGCCAGGTCACCATGAAAGAAAACTGCTCTTAACTGAAATGAGTGGTTTCATCTGAACTGTAAAAACCTGACTCTTTGGAAAGGTATGGAAGTAGACCCACGCAGTTGGCTCTCACTTTGTGCTCCTTTGCAGGTGGGCCTGTGCCCAGCACATTTGTGGAGCTGTCTCTCCTGCAGGAGCCACATCCTGTGCCATGAGCTTTATCCTAACCAGCAGCATCTGGTGCATTGGTTCAGTCTTAGAAGGTGTAAGTGACCTGGGATCAAAAGAGCCTTGTTTTCCTTCTTTCAGCCTAGTATGTTAGCACTTTGCTGTTACCTGTACGCCCATCTTGTCACATGGGATGCTGAGCACTGGGAAAAGAGAGGCTTTGGAGATCTCTTAGAATAATTTTTAATAATCAATAACAATAAAAGTCACTTTTTAATTGAAGCAACTTAAAATAATGTTACTTCATTTTCATCTGCCTGTATCATATATAGATCCTAACGTAAAGCTAATCAGTCAACCAGCCATCTCCTCCTACCATTGCCAGGACAGAATAGTGACCCATGAATGGATGGAGCACAGTTGAGTGCTCCCTCCCCAGCTTCTCTGAAATGAGGGACTCTCACTACATCCCTGCAGATATCAGTGCAACTTTTAGTTGAGACTATTCTTTATTCATTGGATAAATGAGCAGAAAGTATATGGAGATCAACTTCTACATCTTGATGGGTATGTGCCAGCTCTTGGGCAGGTGTCTGTGGGTGAATTTTTTTCTTCGTTAGTTGCTTAGATGGTATAGAGGCTCAAATGGAAAAAGTGCCCCTCGAGCCAGGTGGGGAAGGGTTGGAGAGTCTAAGATTCGGACCTGGTTCTGAATTTTGAAACTGACCCTGAAAGACGAGAGCAGCCAGCTTACTTGGGACTATCTGCCAGCACTGGGCAGCGGTTTGTGTACGGCACCGGTTGCCATTTCTCACCTTGCCTAATGTTGAGTTTTGTAGAGCAGTGTAAGAGAGCTCCCCATGTGCTAGTTGTGACATGTCTTAGACATATATATCTGCAGCACTGGAGTTCTGATTTTCTGATTTTTCTGCTGTTTCTCTTGAAAACAAATGCATGTTAGGAATTGAATGACTATGAGAGATTTCAGCATAACTCTGTTATGCACGTCCCTGGCAATGAAAACATCTTCAAGTTTTTACTCAGAATGAAATACTTTTATGCTTGAATCTCCTAAATTGAAAATGTTTTCCCTTTATATCTATATTCCCTTTTTCTTTCCCTCACCAGATACCACAAAAGTACGAGCTCAGTGTGACAGATATTTTGTGGGACAGCAAACGTTTTCTAATTGGACTTGACACTGAGCTCAAACATCAAATCCAAGCCCTCTTAGTGGGGATAGAGTAGACGGTTAAAGTTTGGATCTAACTTTGAAATTCAGCCCCTGTATTAACAAAATAATTCTAATTCTTTCAAGCTTTCAGCTTAATTTTGGTCTCAAGTCTTGCTCGAAGGACAAATTTTCAGGTTGCTGAAGGCTGTGGGGTACTTCTGCCAACTTCTGTGACAGGGAGAGTAGACTGCTTCCTGGCACGTGGGCAACTTGCAACTTGCACAGAAATGTGCAAGTGTGGGAATGAGGTACCTCTGGAGATACTCATAGTCTCTCTTCCTGTGATGTGCTGTCATTTGCAACTTCTGGTCTTTTGTACCTGAGGTTTTAGTTTTTCATAAGTGGTTAACTAGGCTTTTGTAGACCAGTGAAGTACTAAGATGGGTATTATATGGGCTTTCTGGACTTCCTAATTTCCATTGTGTTGACTAGAAGGCTAAATATATACAGCTAAAGAGATTATGAGCACTTTGATATAAATTGCTGAGAGATATGCTGTCCTTTTTGTCTGCCAGTTACTGATGAGATCCCACAAGCACATTCCAGGTTTCTAGCCTAGCTCTCAGGAGGTTCATGCTGATGCTGCATCACAGGGTTGCTGTCTTTACCTCAGCTGGGCCTCAGCATTTATAAGAGCACCTGAGTAAACCTTCCTTTACATCAAAAGCTGTTATGGGAAGGGATGCCCACAAGAGCATGTGGTATGCTATGATAATGCGGTGATGGGCAGAGCTGTTTGCATACCTAGGGCAGATGATCAGACATACAGGGCCTCATTCCTTTCTCTAAGACTTGATCCACAGGCTTTTGAAATCCTTCTGGATTTGCCTTAATGCAATTCCGTCATAACAGAGTGTTTGGGATGAGGGGAAAAAACAGCCTGTGGCAACTGCGCATGGGCAAGGAGAGGATGATGGTGAAATATCACCTTTCTAGTCTTCCTATAGCTCCTGCTACCATAGTTGTCATCAGTTAAAGCACTTGTTCCACTGCAATGAAATACTGCAACTGCTGGGTAGGTGACCCTGCTGCCAGCCAGACAATATTGCCAATGCTAGTGTAGAAGAGTCTCCACTGTAATTCTTGCAACTTTTCTGAAGTTTTGAGAAGCTGTATGTTTTGTCATTTCTGGGTTATATATTTTATGTATCATTCTTTGGCTCTGAGACAAACTAAAAATGAAGTGATGATATTGCCTTTGTGTGCATGTATTACATGTATGTGCATTGTAAGTGTGGCTTCCTTGAGAATATATGGCTTGTAGAAGTGCACTGAGTATCTGTTCCCGTCCCTGGCATATTAATCAATTTCAGTAAAGTACAAGAGAGCTAGGCATTTCAAAGATAGTTGTGTTGCTTTCCCCTTCCACTTATATCGCAGCCTACTCATTCCTATCCTTTACTTTCATTGCTTCTATATCTAGCTTACAGATCTTTCTCGGATCATGCTGATGAAACTGATGTAGGAATTTGGCCACTTAGGTGACAGTGGTACCTATATTTAGAAAATTCTTCTAATGACTCTGATGCCCCATTGAATACCACTTTCCTATAGTGATGCTTATTTAAAGAGTAGAATATTAATGAGCATCAAGAATTGACTTCCATACTGCAATTAAAATAATTGCCTAATTAAGAGGATAATTTAATGCTTGCTAACAACATTTGTAACCATGCAATGCAAAATAAGATTTTTTTTTTTTTTTTTTTTTTTTTTTGCATCTCATTGGTATAGGTCTAAACCCAAGCTCTGGACCTGAATATATATATATTAAGTATGAAAAGAAATTTTCTCTAAAAATTATAATCAAACAAACTTAGGGTCAAAGAAAGTTTGTGAACCATATACTAAGTTTTAAGAGTACTTGATTTGGCCATGATTGTGTATAGCAACTAAGCAAAATCTTGCAGCCTCTGCTAACTTTATATTCTCATTCAGAATGAAAGGAAAAGTAATGATGAATGAGCTGAGCAGTCATCTTCACTAAGACTTTGGAACTGGATCTGTTGCACATTGCTCTAGAAGAATTTAGCAGTGACGCTTTTTTTTTTTTTTCATAAGTCAGAAAACTTTTGATGCTTTGGCCATTGTGCCGTGGATTTTTTTTCAACGTGTACTATATGAAATCTTCTTAGCTGCATGTTCTCCTTGATATAACTCAACAGAAAAGATTGGAATAGAAGCATAATATCAAAGCAGCATGTTGCTCTTCTAAACAAATCTGGAATATTTTTTGCTTCTTCGCAGCAGGCTCTTTTTTCTGTTTCATGATATTTTGTCTTGTTTAGTTATATGCTGTCATTTACTTATTGCCATGTATGTGTCAATTATTGTGGAGCAGTTACATTGTGAGAACTATGATTTGCTGCTTGTCCAAAATATAAGAATTGACATCACATGAGGTTTTTAGCTTGCCAGTACTGAAGAGTGAACATCCTTTCTCTTTCACTGAGGATGTGAGGACACTGCTAGTCCCAATCATTATCTTGAAAGTGACCTTTGCTTTGGTGTTTGCCACTCCTTTCTCATTAAGCTACTTGGAACGAGATATCTTTGGGGAACTACGTAAACATATTAGGGCTTCCTTTTTATGTAAAGGGGGCATGAAGAGGGGGTGCTGTAAGTTTTTGCAAAATTATATGATTTTATCCTAAAATCACAAGTCCACTGCAGATGAAAGGTTTCACTAGTGATTTTTGATAACATATTGGTTCAAAAAGAAAAACGAAGGCTACCATCTATTAAAAATAAGGATGCAAGTGACTGTATGTAGGTTGGGTATATGGTAATCTTTGGGACTGTTTTCAGTTCTTTTCTGTTCTGAGCATCCCCTTGAAGACTAAAGGGTAGAGTGATTAAGGAGACACAATGAAAATACCAGAATTGGTTTTGATCATTCAGTAGGTGGCAGCTTTGTCTGAAGCTCACACTGAACCAGTGCCACAACATGATGTCATGTTTTGGCCAAGGTCTGGCTTTTTGAAATTACCTCTGATTGCTTGGGTTAACTTTATAGGGATTCAAATGGGTACAGTATTCTTTTACATGGACCATTTTTAGCTGACCTTCAAGGAACCCCTTCATCAAGTCTGTCCTTATCACACAGTTGATTAGCTACACTTAACTGTGAAACTAGACAAGTGAACAATCCCATTTTAAAAAATGGAAAAGGATAGATAAGAGGAAAGAAATAAAGGGCAAGGAGAAGAAAGGCAGAATTGAAGGACTCCCCAAATCTAGCACTTTCCCCACAGTGCGTTTTGGTCCTTGAAGTAAAAACATAATTCAGACCCAAGAGGGACTCAAGTTTGCAGTGCCTAAAGTAGTGTAGCAGTTGGTGTGAGCATGCTCCTCAGCTAGGTGCTGCAACTCAAGCAGCAGCTGGAAAGGAGCAGTCTAGTTAGAGCCCAGAGAGCCCACTGAGAGGGGCAGTGAGGATGGATATCTGAGAGAAGCTTCCTGGTTTCAGCTTGCCTGAGAAAGTACCAAAATACTGGCTTATCCTTTTGCCTCTACCTTATTCCCACTGTGGCTCCTGTGTGTCTATGCCTGTCCTTGCTTATTGCCTTCTCAGTGATCCCTTAGCTTTCTTTGTAATTCAAATGTCATGCCTTGGCTGCTCTTTCTCCTGGTTTTAAAAATGCTGAGCAACATGGGCTGTTTTGGTACGGTTTCGTAACTCCATGACTTCCAGCTTCAAAAATAGTTTCCCCTCCCTGACTTGAGCTAATAAATGCAAGCGGTTGAGTCATCCTGAAAGGGCATTGTTGGGATTTTTTTTGGATGAATCATTTTAATTGGTTTCTTTGAAAATTGCAATTTTTTAGCATTAAAAATTAATTAAGGGAGAGGAGGGGAACACCCTTATGCGCAGTGTGCCTTTATAAGATTATCTGATGTTTAAGAAGTAGAATTAAAAATCATATGGAGCCATGCAAGATTGTTTTCTTCATAAAAATGTTCTCAAGTGGAGAGTATAAAGAAAATACAGCAGAAACTTCCATAAATTAAAGAATTTATAACACAGCACAAAGCCTCTCTAAGTGTATGACTGTCTTCTGGGTTAGAGAAATATGAAGAGCCTGAATCCCGACCAGCATCAATCAGCCCACATCTTCTAAAGGCAAGAAGCTGTTTTCCATGGCGGGGAAGAAAAGGATCTGTAATGCATAGTCTATATTCCTGTTTAGTTTTTCTGAGTTTTACCAAAGATGTGACTGTAAAACACACGTAGACCAACCAACTGTAGAAGCTGAACAGAGTGAATGACCTTAGTCTTCAAAAATCCCAAGTGGCCAGAAGTTCCTTCAGTCAAAGGCTTGCTTTAAATTTCATACTTTGAGTTGGCAATGTTTTCATTGCCTGAGTATTTACAAGAAGTGGATTAAACTAAAACCTTTCCCAAGCATTTGTTGTTGTTATTTGACAGTCTGATGAGTAATGCTCTTTGCATGTGTTTTTACTTTGTGGGGCAGCTTTTCCCCACATATTTATACACTTTTTTTGGACCAAGATTTAATCGTGAGACAGCTGGTCTGATTATAGATCAATTCTTTTAGTTAATCTGAAAGAGAAGTAAGTTGTACTTTCAGTTATAGAATTCCATATGGTTTAGTTCAGTGGGGGGAAAACAATATGTGAAGTTTTATATAACCCTGGCTGGCTAATATTTAACAATACTTATTACCGAGTGCCTGGAGGCATAGTTGTTTCTGCATTATATGACTTGGAGGTGTTGTTCCCTTTGGTGGGAATGATGAAGTTATGTTCTGTAGCAACTTACCTCTAAAAGATGAACTATGGCTCAAGCTTGCAAGCAGTGAGATTGACACTGATATTTGTTCAGAAAGGAAACAGTCTAATTTAGTCCATATAATAGTAGGACAGCTTTTGTTTTCTAGGATTAAATGGGGTGTGTGTCGTCATCTACCCAACAAAAATATTTATAGGGTTTTTAAATACTCTTTTCATTGGAAGCCAGTTGGACTATTCAAAAATCAAGTTTCTTCTTCCCTTCACACCTTTAAGTTTTGGTATTTTAATCACATCTTTCTCTTCCTTTTTCTGCCACTCAATTTTTTTTTTTTTTTTTTTGAAATGAAGAAAAGGTGGCAGCCTGTAGGAAAAGGTAAAAGAAGAAACCCAGGGTTTCCCAGGGTTTATTTCCTGTTTTAAGATGGTAGTATTTCAAAACTTTATATGCAATTTTATCGAAGAAACTCTTCACATAGCACTTTGCTTTGGATTGGTTTTAAATATTATCTATGAATACAAATTTTCTTTGAAAGGTTGTAACAGAAATTTTGTGGTGGCTCTTGTGAACCAAGTCTGACAGTTCCTTGCCTCTGGGAAACAGATACCAAGTGGTGAACGTCTTTGCGTGGGTTTTTTGAGCCCCACATCTCTCTCTTTTCTACCACCTGTTTATCTTTGTCCTGTGACCAAAAAAAGGGATTAATTTCAATATAGGTTAAAATATCACATTTGTCACTGTCAGATGAACTTGGTATAAAAAATGAGAGGAAAGGAAAGAGAATGCAGTTTTTAAAGCATCCTTTTATTTTCCTGGTTCTTTCTGGTTACCCAGGGCTGACTTGCTCCTTGTTGGAAGCTGGAGTGATTCCCCTTAGAATGGTGCACAGACATCAACACAGTTGGGACATCTAACCTGCCCTGCAGGTGGAAGATGGGCAACTGTCCTAAATGTAAGAATATTACACTACTGCAACTAAGGCAAAGAAGGCTCTTTTCAGTCTAAGTGAAAGATGCTGGTCCTTGGAAAGCGTCCATTCTCACCAGCAGCCACAAACTACAGCTGGTCTTGGGTGCGGAGTGTCTGATTGCTCATCAAACACCTGCTGCTGTGAAACACAAAGTGTTGGTGTGTTTTCATGTTCCTCATAGCCAGGGCTTGCTTGTTGCCCTTCAAGGTGGCAGAAACACTGCTGCCGATTGCAGAGGCAGGTGGTTCTTACCCAGTGAGGGTGTACAGCTGAGCTCTACCGGGCAGGAGGTTGGTCATGGTGCCCAACTATGACTTCCTTTTAGAACTGCAAAAGTTCTGACTTTTTAAGATGTAGCTCAACAAAGGAGCTCTCCAGGATGAAGACACAGTATTAGAATTAGCTGGTCAGAGGGGAAAATTTCTAATTCCTAATCCTTTTTTTTATTGGCATAGCAGAGCAGAATCTTATTTCTTTTTTTTTTTTTCCTAAAGTGGTCACTTAGATATAAATTATGCATTGTTATTAAACAGTAATCAAATGATTCAAATGCAATTTAATTTTTAAATTAAATCATTTAAAAGCATGCTTTTTTAAGCGCACTGCTTTAATAAAATGCTACTTTCTGCTGCTCTTTTATCAAGAACTTTATTCACGATGTTGAATATTTTATGGTGCCAGGGGCATCATATTATCTCCTCTGATATTGCCAACCTGATAAAAAAAAAAACCCTCTACTGTAATTTCTTCACACAGTCAGATGGGAAACTGGGAAACTATCTGGCAATTTGTTAAACAGGAACATATTGCTTTGAAAATGCAAATGAATAAAAACATTGGCATTAGAAAATACGGTAACATTATGTCAAATAGCAGCCAAGGAATTATCTGATCTATTACATAGACTATTTGCATTTAATTCAGTTACTTATGAATTTTCTTTCCTTACTGGTAGCTTCTGATACTGATCTCTGCTCTGGTGTCTGGATGAGTGCTGTGTCACTGGAGTCCAGTGCAGCTGATTAGCTCTCTAATTTGCCCTGTAAGAGCAGTGGGTCTTGGTTTAGCTGCTGAACTGGTTGAGTTGTGTGCACTCATGAATATTGCCCTCAGTTTGATCCTGTGTTGTTCTTCATACACCGTTCAAATATATGACCAATCTCTGTGTGTGTAAATATGGACAGTGGAGGTCTATATAAGGTCTGCCCATACGGACTATACCAGTAGAGGCCAGCTCATTAAACAACCCAGAGGTGTTGTGGTGCTGGTTGGTGGCACTGTCTGCTGACCTAAGGTACATATTCTTGAATTTGGAGAAATTAGCAGAGGTAGGTTTTCCTCTGCTTTCTGGGGTGCTCCTGGGCGAGGTGGCTGCAAATGCCTGCTTCAGGAAGGGGACAGCAGCAGGGTGACAGCTTCCCATTTGATGTACGAGTCATTCTGGGCCAGGCAGCACCCTGCAGGCTGTGGCATGCTGCAGCCAGGATTGTGCCAAGTGCCCAAGCAAGGGTGCTGTGTGCAGCTCAGCCATTCTCAGGGCTCCTCTGGATCTCTTTTAGTCCATTACAGCCATGAGGTAATAAAACAGCACTTCACTCGTACCATATGAGCAGTTTGAATATAAAGCTGTGAACAGGGTTTAAATAGGCATACAATTCTCCTTAGGTTGCAGCAGAAGCTTCATTGCTGCAGTACTTCTGAGGTACCCTTGGGGAAGGTGAGAAGATGTTTGCTTTCTGGCTTTGTTGGCCCTGGTGCTTTTCTTTCAGGGGCCAAGTCTTTTGAAAAATGCATACAGGTGGCATGGTCTGTGATCATCTAGTCCTTTTAAAAATCAAGTCTCTGGCTGACACCTTTTATGTGGAGATTGCTATGAAAGGGTTAAATGCTTGCAATGAGCTGCTGTATTGTAACTCCATAAGGGCTTCCATTACATCTTATTTTATGTGTTAGGAAATAAGGCTGTTATCTCAGATGCTGTGGTTGCCAGTTTCCTGATGCTTGCTGTTTCCAGCCACTCATGTCTTCATCTTGTCATTTGCTTCTGGTTACTTGGACCTTGTTCTTGTAAAATATTACAAAACAAATAGTTGTTGTTGCTGCTAGTAGTCCTGGGAGATTTTTGTATAGGTCTTGCCTTAAAAATTTAAGATGACATGAAAATTTACCTTACTGTACTATGATGATATCTCCTGAATCACACTGGGCACAAGGAAAGGCTGTTAATAGTCTTTCTAATGAAAAATTTTGAGTAACTTTCACTTAGTAGTTCTTCTGTGGCAATGACTTTTTTTGTATTTCAGACTTATCCCAGGACACTTCTCTTCTAATGTCTTTCTTCCTTGTTGAACAAACTATACTTTCTAGTGAATCCAGGCTATCATTTCAGAATTGTTAAAAATACTTATTTATATGTGTCTAGCTCAACAATGAGGTTTTTCAGGCTGGGATGGAAGAATTGTTTAAAAAGCAAAAATGTTTTATTTAGAAGGATTTTTAAAAATGAAACGTTGTTTGAAAAGAACTTCTTAAAATTGAAGTTGGGCAAAAAGCTTTGAAGAACATGAAAACTAAATGCAATTTTTGGGTTTGGGCTGAACAAACTATTTCAATCAACAATGAAGACTTCCCCCACCTTTTTGATTTTGCCATTGAGCCACTCTCTTCCCAACACCCCCCATCCTTTCCTTTCCGTATCTCTAATCCAAGCTGAATTTTGCTTCTCCCTTATTACAAAGTGGCCGTAAAGCTGACTTAGAGTATTTCTTGATGTTCAGCGTAACTCATTCATATGCTTCTATCTGTTTTACACCATTTAGACAATGTGAAAGAGCCGGTATGTTAAAGTGAATCTGGTTCATGCAACTGTATTGAATAACAAACAAGACCTCAGTGGAAGGCTCCACCTAGGCTGCTCATCTTACCGAATATCATAATGGTCACAAAAGAACAGCATTTTCTAAGGGTGTGGTAGAGAGAAAGCCAAATCCTGAATGGAAATGTTTCTTTTGAGAGGGAGAAGCAGCTTTCTCCTTGCTGCTTACCAAAAGGCAGTGTTTCAGGGGGATGCAATAGATGAAGCCTCTTGGAGATAAATCTTCCACTTCTACCCGACTGGCACCTGCTGCCCAGTGGATAACAGAAGGGGATGTGGGAACAGCAGCAGGGCAAAAAGTGCTAGAGACCAGCAAAAGCTTCCTTCCATGTTGGACTGTGCTAAAAGGGAGGAATCTCCCAGCAAACAGAAAGCAAAGCAGAAAAGGGACAATGTACCCCTCCAGCTGCTGCGTTTGGTTTTTTTTTTTTTTGTTTGTTTCCCCCATAGGCTCTTCTCCTTACAGTCTCATTGAGGACTTTCCATTGGTCTTTTCCCATTCCTCTGCATATATGTCAGAAGCCTAGGGCACTTGCATTGCAAAATGGACTTTGTGATATGATCAAATACTTTCATCTTTTTAGTGTCGGTTCTCTTTGGAGGCTACCAGTTCATCTGATTTACAAGGAAGGGAATGCCCATGAAATTTACCTGTGAGTAGTAGCATCTCTGACTTTAATTCATCTCCTGGCAGTTCAACTTCAGCCAGTGTTTCATTTTTACTACTTTCATGTAGAATAACTTGTCTATTTTCTGATTCCTGAGCTGATTGATATGTTGAGGATGACAGCAAAATTATGTTTTTAAGGAAGGGATGGGAAAAATGTGGCTGCGAATCCCAGAGAGTGTTTAAAGAAATGAGCATCACTCCACTGTTAGAAATGAAAGAACGTAAAGCTGGTAAGTGTAATAATAATTAGCATGACCTTCATTAAACAAGTTATGGTGATGGCAACTGGACTTACCTGACAGTAAGTTTAATTTACTTTAAAGAAGTAGCTTTAGGCACTATTTTTTTGCTGCTGCTTTATTAGCAGGAGGGAAACAGACAGCCTCAAATAGTTAATTTTGAGTAAAGATCAAATAAACATGAAGCCATTCCAAATGTCTCTTTGGTCTAGAAATGAGGCTGGATCAGACATTGATAGCCAGGAATGCAGTCCTCCTTCTCTGGAGGAGAGGACACAGAAAGAGAAGTCAAGCAGTTCTGAGCACTAACCTGAGCCCTGGCGTGGACTTCGAGCTTCTGAATGGATTTCACAATAGGTGCTGGGCCATTTGTTTTAAAGATGATATCCTTTTGGACTAATATGCATCTCTTTCCCCTTCCTCCTTGGGTGGCTGTGTTTTGCTTCTTTTTTTAGGAAATTCAGAGATAAGAGCGTTTATAAGTGTAATTTTATGTGCTGGATAATAAGGTAATGTGTATTCTGTTGCTAGTAAAGCTAAAGCAGGAACAACCATGGCAAAATTCAGTATTATGTCTCAGTAAGCTAATGCATAATGAATGTATGCCTGAGTTTGGTAAGTTGTCCCTTTGCCTGCCTTGGAGCTTTGCTACCTGAAGACATCTCTGCAGAAGACCCCTGACTAACCAGAAGACCTGGTCTTGAATTCAGTGTTGCTCAGCACAGGCCTGGCCTTATGGTTCCCATTACACTGCTGTTGCCTTTGTGACTGATTTGTGAAAGCTGTTCAGATGTATAATGTTGCCTCCAAAGAAGCTCTTCATTTTTCCTGGGATGATGCAGTCACAAAGAAAAGTTAGAGCCAGTTTTCAGCTCCTTGCTTTCAGGTCTTATTTTGAAGTACCTAGAGGAGATAGGGGGGCTCACGGCTGATGCCATGTGTGTATTGAAAGATCCTCTTCCCTGTACAGTGAGTTCTCCTTTGGACTCCTACTTACTCCTACAGTTCTCTCCATGATGTTCCATTCCTTGAGTTGTAAAAATTGTGCCAGTGTGAGAAACAGACTGATGGACTGCTAAAAGATGTACGTTTGGTGCAGCCTCATGAATTCCAACAGACTTTATTTCCTTAAATGACACCTAGTTTAAATAGCAGCAACATTGCCATTGCCAGGCTGTTTTATATCTGCTCTTTATACAGTGGGTCTCTGCATCTATGAACTAGATTGTTCATGAAGAGCATCTGTCCTTTGTAGGTAGTCCCATGGCCTCAGTTATCATATTATCTGAGCCCTGCACCACCCTGGATGAATATAACCCCACGATATCCCTCCGGGACAGGAAGTACAATTACTGCTATTTTATAAATGAGGCTGAGACCTGGCTATGCTGCAGAATAAATATGTGATGTGCTACAGTGTTAACTGTACCACACTTGCAAGGGTAAGAATAGCTCATGCTGGCAAGCACCGCGCAGACTCTCTGCGGGTCCTGGGTAGACAGTGTGTATTAAAGGCCATGCCAGCCGTGTGTGACAGTCTGTGCCAGCTGCCGTCACTACTATAGTTACGCAGGGGAGTTCAAGTAAGCAGGCACTGACCTACACTGTCATTCTGCTGTTTTGACTATAGCCAAAGTGGCATGCCCAAGATCACAAAGAGAGCCAGTGCCGGGGAAAGGAATTGGGCTGGGGAATTGGGAATAATGCTGTTACCTCTGGACTGCTCTCAGAAAAGCATAGCTTTTCCTCTGGTGGGAGAATTATTACATGTTGTGCTAGCATCAGAAACTGAATCTGTAGGAAGCCCTCATGGTGGGAGTAAGCTGCTGGAGCCTGGTGCCACAGAGTTGTTGCAGTGTTGTTAGGTGCAAATTTGTATCGATAGTTGGATTTCATTCTTGCTAATGCTGGGTCAAAACGGTGCTGCTTCAGTAAAATCACAGTGGTTAAGCTGAGTGGAGTTTAATCGCACGTACAGTTCATATGCAGCCAAACTGTGAGGGGTTGCACTGCTCAGGAGCACGGTTACTGCCGGGGAGGAGCGCTTGCCTGTCTGGCTGCGGTGGAAGACGTGTGCGGATGGCTGCCGGATGGGGTCCTCCTGTGCTCTAAGGGAGTGAAGTGATGACTGCAGAAACTGATGTGCAACGATTTCCAGAACAGTGGTGAGGTAATTTGGAGTGAATGAGCCCTTTAAAATTAAGCACAGACAGCGTAAAAGGTGCTTTACAAAATGCCGTTCTGTTTCTAACTGCATGGGCATTAGACCTCCCAGAAAATACAGATGACTTTAGTCATTGGGCTAATTTTCAAGGCTTTCACTGTGATAGCTGGAGTAAGCGATTATCCAGTCTCCTTTACTGCAGAACATTTTTACCTAGAGTGCAGGACGTGATTTTTCCTGTTCACGGAGCACAAAGCAGACACCTCGCTTGGAGAAAAGTGTTTAGTCTGGGTGAGAACTGCTCTTTGTGTGCACACATGTGATTTATTTATAATAGATAATTCCTGCTATCCAGATGACTTCTCCCAGCCTCCTTTCAGTCAGAGCCAGGGCAGTCTTTGTCAGTTATGTAAGGTCTAGTAAGTGTGGCACAGAAGCAGTGGCCTTTCATTTTCATCCCCGTTGGAAAATGAGCTGAACTATTCCACTTATCCCATGAAATAATAGGGTTGTGTTTGGAAAGGCTGCTGCCCAGCTGGAAGGACAAAGCGTTGCATGCCCTGCAAAGGTGACAGCTTGAGGGAAATCATGGTGCTTGAGCAGAGGCATTTACAAAAGGCACACAGCCGAGCAGTCCCAGAAATCAGGAAGCTGCACTACCAAATTAACTTTCCTCCTTTTTGTGGTGTTCTGGCTTTGTCCTCATCTTCGAAGGCAGAATGGGCAGCAGTTTCAGGACGCCCTCCAGAAAAGGGGCAGTTTCCATGCTACAGGAGGTAGATGGGCAGGGGCATAGTTCTGCATAGGTGTTTGCTGGGTGGATTTGGTTTACAGCTTATCTACTGTATTTCAAGTACATGCTTAGTAAAATCGTAGTTTTTTACAAGTAGAGTAGAACTGTAAACCTGACTTTAAAGACTCTCTGAAAATTAAGACTGAAAATGAGATTCTAAATTGAGTCTATGATACCATTTCTGCATTCCCTCAGGGATAATATAACTGCATAGTATTGTGACTTTTCTAAAAACTAGGCACACTAAATTTATCTTCAAATTTTAGTTGAGGACTTTTTCCTTACCGTCCTAGAGTCTATATAGACATTTGTACCTCTGTCAAAGGAAATGGTAGCATTTAACTGCCTAGTTTTATTCATCCTGTCCATAGTAATATAAGTGATAGACCAAAGCTGAGAAAGGGTTTGGAGAGGGTCAAATTGGAGGGGAGGGTGTGAGGGGGGAGAACTTGCCTAGTATATTTGTCATGATGGCCCGGAAGTGCTGTGCCAATTGCCCATATTGCCCTTTGCCTCAGGCAGGCACTTGGATCTGAGAGTAAACACTATGTAACCCTAAACTTGCTTTATCTTTGCACTGGCATGATTTACATCTATGTGGTCATATCTCATTTTTCAAGTAATTGACTTGTGCATTATACAACCTTAGGTATACACCTGTGTTCTGGACAATAACAAGGAAGGAAAATAGTAATAACGATTCATATTTTTATAGCACTTACTATGTATAGTTTGCAAAGGGATGTAAAAGGAGGGCCTGCATTACTTAGGGGAAGTCAGAGGTGAGAAGAGGTTAAAGTGATTTAGACTAAGGCTGTCAGAGAGGCCTTCAACTGGCAACTGTTGTTGGTTTTAAACAGTTTATCATCCTTGCCCAGAAAATGCATACAGAAAAGCATTGTACTGTAGCAAATATGGCATTGTGTTCCCCTCAAATTTCAATAGGCTATTTGTATATGTGCAGAATCAGTTAGAAAGAAGGCAGATTTTAGGAGATTGTAAAAAAAAATCTAATGTGCGGAGCACATCTTATCCCTGTACTGTTGTGACACAGCAAAGCAAATGTTCACCAAATGGTTCTGAGGCATGGCCCTTTCTCTGCTCTCCTGAGCTACATCAACATGTTGTTTAGACTTCACCGGAGAGGACAATGAGTATGGATGTTACAGCTACACTTTTTAATAAATCTGTTCCATGTAAAATCTTGAACTCTACAGTATGGTTGCTCCAGTTGAGAGGTTTCCCCCCTCTCCCCCCTCCCAAGTCAAGGGGCAAGTTTTTATGCAGGAAGAGGAGAGGAAGAAAAGAAGAATATTTAACTATAATCTGCCTCTGGCAAGTCATGTTCTATTTAAAACTTCGGTGCACCCAAGCAACCAAGCCTGGCAGGCTATGCAATCTGAAAGCAGAACTGGTTCAGCACATGCATAAGCATCCTAGGCTGTTCTTTGCAGCTTCCATCAGACCCCAGAGCCGCCTGCATCTCTCTCCACCTCCCTCTCTCCCACATCAGATTCTCTGGTCTCCATCACCTCTGCAGAGGCATGCTCCCTGACATGCATATGAAGCACGTGTGTTTTAATACAGTATGCTGGTGCTAGAGTCTATGTTGCTGCAGTTTAAACATGGATTTGCTGACTTTCTCTCTCTTGCT
>JAVKLA010000024.1:9624192-9677205 GCA_034782735.1 Sagittarius serpentarius
GTAACTGACTTTCTCTCTCTTGCTGTAACTGACTTTCTCTCTCTTGCTGTAACTGACTTTCTCTCTCTTGCTGTAACTGACTTTCTCTCTCTTGCTGTAACATTATTTGTTTCCTGCTCCTACCTTGACTCTTTCCCTTACATTCTTTCCCACTTGTTTCAAGCCAAAGATGATGGCATGTTTGTTCTCCATCTCCTAAAACACCTTCCTTATGCTTTATCTCCCAAACAAGTAATGAGAAAAAGACCTTGACTAGTAAGTATGTGAGTTTTGCGCTTGATTTCCCCCACGCTTGGAGGAGGAATTAGGCAAGGAATAACTTCTTCTGTTCCACTAAAGCTGATACTGAGAGGTCCTGTCCTGTTTTCCTTTCCTGAAGGGAAGGTGGGGACAGTGAGAGGCACGATCTGTGCGTTACCATTTTCTAGTGGAGTAAATCTTAATGAAGTTTGGGAAATCAGTGTGGCATCAGTTTTTCAGCCCTGCCCCAGGGTCTGCTCCTGCATTGCCAGCCAGGAGCATCCCTGCTTGGCAGGCTGGTGGAAGGCAGCAGCTTCCTGTGGAGTGCTGCCCTGTCCAGCCCAAGGAAAGAAAGTTGTATTTCCCCCTCCCTTCAGTCCCCAAATTGATCTTTTTCTGGGCAGATAGAAAACCAGTGACAGTAATGGACTTTCTCCGGGGATGGTTTTTCTGTTTGCAATTATAATTGGAAGCACTAATGTTTACTCTGCCTGATAACGTATGGAAAGACCCTTTGATTTTGGTTTTTTTTCTTCATCTCTACACTGTCAGAGCTGTAAAACTGTCACACTCTGTGCTGTCTCTTATTACAGCAGCTACCATTTAAAATGCAGTTTAATCCATTTCTGTCATCAATGAATACCATTACCCCTTTTTGTCCAAAACCTGTTGTCTTGTTAGTCTAAGTCTTGATTTTTTCCATTATGAAGAGAAGTTGATGATCAGGACCTCCTTTGTAAATAAACAAAAGTGGGTAAAAAACATAAGCTGTCTTTTGCTGAAGCAAACAAGAAACTCTTTCTGCAAAGACAGAGCTGGATTTCCAAAGAAAGTACTGGATAATACCAGAATGGCTGACAAGCAATAAATCTTAGTTTGCAGTCATGCCAGACCCCTGGTGCCCAGCTGGGCCTCGGAGGGGCCGTGCTGTCAGGCACCCTGTGTCCAGCAGCCCTGCATTGCCCCTGCAGACCTGTGAGTAAAGCAACGAGCTTCTAGTGAGCCCATCCCTCCTTGCAGCCACCACCAGGTTCCTGGTGTAACAGTGTGCTCAGGTAGCTTTCCACTAGTCCATGCCCATATTCAGCTACCCGATGTCTGCTTGAGGCTCAGCTGGGCAGATCCCTGTGTGGGAGGGGGCTGAGCTTGGCTCGCTGAGCAAAGTGATGCCCAGCCCTGCTGTGAGGGGTCTTGGGGTAGCCCTTGAGGAAGCATAGCTGGCTGCCTGCCTCCCCACTGGCAGCCTGGAGGGAGTGGGTGCTCACTCTCATTAACACATTTAAGTTTGTGCTGTGGAGAGAGTAAAAGGATGCAGTCTTTATGCTTTAAGAGAAAACTTGCTGGTGAGTGCTGTACATGGGTGGTGTTCTTGTGCCCCCCTGCTGCTGTCTTCATATGTCCGCAGTTTCCTGGTCCTGAGCATCACACAGCTCATGCAGTTTTGCCCCTCAGGCTGCTTCTCAGTAAGAACTGACCGTAATGTGCATAAGGCATTAGGCTAAGAACAGCCTGCTTTGGCATTGAATTTTTCCTCTGAGTCCAACCTTAAACCTTGAACATGCCAGAGCATGTGGCTGCCTTTCACCTGGGCCAGCACACCCCAGAGCTGAGTGTTCAGCAATGGCTTCTGCTATTACCTGGCTCACAGCAAGAGGCGATAGGAACTCTCTTCCCTCATAGAAATCTGGTAGATGTCCTGCAATTCAGAGGCATGCTGCTGGTGGTGTTTGTTTTGTTTAAGTTATAAATCTTTGTTCCACTTATAAGTGCAATTGTGTGGAAGTCTCCCATGGTCTAATTTTCTTTCATTCTGCATCTCGTGAAAAATAAACAACGCTTTGTGAAGTAGGTACTATGGCCTGACTCAGAATTCGATGTTTTTTCTGCAACCAAGGCTTCCACTATAAATGAGTCCATGAGAATATCCCAATTAGCTATTGATATGTATCATCCAGGTTTCACCATTTCTCCTTTGAGAATTTTGATTTGGCAAGAACAAGAAATACCATGTGCCAAAAATGTCTGCAACAGTTACTTTTAACAACCTCCCTCAGCTTTTGGCACCCCTACCACATCCTGTTTGCGTCTTTAATATGTGTAGATATATGCTGATGTACCAGAGGTCTGACTAGGCATGCAAAACATCCATTATAAGCAGTTTCTGATTTTTCTCTGTTCATGCTAGTCCCTCCGAGCATGCCATGCGCTAGTTAAGCTATCATAGTTCCTACTGCCAGGAAATTTTTCCTTTTTATCCTTTATGTAAACACAGCAATTGCCCACATCTCTTTTGTCTATGCTTACATTAAAATAAGCTCTCCTTTTTTTGAGTAATATCAGCTCTGCTGGTCCTGATCCTGGGGCATGTTGGAGAGTCTCTAATCTTAACACATTTTACTGAAAATCGAGTGATTAACCTCTTGAAAAAGCTATTTAGAATAGCAGGGGGAATTGAGCTGTTGAAAGAGGACTATAGACAGGCCTTTTGGATCCTTGACGGGATCCCTAGCTGAGCCTTGCACTAAGTGTCATGCTAAATGAATTCAGTATTGCTTCTTTACTTGGCTTTTCTAAAGAGAGGTTTAACAATTGGGTAGCACAGTTCGTTCTTTCCTAAAATACATGCTCAAACTATGCCTTTCATTTGTTCAAGAAAGGTAGCCCTCCTGAATTGTGTGTAACCTCACCTCTGTGATTTAGGAACCAAAATGCTGTATGCTACATCTAGACTCTGCTAAAAGAACATCCAAGTTAAGCATTAAAAATGTAGGAAAAGGCAGATTTATGGTTAATTCAGCTGCTTTTATACTTATGTTGAGATGACCTCCCTAATTACCAGATTGCACAATGATTCTTTAAAGCCTTTTCACTACATATAATTATTTTATGATTTGTGTCCTCTCATGTGAGACTGCATTTACTTGCTGTGAAGTGATGCTGTAGGCAGGTGAAGTGTAGGAAAAATTTCTATTAAACATGACGGTTGGCTGTGTGCTGAGGCACATACACATGCCCAAGCATTGCAGAGTGAGCATTCCCTACCAAACTACACCCTACCCTCCACAAACACTTCTTTGCCTAGTTTTGGTCATCTCAGTATGTGGTGTACACTAGGTCAGTAGTCAGTAAGTGTAAATACTATTATCATACTGCTGTAGGCTTTGAAAGCATTTCAAGACAAATGGCCTCACTTAGTTCTGTATTTTTCATTTCTGTTGGCAATTTTAAGAAATACCCACTGTATCTCAAGGAACTGTGCTAACTGAATGTTGAAAGTTCCCGTGTCAAATGTTCCAAATATAGGAAATGGCAGAATGAGGGCTGCCTGTGCATCCTAACTTCTCTTTCCAGAGACTGAGTCAAACCATACCCAGAGGTCTGCTTGTAGCCAGTAATCTATGTCTAGAGTACAATTTAATAACTCCTTTCCTCCCCTCTTTACCACTTGTTCATTCCTTCCCCCATACTGTAGGAAGTGAAAAAAATATTTCTCAGGGCTTAGAGCAATCAACAAAGTTAATCCAATAATTGTGGTAATTTGAGTTGATGATTGATAGCAGAAGACGCAATTATTCTTTTTCAACCCTAGCTAGCTCACTGTGATCAAATACGATTATATGTGAAGTTGGGTTATTGTTAAATGAATCTCTTGCTGCGCACAATGCACCAGCCTGATGGCACCGTGGTTCTCAGTGGCATTACATTAGGAATTAGATCAGTTCCTTATCTTTTTTATTAAAGACCCTAATCCTACAAACACTTGTGAATATTTTAAAATTTACTGGAAGAATAATTCTTTGTCTGAGGACTGAAGCAACCTGAGATGAGAGGATTTTCAGTAGCCTTCAGACCCTACAGCTATCTGTCTTTGCTGATTTCATCCTGGGTTATGTTTATATTTGTCATCTTTGTACTTCTATTTGGTTTTAGTTCGACCTTTTTTCAACCTAAACTGCCTTCAGACAAAGCCTATGAATGATATGACCTTTGCTTGCCAACACAGGAGAAGTTATAAATTAATTCACAGGCTTATTTTTTACAGTAAGGTCTGGTCTAGGTACTTTCATAGGGCATCCTTAACATCAATAGGTAATGGAGTCCAGGTTGTATGAATCCCATGTGTCCTTGCACAACCCCTGTATGATCTAGCCTACACCTCACTACTATTTATCTGCAATCACCTTCTTGACATCAGACCTGCTTACTGATTTATATACAGTGCATGTTTATTGGTGTGTGTGCATATTTACATATCTGTAAGTTTTCATTTCAGATGGCTGTCCCCTTTAATCAATATTTGATCCACACCATCAAAACAAGCCTAGAAAATGCGGTGCCACAGGGAAATAGTTAGCCAGGGAATTTCACCACGGATCTAGTTATCTTTTGATGTAAATACAATAAAAACCACATTAGTAGAAGCGACTCTAATTTGCTTTTGTAAGATCTGTCTTAAGAAAGCTGGTGGGAGGAAATAAAACTAAAAGCTGTCTGAGGCACAGGGCTTAAAAAACCTGAAGAGCATCACTCAGCCCCATAAAAAGTGGCAAGTGCACAATCTGCCTGAATCTTCCTCACTGCCCTGAGAACAGAAACAGCAGTCCTGTAAGGCAGGCTGTCAAGCCGAGGTGCTCTAGGTTTTTTTGGCAGAGGTAGAAGAGCAAGCGTGCTGTGGGGAACCCCAGCCATGGGAGTCACCCCTAGAAAAGGGATGTAGCCCTGGCTGGGAAGAGATCTGTGTGAAATGCCTGCTGATGGCCTGCACAAGTGAAACCCTTGGCAGAAGGGAAAGGGAGAGAACAACCTGGGAAGCAGGGAAAATGTGTTGGGTGGTACCTCAAGGACAGCTTGAGAACCTGGGAGATCAGGATAGAGGCAAGAAGATGACCCACTTCTCCTGTGGTCAGCCAGGCTACAGTTTCTGCTCTTGGCCTCAAAGCTGATGCCAGAACCCACAGACTTTCCTCTGAAATGCCTGGTAGTGTTGTTGTGTCCTGCACAGCTCGGGCACCTCTGATGCAGTGGCTGGCTGGACTGCAAAGCACCTCCTGGAGCAGAATAGATAAATTCATGTGGTGTCCACTAAACAATGTGTTTCCTTGTGGAAAAACAAGTAGGTGCATTTTGACAACCAACTCTGTGATTGGGCTGATTTGCCTGCTTTCCCTTTACCCCATAGACAGGTTTCATGTGTATTTGTGTTTAAAAAAACCTACATTGTTTACTGCCAGCTAGAGTCCCTACGGTGCTTCTAAAGTGCTATTCTAGACTCTTTTATTTGCTAATGAATTGCTTTGGTTGTGATACATGTTAGTGTGCAAGTCGCTCAAAGAAAGGAAGGGTCAAGCTGGTGTATTTGAAGGTGTTAATGTAGTGTCAAATGTTCTTATAATCCCATCAAAAACCGATTGCCCAAAGATTTGTACATAGTTTGCTGCCATGTACAATTCCCCAGGGCAACCCAGCAATGATGGAATTATGAGTCCTCCTTTTAGCCTCAGGCTTTCCTGCTCCCAGCCATGTTGTGGCACATGCACTTCCAGGTGCTGCTAAACCAGCAGTGTCTCAACTCTGCTTGTGATTCAAAAAGAAGTAAATCCTCACCCTTTTCCTTCCAGATACCATGAAAAGCAAACACTAGCACAATAACATGGTTGGCTACAGTGGTAAATGAACACATACGGTGTGCAATCTGGTCTCCAGCCTTCCTGCTGCATGTCCCACCCCCACCCTGCTGCAGGTCAAGGTGTGAGTAATCTCCTTCTGCCACATGGTGCTTTTGGGCAGAGGTCAATGAGAAGCCAGAGCTAGAACAATATTCTCAGGATGAGCCTGGATACAAGGGCAGGCAGGTTAACTGGGGTCTGAGGAACAAGTCTGTGAAGTCTGTGCGTGACTTGGGCCACCAGCTCTTCCTTGTAAGTGTGAACCAGGGTGTTCTAGAAAACACGTTACTCCAGCTCGAGCTTTTTAAAGACCTGGTTATGAGTGCACAGTGATCTTTGGGAAATGGTTACGCTAACCATTGTGGTAGAGGGTAAGGTGTGCTCCCCAGGACGAAACCAGGCATCAACACCCTTGGTAACAGAGTTCCTCAAGAAGGCAGTAAAGTCTTTTCTTGTCCAGCCGTGATTGTGTTGTGTCTGAGTAGTGTGAATGCATGAAAGATATGCTTGCGCTTGCTCTTATGGACCTACTTCAAGGAGTATGAATGCTTGCAGAGCCAGGCCAAAGTTTTGAATGTCTAAACAGGAGTTTTAGTAACAGCCAATGTGTTTCCCAACATCTCAGCCCCTTACACAGATGGTGCTCCGTATTTGGTCTTCCAGGTAAAAGCCTGGAATCAGTAGTTTTGTTTTATTTTATGTACACATGGATTGTGGCTATAGCATGTGTGCTTGTGTGTTAGGGAGTAAGATACCACGTTTGTCAGTGTGCTTCTCTAAATCCTCCAGTTCTCTTTGTCTCACGCCCTGGGAACAAAAGGTGAGCTTGGTGCTTCAGGGCTGATTTTTACATACTCTGTAGAGCAGCTGTAGATCTGGTGAAGCAGCTGTAGAGCTGTGAAGCAAATTTACTCCACTCTCTGATGCAAATGGGTCTCATTTTTGGTTTGGAAAGAATACTCCCGAGACTTTCTCAGTTTATGTAAATACTTTACCCACTGTGCTGGCAGGGGGACACAGTTCAACTATTTGTGGAGCTGAAGAAGCTTTTGATGTTAGCATCTGTACTATAAAAGCGGGTCACCAAACTACCTTCTGCTGTGGCTTTTGAGATGACTCAAGATTGCTTTAACTGATGATGTCTAGATAAAGAACCTGATGTTCTCTAACAACATACTTCCATTAAGATAGCACTTTTCCTCTTCCTATTCTTAGCACTTGATCTGTGATAAAAATTGAGGGATCCCATCTACTATATTCCATGTGAGGTAATACAAGAAATAACACACTTATGGGAAAGTAAAAAGAGATTTTCATCTGAGAATTGCGCTCTACTGCCTTTTCTTTTAGGCAACAGGGTATGCTACTGTTGCATATGAACTATCTAAAGAGCAGCCACGTTGATTATATTGTCATCTATTAACACAACAGAACACATCTCCTTCCAATGCAAATTGCAGCATTAGAAGCTCATGCAGGAATCTGTGGGACTAGGCTGCAGCTGAACTTCTGTAGGAAGCTGGTGTGAGTGTTTTTTATTTTCACAGGCACTTAAAAGCTGGGAAACGTCCTTTCTATTTATATTAGAATAGAATATAATATCTGTTTATATTACATTATTGAAATAAAATTAACTGTAGTAAGCATAATAACTTGTACTGTGCTAGCACCTTGGCTAGACCAGTTATAGACCAATGTGCTTTCCTACCAGAGGCTGTACAAGAAGCACACAGGAGGAGGTCTGCGTATCTTTGCTTTTTCAAAAGCCTTAGATGGATATGTCCTAAGCTTCCATTAAAACTACTGCATTGGAGACCAAAGTAGATTGGCACAACATTTATTTAATTTATCCTATACATAATACAGTTATTTTTTAACACCATCTTTCTTTAATTTGTGAGTCTGGTGTTCATAGTCATCAGAAAAGCAAATGACACCAGAACTCTTGAGTCTGCAAATGCGGATGCATGTGTCCAGTTAGGTTTTACCAGATTTCTCATGAGTATGGATTACCTTCCCAACAAATTTTTTTTTTGGGGGGGGGGGGGGGTGTTTTTTTCAGCTTCCACTGTCCCTGTTCCAGTTATCCTCTTGAACATATAATGGGGTTTAACTGGCTTTTGTTTAACACTGACTTGCGTCAGCCAGTCATTCCATAAGGAGGAAGGGACAATCTGCTGATACAGATAAGCAAAACTAGCTCAGCCTTTACCACATTATGTAAATAGCAGATTTGCAGAGTTGCCCAAAGGAAGATTATTTGTATTTAATTGGCTAATCTCTAACGTCTGTATTCCAGAAAGATCTGTCCTCAAATGTACTGAAGTCGATGGAGGAACCTCCATGCATTTTCTAGTCTAATCCAGACTCCAGCAATGCTGAATTTAAGATTCCCAGCAGCAAATGCTGCTGACAGTTTTATGCTTTCATCCTCCTCTGACCCTTTAATGTTTAGTTTAGCAATCAAATTCAGCCAGTGTGGGTGATCGCATAAAGCAAATTTAAAAGCAGGATATGTGCAGTTCCCACAGGTGCTGGCAAAAATGAATTCTAAATTTGTTTATATGTTTTCGACCACCACCTTTCCCACTTTCCAAATGTTTTGAACTCACCCAGTGACAGCTTAAGCAATCGCAACACAAACAGAACCATCCTAGTTCTGCAAGTCAGACTCTCACAGCATACAGTTCACAAGTATCCATATTCTGATATGTGTCTGAGTTGAGAGCGATTGGATAAATAAATTCAAATAGATACATTAAAACTGTCAGTTGTGGTCATTATGTGATTTAAAAAATTTACATTTATTGACAAATTTATTTGTTCTTATTGTTCAGGCAACAATTACAGTCTGTGTGATAATTTTCTGTTTGTTCTGTTTATTTTACTGTGCTTAGAAGACAACAGCAGTTTGCATTCATTTGCATCTCTTTAAAGGACAGTAATGATTAGAGATGTCGTGTGTGGATGTGTATGTATATGAGGGTTTATATATATATGTACCTACATACACACATATGATTCTTTGTGTTTTCCTATAAGCTTTGAGAGGAGATACTTTCTGCTGCTGCTGTTTTCTTTTTACCCCAAGGACAATAGCACTGATATTTTCACATACTGCTCTACATTGTACTCCTCTGTCTTTCCATTTTGTGTGGTTAGCTCAAAGTTTTAAAACCTTGCACAGATCTTATTCATGTAGGACAAAAATAATGATAAAGGATAAGAGACTATTTTAAAAAAATTAATAAATTACTCAGATGAAAGCAACAGAGGCTAACATCTTAACAGGCACTGCTTGTTGCATTTAGCACTTTATCAGAGCCATCAATCAGGCCAGCTCAGTCAAGCTCCTGGAAAAAAATCCCCAATTCTTTTGTTGTTATTTCAACTGGATCGACATTTTCAGTTACCAGGAAAAAAAAAAATAGTTTTTTAGACCAAGAACTGAAAAAAGTGCATAATTAACAAAAAGAACTGAATATAAGTGGACTAGCATGGGTTGATGGATGCCCTAAATTAGTGGATTTAACAACTGATTTTGTTAGACTTTTTCCATGGTGAATGCTTGGTTATTAATAGTTAATGGCACACATAGACATAGGTTTGCATGGACCAGTTGGCCTGATTTTGAAATGTTGGCTTCCTCATGCAATATTCATGTTTAACTTGTAGATACTTGCATCAACAAATGTGTAAGTAAAAGGGACATGTAGGAATACAGAGTAGCTCTTGCTGATGCTTGCCAAGGTATACTTTCCCAGTTTGTCACTTGTTTTCCTGTTGTGAGTGACAGGAAAGTGGCTGAGGTATCCAGGATACCACCCTGTGATAACAGGAGGAAACAGAAAGCTATCTTTTGAAATAGTAAGCACTGCTAAGTAGCAATTTCAGCAACAAAATATGGGTTTGTCAGGCTCCCAGGCCAGGTATTTGTACTTGACTATTAGGTTTTCATTTGGTAGTGTGGATTCATGTACTGACATTTCTTAAAACATCCATCACAGGCTGAAGGATAACACAGGCATGCTTGTAAAAATGCATCCAGATAGTAACCCTGTATATGGCTGTTATTTAACATGTGCATTGTGGTAGTAAATATGGGTTGATCGGGGCGGGGGGGGTGCCAACATGGGTAGACCAAAGCTGACAGTCCAGGTACCACAGATTGTTTCTTGTAAAATAGTCTGCTCAGAGGGACAAAGCCTGGGTAGTGTGCGGGATCATGTTTAGCTTAGCTTAGCTTATGTCAGTGTCCCCTTATGTGCCCCTCTAACCCGTCTTTGGTTACACAAAAAAAAATCCATTGAACTAGCCCCTATTTTTATTTTGATATAATCACTTGGATAACAAGTGTGAATGGCTGTTTATTAATAATTGTTTTCTAGAAAGGCTCCTTGCCAATGTCATGCCGTTTCACTGACCTGTTTTGAGTTGTTAGTCAGTTGTGACTCACAGTTATCTAAGCCTGCTCATGCTGATACACTGTGAAGCACTTCTGGAAATAAGTGACTCATAGGTCCCAGTGAGGCTATGAAAGTGGGATGAACTTACCTGCGATATTTTTAAAGTGTTGTGAGTTTCTTTAGGTCTAAGAAGAGACCTGTGCCCTGTAACACATCCCACATCTTCCTAGAAAAGTTTCTTCAGGCTTTCATGCAGTTGCTCCTAGGGAGGTAGGAATGTCGCATCCTAACTTCAGTATCACTAGATCATCTCTTCTGCCTCATCTCAGGATCTTGTAGGAGGGGTTTATGAAGAAATCCTGTGTTTGGAAGATGTACTTGAGATGGGCATATAAACTGCTGGAACAGATTTCATTGAATTAGCAATTTTAAGTATTGAAGGAACTGTGGTAGAAAAAAATCAGCATGAGCCGTGAAAAACACCATACTTCTAGGGTTTCATCCAAGATCCACAGAGTTCAATGGAGGTTGCATTTGTCACAGTGTATTTTGGCTTGGACTCGTTTTTTGTGCTTGAGTTAGAGTTTTCCTTCATAGTCCCATCAATGAGAGAGACAGCCTTGTCAATGACTGTGCGGAGCACTAGCTCTGTCCCTGCAGGAGCACCCTGGGTGCTCCTCCTTATTCAGAGGAGAAGCAAAAGGTCTGGGGCAATTGTCACCTTCTGCGTTGCACCCAAAGGTGGCTGCCTTTCATCTGTAAGGTTTATTCTTGTGCATGTATGTGAATCTATAAATATACAGTCTGTGTAAAATGCCTGCGTATCCCTTAGGGAAAGTATGATTGCATTCACATAATCCGTGAGAACTAGCTGAGCACTAATTCTACCATAACTAAACTGTTCGTTCTTTGGGCCACTGGTTGCCCTTCCTTCTGTGTTTCTACATACTCAGTTAGTGGAAAAATGGTTTTGGCTGACTGCAAAAAGAAAGAAAAAAGGAGAAAATGCTCTGATTTATATGCTTGTATTGTGAGAATATCTTGGAGCCTGGCTCATTAACCAACATATCAAGCTGGACAATACTAAAAGTCTGGTCTGTGCCTAAAGGATCTCCTTATTTTAGCAGTAGTTCAAATAATAGAATGGATTGATAATTTTAAATACAGTAGAAAATAACTTAGTTTAGTGATATGAAAGGAGAGCAACACTGTAAAAAAACCCTTCACTTCCCTAAATTCAACTTTAATAAATCCCATAACTCTCAGAACCACTGGTGCTACCTCTGAATTTAGTCCAGCTCCAGCCAGCAAGTAGTGAGCTGTGTGCCTTCAGCAGAGCCATTTCAGAAAAATCTTGTGGGAGAAAAAAATTCTAATCTGGGTCCCTGTTTGCTCTGGTTTTGGGTCAGCCTCCATCAGAGATGTCGCACACAAAACCATTCCCCCACAGCCTGTGTTTGGAAAGCGGCAGTCCCACAGCTTTCCAGGGAGCACAGGATAAATGAGAGAGAATCGTTGATGCGCTAAGCACTAACACTGATAACAGGAGGTATAGCTGATTAAATACAACTCTGTGGCATTTACTGTTAGCACCTGAAAAGTAGCAAACCCAAGTGTGCATTGAGCAAAGTGTCAAGTTCCCCTTTTGTCAGGTGTCTGAACGTATGAACCACGTCTTGGTTACGTTACGGACACAGCAGTCTTTGTTCCTGATTCCTGTGTTGTTTATGAGATGAAGATGATGGAAAGTGAAGAATAATACAGGTCGATGTCTTTGCTTGGCATAGTAAAAGGAATATATTTGCCAAAAGCCTAGATGATTTTTATTAGTATAATTAGTAAAGTAAGAAAAGAATATTAGGAAGAAAAAAAAAAGAAAAAGTTTGGCCAGTACTTAAAACAGAGGTTTGCGATTCTGCGCTCCCAAAGAGAATGACTTGTATTATTTCTGGATAACCTACTGACTTGCTGTCAGTCAGGGAAGTTTGTACATAAGCAACAGAGTAACATAACAGGTTTACTCATAAAGATGAGGACAGTAGATGACAGTACAAATGGGGTTGCACAGGAAATCTGGTGGCACTGGAAGGAACATGATCCTCCAGTGTCTCCTTCCAAAGTCTTATCCAACCCCCTCTGCCTTGCAGACCTCGCTGCCCAAACTGTAGCTGCATAGAGAAAAACCTCAAGTCCATTCTTGTGATTCTACCAAGTGCAACAGTTTCAGGTGTTTCAATTCACAGAAAGCATCTGGAAGAGTACTAACAACAGAAAATGCTGTTAGTGGCGGGTATTTTGTAAAAGATACGTAATCCTGTTTTGTCTTTAAGGCTCCGTGAGTGCGTACCATGGGAATAGTGTACTATCCTTGGACAAAAAGGAATTTCTTTTCTAAGAAACCTCCTCCCAAATACTTCTTAGAACTCTCAATATAATTTTTTTTTTTTGGGGGGGGAAACACAAAGCTCTCAGTCAAGCATTCCTTGCACAGATGATTCAGGTCCTTGGAGATGAGTTGGTTTCTCTTTTGTTCTTTCTGTGTGTTTGGTGCTTGTAAAACAGAATTTCACATGACTTCATAGCCCAGGCACCTCCGTGGAGGTCTGACAGTTATTTCATTCTTGACCTGGTCTGTGGTTATTTCAGTGTTGGATTCCCTTTGCATATAGAACAACTGTCACCTATGCAGGTGTTATCGGTCCTGTGCTAGGAAAGAAGAGGAGGTGACCAGAATGGATTTTGCCTGGCAATGTTATGAAAACACAAACTAGAATGACCCCAACCCACTCTGCTGCCTCCCTGATTTAAGAATTGGACATCTGTATTTCAAAGAATAGCATGCAATTTATGTTTGTGAAGGCTAGGGCTATAAGAAACAAAACTTTCATGTTATGTATCCAAGACCAGAGCTTAAATATCTCATTTGTAAAATGCTCAAAATGTTGATCCCTGTGCAGTCCCTATGTGTCAAATCAGATTAGAACATTATCCTGTAGCTTGTACTGAAGAGAGGGGAAGGCACAGTATGAGCGCAGCCTTAACTTTAGCACTTTCTGATATTGCTGTGCTTAGTCATGCAATCTAATGTTCTGAGCAAGCCTTTGTGGTTCTATTATTATTTTATAAATTCACTGTATATACAAAGATATTGCACATGTTAATACTGTATTAAAAAAATAAAGGAAATAAGCAGCTGAAGGTAATTATTAAACAATGAATATAGAAAAGTATTTTGATTTTAGCAACCTGTGGATTAGACAATTTGAAGACAAAGCCTTGGGTTTTGATTAGTTTTTTTTTTTTCTTTGAAGGCTAAATTGATTTCTGTTTACATATAATGTTTTTTTACAATGAAAAGCTGGTACTGATGGGAGAAGCCAGTGATTTCTTCTTCGGCTGCACCTGGAAAATGCTGCAGGTGAATATATATGTGACTATGAATTTCACAGATAAAGCTGTTTAAGATATAATCAGCTTAAGGGGAACTATTTTCTGAAGTGCAAGGTACGTAATTGATGCAGTTTTATCCAGGTAAAAGTGTAATCAAAAAGCCATTTGTTTATAATTTCAAACTTTCTTTAGAAAGTAATTAATCTATGTAGTTTAGGATTTAGTTAAGCTCATTAGTGTTTGGGTTTTTTAAAGAAAGAACAAACAAAACCCACCAACAAAAGCAGAGCCCCCAAGCCCGAGCTGTTATTGTTCCCGTCTCATACCTGGAAGCTCTGGGTCAGGCTAATTTTATAATGGCATTCCTTTGCCTCCCTCCTCCTCTTACATTTTGTTTATTCTCAAAAGTTGAATAGCTACAAGATTTTGCTTTGATGTGAGCCATAAAATATCCTCCTTGCATCCTGAAGGTTAGCTTTGAGGCAGAATATATATCTGAGGATTTCCTTTTGTGATGGTGCTAATAATCTTTATTTCAGTTTATGTTTACCAGAATGCTTAAAGACTGGTAGTAGCACTTCGCCAAGCCTATATTCCCTGATGCTGTACTTTAGCGTATTGTAATACCCACCTCTCCAGTGCCCCAGCTAAATGAAGGCTTCTCCTTGGGACACAGCTGTAGGAGGTCTTGCCATCCATGCTCATTGAAGAGATCCTGGCATGCGAGTTTCTGTCTTTCATGTGTTGTCTGGTTTGAGCACATCAGGTTGCTGGGTGTTACAACAGCATTTATGCCGGCACACATACACAGAAGTTTGCTGGATTTGTGAAGACTGGTATAAAACACCAGTGACGGGCTGGCAGAGTAGAGCTAGATTCTTTCCCACCACCACCCCCCCACCTCTAGACCACTGGGATTCTGAGATATTTTTAAGCATTGCCAACATTTCCAGCTGTTTTCAGATCCTCCTAGCTAGGCACAAAGCAGCACAGCTGAAGTCCAGGTGTGTTGCCCCATTCACTACTTTCCTGCTTTGTGGGAGCCAAGTGAAGTCACAGGAGGCACTATAAAGCTCATCAGTTACGTAGACAGATAGGGCTGTGGGAAAACTGTTCCAGAAACGCTTTTGGTTGGAAAAAGGAGGATAGCTGAACTTGAAATGTTTTGTGAAATGTCAGTGGTGCAGAAATCCAGTTACAGAGGAAAAATCCTATACTCATCCTGTGTTGATGTATTCTACTGACACGTTTTCAGGATTAAATATTCCTCTTTTGAGAAAAAGACTGCAAACTTCACTCCACAAAGAGTCAAGAAAAGTCACTCGGAGGATCACACGTTTCCCCCTTTTCTTTTTGATTGAAACAGTTTCTGGTATTTAATATTCATATCTCAAAAACTTTTCCTGGGTGGAATTCCCAGCCTTTTCACACCTCTAATTTAAAATCCTGAGGCCCTCACCTTGGGTGTGAACTGCAGGTACTACAAGACAAATATAGATGATAATGGTGGAGTCTCATCAGCAAGAACGCTTGAGAAATTACACAAGCCCCAGCACTAACAAAACGTAGTTACATTTGGGCTTTTACATCTTAGTGTAGTAGAGTTTGGTACCTGAGAAGGTAAAACCTGTGAATATTTCTTCTGGGTTGGCAGGGGTTGACCAGCCTGTCTCGCATGTGTACTCTCCAGTATTTACAAAGGAACAAACTAGTGCAGCTGCATTTTATTCATGGGTGAGAATATTAATAAGATCTCCATCCTTTACCTGGCCACTTATTTTTGGAACTTAGTTCACTTTTGAGACTAGTAATCCTCTATCAGATTTCACTGTTTCTGAGAAAAAGCCTTAGAAGTTATTGGGCAAGGGGTACAAGCAGCAATGCATGCAGACAGAGGGAGTAACTGTACAAGCCTTGTTTCTGTAGGACTTCAGCTTGACAGGAAAACCACAACAAACAAAATGCTCTCATGACCTACCCGTGGCCGGGGACACATAGTGCAGCAGTTTGCCCTTTTGTGTCACTGGAGCTGTGACTAACCCACAGCCCAGACACACGGCAGCAGAAGAGGGAGAGGCATTTTGCAGGTCGAGGGCAGCCACCTGGATTTCTGAAGCCTCTGAGAACTAAATCTACTTCAGGCTGACGCTCCAGCAGTACTGGACTGTTCCAAGTTTAAAAAGAAGCAACCTTGGAGCCAGTCCAGGTTAGACTGTCATCCTAAGCCAGCTAAATCACATCAGTGGGACTTAAACCAGGAACAGTTTTAGTCCTACACTAGGTAAAAGCCACAGCCTTATTGTTATTTTTTTTTTTGCCATCCATTATTTTGATTAGGTTTTGCATAAATGCCATGCTGAACAGCTTTTATAGCTATTTTGTATCAAGGCTGAAGGGGTAAAATATATCTATTAAAAAAGAAAAGAAAAGGAAAAAGAAAAATACATCTTGAGTGCTTTTGTTATTAGCAAGTCTCCAGGCAACTCCTGGCTGAGGACAAAGCTAAATTAAATTTTGTAGTAGCAGACTGATATATATATATATACACACACACACACCCCCCCACACACCCCTACCTTAGGAGCTATTTTAAACACACGTACATCTACCATACCTCACATCTGACAGCTTTATTTGAATCCAGGCTATTCACTGGGAATAAGCAGCTAATTAATTTATCTCATGAATATCAAATATGCAATTAGTCACAGAGCACTCAGTATTCCAGCCATTACCCACCAATGTAGTCTCCACGCTGCCAACAATGACTCTGGGAAATGAGTCCCATTCAGTACCTGACTTGCCATAGAAAGACAGACATAAATGGGTTTACCATATGCTGCTTAATGTTGTACTTATAATTCTTTATTTCTTTCTTGTGTGCATGTGTGTGCTGTCGGCTAATGGGTTCTCTTCAATCATAACAATGTGAAGGAAGTAAAGGAGTGTTTAGAAGATTAAATAATATTGTAGTCTCAGTCCTGAGATTAATATTTCTGTCCAAAGACAATTCTAAAGAAACACACATGCGTGTATTTCTCCATGTGCAGTTTTGGTAAGACGAGGTAATAGACCAAAATTGCAGACAAGAAGATGAAAGTTAGATGTTGGATGAAAAGCTTTGAAACAGTAATGATAGTTATGCATTGTTAAACAGATGTGCAAGGGGAGACTGTACAGTCTCTGTCGCTGGTGCTTGCTGAGGAGTGATGTGACAGGCACCTGGAGAACAGCTCAGGCACAGCGGATCATGTCCTGGAGAGGAATGGCAGGGGATGTAAACTTTCAGGCTCCTGTCTAGCATTATGGCTGCATGTCTGTTTCTTCAGAAACCTCATCAAATTTGGCAGCTGTATTGCCTTTCTCAATAGCAGGCTCAAGGATCAAACAAGCTTGTAAACTGAGCTATCAGATGAGGTTGAAGCACATTTATTTATTGCAAAGCAAACGTCATTACTGTTGCCCTTGAGGTATTTTGTGATTAAGTACAATTTCCCACACTGGCAAATCTAGTGCCATTTATAGAAATGCTAACTGCCATTATCCCATGGCTAGCTCCTAAGGTTGAACCTTGGAGAAGATTCTGGGTGTTGAACAACTTTAAAGATTAGTAAATGTTACTTTAATTGTAGCAAAGCCTTGCAAGATGGGGTCCAGCTCAATTCATTGTAGCGCTTTGGCAGTAGGTACAGCATAGCAATTAGAAGTTGCTTCTGTGAGAGTAGAGCATTAGAAGACATCATACTGTTATACAGCACTGGAGCATTTGGTCATAAATCCTGCAATTTGTGGTGGCATCGAAACTAATAAAGCATTAAAAAGAGGGCAAAGAAATTTCAGTACCTTTTCAAACTCTTCATCTTTGTCTGAGGACATGGTTTTACAGGGGTGATGTGAGGTTTAATGATGGGTGGGAATCTATATCAGTGCTTTTGTTTTTATTAAGTTGTACTTCATTTCTTGATGTTGTTTAGCCTCTGTGGCTTTTGATGGATATTTTTATAAGTTGCTAAACCAATAGCTCATAAATAAAGCACAGCAACCGTTCTTCGAGTTGCAAAATGTAGGCCATTGTGTTCTCAGCATCAAGCTGCTAGTTTAAATGTTAGTATGGAAATTCAGTTTTTCAGATTAATCACCAAATAAGCAGAGGATGAAATACTGGGTTTAGGTGGCTGAATCAAAACCTTTGATGGGGGGAAAGAGTTCATTAACAGTCAACATGAAATTTCTGAGCAATCCAGTGGTTTAAAAAATGCTGCCCTGCACACATGGACATACTGTAGTGTTTTGAAACCTGCTTCAGATTGTTGGTAGTATTGTTAATATTAGTCTTTTTCTTTCTGTGACTTGGAGTAGCCTTGAGAAATGTGTTTTAACACCACTGTGCTTCCACCACCTCTGGAGCGCAAGCATGGCGAATCCTTCATCTGTGCCAGCCTCTGGTATGGCTACCATGGAATGAGGGTTATAAGGGGCAGCTCTTGTGAAGGATCAAGATCTACCCCACAGGTACATCCCTCTGGGTATTCCCTTCCTCTTCCAAGGCTCACATCTCCCATGGGCAGTGGCACTTAACATTTTGTAGTGAAGGCTTTGCTTGGGCTGGTTTTCCAGCCATCAGTAACTACTACAATAGGCACCGTGGTTCCCACTTGCTAGTCCAGGCAGGCAGGCTGTAACCAACGCTTGCACAAGCCTGCCACCTCCCAGGTCTGAGCAGCACTGGGCTGCCAAGGCGAGGGTTACGTACTCTCTCTGAGCAAATGCAGAAGTGGGAGTCTCCAGTGTGAGCCCCCGACTCTGCATTTACTTTGAAACCGCCCTGGGACCAGCAGATTAAAAGGTGTTTTGCATTCATGCATTGTGGGCCTATCAGTCAGTCTCAATGGTATCATTTAAGGAGTTTAACAGCAACTTTTTTGTAGCTGTAATAACTGGTCTGAAAGTAAACTCTAGTCTCTTAAGGTGTTAAATGTAAACAAATGCCACTGCATAAAAATGCTTTCCCTGTAATTTTTTTTTTTTGGCTAAATATAAAGATTGAAGGAAATGCTTTATACAAACAATTCTCTTTAAACCCTTAAGGGACACTAATTACTTTTAATTTCAGTGTGTGATGGTCCTTATCCAGGGGAAGTATGCTGCATGGGCTATAAACCATTTTTATATCATATAGCGTTTAACAGAGCATGCCTGGAGTTAGTTGAGCTGCCTCCCTGGTTCTCTGATCTCTATTATCCTTCACCATGATTAAACATGCAGTGTTTCACTGCCTAATCGTGAAGGGCATTCAGGAAAGCTAACTGAGCTCCTCTCTCCTACTTGCCTCCGAGCAGTTGTATTTCTGTCTGTGTTTGCTATACCACCTTTGTAGCAAAGCATCTCTATGTCTGAGGGAGGTCAGAGGGTAGTCACGGCCATGCAGACACAGTTCATGTCTTGTTGCAGTTCTCACAGCAGAAGGATCAGCTCCAGTGACAGCATTGTCTTCAGCAGCCAGGAGCTGTGCCTCTGGAGCTTGGTTTCCAAGTCACTTATGAAGCTGATGTAAACTGCTCTCCCCTCTCAGAAGCAGCAGAGGCTAATACCCTCTCTATAAAGAGATGACAGTGATGGTTCTCCCACCACTTCTTCTCTCCTCTTTACTTGTGTGAAGTGCTGGATGGACAGTGCTGCACATTGACATCCACCCTCCACAAAGCAGCAACTGCAGAGCAACCTTGGGAATATGATGGCTCTGCTCAGATCTGGATCTTGTTTAATTCAAGGTCAACCCAGTCATCTCAACTCTTTCTAGAAGGCCAGCCTGTTTGCCGTGTTTTCCTCTGTTCACATTCCTGCTCCCTTTGTGTCCTATTCTGCTGCCACCTCATTGAAATCCTGAAGATGCATCTCTGCAGGGTCTTCTCTGTAGGAAACGGGCAGATAGATATTCACAATTATGTGACTATCTGGGAACAGGTTTATTCAAGCTTAAAATAAAATCAACACTATAACCATTTTCTGTGTTGACATTAGAGTAGCCACTCACCATATCTGCATTACTAGAAAGCTGCTACTGGCAGCTTTTGAACACTCAAGTATCACATCCTTTAAATCTTCAGTGTTTGTTGTTTAGGCCACAGTCCATTCTTCTTTTTCTGTTGGAAATCTCTTAAGATATTGTAGATACTACCAGAAATAAATAACCTCATTCTTAAGCTGTTTATTATGCACATTAGTGAGTGTTGAAGTGCATACTCCTGTAGACATTTTTGATCTACTTATAGGAAGCTTTGGAAATCAGCACAGGGTTTAGTTCTGAAACTCAGGCATAGCATGTGGAAAATCATAGGCAATGGCCTGTCATTCCTATCCATGAAAGTGCCTTGGGCATCCTCCCATTCTCAGGCATCCCTGCTTTTGGTGAAGCATCTTTCTGAAGCATCTAATTCTCTCTGTGGAAGGGATGGACCCTGATGCCTGATTGAGATTGATCATTTGTAAAGCCAGGTGGATCATTGTGAAGTTTCTAATGCTAGTTCTGGTCCTGACCAGAAATCAGCAGATAGAAATATCTAAATATTGCAATTTTATGTAGGAAAAGGGTTTGTTGATGTCTTTTTACAAATAGATGAATAGTGGAAAGTGATTGTGCATTTATCTTAAACTGCCTGAAGTTCTTAATACCATTGAACCACAACTCCATCCTGAAAACGTAATTTCCTTTTTCTTCCAGTCTGATTTAAGTGGTTTAAATACCTTTTATCTTATCCTGTTACTGAACCAACTTGACACGTGATGAAAATCATGAAAATCATGAAAATACATCAGCAGCACTGATAAAAAAATGTTATAGTTATGGTTAAGGGTATGAATGCTGTTTTGCTTCACAATGTGATTAAATGATTGCTATTTAAAAACAAAGATAGATTTATATTTCATCAGTAGATTGACTTTAAAAAAACCCCAAAACTCTCCAAAATATGTAGTAAAATTGAGCCTTTGCCATTCTTCTCAGTGAACTCCAACCTTGCTCATAACCTCAGCACAGATTATTATGTTAAAATTTGCAGAGACCCAAAATATTTTTCTCACAGTAATGGCTTCCAGTTGCTCTTCAACCCTAAGTAGGATCTGAAGCAGTGACCGGGAGATGAAAGTCTCTCTATGCCATTTTCAATCCCCTGAGCCATCTAGCCACTTTCTGCATTTATTTTTCAGAAATTAATTTTTAAAAAAAGCAATTGTTTTTGCAAACAGCCCTTTGAATTCCATCCCAGTGGCATTTTAGAGCATTATTGCAAATTATTCAATTTATATGCATAGTCAAGCCTACATCATTATTCCCATATTCTACTAAGGCAGGAAGAGACAAAAAAACACTCAGAAAAGAAAGACAAGAAAAACAAAGGCAGAAACCAGACCGCTATTCTAGAAAAATATTTTTCACCAGGCTGAAAACAAACCAAAACCCTCTTCATCAAGGTGATCTTTTTTAGAAAGTCATTGTAAGGAAAGATTCAAATGACTGCAGTAAAACTGAAAAGATATACTGTATTATGAACACTAATTAATGCAAGTATTAATGTTTTTGGCTTCAGATGAGATGATCCAGCATTCTTAAAAATTAATAAAAATGATTACAGGGACTTACGCACATACCTGAACATGTTCCAACTTAGCAGCTCATCATTATTCACAGAATAACTGGCTGCTCATTTACATCCTGTGAATTTCAAGGCCTTTTAACTACATATGTATTTCTTTCTCATATACATTGCTTTGCAGCCCATGCTTCTGATGGGAAAGATGAAGTAATGCAGACATGGTTAGCCCCAGAAAAAGTGTAAGGCATGGCACTATTCCTTCAGCATATACCAACTGTTTGATGGGTTCAGTGTTCTTCCCAAATTCTACACCCAATCCTCCAGAAAAGTCCAGGTGTGAAACCTGATTCCCCACTCTCTTTGTTTGATTTGAATGTACAGTGGACCCGAGCCCAGCCAATGGACTGCCCCATTGCTGTTGGAAATGTGGTAATTCAGTTTCAGTAAGATATTGCTGAAAAAAGTGAGCAAGTATGCCGTAGCAGAGCTGAGTTCCCAACCTGCAAGATGTTCTGATACATGCTCAAAACCTAGGGCAGATTTATCAGTGTCAACAAACGCTCAAGTATTAATGACATCTTTTTTTAAATGCAGTCAATTAGAGAAATGAATGAGTTTTCTCCAGTGCTGTGCCAAATTTACTGTATAGACAAACTCCCTTCATTTCAGTTAAGAAGAAAGGAAAGTTTAATGCTTTTGGCTTGAAGTATTTGAGCTTGCTGAGACCTGTGACGAGACATAGAATAAAACCACAACAGGAGGAGTTTGAGGGGAAGCAAGATCTTCAGCCATGCCCACAGAGGAGTGGTTTCAGCAAGGTGCTCCGCATCTGCTTTCCTGTTTGCAGCGTGTTGAGAAACACAGGTTTCTCAGCAGGAATGGAAACCCAGAAATGGTTCTGTTCCTCTCAGCTGTAAAGGAAAGGCAGAAATGATGGTTTCTGAGGTATCTGCACTTCTGTTTGTGCTGTAGCCGCTCATGGCTAGTGAATAAGGAAGGCCACGCAATATGGACTTCTGGAGATGGAATTGCTGCTAACTATTTGCCATCTCCTCAGAAAGGCTTGAGCCATTTCTGTTTGCTCCCGCAGGTTTTGTGAATGCCCTGTGGTCTGTAAAAGCTAGCAGAAGGAGCATAGCTAGCTGTGCCTGATGCTTACCCAGAGGCAAAGGGAGTCAGCTATAAACTGATTTCCCTATACCATGCCATGGTTTATACCTTAAGAAGGCTCTTTCCTAGAAGGCAGTTTGAATTACTTTTTGCTGGCTTTCTGATCTAGTTTACTTAGAGAAGCTATTAATTACAAGTTGGTAAGGCCTCAAATGAGGTCTAGACCAGCTGCTCCGAAGACATGGATAAGCTGCCCGGTGATAATGGCTCTTGGCTGCTCCTGACCTGGGCTGAATTTGGGCAGTTGCTTTGTTCTGTAATGAGCAATCCCGCAAGCTATCCAGTCTCCAAAACCAGGCTTTTTAAAAATTAAAGTGCACTTCTAAGACTTAGCTTACACTGTGTATAGAGTTGATTGCCCTCAAGTTCACCTTGGGTCTAATTGGCTTACTGGCTTAATTAACGAAGTGCTTATTAATGTCTAGTGGCAATTAATTTTCAAGGGATTATTTTCTGTTAAGATCATGAGTACAGTATTAACGTTGTGCAACTGTGATTCTGGGAGAACCAACCAGTACAGGGTGTGGGTTTCTTTTTTTTTGTTTTAATGTATCCAGCAAAATTCTTTGGTCATGTTGTGCTGATTTGCCTTGCAGTTATAATAACTAGCATCTCTATAAAACCAAGAACTGCATACTGAGATTAGGGCTTGTCTGAAACAATGACATGATAGTTTTTACTGGGCTTGCATAAATCACGATGGGCTGATGAGCAAATAAATGCCTTTTGTCAGATAACAGTATCATACCAACAAAAGGTACATTTCTAAATGGTGATGAGCCTACATTTTACAAATTCTAGGGCATTGTTTTGGTATTTTAATATTTATATGTGCATGAAAGTTGGAATATGGACAATAGAGCCTGAGACCTAGCTATAATCCACAAGCTCCTTTCATAACGTCACATCTCTGTGATACTTCATTTACATGTGTTTTAATGGGACAGTCTTACTCCCGTGTACATCTGGGGGTGCTGGGAATGGCCAAGGATCCCTCCAGCCCAGCGTCAGTAGTAGTTGCTTAGAGAAACAATGTAAACCCAGAGTATATAAAGACATACCTCCCTGGGCACAAATTCCTTGCTTTCAGCTATCTGTGGCTTTTGGGACTTTTTGAAGAAATGGAGCATTTGATAACGAGTAGTCATTGACAGGCTTTTCTTTTGTGAGTTTGCCTTTTTGGAACATGTTTATACTTTGTATATCTGCACGTCCTGCAGCAATGAGTTCCCCAGTGAGTGCCGGACTTGAAAAAATACTGCCTTTCCTTGCTTCTAAAACATGTATGTGCTATTTCTTTTTAACGCTCCCTACTTTTTGCATTCTAAGAAAGTGTGACCAGTCATCCCTTGTTCACCTCCATCCTGCCTGAGACCATACAGACATATCTGCCAGCAGCCCACAGGCCAATTTTTTTTCTTACTTGAATAATCCTAATTACTTAATCCTTACAATTTTCATACTTTTCCTCAACATTGGTGCTTTCAGTTTGAAAAAAAGGTGACTAGGATATATGACAAAGGTGTATAAAACTGGGGAGATGCAGATGCAAGCTTTGTTTTAGAGAGTCTCTAACTTGCAGGTTGCCAGAAGGTGAGAAGAAATATACTTGTCCTTCTCTTAACGGTTTTTCATTTTACCAGATACTGATCACTGCCAGAGACAGGACCCTCACTTGGATGGATCTTTCCAGTTTCATGTTTTTCTGTATTTCTTGATCTTCTACTGCTTCTGTAGATTGCCTCTCACATTGCTTGTTCCTGTATGTTTGGAAATGTTTATATCAGGTTTTATGCCTTTATTCAATTAATCATAGAATGGTTAGGGCTGGAAAAGATCATCTAGTTCCAACCCCGCTGCCGTGAGCAGGGACACTTTCCACTAGACCAGGTTGCTCAAAGCCCCATCCAACCTGGTCTTGAACACTTCCAGGGAGGGGGCATCCATAACTTCCCTGGGCAACCTGTTCCAGTGTCTCACCACCTTCACAGTGAAGAGTTTCTTCCTAATATCTAATCTAAATCTACCCTCTACCAGTTTAAAGCCATTGCCCCTCATCCTGTTAATACTTGCCCTTCTAAAAAGTCCCTCCCCAGCTTTTTTGTAGGCCTCCTTCAGGTACTGGAAGGCTGCTGTAAGGTCTCCCTGAAGCCTTCTCTTCTCCAGGCTGAACACCCCCAACTCTCTCAGCCTGTCCTCACAGGAAAGGTGCTCCAGCCCTCTGATCATCCTTGTGGCCCTCCTCTGGACTTGTTCTAACAGTTCCATGTCCTTCTTGTGTTGGGGGCCCCAGAACTGGACGCAGTACTCTAGGTGGGATCTCATGAGCGCAGAGTAGAGGGGTAGAATTGTTCTTTAAGACTCTCTTTTCCCCCAACCTTATTATCATTGTATATCCCTTTCTTCAGTTTTCTTGTTTGTACAAGACTTCTGTGTTTTCAGGTGTAATGTTTTACTTCTGATACCTTCTTTATTCTGCAGTTTACTGTGACAGCTTTTCTCTGGGGGAGGTGGGAGGGAGTTGCTTTAATGCTGTGGTTTTGTTTGGATTTTTTTTTCCCAAGCGATGTATGTTTTGGGATGTGTTAATCTGTGGCTTGCCAGAAGGCTTTAAAAGATCTGTTTGACCCTCAGCAAAGAGCAGGTTCTTCACCCCTGCTTTGCAAGACTAAAAAACCCTCAAATTTTTCTTTTCTCATTCACTGTTTGTGTGGCATTTTGGCAGCTGAGTCAGCTGTATCTGGAATCCTATCTCAAAGCTTGCAAAATTTGGGAATAGAAATGAGAAGGTGGGAATTCACTTCTCCTGAGAGTTACCATCACAACTGAGTCGTGTAAGACCCACTTGTGCTCTGTAAAGCTGGTGGGAGGCTGACATGCTGCTCAGGCTCTGTGTTGGCCTTCTGCCAACAGGAGAGTTTCACCCACGGTATCTGCTTTAATAAATTCTGTGGGCAAGTCATGGGGGATACTTGTGGCTGCCTGCCTCACCATAGCATGTGTACCTCCAGCAAAATGAAACTGTGGAACCATATTTTGTTCTATGTTTTGGTACTAAAACATACCCCAAAATAATAACAATGACAATAACAATGGTATCATCAGCAGTTACATGTCAGTGATAAAAAGTGCCACCTGTGAGTTAATACGAAGTATGTTAAACACCTTTCTACAGCAGACATTCACATCAAATTTTGTTTCACAGTTTTGTAATAAAAGCTTAATTTTACTCCCTTCCCCTATACAAAGCATGTGCTATAAAATAACCAAAACCAATCATCCAAGTGTGAATGCAATAGAAAGATCCATTCAGGTTTATTATGCAAATATGAAAGGGGAAGTTTAATATACAGTATATTGCAAAATAAGGCAAATATATTCAGCTAGCATGTAACTGTGTTTAATTTTATAACTTGATTGGTATTGTGAAGTACATCCTGACAATGAGTCACTGAATTTTACATGTCATCTTGTTGTTATTAATAACCTCTATTTCTATAATGTCTTACATCCCAAGTGGTCTCGGGTGCTCAACTGCTGTATATATTGGGAAGGGTTCATCTCTGTAAGGGCACGATGCAGCAGTTGTCTCGCATTGCGCGGTAACTCTTCAGGACAGGCAGCTGAGAGTAATGCTTTAGTGGTTTGAACCGCAGGAGTACATGAGGCAATGCATTATCATTTGGTCCGATACCTTGGCAAAATGCTGCTTCAAACAATGTCCTTATTAATTATCAAGTGGTGTTGGCATGTAACACAGGTGGAAGCTGTTGCAAAAACATATCAGCAGGAGTGGCTAGAGTTGAAGCAGTGGGTTTGTTGTAGCAGGTGCCCGAGCGGATGAAGCTCTAAGATGTATATTGCCTTGGGAAATGGCTGCCTCGTCCCCATTGCCTGGCTCAGGAATGGCACAGGTCTGTTTGAGGTGTGTGTGCAGGCAGCTGATGCCATCACAGCTAACCGTTGGTTTTCCCTCTCCCTGATGTGACTGGGCCTAGCAGGCCAGGACCAACCCAGATGACCGAGAGGTGAGCCCCAGCCCTTGGCTCTGGCCACAGCCTCACTTCTCCCATGCTGTTACTGCTTGTCGTTAAATGAAGTCAGGCTTGGGGATCTAGTCAGGGTTTGGAGACGGAGCATGGGTTTGTCATTCTCCTCATGTGGATTATAATCTGAAGCATGGCATGTTAATTTTATGCTAATTTTCCCTTGCTGCCGCTGCACATAGTTGAAAACCATAGCTCCCATGAGTGTCAGTGAGAAATACAGACATGCATATGGACAGAATAGAAACCTAATGTTCCGGCAGTCCTGCAGGAAAAATGTCTTCCTGATGGGTGAATCCTTTTAAATGTTTTTCCTGAGCAGTATAAACACAGAAGCGGACAGTCTGTTCTGTAACACACTTTCATTTTAAGGCAGCATAAGCAACATTCACAGCTTAGTTCCTAGGAAATGACATGAATGAGGTATAATACACAGTAATTTGGCTTCCTTTTATTCAAGTGCCTGCATCCAGAAATGATGGAAAAGGGTGAAGACAAAATGTCATCTTTTATCACTGAATTAAGCTCTCCAGGACACAGACTGCCCCTTATTTTTACCATGGCAGGACTCAGCATGAAGAAACACTGTCTTCTGTTTCAACAGAAATAAATGAGACTGATCATATGCTGAGTGCCAGCAGTACTGCAACAAGCATTTTGTATCTGTATGCCTGGTAAGTGCTAAGGCTGTTTTTCCCTTGGCCTGCAAAACAGAGCAGCACATGCGTGCAAGTCCCTAAAAGGCACTAGGAGATAGCTGCCGTTGTTGGCCAGGACCGTGTAACGCGTTACAGCTGAAAAAGGCTTTTGTCTGCCTGTCGTGCGGCAGTGAGATTTGGCAGTGTGCTGGAGATTGCATAGGAAGAAGCTAATTACTCCATTTCATCCTCTTTTGTTGCATGTTTTCCCTCTCTCTCTCCCTCTCGGAGTCGTCTTTTTCCTTGCTCAGCTCCTCTCAACAGAGGCCAGTGACCGCGTGCGCTCTGCAAGGCGACAGTTGGAGCTGGCACGCCACAGCCTCACCAGCCAGGCCAGAGGTTAGTCACCCCTGTGCAGGCGCTCTCCCCAGCCTCTGCACAGTTAGCTCCCGGTCACAGATGAACACTTCCAATGAGTTTTTCCCTAGGGGTGCAAAATAAATAATTAAAAAATATTCAGTTGCCTTACATGTAAATGCAGCCGTGTGGCCCAGTCACCAGTGTTGAAGGGCTTTGTGAAATCCTCTGAATGTCCCTGTTTGTGTGATGTACATTAGGGCCAAGTCAGGCATAGGGATGCAGCGCTTCCAGCTGATACCGTTGCTGCCTGCTATGAAATGTAGGCATCTACTTGGTTGGAGACCATGAGGTAATCTTGGTTGTTCCCCAAGGGGGTTATTCTGAAACAGAATAACCAAACTCTGCCTTTGTGTATCATTGCCATAGTAGTCGGTACAGAAAAAGAGGATAACACGGTGATCCTTGCATGCACTGTGCTAATTGGGTCCAAATCTGGGGGAAGAAGTCAGGCAGTCCTAGACAGTTCTCTAGTGTGACCGTGCCTACCAGAAGCTGCAGAAGGTGGTGTTGTGTAAATAGCTGTGTCCTTTGGACCTGGTCCCAGCTACTAGAGAAACCAGGTGTACTTTGCAGAACAGACACAACTGTGCTCTAACCATGCCTGCAATTCACGCTGTTGCCCTTGGCCTAAAAAGCAAGTGGTACATGAGGCAGTATTTTCCAGAAGCAAAGCCATAAAATATTTAGTTTTCCTTTACTTTGCAGAACAAAGTTCTGCTGAGTCAATGTCACGGAGAACCATGTTGTAACTGGTTCCCTGGGCATGGCTGGTTTTTCTGCACGGAAGAGAGGTCCTTAGTGCTAGACACAAGGCGGGGTGGAGGGGAGTATAAACCCAAAGCCTGTGTTTGGTATGCCAGGCTCTGCGGACTTCATGGGATTTACAGAAACAAATTCTGTAGCTAAAACAATCTCTGGATTCAATTCCAGTTTCCCTGTGGTGGTAAATGTGTTTATAAGAACTTGGATGGCCTTCTTGATGAAAACTTCTTTGAATGTCATCTTGGTATGGAGAATACATGAAAATGGGCTGCTTTGTGGTTCAGCCTCTACTCCCTTTGTCTTGTCCAGTCAATAACACTAGAAGCATAGCTGTTTTGCCAAGTATTTCTGTAAATCTACCAGCTGCAACCAGGAATGCAGGGGAACATTGCAGTATGAAGAGGGTTTTTTTTGTTGTTGTTTGCTTTTTTTTTTTTAACAAAGATGGTTTTGATCTTTTTCACAAAGTTATATTTGTTTTCCCATTTGAAATAATTCTCTAGTTTGGTTTTTCATTTTAATTTACTTGATTGCTTTCACTTACCCCAGAGAAATTTAACTACCCTGACAGTGAGAGCCAACTATTTTCACTGGTGGAATAACATAGTACCCAAAGCAGCACTTCTTGCTGCATAAGGATCACAAAAGTACTTGACAAATGTTAAAACACTGTACTTCACAGTATCCAGGAGAGAAAGCAATTGTTCTCCACATTTTACAGAGAGCAGGAGCTGAAATTAATGGTTATATCGATATGTCCTCTTAAGACTAATGTATCCTTATCTGAGCATCACTGAGTTTCAGCAAGTAGCTGTGGTGTGAGTGTCTTTAGACATTACTTTTAGTTTTTTTTACTGGAGTGAGCATGTGGTTTTTAAGTATAACAGAGCTTTAATCTTGTAGGTATGTGTTCTTCTGGCTTTACTTGCACAGTGCATTACAAATATGTATCTGAAGCTGTGCAGCTGGTGAGCAGATCTTGATATGAAACCCAGATCTTTTGTCTGAACCTTCATTTGTACACAATTCATTTTGTCCTTGCTGTGAGCTTACAGAGTATTGATTTAGGCAGGGCTTGTGCCTGCTAAGTATTGCACTGATCTGCCAGGTCAGACTTTGAAAAGAGGTAGTTTTTACAAGGCTGATGGATCTCTTTTGTCTGTTACCACTGTCTTGTTTGTTTGAATGGGTCATGCCCCTCAAAGTAAAGTCCCTCCCTTCCCAAATGTTAAGGGGTGAGAAATATGTGTGAGAAAATGCGAATATGCTCTGAAATATTCTCTTCTCTTCACCGCCACACCCTACCACATCCCATTTCCTTCTTCTGGGCAAATCTACCTGGCAGGTTTTCAGCTGTCACTTGCCAGCTTTGTTAAAGATGCCGCAAGGCGCCAAGAATATCATTCTAAAAACATCTTTGTTGGCCAGAGCTGGCACTGCTGCCAGTGCTGGGGTTTCTATCTCCTGATAAAAGCTACTGGCTTATGAAGTGTTGACTTAGGACTTGTCACAGTATTGGCAGTTTGGGCGTAGTGGGATGGGCTGGCTGCGGCCAACAGGGTAGGAGAGGATGGATCAGATGGTGGCTTGTACAGCACATGAAGTCAGCCCTAGGTGGTGGATAGCAATAGATCAAAAAGAAGTACAAGGGTGAAGAGAGGTAGCAGTGAAATACCCTGCAGCACCCTGGATCATTTTGCATGCCTCCAGAGGATCATATATTCTAAAACAAATAAAACTGGACGTGGTGTCAAACTGAGCTGCCTACATTTCCAGCATCTTAGGAAAAGTGCTTCCTCAGTGCGCACTAAGGGCTGTGCTCAGACTTGCAGCATTCTGTGCTCAGCCTCCAAATGCTGAATATTTTATTTGAGATTTGATTTACTTCTTGAGGAAGTAGATTAGAAAAGCTCCTGGTGTGTTGCCTCTAGTTACTAATTTAAATAGAGATTAGAGCAGGAGAGTATTCAACACCATTAGTTTGCCTTCAAACTTTCTGCATCTAGCAGCGTCTCCTGGCTGGTGCTAGCACTCTCTAAATTGCAAAGAAAGCCTGAGAGGCTTTCTACATCTGGCACAGGAGCAAGCTGGCAGTCAGGTGTTCCTGCATGAACACTGAAGTTAATGATAGGGTAACATCTGTAAGGTTATGGGAAGGCATTTGCCTTCCTCTTTTTGTTATGACATATTTTCTTGAAGTCTTTCCTCTCCATAGCAGTTATGTATCCCCGTGTACTGGAGGGGCTCCAAAGGACTCCAGGAAGCTGTATCTGTGACCGGGAGATGCAGCCTGGACTAATTTCTGTTGCTCGCCTCCTTGGAGCATTGTGGGCTTGGCTGCGTGTTCCCATTTAAATCCAGGGCACCCTGGAAGAAGTCGGAAAGGTAGCCAAACAACCTTGAGAGAGATGGTAGGTTGCTGATGCTGCCATGATGATCTACCCAGCATTTAGGACTCTCAAGACTTGTCCTGTGGAAAAGGCCACCAGGAGCAGAGCACAGACTGGGCAACTAAGGGCTGTCCTTTTATGGCCCAAGGCCCACAGGATGAGCTCCACTTGTGAGCACCATTTGAGCATGGTGTATCTGTGTGCACCAAAAGGTGATTCTTCAGTCAAGTCACCCTGAGCAGAAAAGTTTTGCTGAATTAAAATCTGTATGGGGTAAGGCTTACAGAGAAGCATGTAAAAACATCATACTGCAGTCTGAAAGACAAACTGCACTATAATATCACTCTTCCTAATTACACAAAGAGCTACATTATTAAAAAATGATGCATTTTTATTAGAGAAAAAACTGAGCAGAGCAAGGCCATGAGGTTGTCAGGCAAAACAGAGCTAAAAAAATACTTCTTGTTGTAAGAAAGAATCAGAATTCAGAAAGAAAAAAGTTGATTCTTGGAAATTACAAATTGTCACTGTACAAAAAGTTCAGATAAATATCAAGAATACCTGGCCCAAAAGTACAGGCATCTGGCACAGGAGTCAAAGAAAACCATCACGGCTTAGGAATCTCAGCCAAGCTGTTCTCATCCTATCTAGAGGAATGCACTGGTTCATTAACTCACAAGCCAGTCCATTAAAGTATATTTCATATTTTTAAGTGTTTATCAGTTATATAAACCCTGCAGGTGAGCTTGTCAATAGATGAGGGATTTTTAGCTTCATTATTTCTGTTTTGCTACTTGGGTGACCTTGAATTTGTCTTCTGTTAAGGCTCCCTCATCTCATATTGGCATTTGTGGCTTTCCACTGCAGATATGAACGTCAGCTCAGGCTCATTGACAGTTTCTTCATTTACAGGATCAACATAATTTCCTTTCCAAGAACAAATTTTTCTGCCAGTGGATTCACATCCTCCATGACGCAAACCCCATTTGGTAGCTGATTTTTACTCCCATTATTAGAACTGCAAAAGTCTAAAAGTTGTCCTCCTCTTGACACCTGACTATTTTACTCTGTCTTGCTCTTTTTGTTTTCCTTTGCACCTATTGAGAGGCCAGGGATATATCCAAGAACTTGCAGAGGAGTAAAAGATTCTGTTAAAGGCTTCTAACAATTCCTTTTCCACTTACTGCACCTACTTCAGAGAACAGTCGGTGTTTTTTTTTTTTTTAATTATACATGTCACTGGATTTTACTTTCCCAATAGCATCTTAATTTTCACAGTCCCGCTCTACATGGAAGTACTATGTAATTTGATGAAAGGACAATATCATGTATTTTCTGCTACTTTTAAGCAGCAGAATTTTTCGCTGAACATTTCAATGCCAGTGCATGAACTGCTTTTCTCTGCCGTTTCTGTTTTTCAACTTAGTTTTTGTTTTTCCCAGTACGTCCAACGGGATTCGTTTAATCTTTTCAGCTCACAGTTTACCTTACAAGTGGCTGATGAATGTGTGATTCTAAATAAATTCTGCAATCATTTAAAAGTATGTTTTCAAGCTTCATGTTGTGATCTTGATGGGAAATCAAATAGTAAAACAAAGGAACTGGAAGTATATAGTGGTTCCAGAGTGGTTAGTGGTAAAATACTTCTCACCTAATCTAGACCAACTACTTTTTAGTTACTCATCCTCTTTTCCTTTACAATCAATGTGACAATTAGTGATTGATTAATTGGAACTTTAAATATTTTTTTTTAAATAGGGATCAGGCAATTTTTTTTGCCATTGCACATGAAGGGGAATCTGAACAGCTTCTTTTAGGATAGTTGGCCAAAGTTAGGTGGAATGAATGCTATGTTCTATGAATATAACATAGTTATATACGTAATTTTTCTTCTAGATACGAGGTTTACTGGCAGGGGCTGGATGCTTTTGCTGGAATTCTCCTAGTGGGAGATAGATGTGTGTTGTATTTGCTTAGAGCAGTCAATGTCTCTCTTCATCCATGCGTACTCCTTTCTCAATAACAAAAAAAGGTGAGGCAGCTTTCCCTAAATGTATTCAATGCCTTCTTTGCATCAAAATAGGGATCCCACCACATGTTCCTCAACTTTTCACCAATATTTTTTTTCCCTAGATTCTTAAAAGCATTAGCAGGTGAAAAATCTCAATGTGTTACTGCATTATTTTCCTTATCAGCAGGGCTGATAAGGGCTTTGGATCCATGCTACAGACTCTGCTGCTTGATTGAGTAAGAAAGAGCGGCAGCAGACTGTCATCTAATATGTGACGACGTGCTGAAGGAGGCACAGGATGGCAGTGAGTTTCACAGATAGGTGCCAATAGCTTATACATTTGGCAGCTCTGAGGACCTGGTCTCTACTCCAGAGGAAAAAGCTTTCAGGGGAGGCTATGTCTCCTCAGCCTCAGCAGTATGCGCTTGTACCAGTGCAGCTCCTTGTCCCAGTTCCAGTTTTTACCATGTGAATCTTCACATCCTTGACCACTTGTTCCCAGCCTCTCTTAGGATCTTGGGAGCTCTGGCCTTTGGTAAGTGGGAATATGTGGAGTAGATGCACCATTTCAGACTAAACAGCCATGGGGAAGGGGACAAGGCCATAAAAGCCAGTCTTGTGTACCTATCTTGATTCCTACCTTTTTACTACACATCTGCCACTGTTTGTATTGTCTGCTCTTTTCTTCTACTGTTTGATCCCATTTCTAGCCTCCATGCCCAAAGATCTCTTACCCCCATCTGAAGAAGTCATAGCCTTTCTCAGCTCTGTCCTACATTACTTCCTCTATTGCCACTCCTTCCATGCAAGATTCTGTCTTTTGTCCATTCCTGGAAGCCCACTTCTTCCAGCCTCCATGCTGCACAAGTGGCACAACAGTACAAAAGGGATGATCTTGCAGCAGTTCCAGTGCCCCAGGAGGCAAGCGGGCACGAGAGGGTGAGCCCCGCTCAGCCACTGCATCTGTCAGCAAGCCGGGGACACTCAGTGTACAGGGAGCCCAGGGAAAACCTAGCTGCTGGCCTAAAGTGCCAAGCCTTTGTTGGGTGAGGCTTGAGTTCAGTCAGAAACAGGCAGTATTTTTTACAGGGCTAGGAAAGGTCATGTCTTGCACACTTGAACCCAGCCTCTTAAATTTCATCTTTTTTACTGCAGAGCATAAAGGCACTCAAATTTTGTGAAGAACGGTTATGAGCGCTCTTTTAAAACAGACAAACAGTGTATGTCTTCATAAACCTGTATTAAAAAACTTCTTACTGCTCATGCTTTCAAAAATACATGTCGTGAAGGACAATGGTGCTTCAGCACTTTTAGGTGACTGGCAAGGACACCAAAACAAGGCACTGGAAACACACAGTCTTACTACAGGCACTTTTTACTAGCTCAGTCAGCTTTGAGCTTGCATTGTCCTGAAATCCTGTGCTTCTGGTTCAGCTTGCATTGCCTCCTGCATTGTGTAATCCCCTGCTGAGGGGACCGATGAAAACAGCAGCCTCTTGTGAGAGAGGCAGCTGGAGGTGACCTTTGGAAAGCAGTGAGCTCTCAGCCCAGAGTCCTCTTGGGAACCAGGGGCCTTCAGGCAGCAGGACTTAATCGTAACTTTTAGTACTTCAGAAGTTATTCCTTAATGCTTGCAGAAGAAAAGCTATTAATTAAAACAAAAAGTGTTGATAAACCGGCAGGAGTTCAGTGGAAGGCCACAAGGCTCGTCGGGAGCTGTAGCACCTGCCCGGGGCCTGTGCCCCCTAACTCTTCGCGCCTGGTGCGCCATCTTGTGGGGCGGGCGGCCATTAGGCGTGCGCGAGCTGGTCACGTATCCGCTTCTCCTTTAAACGGGCCACGAGTGCCCGGGGCAACCCGGACGCCTCCGGCGGCAGCTGCTTCCTCCATGGTCTGCATGAGCTTTGTATGTGTTAAATGTTAATGTCTTAAAATGACCCCATCGGCAGAGAGTCCAGCTTAAAACACACGTTCGGTCATAACAGCAGCACTGTTGCGTTACCGTTCTAAAGAGGATCCTTGAAGAATCCACCCGTCCCCATGGCGGTGCGCGACCCTGCCCTCTGAGGAGAGGCTGAGGGAGCTGGGGCGGGCTCAGCCTGGAGAGGCGGTGGCTGCGGGGGTCCTGGCGGCAGCCCGCCCAGCCCTGCCGGGAGGTTATGGAGAGGGTGGAGCCAGGTGCCTTGTGGAAGTGTCTAGCAGGAAGACAGGACGCAATGGTCATAAATTGGGAGAGAGAAGGTTCTGACTTGAGATAGGGAGGGAAAAAGTCACTGTGAAGTCAACAGGTTTTCAGAGAGGCTGGAGATCTCCGGAGATCTCCCAGACTTGACTGGAAGACCCAGAGCAACTTGGTCAGTTGCAACAATTAGGTGTTGACCCTTGGGCAGGAGGGTGGCCTCCTGAGGTGCCTTCCAGTCTGACTGATACTGTGTTTCTGGGAAAATGTAAAAATACATAGAATTAAAGGCCAGCACAGCTGGAGATGGGTGTCCTGTTCGAAGTGTACAAAAAAAATCTGCTGACATACCAGGATTTAGATTTTACCCCTGATTTTTACTGAAAGCATCTGAATCTTTCTCATTTTTCGGTCATAAGTCAGACTGAGTTTTGCTGTGGGGTTGGTCATACCCAAACAGTTCTGATGATTACTAAGTGCTGGGCTGGTGGAATGCTGACAGTGTTACCAGACATCTGCGTGCTCTAGCAGAGGATGCTACGTTTTAATATAGTGTTAAGAGATCCTTATAACAAGCATGAAAGGGTTAAAAAGCAAAGTCACCATCTGCACTTTAAATAACAACTTTCTAGACTTCTCACTTTTCCATTTTTCCTCCTAAAAATTTGAGAAGCCCAAATTGACAGCTGATTTCTTTGATGCTGTGGAAAGAGATCCTTACTACAGTGATGTAATACAGCACTTGAATTATACCTTAAAAATAAAAAATGACAGCCTCATCAGCTTGTTTGATGTGGCATTTGAACTGAAGCTACAGCTTCTATTTCAAATGTTGATAGCAAACTGTTGGAGGGGGAGAAATTCCTGCGCTAATAGGAGAAACTCATGTCAGTCATGCCAGAGCATTAGGAAACATTATGAGATCTGGATTAAATCTGCCAAAAACTGTACACCGTCTTTCTCTAAATACTCAGCTAGTCTTTGGTGGTGCAGTCTGGAGATTTTTAAATGCTGACTTCATTAGAAAACAGAAACATATAAATCAATGGTTTCGGTGCGGTCACATTCTTAGCAGAAACGGTTATTTTAGTTGTCATGAAATATTAATTCCCCTTTTGTGCATTTTTATATTAAAACACTAATGAATTTGTATGCCAAAACAGACTCTCCTTAATTATGCATGATATATATTCATTAGGCCCCAGAGGGAAGAGGGAAGGTCATGTGTCTCATTACCATGTGTGAAATGATAATGAAATTAGCAATGGATGGACAACAAATTGGAAGCAAGTTTATTGTAACTCGAGGGAAGGAGTTGCTGGCATTTTTTGGTGCCTAACGTTTTTTGCTGAACTTCACGGGCAGAATGACTGAAAGTGAGTGTGACAGCCTCCATGCCATTCCCCAAACAGGGGTGCTATAATAGGAAAGTATCGCATTTGTGTGTGTACTGCTATGCAGCTGAGGAGAAATGGCTTTGGAGCAGGTGGATTGTTTTAATTATGCAGCAGCTAGGAACGACCCGTGGGGGCTGCGGGTGCTGCTTTTGGTCAATGGGGACTGCCCTGGTGCGAATCTCAGAACATCCAGATCATTTAAAAAACATCCAAGCTTAGAATACATGAGATTTCTGGTCATCCTGCAGCAAAGTGCTAGCATGCTGCAAGAACCAGAAGCTATAGGATGCTTCTGAAATCAACTGAGGCATTTTTGCAAATGTGCCATTGCTGATGCTTATTTAATTCTTCAGCAGCTGGAGATGCACTGAAATGTTTAGACAGAATATACAGCACAAGACTGTGGCTGGAGCTAACTTAGGTTTTAGTTTATCTCATGTTGATCAAGTTATTATTTGATGATAATGTGGCTACACTCATTACATTTCCATTGCACTAATGTCTTCAGCCCAGAACATAGCAACCATGAATTGGGGCCAGTAAACATAAAGGCTGAATAAGGCTGGGAGGCTTTCTCCCATGTTCTTATAGAAAACGAAAACAAAAACCAACAAGCCCCTACAAAATACAGACTGAGATGCTTTGTATTTTAGTCCTGTTGCTACTGCGCAAAAGCAGAGGAAGTGTTTGTTGTATTGGTTGGATGAGGTTTGGGTTATCTTTAAGGGGAATACCTTATGTTACAGGCTCTTGTACATCTAAAGCAGCAAAGGCAGTCAGTTTTGCAGCACTGGAATTGAGACGTACTGCTTTCCTGTTCATCATCTTAGCAGCTGTCAATCCAGGGTGTAGTGAAAGCTTGTTGGGAATTTTCAATTGGGATAGTCAGTTAAGATCATAACAAGGTCTTGTGACTGTCAGTCTCCTTTGGAACAAAATGCCATCTGCAAGTGCTGTCTTGCTTTTCTTGCAGGGTTTTGAGTTCAGGGGAATACGGATGTAACTGTACTGGGGTGTGTATGTGTGCTGTGAGAGCGGCGTGTTCTGCTTCCCTGCCTGGGGTTGGCTAACCTTGCTTAACAAAACCACCTTCTGGGGGAGTGTGGTTCAAATTATGATTATGAATGAGCTTTCGTAATGCACAAAAAGCAAATCATGTATGTTTTTATTACAGATAATTTTTCAGTTATGATAAAAGGAGTATTAATCACAGTTATAAAGGGAATATCATATTACATCTGTGTAATCCTCCCTTTATAACAGCAGAGAAAATATCTCATGAAAATACAGTTAACATTTCCCCAGTATTTAAAATATTTGATTCATTCATGATATTGCACGTATTCTTCTCTGACTTTAAAATTACATGGAGACATATTTGTCTAACTGGGTTCTTCTCCCAAAATATTCCATTGTCCTGCATGTCTTGGACTCTTTTCTGAAGAGGAGTGATTTTTCACATCACTTGTGAAACTAGGAAATATAACAAAGAAATGGTTTTCAACCATTTTTTCTGCCTAGTGTTACCACATGGGGGAAAAATGTATTTTATACTATTGCTTTTCTGTTCTCTTTTGTTCTATATAGATACCCATTTTTTTGAATACTTATTGTTCTTTCTGATATAATTTATTTTTCTAATTTTTCCTGATGAGATATAGCTATCTGTCACTTACAGGCCATGCTGAAAAGTACTGGCTAATGGCTGAAGAGCTCAGGACATGAACAAGATTCTTTGATCTTTCTTCTAGGCATGCATAAAGCTTTTGGAAAGCAGGACACGACTCTGCAGCCATATAAAGGGGTTATGATAAGCTGGATGGTATCGATGGAGTAATATCAACAGTGATGTCGTTAGGAGAAAGGGATGTTTATCTTTTAATGAAACAAGTTATCTAATTGTCAGCTTTTTATGCATGGATTTGGGTTTTCTGTTTCTTGTTAGGAGCTCTGTCATTTTCTTTTGAACCTTCTAAATATATATCCTTGATGTGCTGCATCCTGCATGTGACCAGGGACTTACCTTTGGGAGCTGGGTGCGTGGAGGGCCAGAAAGATTGCTGGAAACGCCAATAATACCAGCCTGGTGGCCAAGGAAGATTGCTTTTTCTGAGAGCCTGAACTGTCTTAAAATGGTAACTTGGTACATTTTGCTTTGCATTGAAAAGTGTTAAGATACAATGTTTTTGAAAGACCGGCAATTTTTTTCAAAAGTGTTCTAGAGAGGTACCAGGTCAGCCTGTTATATGGGTACAGGGTTTGACAGATTGCTCCAGCATGGTTCAGTGAGACCAAGATGTTCAGGTGCTTTAGAGAGCACTTACCATGCTCAATACCTGCTCCTAGAAGACATGATTTATTACCATGCAACATGCAGTAAGCTAGTGCTTCCTGCAAACTTCCTGTAAACCAGAATTTTTTACTTCTGGTAACTCTACAGACTAGTTTGTTTCCTCAGGTCAAACTGTCTTTCAACTGACTGATACCCATCCAAGGTAACTCCCTTCCTCAGGATAAGTATCCCACTGCTCCATTAAGCTTACAGATATGTCCGTTTCCACATGTGGAAGTTTTTGTGATGTGTTGATTTTGCAGTCCTTGTGAAAAACTATGCTGCATGTTTATAGTCTCCAGTCACATCCTTCTCTCCATTTGAATGAATGGTTTTGGAGGAGAATGTGCAGCTGGTTTTTAGGAGGTGTGTGCATGTATGAATTGGTCCATGATGTTTTCTCAGGGTCTTGTAGCAAAATGCCATAGACACGTGGGCCCCATTTTATTTCGTATTACTTGGGACATTATCCCATTATTTTGATTGTGTTTGCTCTGAAATTCAGTGGGATCCTTTCGCAGCCAGTGAGGGCCCTTTGCTTAGATGCAAGCTTTATTATCTTAAGCAGCTTTAACTTCTCTTTAGAGGAATAAAAATCCTTCCTGGCCTCTGCAAGTTATCATCAAGTACTAAGAAATTGGGACTAATGAAGCCTTTGTCAATATTTTAATTTACTACGGGCAATTTACTAGAGACCAGGGCAGCCTATCAGTTGGTAACTCTCTATAAAGATGGATCTAACAGTTCTGCGTAAACTATAGATCATGTTGGAACTTGATATCCAGTAGAGTCATACAGAAATGTGTCATCATCCTGATTTGGGTTTGGTATTTACAGAAAACACTATTACGTAGTACAGCATTAGTTATATGGGCTCTTTCTAGCTAGACTGGTAGCTAAAGACAGGCTAAACTAGCGACCAAATTGCAGATGTGAATCAAAAGTACTGGGAAGCCAATTCACTGCACACTGAAGTGAAGCAGATTTTTGTGGTGAGGCCTGCTACTGGGATAGTGTTTGGATATTACAGAATTAAACCCTACAGCTTCATACGGAGTTCTAGATATGCTTCCAACAGTGCTTTGGAGCCATCAGTTTAAAATATGTTCTCTCATCTAAATTCAGCTGCTTTTCATTTCCAGTAAGTCTCTTCTGTGTTTCCAAGGATGATAGGAGAAATTTGTGTCAGTTCTGTCTGCCTTGTGTCATTCTCGCAGAACTCAGACAGCACTTCTCACTTCTTTTGCCTTGTAGAGAGTAGTAAATTCTAGAAGAAAAAAACCCGAAAGAACAAAAAACCGCAACAAAACTAAGTTACAAACTCAGTTAAAAATACACTGTCCTGATCTACTACTTTCCTTTGCTGCGATTATACCTGCAACATCTCCAGCTTTTTGGTGGTGTTAAGCATGGCCTCTGTAAGCCCTGCCTGTAGTGCTGTCCCTGCCCTTTTTACAGCAGCATTTGTGGAGAGCGGACACAACTTCCCACCGAGCCGGCACTGGAAATCACCCTCTCCTAGCTCTGCCTCCAGGCAGGCTGGAGATTAGTTTCTTGTGCTGGTGGTTCCCGTATTGCCTGTTCAAACTTTACTCCTATCAATAATCTGTTTGACTACCTTAAACAGATAGCTAAAACCAGACAGGTGGTCCTATGCTAAAAAGCATAAACTTTGAGCTTCCCAATAATTCTTTGTCCAGCTGGTCAAATCCTCATTTTGCCAGACAACTCATAAAGCTGCAGGTGAAAAATTTTTGAAGCTGTTATAAACAAACACCTGAATTATGTTTTGCCAGCTATGTTGTCTATTTTTGAGACGCCTCTGTGGGGACAGATTTCATCACACTGAGCTCAAATTAAACTCAGTGAAAAATTCAGGAGTACAGCTATAAGTCACAGCTTCTTTTCAGGATAGGGACTGCTGTCTTTGCAGAAGCATGCAGGTGCTTCAGCAAAGGATATAATTTTACCCACAGTAGTTGCGGAGCTGCTGCTGCCTCAGAGGGAAAGACTGGGAATGAAGGTGTGAGACCAGGAGCTCCTGTAAACATCCTCATCCTTAGGGCAGTAAATTGCATTGCTTCCTATCCTTCCATAAATCCTTGAGCCGGCTTTGCTCCTCCTGTCTGTTGTTAGATTATGCAGTGAGAGCGTTGGCTTCCCTTTCCTTATCTTTCTTCTTTTCCTTTCTCACAGGGAGTTCCTATGCAAAATTGCTGTATCAGCCCCTCACACTGGTATAGGGTAGGTGATAAATGGAGGTGGGAGAGGGGCAAATGGGCTGCCATGGCAGGGAACGGACTCTGTGTGGAGACGCAGCTGGCCATTAGCTCCAGCAGAGGGAAAGGGAGGTGGTTTAAGAGGTCATTAAGTGAGAGAAGGAGAAACTGAAATGAAAAGTGTATGCTTCTGGCGTATCGTCACCTGCCTAGAGATTTCTGTAAGAGGGAGGCAATTGCAGTTACTATGCAAGAGGGGGAAGACAGATAAAACATTCAGAAATAATTGCAGAGCATTTCGTTAGCTGTTATTCAAATTACTTTATCTTAGCTTTTGTGCTCAATTATCTGATGGCTGCCAAACAATACCCAGAGAGCTAGGGAAAAAATGCAGGCTCAGCTATGGGAGTAATTTAACATCTTACATTTAATGGGAGCGCTTTGTGGGCTTAGCCCTGGGAGGATTGCCCTTTCCCCAGCAATCAGCAGGAGCTGCGGATGACCTGCATCTGGGCCAGACCTGTACAGCTTCCTGCGCTGCCACTGCTGTTGCATAGACGTGCTTTGGGTGTGAGCTGTGGGACTTCCCACTTTGAGGTACAGAATGGAAGGAGAAACAGTGGCAAGTTCTGACACTCCCTCCTGACTGCAAGGGACGGGGGGACCTGCTGTGGTTGAAAGGCCACCTCTCTTCCCTGAGTAAGCTCCCAGAGCCTGGCAGCTCTGTGCGGTAGCAAGTCTCAACTTGTCGTGGCTCTCCTGAAGGCACAGCTCATGCTGAACTCTGCCTCTGGCACTGCAGTAGCTGATCTGGCTTTCAGCTGGAATAGGGACAGAGACAGCACCCAAATCTAGGTGCCGAGTGTCGTTTTTGGGCAGTGCTGCCAGGAATTTCTACAGAGTTACAGCGCAGCATAGACCTTACCAGAGCTCTGTCAGTAGGGAGGAGTTATTTCCATGGCTTTAAGTCTCCTAGGCCCTTCCCAGCAGTAGAACTGCTGTCAGTGAGTTTGTCTCTCTTTCTTGCCATTAATGTCATTGCTTTGAGAGTGTTGCTTTGTTATATATTGACCTGGATTGAAGGTTAGCACCATGTCAATATATAGAAAAAAAAAATCAAGACCTTAAATAAAAAAAAACATTGTGGTGAAACCCTGACCCTGCTGTAAACAACAGGAAGTTGAACCATTGACTTCAAAGCAGCCGGGGTTATACCCATTGTCCAAAACATCAGCTCACCTCTGGTCTTCCTTTGTGCATCTGGCTTCAATCTAAATCTACTCAGCTGACCAAGCTGACTATACTAACTTAAACTTCAACCAAATGATTTTTCAGCATGTGAACTGTGGGCAGTTTATGGCCAAACTATGACTCAGCCCACATTTCTGTGCAAGCGAGCAAGGCTACGGAAGAACGTGCCTGATGCAGTAATCTGACTCTTGGTGCTCAGTCATGTGGAAATACAGATACTACCTCCCCTGTATCATGGAAGTCCCAGGAAGGCAGGGATGGGAGAAACTTTCACTCCCTTGCCCCAGCCAAGCAGCTCACTCCTTGCAGCGTGGGCAGTAATTTCCCAGTGGCAAAAGCACAGACTGAAACAAAATTCCTGCCCCTAGCCCTTTGCTCTAGAGAAAAGCAGAAGGTAAGGGAGGCATGGTGAGTCAGTTACACGACTCAGTCACAGCGCTTCCTCCCGCTACCTAAAGACTATCCTCTGCTTAGCGCTGTGCCTCCAGGCACTTTCTAGCCCCAAGTACACACCTTGTGTTTTAATTAGTGATCTGCTTAGTTTCCCCCTTGTTTGGTGTTGTGGGTTTCTTCAGTAAATAAGATGAAAATATTTTGGAAGATTGGAATAAATTCAAAGCACAGAACAAAGGAAAGCCAAGTGCAATTTAACTGGAAGAGTTGTGTGTGAGAAAGTACTATGAAACTACGCGATTGCTGTGCAAACAGCTTCTGTCTTCTGTTAATACTCTTGAACTCTTACGCTCCTCAGTATTTTTTCTTATTCTACCTAAAGCTTTTCTTCAGTGTTTGCTTTTAGTTCCCTATCTTTTAACACTCTATTCTGCATTTGTTTCCAATATTTTGATGGAAGACCACATGCTTTCCATTTGAGAATCAGATGTCAGGGAAAAAAAAACCCCACCTCTGGTGTTGCAACTGCAATGTGTCTTAGCAGCACCCTCCCCTTTCACTCTTGCACTGACAAGCCACTACATCACCTCAAACCCTCCTCTGGAGCCACCATAACCCAGATCCCTTCTCTTCCTCAGTGAGCAGAAACTAGCTGCTCATGGTCCCAGACGGTCTCTTCCAGCTGGAGCTCCCTGTCTGTCAGGCCTCCACTTCTGCGGATTAATACCACTGGATGTGCTGTGCTCACATGTATAACCCTTTGAATGTTTAGGGCCAATGCCCCTCTGTTTTGGCTCCATCCTCTTTTGTCTGTGGTCTCTTTGAAGATGCAGACGTCTGCCTCTCCTTTTACTTCCCTCCTGTCCTTCAGTGGCAGTTTTCCTGTTTCCTCCCACTGTTTAAATTGCTCAGATCCATCCCCTTCTTGCTCTTTTTCTTGATCCTCCTCTTCTTCCACACATGCTTCTGTGGGAAAAACTCTGCTTTCCTGGATTTAATCACCACATTGAAGATATATGACTCTCTAATATGCTCCTCTGCTTGCTGTGTCTTTCTGATTTCTCCTGCAGTACCATCTCGGTCACATGCAGCTAAAAATAAACATGTTTTCCTCCTCCTCAGCCTTTTCCACTCAACCTGAACAGTGCTGAGAAGATTACAGAATAGGAAGTTACCTTGGTTTCTGAAAGCACTGAGTCGTGTTTCAAGTAGACATAAGATTTTAAAGTTTCATAAACGGGTCTAGAGAGGACAGAAGAATTCTGGTGGAGCCTGGGAGCTCCAAACGATCTTTATGAAGTTCTTGGAAAAAATTCTAGGGTATCACTGCAGCCGGTTAGGACTCTCTTGAGCATGCAGACCAGTGTTTGAACGGACAGTCATAGCCAGAGACCAACACTTTCTTGAACAACTATGAAAAAAAACCTTATAAAAAATAAAATAATCACCACAAAACATGCTCTCAAAACACAGCAACAAAACCCTCTCATCCTCTTTCCTGAATAAGTCAAAAGCCTCCCTGCTTTCCAGCACAGTTGTGAATGGATATTTGTTTAGGGCATGCTAGTAAAGGGAAGGGGGAGGGAAAGGAAAGAATGGGAGAGAAGGGAAAGAAGCCTGGACATGCCTGAGTAAGCAGTAGTTTTCAGTCTGGTCAGCTGTGTATGTATTTGCAAGATCGCACTGCCTCCGTTTTTCATTTTAAAAAGGCTTGGAACGTATAATTGAAGTTATTTCTACTGTAATTTTGGAACCATAATGTATCCTGCACAAGTCAGAGAGGAAAAAGAAACTTTAGTTACCTTGTGTCTTTGTTATCCATTAGTTTTTTGAGCTCGTGCCCTTAGAAGACCTGGCAGGTCCTCAGCTGTGGAGTCTTTCTGGCCTTGTCTATATGGACAGATAAATAGATTCAAACTCCTTCACCTGTATCCTGAGGGGCCAGACACACCCAGTGTCTGGAAACTACTGCTGCCCTAGAGATGCTTTGCAGTAGTTAATAGGGAGGGCTACCTCTGTGCCCCTCGTTTTTCTTGTTTCAGACATGTGCTATGTTGAAAATGTCCCATCCAAGATGCACTCAGTACTTTCCACACTGGTTACAAATCTCTACTGCAGTTTGGTTTTAGATTTCCCTCTTGCAGATAGAGCAGAGCGTGGGGAGCTGGAGCAGCGCTTTACCCGCTCTGTTCCACAGAGGGAACAAATAGAAATGTGGATGTGTCAAGAAAGCTCTGTGATATTTGACATTGATTTGTTTGGTAGTGGCTAGTTTTGCACCTCCCGCCTGTGTAATGCTGCTCCTGGGTGAGTGAGGAAGACTTGCACTGGATCCTTCTGTCATGTATGAATGTCAGTTCCTTTTCTAGCATGTTACCATGGCATCCTACCTCAGGTAATTTATTAAGGGAGAAGAGGAGGATATATAAGGGACATGTTCATAGTCTATTAACCCCTTCAGGAGAGTGATATAAAAGGAATAAGAGAAACTACTATGGAGGATGTCAGTGTGTTGGATTCTTCGTTGCTCCATTGCTGCTACTTGGAGATTGCAAATGAAGCAACCCATGTCCCTTGCTAGGTACCCTCATATTACCATCACCACAGGTAAATGTGTTAGTAGCCTGGTCCTCTGCCCCTTGAAAGATGAAAAGTCAAGCCCTGAGAAGAGATCAGGAAATGCAGGGCAACTGAGCTATACATCATGCTAATGTCTTCATCCTGTAGATCACCTGGGGTATTTTATTTTTAAAAGTTCCTTTGCATTGTACTCCCCGGAACGATACCCCCTGGTCTTCCTGGAGAATCTGCTTTTGCCTGTAATTGCTAAAGGCAGTCACATTTCTAGAACAGCTTGGTTTACTGGGGGTTTTAACTTGAACTGCATGCTGGCCTTATGTAAGGGAGGCAACAATTGAATCTTCATAGTTGATGCTGCACTAGGAAAGTACTTAAAATAGCAGTAAAATCTCTCAGTGTGCACTTTAATTATTAAATTTTGTCCCACTGCAGAGCAGAGTAATTTCTTTTTGGGATAATTGCCTTTTCGAAGCAATTTTTGCATTAAAGATTCACTGGCTTTGCAGAAGAAACTAGGTGCTTCTAAATGCTCCTTATTAAAAATTTAGTCTGAGTCTTGTCTTTCTTCTTTTTGCTTTTTACTTTCTCTTACCCACAAACCAGTAGCCTTCATTCAGTTCTATCCTCATCTCCTCTCTCACACATATTTGCTTTGAGAGTTGCACATTAAAGCAGAAAAATAATACATATCTGTTCTTCAACATTCAGTTCTTGTAAATCAAGGATGGCTGAGGGATAGCTAGTTTGTGTGCCCTGTTGCCTCACAGCCCAAACTCCCACACTGAAAAGCTTGCCTTTTTAATCAAGTAAGCTGGCTTCACTGTACCCCTTTTTATTTGTGATGTTTCATAGCAAAAAAAAAAAAAAAGTTATGGAAGGTTACCGATTAAATTTCCCAGTTTATGATTGAAAATGCAGCAGCAACTCAAGCTTTTCTGAATCTAGCAAGATGGATGTGCTATTTCTTGAAGTAAGTCCATGGTCTGTCTTAGCCACCGTTCATCACATTGCTGCTAATCTCACCAATGAATTTTTGCATGTCCCAAAGGAAGGAGGAGTTATGTGAAGGAAGCTACAGAGATCACTACCACACTGAAAACAAAGCTGCCCTCCATATTCAGTGAGGAACCTCTTTAAAATAATCTTGGTGATTCTAGTGGGAGGATGTAGGTACTTGCTAAACAAGGGCTTTCTGATTGCTGGTGTCCTAGCCAGACGTTTCAGCAGGGAGAATTCAACCAGAAGATCATTTTAGACTAGCTCACATCTGCTAAAATCAGAATCACTATTTCTGTGTGCATCGCTAATGCCATATTGGACACCTCAAGGTTTCTTCCTATCCCTATATCTAAGTAATTCAGAAATTAATGGAATTTTAATAGCCAGAGATTTTCTTAAAAGAAAAAGTAAAGATGACATTGCATTAAGGGCACTTGAATTTAACTTCCATTTGATAACTCTTTTTTGCTTCTTGTCCTGATACTATTCTGTTGATTTTAATGGAGTAACTCCAGATTTTCAGCAGTATAAGCCAGACTGAAATCAACTCATTGACAAACCTCAAAGATTTAGAATTTTTTTCCCCATTTCCCTGCCAGCCCCCCAGTTAAGTGGACAGCTGTAGCCTTCGGAAAAAAGCAAAGCCTTCAAGGGTGACATCTTGGACAGGGAGTTTAGACTGGGAGATAAAGTTAAAAATTCAGCTGCAACATGCAGCCAGGATTAAGATGTGGATTCAGTTTTGATATTGCTGAACCTTCATATGTTTGTACTCATGCAGTCAGCTAAAATTGGAAAAAAATACAAACTGATCTCGTGATATTCTACTTGCCCTTTCCACACTAAAATAAGATTTAAAAAAATTAGTCTCCATCTAATGGAACCTGATCTGGAGCCCAGCTGCAGATCTGGGTTTTCACTGAAGATCTCCTAGCCCCAAGAAGGGAAGCAAAAGAAAATAGGGTCTTTGAAGCTCTCATTCAGGTCTGTCTCTCCCTGCAGTGGGCCGTGTAATGTGCGCTGTACAGTCTGTGTTGCCCAGAACAGCTGTGGCTGTCATCCACTAGTAGTGTTAAAATTAAGACTGATTGCATTTCCATCCATACAGTTAGCTGCTGTCAGTCTCAAACGTGGCAAGCAATTGGTGCAGAGTTTTGGCCTGGAGTTAGCTGGTTTAACCTTGAATAAAGTGAGTAAATGTTATAGAACAGCAAAGGGAGTTTGGTAACAACCAAATAACATTATCTGCAAAACTTTGTTTCAGCTTCCAGCTGGCACCTCTCGAGGGGCAACAACACAGCTGAGATTGGCAGTAAGTCGATTTCATGGGCTGAATTCTGGCAAAGTACCCAACTACCTGCACAGTGTGTGAGTTATGACTGTTGCCTTTCTCAGCAGCGAAGTGCTTTCTCATCCTGCTTTCTTTTCACTTATCTCTGGTACTTTTCAGCTTTTGAGCTAATTACAACCTCTTTCTAGAAGGGTATGGCCTTTTGTAGTCACAACACATGTTGCTCTGTCAACAAGGTAAGAGTCCTCTCTCCTGACTGCTTTGGATTGCTCTGACATCTTCCCCTTCTTTGCATTTTGCTGGATTTTTGCCCTGAGCCTGCACAATCAGCTTTCCAGCGTGTTTTGTTTGCAACTCACAGCAAAAGAATGGGAAGATGCAGAAGGAAGCTGCTGTTGTAACATTTAAATAGATACAGGAGTGAGCAAACACTAGGTTCGGGTGCTCTAAAACTCAGGAGAAATCTGGCTTTCACCTTTTGGCTTTCATCCCTGTGGTTTGTGATCACCTCTGCAAACAGCTTGGTGTTAGAAAACCTCTTATTTAGTGCTTCACCATGATGAAAGCTTCAGGGCTGTTGTCAACACAAGGCATTTCTTCCCCTTAGGGGAAGAAAGGGAGCGGTTTTTAGAAGCAGTTTTCTGTCTGTGTCATTTCTTGTCCTGCCCTTGTCCCAGAACAATTTTGTGAGCCTGGGGCTGCATCGTGTGCTCCCAGTCACTGTGCAAGTACCCCAACCCTGCCCAAGACTGCACTGCTCTCTTCAAAGGTCCATTGTCCGCTAGCACAACGGAGGCCATAGAAGTAACACAAAGATCTCAGAAACTGCCTGATGGGGCATGTGGGAAAGCAACAGGAACTGAAGGTTATTCCAGTGCCGGACCAGGCTGTTCATTTAACGAAAAAGGCAACAGACTGAGCCCATGAAGCAGGTCTTGGACTGCTGGGAAAAAAATGTGGCCTTGGGTATTGTTCTCTCTTAATTATTTGTGTTATGGTACCACCAGGAGGCACTCCCCTCTTCCAGGGCAAGTCCATAGCTGGCAGTTTGTGCTGTGTCACATTCAGTGAATACGCTGAGGTGACAAGGATCCAACTGTACTTTCAGCGCTGCTGCTGCTTCTTGCTGCCAGCACACACTGCACCTCTGCAAGTGATTTCCTTTATGAAGGGTGTGTAGGCTGATTTAATTGCTAGTGGGGCAGATCTGATAACACAGAGTACACAGTTATGTTTGCTGGCATGTTCTTAAGACATGGCTAAAAGGAGCTAGAAGCAAAGTAAAAATAGACTGTCTTAAGAAGTTTCATGATCTAATGCATCTGGACAGTGTAAGTTATAGTGGCTGGACTAAAGATTTATCCATCTTTGGTTTTTGTTATATTCTCCTTGGTATTTTTAGTGGCTCACACTCTTCTGTTCCTATCGTGATGTGTGGTTGGACTTGTGGAGCAGTTTGCTGTGCTTCATTTGCTGTCTTGCATTTAAGTTCATTTGCATTCTGAAGATTGCAAAGTACTTTAAAAACGGTCATATGTATATCTTGGTACACCTTTGACAAGTATTATTAATTGTACGCTTCAGATTTTGGATGTCCTCATGGAATATCTTCACCATGCAGTGCTAGGGATGGATACTTTCCTTTCCTTCTCTTTTCCTCCTTCAGAATTACAGATCCAGGCTCCTGAAAACTATTCTGTTCTAAGCCTAAACTGTTCTTTTTATCCTTGGAATGTTTTAAAGAGGTTGACAGGCAAGTTATAAGTTAAAATTTAGGTCTGGCTTTAAAAGGAGGTACTAAACCCACCAAACAGAATGTTGTTATGCTGTAGGACCACTTCAAGAGCCCCTTTTGTAGACAGAACGAGTAAGCCCTTTCTGGTCTCTGTATAGTGGGATCAGAGGCAGTAGAAATAATAAACTTTTACCAGTTGTCACTGATAAAAATAAAGGAAAATGTGAACCGTTTTCTTGGTGGACCAGGAGTTAGTAAGTGAAACAGTCTTTTGAACTGCTGAGAAATCTGTATGCAGCAATTTTGTGCTTTGAGGTAGAAAGTGAAGAATGAAAATCATTATGTTAGTATCTTTCTCAAGGTACCATGAAATAAACGAAGCAAAATAAAGGGGAAAAAATTAAATGAAATTAACAGAATTTACATTATAATAAGCCAAGGAAGCAACTACATAATGAAGGAAAAACATTCTAGCTGTGTGGTAATATTTGTTCACTTTGTATTTATTTGACGACTTTATGTTGAAGAGACAAAAATAAATTTTTCCTAAAATTATTGATAATAAGTGTTTGAACAAAAGATGCAAATTAGCTGGAATCAGCTACTGAGTCAGAGACATGGACATGGTGGTGCATCTTAGATGGCAAGGAAAAATACCACCATTCATGGGCTTTTGGCTTTGTAGCAGCTCAGCGATGCTGAGCCTAAATAAAAAGCTACAAATAGGAGGCTTATAGCTTTCTTAAGGACCAAAGGGAAGCAACCTACACTTCTTGTGAAGGGGCCCAAATTGACGGACATTTCTTCCATTTATTTTCCCCCAGCTAATACCCCACTTCCTGTCAGTTCTGTGCCAGAGAGCTCATTTAGCTGACTTCAGTGAGATGGTCAAGATTCAGATTTCCATTTTCCAAGTGCAGCCTGCTTTGCAGGAAAACACAGACATAATACGTTAGTCCTGAGACTCAGCTGGTCCTAATAGCCCCATATACATGCACTCTCGGAGAGCTGAATGTTACTTTCCAACCCTGGGGGAGTGTCCTGAGTCTATCCTTCAAATATTTCTATTTATACATTTATTTCAGTTTATGGTAGAAGAACAGGATGCGAACAGGTCAGCAAATGACTGCACCGCCTCCTGCATGGGTTGCAGTTTGTGAGCGATATACCAGGGTTCAGTAAAACCTGGGCAGGATTCAGCTTTGAAAAAGTGTGGGGAAGTGGAGCAAGAGGAGTCCCTAATTCTCCAGACTAACTTTTCTCACGTCTTTCAAGAGAGCAGGGTTTCCAAGCCACAGTAAAAGGATGGACCACGCTTTCTTCCTTATCACAGATCTTGGTGACGAGCAGAGTTTGGGATGTGCAGTGGGACCTTTGCTGCTATAACTCATTATTTCCTTACTGCTTTTCAAGGCTGCAGCCCCTGAGCTGTACCCTATGCTGGGGTCTGTTCCCCAGGCTATGAGGTGATGGGGCAGGCTTTCTGGTCTCAGCTTTCCCAAGGACAGATCCAGCTGCATTTTGTGTCTAACTTACTTGTGCTGTCAGTGTTTAAAAAAGCAAAACTATAAGAACATACATGGGATTCTGGGAGCTGCGATACAGTGTTTAACGTCCCTCTCTTGTACCTAGCATGGGGGGCAAGAGTCTACCCCCCAAACAGATCCCACTGCAGTCCCGCTGTGGCTGCATTTAGCAAGTCTACCCCATGATTCTTCTTTAGCTTCTCTAAAGTTGCCCATGAGGAGGGGAGATGGCTCTAAAAAGAGGTTTGCATGTGTTGAATGGTCACAGGGTAAAGCTCACTGTTAGGTCACCCCTGCGCTGGGACAGCTCTTCATCTCTGTAGGTTAGGAATACTGGCACAACCTGCCAGATAGCCAGGGAGCCTTTTGGTATGCAAAGTTTTTCACAAGAAAGATGCTAGAACATGGTTTGTTCTCTGCCACGCTGATGTTAATAGCATTATTTTGGTCTTTACAAGTGGAAATGGTATCAGATGAAAGGTTGCTGTCTTTTGTTTATCTTTGATCTTACGCTTTCCCCCAGCCCAAGGAGCTATGAATATATTACATGTGATAATAATAATGTAATTACACATAAGAACAATGTAATTGCTTTTGTTTTAGTGCAAAACTATTTTTTGGCTTTGGAGTTTTTCTAAAGAAGTTTTAAATGTTCAATATTATAGTATAAAATTTGTTCAATAATGAAAAAGCCTTGCCTGGGGCAAATTACTTCTACCTAGTGCTCAGCAGAACTGCAGTCAGTGGAGCCCTGCCACTGAGGTCATCGCAGATGTGCTACTTGAAAAAGATGACGTAATCGTATGTTCCTGAAAAGTGTCTTTGGAGTTGGTGAGCAATAAGTTTCCTATCACCTTATCATTGATTCAGTCTCACTTATGAGCCCTGCAATTAGTTTGCCTGAAATGAAATATATTTTCATTTCATTTGTCAAAATATTTTCGTTCATCATATTTTAGTTCATTAAAATAGGTGTTTAGCTTATTATGGCTGAGGACAGTGTTGCAGTTTTGGGGAGGCTGTTGCAGCCGGGAAGCGAAGCAGAAGGGTGTATACTAATACTCCAGGCATTCCCTCCTGCAGTCAGTTATTCAGTGCATGCTGGCTTTGCCACTGTTGTGTCCTGCTCTTAATTCCCTAGTTGCTGCTCTTATTTCAGTGATGCCTGGGGAGGAGGGATGTGTACTGTGGTCCATCAGCGGCACCCAGGCCAAAATGGCACTTTTGGCAGCTGACTGTCTCCCTGCTGTAGCGCAGGCTGGGTCTGCACATGAGGGGGAACTCTCTGTTACTGCACAAGAGGCTCGGGAATGACTGAATTTTTCCTAGCTCTTAGCCATAGCTCTGAATCTTCCAGTGTGCAAGATGCAGATCATTGTCCTGTGACTGAATCCCACAGAGGTATCCTAAAGCTGGCAGCTAGCTCACGGCATCAGGGAAAAGAAATGGACACCTTGCTTCAGGTGTCCAGGGAAGAATGTAAAGAAGTGCCAGCTACGTAGCTGCACTGCAGTGGCTGCTGATCCCTCTGCCATGCCATGGGGAGAGGGGGACCGCTGAACCAGTGACCCCAGATGCTGGGGGCTAGCACCAAAAGAAAGAGACCAAGCTCACTGTATTTCTTCTGTACCTGTCACAGTGTGCTAGACTGCAGATCAGGCAAGCCTTTAGTCAAATGTATCAACTAGATAAAACATTCACTTAAAAGCCTCTTTTGCAGAAACCATAGACTGTTTCATCCCTCACGCTCAGAAAACTATTCAAATTACTATTTTCCCCAAGCCATCCCCATTCAGTTTGTTATCATTTTCATTATTAAACATTTATATAAGCACTGTAACATTTCATAGTGTTTGACAGAGATTTCCAAGTCTGCCTAATTAGAACAGTCCCTGCCACATGGAATATACTTTTATTATTACCCATTCATGGCCTTGTTATTCAGAAGAGGTTCTCTTGTGAATGGAAACGTGCATTACTGCACTTCAGGCTAATAAGTGTGACATAAAATATGACACACAAAATTAACTACTGCGCTACAGGATCCAGCAACTGGGGGTGATGTACATACATACGGTCACACTGAGACTCTGTTCGTTTGCATCACTGCTTTTCTGCCTTACTGCCTTATTAAAAGTCTGAGAGAGGAAAATATTGGGAGGAGGAGGAGGGGGAGAAGAAATGAACAAATCTATCTTGGCGTAAATAGGTTTGGCTCAACAATACAACAGTTGTCACCAGCCTTTTCCACAAGCCTGTTCCCTCAATGAGGAGAGCACAAAACAAGTGATTGAAAAGTCAGTTCATGTCCTTACAGCATTCATGGAAAGAATCTGGAGGGAAAAAAAAAAAAAAAAAAACCACAACAAAACCTGAACCA
>JAVKLA010000024.1:9677305-9758782 GCA_034782735.1 Sagittarius serpentarius
AAAAAAAAAAAAAAAAAAAAAAAAAAAAACAAAACAAAACCTGAAACACACCCCCCCCCCCAAAAAAATACACCCCAAAGAAGAAGGACTTATGCATGTAAAATGAAGTGTGCTTTATGCTTCTGCATGTCCAGTGCCAAAGCAGAGCTTGCCAAGCAGAGGTGCAGTCCTGTGTTCGTCCTGATTGTCTGGTCCAAAGATCAGATAAAAAAAAAAAAGTGGCCTCTCTTCTTTTTTCCCCTCCCTCTGCCCATTGCTGCTCTGATTTGTTTTTCCAGTTAAGACAGAGTAACTGATTCTTTGAGCAGTTCTAGCCCATTTCAATGAGGGAAAATAAAAAAGGATTTGCCTTCAGCATTACAACTTTCACAGACATTCATGAGGACTTTGCAAACCATTTGAGTGGGTGTACTTGAAATGGTTTCTGTTGCAATGATCCTATAGAAAGAAAAGGAGACTCCTGATGGATGAAGGGAAAAGGTTAACAGAACGGCTGCAGCCTGGCAAAGGGAGTTGCCTGGCTGGCCAAGTCCATCTTTTTTGTTTCTCTGTTTCTTTATGCCTTGCAAAGTGTCCCTGTAGAGAAGAATTAGGAAAAAAATCCTAAACTTCCTGAGAAACTGTCGATGAAATTCACTCTTAGATTTAAGTAAGGGTTTACTTGTGTGTAACTGTACATATTCAGAGGGCAACAGAAAAGGGAAATTTGTATGCGTGGGTGTGTATACATGCACAAATATGTGCATGTGTGTGTAATATGTGTCAATGGCTATGGGAAATTATGATGATCATTTGATGCTTTTTGCTATTACTGTGTGGCTGGTAATTTAATAAAATATTATCTACTTCATGTTTATTCTGATAAAGACTCAATGTGAGCATCCAATGAATATGGGCATGTTTGCGGTTTTGGATATGTAGTTTGAAATGCCTGAAAAGCTTCATTAGATGTACTTATTTTAAAAATGAGGGAAGGACTGTTTCCATTTAGATGCAGTGTCCCAGAGTTTTTCAGGGTCTCCCACACCAATGTGGCTAGCCACAAGCCTGCCCCAGGCTGTAAAACCATTGAGAGTAATTAAATACTTATGGTGCTGAACTCCAGTGCTCTCCTGAGAGCAGGAAGCCAATTTACAACCCATGTATATTCCTGTGGAAAATAGCCTGTAGTTGCAGAGAGCCTGCTGGCGATAGACTCCCCCAAAAGTGAATTCATGTTGCAAGCCTGCATTATGGCTGCTGAAACACCCAGTTTTGAACCCCAGTTTGGGAGATGGCCTGAATACAGCAACTTCTAGAAAGGCATTATGTGCCACATGGTGCTATTTTATTTTTAACTTAACAACGTGCTACGTAAGCACTAGTGGAAAATGTACCACCTCCCCTGCCCACGGGCTGCTGACTTCCCCTATCCCTAGCCTCAGGACCCCATTACCAGCAGGCAGCGTAGCTGTTAGTCTTCACTGTTAAGGTCACAAGGCAGGGTGTGCTCATGGGGTGGGAAGCCTGGGCTCTCGTCATGCAGGGGCCACTGCCAAGCAGGCGTTTGCACTCTGTCGGAGCCCCACGGATGCTGCTCCAGCAGCTCCATGCAGGGAGGAGCCGGGGGACAGGCGCTTAAAGAAGTAACAGAAGGGATGGGTGCCTGTTCATTTCTGCTGCATGTGTGTGACAATATTTTCACTGGTGCACTGCAGCAGTAGGGGACTGGCAGTATCTGCTGCAGTCTGCTCGGGGCTTGGTTTGCAGAGCCTGTGGTGAAACTGTGCTCTGCAGCCCCTGAGGAAGGGTGTTCCCAGAACTGCTTTTTAAAGCAGATACAGTGAGAAATATTGGACAAAGACGTGTGTCCGGCACTTTTTAGAAACACTTTAGGTAATAATTTTCCCTCATCATGTGTTGGGTGTTTCCAAATGTCTGTGGGTGATCTCTGATCCCAAATGTATAATTCCAGGAAATGAAAGTAGATTGAAGTTTAGGGTTTGCAATAGATCCATTACTGCTTCTAGCATGTTGATTCAAGATCACATCATACACAAGACATTAAGCATACAAACACATCATCTTTGCAGTGTTTGTTGTTCATAGGAAAAGGATAAGAAAGAATGCCCTAAATGAAGTACAGAAATGAGAAAATAAAATCTACTTTCTCTTCCTGAAAATATTCCAGTTCATCTGTTTGTTTTCACACCAGTCAGGTATTGCTGGTAAACTAATCTGTCTGCTCCACAGTAAATCTGTGATACAGAAAATCCAGATCTGCAGAGAAGGAATACCAGTCCTAAAATGAAGGCTTAAAATAGGTTGAGTGAGTTTTATCTAGCAAAATTTAGAAACCTTTTTTGGAAAGGTTTAGGTAGTTTTCAGCTCAGGTGGATACTGTCTGAGCACATCTTCTGCTTACTGAGAAATAAAATCTAAAAAGAGAGACATAAAAAAAGATACCTATATAGTTTGGAAAAAGGAAGGAGGCATTTTGGAGCATATAGTGCCTTGCACATCATAAGCGTATTTTTATATACCAGGTTGTGGAGATGAAGTGAAATGAAACATCTGCATATAATAAGGGTTTGGGTCTGGTTTGGATCTTCAGCAGCTACAATTTGACTATAGCTCCCAGGTATTCCCACTCTTTTTCCAATAATATCTCCTTGAGATAAGTTTCCTACTGCCAGAATTTTCTTTTATTAAGTTCTATGAAGGTGGAGGCCTAGCTCTTTAAGAGCATCAATATAAAACCTTATTATGGAAGGCCATAGCCAGCAGCAACTCTACAGATGGTATTGGAGGGCCAGTTTCAGTTCGCTTGTTTTTCATGTGTTCCCTGTTGGTAGAGGGGTAGCAGAACATTTCATTCTCCTGTGGAAAGAACATTTATGGAAAGATTTCTGAGTCTGATTGCATTTGTCATAGTCTCGGTTCTGTTCTCGCTATACTTGACATCAAGTACTTTATAGCTACTTGGAGAAGCAGTCTCCAAGGCAGCTGTAGACCTGGCAGGGCCTGCGTCCCACCCACCTTCTGCCAGTGCCTCCCAGAGTACCTGTGCAAACAGGCCTAGTGACATGCTTATCCCTCAGGCATCTTGGGTGATGCTGCAGTTAGAGCTGACAGCCCGTATGTTGCTGTGCAGTCTGGCAGAGGGGGGAGGTGCCCAGGAGAATGGCTCTTGTGTTGTCCTTCCTACATTGCACGGGCATCGCCGCTGCCTTCAGCCCACAAACCCTGTCCTGCACTAGGGTAAGCCCATGAGCGCTGCTCTTAGTGTTAAACCCGTGTTTAGGTCCTGTTCACGCCAGCTGGACCTTATGCTCATTTCTCCACGTGCAGGGGCAGGTAGTCTGTCAGCCCAGTGAGTAGGTGGCTTGAGCTGTTCATCGAAGTCTTGAACCAGATCTGTAGCAGCATAAACGTGGCCTAAGGTCTGTTCTGATTCTGCTGTCAGTGAGGTGGCTATAATGTTTTTGTATGATCTAACTGTATAGAACCAAAGGTATATGTTATGGAAAAGAAGCTGAAATAGCTGTTATTGAAACAGAGCTGAGAAGCAGCAAGCACACTTTGGATCACAGGGATATAAATGGGAGGGAACTAAGCCCAGCTGAGATTATTGCAGTGTGTGTGCCACTCTTAGGGAAGAGAAGGGCCCAGGAACAGACCACCAGCATGTGCTGCCATCCTGGAAGGGACCGTTAGTGGACTGGGGATAAACCAAAAAAGATTTGATGAAACAAGGTCAGAATCTGTGTAATACATGAAAAACAAGATCCCATCACCGGTCATGCACACAAAAACAGGCTATGTAGTCTTGAAGTTGTGAAAACTGGCAGTGTGTTTTTATCAGAGACGTATGAGAGATGAGTTGAATTGATGTGATTGCTGTGGGCGAAATTAGAAAGCTGGGGGGTAAAAGCAACTGATTTAGGAAGCACATGGTGGCTCAGACTTAAAACAAGTTTCTATCCGACCCTTTTCCAGAAATGGAAACTGAAACTAAAGTTTTCGCCTGTTTCTTGAGGACTGGTGTATATTTATGCATGTGTGTATGCCTGTGCATTTTGCAGTTTTTAACAGTGGGCAGTAAAAACATATTACTGTGTCATGTGGGTAGGTGGCATTCTTGTTTGCATTGCAAAATAAATCGTTGTCAGAGCACGTACATTCAACATGTGTAGGATGCATTTGGTTCATCTTCTGAGGAGGATGCTCTGCAAGCTTGTTTTGTATAATCAATTGAATATATTGCATATGAGCTGCACAGCTAAGCCATTTTCCATTGTTTACGGTTTTTTGCATCACTTATTTGAGGTGTGTACAAATTTTGGAGATGCTGACCTGCTGTGAGAAGGCCTCTTTTTGAAGTGGCTATACAGATTTTAAGACCAGAAGAGACTGGTTCTGAGCCCTGTAACTTCCCCTGATCTGCCTTGATCGTAGGCTGATTTTCAATTTTTTCTCATTCTTCATGGCAGGCCCTGGTTCACGTCCAAGTGCTCAGAACTTGCTTGGAAGAGGGCAAAATTTTACCCTGATAACAAACCCAGGATCAGGCATGTCTGTCTCAGACCTGGAATTTCCAACTCTTAGATCGTAACTTTAACCCCCCTGGAAAATCCATTTAACTTTAAAAACAGTTACGATCATGTTACCTTAAATTACATATATTATCAAGCAAATGGCAGGAAGTGAAGGCAAAGTTTATGATTTTGGCACTGCAGCGCTGAAGAAGTAGACACTTTTGTAGCAGAACAGCACCCACAAAGGTCTGATCTGCTCTTTGTGCCTGGTAAAATTGCTGGGTAAGAGGTTCTTTTGGAAAACTTTCTGTTTCTGGAAAGCCTAAGGCAGCTAGTGAATGTCTTGTGGCTGAAACACTTTTGTGAACTCCCAGATGTAGTCCTTAACTTGCCAATACAAATCTCCAAGCATGTCGTTGGTACATTATTCTTAAAGTTAAAAAATAATGCTTATGTTTTAGTAGGTTTGAATCTTAAATATAACTAGTCACTTGAAAATAAGAGCAAGAAATGGCCTCTGGAAAGTGTTCAGAGTCCTTTTAAAATATCCTTAGAAATGAAACGAAGTATGAAGAATGAATGTGTGCTAGAACCCTACCACATCAAGAATCATGGGAGCAAGCAAAAAGCCTCCTTTTTTTGTTTTGCTTTGAAGCATATCTGTGTTTCTTACATATTAGCATGCCTCAGGCAGGGCTAAACATTTCATGTAACATGATGACCCTGGAAAACATGCTACAATTTTGGGATAATTCCTGATAAGAGTTTATGAATCTGTGTCTTACACAAGTAAATGAACCATTTCTCCAAGCCACAAAATGTTGCACTGCACTATATTACTGCAAGGACCACTTAGTGCAAAGACAGTTTTGCTCCAGCATAATGAATAGGATCTCTGTTATTCAAAGGTAATAGGAAGGCTGAAGAAACCATGATATGAGAGGAACGGACTTTCTTGTTCTGCTGGTTTTGCAGGGTTTTTTACTGGTTTGGAAGTTCTGTGCTGCCATCTATTAACTTTCTGTTACTGTCACTTGGAGCCCACAGCAGATCATCTCCCTCACCTGCCTCTCTCTGAACAAGAGGAGTATTATAGTCCTCTGTAATAGTGGCCCAGCAGCTCAGGGCATCTTTTTGCAGTGAAAAAGATGTGTTTGGAGTTATTGTTTCATATAATGTAATGCTTTTGAATAGGGGGACGTTTAGGTGAATGATTGTGTTCAAGTAGCTGCAAGTCTGATGGAGATAAACAACTGGAAAAACTGAAGGACAGAGAAAGAGGGGTTTCTAACCTTTGGGGAAAGGGAGTGATGGCAAATGCCCTGTCGTTGTTGTTCTTTAATACCTATGTGTTTCTATTGGAGATCAAGACTTAACTTAGCAAAGGTGTTTTTCAGGCAAAATTAATATTGTCATTCAACCATTTCCAGTTGCTTATAACTTTGGCCTGGGGGTGAAACATCAGCTCCTTAAGAGGTGACAAAGAAAATCTGGCTGGGATCAAACACCAAAATGAGGTTCTTAGTGGGAAGACATAGGGAACGGTAACCTGGCGTGGAAATTGTGTATGAACCTTTACAAGACTGACTTGGGCTGACATGTTGAAACGTGCTGGCATCATTTGGCAACTAACTCATAAATGCAATGTCTTTTGTGTCTTTCTGCACACAGCCATGGAGACTACAACAACAGTCATCTCAGTGATGCAGCTAGTCCCCTGCTGGCCTGTGTTGCTCATTTTAAAGCAAAATGATCACTTTCTCATAGACTCTAAATAGTTTTCTAAATGGCTAAATTCTGGTCAGTTCCTCTAGCTAGCTTTTATTCTTATTCAGATTTTAGTACATGTATTTTTTCACAGCAAAAGCATCCTGCGTGTATTTAAAGCAAGTATTTGGTTGATGCAGCGGTGCTATGTTAAGTCAGAGTGATGTGACTGAAATATTACCATAGAGCTCTGCAAAGAGTGTCAAGGGGTAATGTCTGATTTCCATAGGCTCTGCTTGCCTGAAGTCCTTCTTTTGTCTCGTAACAGAGCTGTATTCTGATTGCAGAAAGTCAATTACCCATACCTCCCTATTTCCCCTACTCCTTATGTGTCAGCCCACCTAGAAGATTTCTATTAATTTATCAAATTGTCATTGAGTTCACTTTGTTACTTTGCAACTGTTAGCTTGTCCATTTGCTTAATTGGTCCATTTCGCATTTGTTAGTTATTCAGTCTGTGAAACCTAATTTGAATAATTTTTAGCTAACTATTAATTGAATACCATTTATAACGTGATTACATGGTCTACATTCTCATTTTTGCATGATCAGTAAGAGAAAGGGGTTTTTATTATGATGCATAGCAGAATCTCTGGTTAATCGGTGGTAGGAAAATAGGAGAAAGTGATGGCTCTGTCCAGTAATTACACAATCAAGGAGTCTGTGATTGTTTTAACCAGTTGAACATGGGGAGTCAGTTCAGGTTTCTGCTTCTGTGTTTGGCTGAAGAAGGCCCCAGGGACAAAGAGGTGGCTAAGGTGTGTGATTTTACCAAGGCTGTTAGGCCTTGATGGATCAGAAACTGTTTTAACCCTGCCCCTGTGCCTGTTAGAACAGTAACATGATTCATGTTACAAATACTGGGCCTGGGCCCGGGCCACACTATTGTAATCCTCCTTTGTGCCCTCAGAAATGCAAGTAACAGCGAACCTGTTTGTTGGTTCAGGTTCAGTAAGGACTTTGAACCGTTGGGTGCATGGAGCCTTTTTCAGCCAGATACTTGCCTCTCGCTAGGGCCACAATCCAGCACCCACTGAAGTTAGCGGACACCCACCAACTGCAGTGGATGAGCTTTTTACCAGACCTCTTTGCACCAGAGCAGGGGTGCAGCAAGCTCTTGAATTTGTGGTGAATTTGTGGTAAATGACAGCCCTGCAAGCAGCCTTTATGCTGGACTGATTGCATGACTTGGTTAGGCAGCAGCGTGCAAGAGTGTCAAGGTCTCCTAAGCTTTCACGGTTGGTGCAAGTTCCCCACCTGCCTTGTCCTCACATGTGGTGGAGGTCAAAGGTTGGGATAGAGGCTGATCGCCCACCGCTACGTTCAGTTTCAGGCAAGAGGGCAGTACCCTCTAGCTGGCATCCCGGACACTTCTTCTGGCTCATTTTAGACATGGTGAGCTCAGCATCCAGGGCATGAATAAGACAAAGTTAAGGAGAACAACCTGTTCTTGCTATTCATTCATATCTAACATCCTTCATGTGTTAAAAGTGGAGCCTGTATGAGAAGTTGATCCATAAGAGATGGCTGAACCTCACTGACTCTTTTGTGCCAATCCAACAGTTCAAGGTTTATACAGCGCCCGCCTTTGTAACAGCCTGTGATTCATGAGGAACTTAGGAGCAAATATAAGTGTGCTGTTAGAAATGTTGTGATGGAAGAGGGGAAGTATGGTGAACTTTGTGGGAGAAAATTAAAGCTACAGAGAGCTCCAGGGCTGCACTGTGAGACAGAGAAGCTCCTCCAGGTTTGCTTGGTAACACCTGAGATTAGGCTGATCTCACCTTTGTGAGGGCAGGGCTTGCACTCACAGAGGATTGGTATGAATGTTGACGCAGACTTCAAGTCCTGACTTTCTTCCCAGCTGTGCCTGGGACTGGGAAGATCTGGGCTGTTGATTCAGATGGATTTGGGGGTTTGTAGTCACCAGAGCCAGATTTTGGAGGAGCATTTAAGTTCTCAGTCACAACACGATTCCCAGAAATGGTCACCCCCGCTGTGGGGTGGCAGCCAGAGTTTGGGTGCTGGGCATAGAGGGTGCTGGGCTCCTCCTCAGGGGGGAGCTTCTGAAGAACTGGCCTGAAGTATTGTCTTTGGCTACAACAGAAAAAGACTGCTGTAAGGTAAGAGAGAGGCATAAAGATGCCTCAGTGCTAACGTCAGGCAGGGTGGGAGTCTGTCCCTCACCCTGGTATTTTTGTGTGCCCAGCTTGGTTCTGGTGACTGTAAACACCCACAGATAGATTCGTCTGTGACTTTGGTACTGACACAATAGGCAGCATCTAGGCTTAGTTATTCTTGGCTAAATTACTAAAAAGAAAACTTGCAGGTTTACCTAAATGTAGAATTATTATTTTGGAAAGCAATAAAACTGCAGAGCTGTGAACCATCTAAATAATGCCCCAGCTGGCCAAGGAAAGATCATAACCACAAACAAAAGCAACTCTCAAGTTAGAGTAACCCTCCAACCTTACTGCCATTCCAGAATAGTTGCTGATCACAGATGTGTGTTAGTCTTTTCTGAAAAATACATTGGGAAGCAACAGATTTCAAAGTTGCAGTAGTGTGGAAATAATTTTATTTAAACTTTCTCTGTGTTGGGTGCTGAGTGGCTCGTTCTCCACTATTAAACAGGATAATATCGCACCTCTGGCAAAAAGGGAATGGAGCCAGTTAAACATTGACTGGGAGGAGATCCGTGTCCCTGCCGAGCTGAACACCACCCAGACTGAATTTTGGGAGGTTCCTTAACCTTTGCTCTCAAGGTCATTGTGCTGCCAGTGTTTAAACTTTTACCTAAACAATGCTGGTAGGTTGTGGCGCATATGATTACGCTTGGTTACCTCCAGCTCTGGGAGGGCCCCTTGCTTCAAGTGCTTCCCCCTGCTGCTGTCTCCCATTAAATGGAGTGGGCCAGGTCAGTCCAGCATGCAAACAATGATGTCAGTATTGTAAAAGAAATGAAAAACTCTGTGGGAATCCAGGAGACAGACCCCCAAATTAAGGATCTTTTGGCTAAATACAAGCATTAAGAAAGACTTACAAAGATCAAAATAGTGTTGCTTGCCAATGTGGCATTTGATGTCAAAGATAAAAGGGGAACTTATTTCAGAAGCGAGATTGTTTTAGCAAGAGAAAGAAATCTTGGTATCTGTGTTGGAATGCATATAAACACATGTTTTTGATATTGTTTTCTCATATGCTAAATGAACAGGACATCTGGTTATGTTTTTAAAAATTAAATTAAGTGACACTAAATCAGTGCTTTACAAAGCAAAAGGTAGTAAACCAAGAACATATAATAATGTAACAATGAAATATTTGGCAGGACTTCAGAGTATTAGAAACTTGCACAACAAAAACGAGCTGAAATATCTTACTGTGATATATAGGCAGCCTTAACTTCTCATTTATCTGTGCTATTTCTTAGTACGCTTCACAGTAATACATTGTGTTCCTATCGGTATAGATTTCTATATGTTTGTGCCAAAACTCCAGATGTTTTCTAGGTAAATCTCTGGAGACTATTTTATTGTGTTTCATTTCTCCTTATTTACAATTCACTCATCTTGAACTCCAGCCGCTGGTAATAAAAATCCATGGAGTTTGCAGCTGAGCCGAGTGGACGCTATTGTCCTGTTATTTTCAAGTCAGGGATGGGTTGATCCAAGTCTTGAACAGAATCCAAACCACTAGAGTTTTCAAAAAGTTCATATCTTCTTTTTTTTTAACCCTTTATGCACTGGGGATTAAAGAGACAATTGCTTTGTCTTTCCTTTTTTCCCCTGTTCTCTCGTAAAAGGTTCAACCCCTCTTCATCACAGCAGCATTTCCACGATTTCTGCCCACAGGACTCTCCTTTAACCAAGCACTTCTGCAAAGACTGACTCCTGCCTGTCACTTGGCACTCTGTCCCCACTTGGTCATTTCATAAATCACACTGGAAGAGATTCACTCATCACACAGAAGAGCAACATTCATGCAAGAACTCTGGGTTGGGGTTTGGTTGTGGGGTTTTTTTCCCCTCACTTCAGCACGTCCATGGAGATCAGAGACCCGATATTGCCATAGCATTAGTCAAAGAGACTGCTGCCCCAGCCCCTGTGTGTCCAGTGGCCCAGGATTCTCTGTATCCTGCTGCCAGGCTACCTTCACTACTGATCTGCTATGTTTCTCTGCTTTCCTCTGGAGTAAAAGAAAAAGCAATGCAGAGGCACAGTCTTGCCTCATCCCTGAGCCACTTTGTGCTTCTTAACCTATTCAGAATACCTCCTTTTCTGCCTTGCAGGTACTGCACAGTGTTCCAGCTGGACACTTGCAAACCCAAGCTCCACTTCCCCATCCAGAGAGTTGTTCAAGGCCTTTATTAACAAATTAAAATATAATAAAGCCTGCTGTCTCCTCCCTTTCTCACTTTGCTGTCTATTTAGATTGTAAACACCTTCAGGTTCTCAGATACATCAGAGGGATTGTGGTGCCTGACTTGCACTGAAATCAGTCTGTGGTTACTGGGGAATTCGGGTCTCTACATGCTGACAAACCCCTGCTTAATGACATAGAAATAATTAGCTAACCACTTTCTTGCAGTGGGACTTTACTTAATTTTAAAGAGCTGAAAAGTTTCATTGCAGAGTTGCTGCAATCAGTGATATATTTTATATTCCATCACAGGCATGTTTGATTAATGGACCTCAAACAGATTTTTATATGAATATACTCACCCATCATATGTATATAAACATAAATCATTCCACAACATAATCTGATCATGTTTTCTTAGTGGTTCTGGGATCCTTCAGGGGAAAGCAGTGCTTCCCAGGGAATGCCAAACAGGGGGCAAGACCTGCTCAGATCCTTGTAAGTGCTGCTCTGCTACCTTTTCATGTCAAGTAGAAGGATGAAGGAAGGAAGTTGTTGCAGCTCTGAAAAGGTCATTTATTTCTCCCTGCATGCCCAGGTAAAGTTGATTGGCTCTGAGTCCAGCCTCTTCCCTGACCTGTGTTTTCTGTGCCGACATTCAGGGACTGTGCAGTGCTTGAGACCTAGAGCTGCAATGCAGCTAACTGGTAACTCCAGCTCTCTGCAAGGCTGGAGGGAATTCTTTCTTGCTCTAGGAAGCAGCTAGAGTGGTAAGTGCCAGCCTACTAGATTTTTGAACAATTATTTTTTTTTATTTCTTGTTGCTTGGGCAGCTGCAATACACTTAGGCAAAGCAGATAACATCCTTTTTGCTTTGTGTTGTTTCTTGTGTATTATTTACTTATTTGTGAAGTAATACAAGTTATCTATACGGTGTGAAGTTTATAATTTTTGTTCCATGTATCAGTACGTCTGACTGTGGTGGCTGGCATCCTAATTACCTGAAGAGCTGAATATTTATTGTAACTGAGTAAATCTTTCAAAACAAAACAAGTTAAAAAGGACCAAACTCAAATTGCCAGACAGGAGCACTCTTACAGTGGATCCAAGAACAACACTTAACAATTTCCAGGTTCCAAATTCAAGTTACACAAATTGCACCGCAAAGGAAGGTACTATTATCGTTAGTTTTAGTTTCAAATGGAGAAACAGAGGTACTGAAAGATAAAATTGTTTTCTTAAGGCGCTGCAGTTCACTGGCAGTGCTAGCAGTTGATCGTCAGTCCCATATCCTAGCTACTGGCATTAAAACCTTGGATGCAATGTGTCCTAAACTTCAGAGAAAACTGTCTCCAATGTCATGCCTCAAGCTCATCTCTAGAAATATTTAATGAGCAAAATTTTAATTCAGGTTTTGTTAAAATAATTAACAGAGAGAGCATCAAAGCACAGTATCTTCCCAAGCTAGTACTATTATACAAAACCTAAACCTCTAGCAAACCAGAGAAAGTATTATGCTGATCAACCATTTTCAGTGGGGAGAAATTAATACAAGGCAGGCATTAAGAACCAGGAATCATGTCTGCTATTTACTTTTATTTTCTTCTCATTTGGAAGCAAGTGCTGTGTCTGTAGCCTATGGCTTTATTTGCTAACAGTGAGGCTTCAGCCTGGACTGAAGCCACATGGGTCACAGATTCCTCATCTGAAAGCCTGTGGATCTTCTGTCATGGTGTCCTTTGGGTGTATTACGTAAAGGTCACCGTTCTGGTTACTTTCCCTCTCTCTCTCCATTTTCAACTCATTCTGGCTCTACTTGTGCACTACTAAGGACCAGCTAAAGAAAGAAAAACATTTTTAATTCTTCAATGTGAAGCTGGGTACACATATAGTACTCAACATTTATATAGTATCTGTCCTTAAAATGTCAATGTTCACCAAGCAATTCTATGTATTGGCATCTCAGATGACATAAATAGCCTTCTGAAATCAACTGAAAGACTCAAAGGCTTTCAGTGATTTCAGTGTATTTTTGATCGTACCATTATTTTCCTGCAGTGAGAAGGGGAAAAAACACATGGTATCTAAAATGCTGTGCATATCTTTTTGCAGATGCAGTAATCTCACAGCAGCCTGTTTCTTCCAGTGTGTTGCTGCCTCAGCCAATCCTCTGCACCAGAGAGGAAAAGCTATGATATGTTCCCAAATTTTAATAGCCAGTTACCTGCTCCTTCTGCCCTCCCTGCTGTGTGTCCCTGAAAAATGCAGTTTGAGAGGGTTTTTTTAAAACATTCCTTAAAATGAAAAAAACAACTATCAATGAGGGAACAGAAAAAAACCATAAATTTCAATCATAATTCTCAACAGTACCTGAATTTTTAGTATGAAATACTTGTAACAAATTGTATAAGATCGGTCTTGTGAAGTAATAACATTTCAAGAGAGGCAAAGATTTTAAGTAATTTCAAAGACAGATTTGAAGATCCTTGCCCAGACACAAAAAGAAGATAACTCTTGAGAAGCCATTCCAGAAAAAGGCAAAGAGGCTGAATTAATTAAGTTATTAGTGTTAAATTATTAATTCAGTTCTGAGTCAGCTTTGAACTACTTATTAGCAATTAATTGATACAGATATTTTATAAAATGTACAAGTAATTTTAATAAATACTTAGGGAACATTTTTTACTGTTTTCAGCTTCTCTAACCTATCTTTCCGTTCAGCTGAGCAGTTTCCACAGGGTTAATAATAATACTTACACACCAGGTGAAGAATATATCCTTAAGCCAAGCAAAAATGCCTTGTAAATGACATTTTTTTACTGTTCAGTAAGAGGCTAGTTGAAATTATACTTTGCCACTCATAAAAATGCACCAAAATGGTTGCTGAAACATGCATGCCCTTGTGCACATGCATACGCATTCACTAGAGACATAGAAGCATCTGTTTGAAAACTGCCTCTGATTTTCTGCATCAAGCTTGCATTTAGATAACGCTTTCTTATATTGTTAGGTGCTTTACAGCAATGTGCAAAGACATTGCTCTGCTTTTACAGATGAGGATATGTGGATACAGGGACATGAGAGTTCCTTAGGAACTGATGTTCCTGTGAATCGGGAACCTGCATCCCATTGACCTCCAGCAGAGTTAGGTTCCTGTGAACCTAAATCACTCCTGGAACTGGGTTCTTGCTTTGGTGACTATTACATTGTTAATATTACCAAAATGGTTTCATTCAACTTGTCATCAAGTCTGTTGGTGGGCATGGGAACATTAAAATTTGCCTACTTCATTTTGGGTTATACTGAGAACTTGATTTGCACCTGGAAAGAGGAACGAACCAGGTTAGCACTGAAACACACAGACTTGCAAATACCCACAAGACTTTTCCTCTAGCAGATTTACTTCACGCACACTTGTTCTCTTCATCTCCCCTGCAGTGACTGAACTGAAGCATCTTTGAAAATTTTTGCAACCTTTGATGACTAAATAAGCATAATGTTCCAGTGGTATAGATCTGTACCCTGCATGCTATTTGATTTAACCTGAAAGGACTGATAAATGTTTTCTCAGTAAAAGTTATCAAAAGTAATTCAAGATATAGAGCAGAAGCAGAGTTGATTCACAGTTTAGTGAATGAGGACTGTGCGTGAGTCAGGACATGTGTTTTTATTTCTATAGGTACCACCCTTGGGGAAGCTACATTAGTTTCTGTGCCTAAGTTGCCTCTCTGCCTTTGTTTGCTTTGTGTGTTAGGATGGGAAAAATGTCTGTCACTGGTCTCATAATGTGGATTTCAAAACTGCCTAGTACAATCTCAGCGGGACTTCTGGGAATAAATGTAACACCAATAATAATAATGGTTGTCTTCAGAGCAATAAGGCACTAAAAGTTTCTCATCTTTTAAAACATGCTTGCCGCAGTGTAACCAAATACAGCGCAAAGACATTAACACTGTAATAGCTTTCTACAACACTATAATGTGAATTTTTATTCCATCAGAGAAATAGCTAATAAAATATAAACAGCAACATCAGATAGAAGAATACATTTTAGGAGAAGGCAGTCCATTTAAATGATTACATACCGAAGGAAACTGTTGTGGGAATCAGGCAGGGAAGGGACTTAGAGACGTACTTTGATAATGTCAGGCATCTCATTCTGTTCTGAAAAGTATGTGTTCTTGTCATGTGTTTATATGTACAGGAGACCTGAGAAGTTCCCACTGATCTTGAGAGAAAGTTGTCCGTGTGAATATTTGTTTGTGAACGTTAGTTTGGGATTTCCAGTCAACAGTTTTGGTCAGGATAATATTTTTTTCACTTAGTGGTTTTCAAAGAAAAAACAGCAACAAAAAAATTTCTCAGCACTTTACTCATGTCTTAACTGGCTTGAGTAACAGGAACACAGAGTAATGGCACAATCCATAGCTTTCCCATTTATTTATTTGTGTATGTATATTTCAATGACTGCTTTACATAATGGCTTTATCTGCATATCACCTTTTAACAATATTTTTTAAATTTGGTTTTTGTTCTGAAAAATAACTTTTCTGTCCTTCCTGAGATGTTTGCTTTACCATAGGCAATTTGTGCTGATGTTGCAACAGGAAACTCGAACAATATCAGCTGTTGTGTTTTCAGTCCCAGCTCTTAGTCAGTCTGCAAGCCACAGGTCCTGAGGTCATTCTTGCCTCTCCAAGGCCATAATAGTCTCAAAATTATGGAGCAACATAAAGTTCTACCCCCGTGACAAAATGATACAGAAAAGATGGTTTGGATCATGAAGCAAGCACCACTCCAGGTACCCAGCCAATTTTTACTCCTTGCTTGTGAGAATTAGTGCTGAAGTGAGGGACTCTGCTTGAGGGAGGCAGAAATGGTCTACAGAAGAGTTTTTAAAGTTTGGACTTAAATAGTACATTTTACTGTTGTGATGAAAAGCCCCTTTTTTCCCCTCTGAGTTTGAAGTATTACCTTTGTGCTCTAGAATACTTAAAAACAGAAACCCAAAATACCTTGGAGATTCACTCTTGCTTCTACTCGGATATGTGTGTGTGACCACGTTTGTCCTGCCAACCTGAGTATTGAAAATAGCATTTTCACAACTTGAAAACAGTCTGACTTTGCTTTATAGGTTTCAGATCTAAAACTATTGTTTTAATTTTTTAATGCCCGTGGACAACTAAAAACAAAGCAGGTCAGGCAGTGCAAGGTGATAGTAAGCCAACTCGAAAACACAGAAGTTAAAAGAAGAGTGTGAGTGATAGAAAGTGCACATGCAACCAGTTGTGCACCTGAGCAGCGCTGTTAATGATCCTCCTGGTACAGTATTATTGTCTCCCTCAGCATGGCATGCTGCATTCAGCCCAGAGTGGGCTCTTTGTCCTGCCTGAAATGGAACTGGAAGAAAAGTGAACCCAATCTTGCAGCTTTTTTTTCTCCCGAGAGGTGCTTATAGGACTACAAGTCCCAGATCATAATCTTTCCAAAGTGCATTTGCAGTCGCTGTTCGATCATGACTCGGAATGGGTCTGCCTTGCATTAATTGCGCTGACTGCGGTTCGCATAGACATCTCCTGGGCTGTCTTTTGCATACAGCGGGCTCAGGTAGTGCTACAGGAGTAGCCATAGCAACGCGGCGCTCAACAGGACCTGCACATCCACCCAGAGGGCTGGATAAATACAGAGACTGCATGATAAACGCGGTCTCAAAGCTGCCACTACTTCCACTTGTACACTGGATCCTGACGATACTCCTACAGCACTTTGCTGATGAAAAAATCCATTGGAATTAGGAAGAAAAAAAATATTAGTATACTAAGATATTATTGCAGTCCCAAATACTTTTCCTCGTTCAAGCCTTGGCTGGTCCCTTTCCTTTGGGCTTAAATCCTCAGCTTAGCAAAGCATCTGAGTCTAAAGCATTTCACAGGTCTAAATGATGGCAGTCTAGAAATGGGACAAGGCATGCCCAAACGCAGCCTCCTTCTGAAGATAACAGCACCAGTGGCAAGCTTTAAACGTACGTGTTTCTTGACCCAAAATCTGCTCCAGGAGCCTAAGGCTTCACCAGCCATAAATGGGGCTGATCACCTGTGGGTGTTGGGGCTCTCATCCATCTCCTTCAGCTGGGTACCCTGTGTCCTGCGGTAAAGCCCTTGCCTGAGCAAGGACCTTGTGTTAGGTGAGATGAGGTGTCACTGAGGGTTGTTAAATGGGTTTTAAATTGTCTCATAATGACAAGAATTCAAATTAATATATTGCTTTTCATCTCCTGTTGACACATGGTTTTATAAAGCTGGTTCGTCCCTTCAGTTTCTAATAGCACCTTTAAAGGCAGCCCCACCATTGTTACCAAATTATAATTAAGCAGACAAGAATAGCTGTTTTGTCCCAATGCTTAATATCACAGAAGAAAATGCCAAAGTTTATACTTCTGAAAACCTGCTCTATCAAATAGGTATTTCTTAGTAGTAAGACCACATATGCCCTCTGCTGTCCCTTCAAATTGTATGGAGTGAAAACATATTATCAGAATAATATTGTTATTATTACTGATATTAATTATTATATGAAAATTAAGAAAAGAAGAACTATTCTGAACCAAAATAGTATTCCTTTTTAGAAACCAGTCTGAACCAAACGTTAGTTTTGTATCTGAATGTTGAGTGCTGGATATTAGGGAATGTCACTGAAAGATCATTGCTGTAAAGTTTAATACCTGAATCAGAATGAAGGTATCAGATACTGGTTTTGCTTGCAAATGTTTCCTAAAAGGCCACGCACAGAATGATACACACTGGTACAGTACTGCTGTTGCGTCTCCCTTCAAACTGGCAGCCCCACCAAGCTCTGCCTCTGCCCTAATATAAGAATCAACAAAAGCATCTTTTTTTTTTTAATGTAACTTCAAGCCCCTGCAGAACTACATCGTGTTTCATGAAAGAGCTATAGAAACAAAGGATCCTTGCTGAGGATTTGAAGTCCCATTTGTCAGGGAGTACAGAGCTCTGTTTATAGCTGATGAAGGGACCCTGCAGACAAGTTGAAGTTTGTATCAATCTTATCTAGCAAGCCCAAGGGCCCAAACCTTTGCATTTGCAGAAGCATACACAGCACAGATCCTTTTCAGCCCTCAGTTGTGTTTCCCTGATTTGCAGAGAGGTGTTGGCTGCACGGCTGCCTGCCCCAGGGAAGGCATGGCATTGCATCGTGGGGAGGGGTTCAGATAGTTCCATCGTTGAGTATGCAGGTGGAGTCTCTGGGCTTACGCTAGGTGCAGAACAGTACAAGGCAATCTCATGGGAAAGCTCTGCAGAAATAATGCTTTTCAGATTTTGAGTTTCCTTGCTTTCTAAGCACATAGCTTCACAATTCTGGAGAGTCATCTGGAATAAGATCGTATATACAAAACTGTATGCCTTTAAAAATAGATCTGTAACAAAACCCTAGATAAATCTCTAAATATAGAGGACATTATATTTTTTCAGTAAGCAAACTGCTCGCTATTTTTATAGGCTGAATTTCCTAAATTTTTCAGCGATGGCTAGTCTTAAGAAACTGATTTCTTGGTAGCAAACAAGCCTTTAACAACCTTGGGTAAACTTTATGTGGTGCTTAATTTAGTCTAGCAGCGCATAATGGAAAAAAAGCGTTAACTAGAATGCACTTTTCCAAATTAATTCCTGTCTTCTCACAACAGGTGCTTTTCTTGACAAAGATAAGTTTCCGAGCACTATTCAAATTGCTCCTTGTTGTTTGTGCCAATTGTATACACAGTATTATTTTAATGTTTAATGACAGCTGAGTGACTACTGCACACCCTACTTTTAAATTATAGCCTAATCCAGATCTCATTGTCTCCTAATAACTCTCATGTTCGATGGCACTTGTGAAGAGCACATGTCCCTGTGTGAATGTCACGCAGCAGTGGTCAGCCGAGGTGTTGGAGTAAACTCTCAACCAGCCATGGGGAACATGGTGGAGTTCTAACAGAACCTAATTTTGGTAACGGGCAGAGGCAACTGAAAAGGCCAATGATTTTCCATGGATGGATGCTAGTTTGGCACAGGACAGTGCAGAACTTGGTTGATAAGGTTTTATTTGAGCTACTGTGGTTACTTATATGGACTGAATTGCACGCCCTGCCCAAACTCTTGGATAGACCAAGAAGTCTTAAGTTAATTGCCATGTGTGGTACCTGGCTAGTGTGTGACCACATGCGGTGCCTTCATACAGATTATTTCCACTAATACTCTAATTAAACTCCCTCCTAAGACACTGTTCTCAGTGCCTATATTGGAAATATGCATTGAATGCTCAGCCAAAATTATCCGTTAGGGTGCAATTAGCTGTGAGCAGAGCACTGAAACCTGGAATATTTTTGACTAAGAGGTCAATTAGTATGATTAGGAGGCAAAGGAAGCAGCCAGCCATAGTATGGTCAGAGGGAGCAATCAAGTGAATTGAGCAGTCAGCTGATTAGGAAACAACTAGTGAGAGCAAGATGAATTTTCACCCTGGAAGTGATGAATGTAGACCCGTCTGGAGTGTTCAGCCAAACTAAATGCTCAATCAGCATTTGATTAACCTGAGCTGCCCCCTAGGTGAAGGCATATACATAAGATTTAAATATATATATGATAGTCTCATCACGTATGACGCTCTTAAGAGCTGAACTAGATGTAATAAAGTATTAGCAAAATTAGTAAATAATAACAACTACTCAAAAATACTAAGTAAAAGTGAGGTAACTGTGTATTCAAGCAAAATATTTTTGTATCAAACAGATAACTCCTTTACCATGCAACTCATCTGTCCTTAGATTACATTTGTATTTTGAAACTAAATATCAGCATTTTTTCTATTGCCTACTAATAAGTCTTAAAGTAAAATAAGACTAGGCTTCGAGGTTAATTAAAGCTCACTAGAAGTGAACTTTTTACTACCAGACCTATGCCTTTGTAATTAACTTTTAGGATGCAGGGTTAATTATTATTGTCTCCTTTGTTAGTTTGCAATGTAGAATGAAGAAATCAAAAGCTTAAAGTTTGATTTTGAGGGCAACTTTTATTAACAGGGAAACTACCCTGACCGATGACTATTGCTGTAGAGTCCCCAGTCCAGGTCCAGAGGAGGAAGGGAAAGATAGGTGGTCTTAAGGATTTCTTCACTCTCCAGCCCTGCTGTTGGTGGCACACCTGCCCTGGAGCCTGGGGACAGTCCTTGGAGGGTGGTGGCACTGGAGTGGTGCAAGCAGCCAAAGGTCACATTCCCCTCTGTGTAGGAGTGGTTGGTTTGACGTCTTCACCAGCTTCCTGACCATCGCATGTGAGTGGTGTGGCTCAGGGGGGCTGCGGCTTTGCCCACTCTTCAGCTAAGAAGTGGTGTAGGCATGGGCTGAACCAGAAGTTGCTGCATGGCACCAGTCTGGTATCATCTCTCTGTTCTGGTGTTCAGCTGCAGCCAGGTGATGGTAGGGACAGCAGTTTCCCTGAAACCGGGAGTTTCCTCCAACCACTCAAGGCTTGGTGGCAGGAGCTGGTGGACACCCATGTTTCCAGCTCTGCCATTGTTCCCACAAAATGTTCAGTGGCCACACAGATGGAGTAGGGCACACTCTTCTAAACAAATTCCTTCACTTCCTCTGTACAGCACTTTTAAACCCAGACGGAAACGTGTCTCACTGGTCAAGCAAATGAGTAAGCATGTGCAAGGAGAAGTCTGGCAGGCAGTGGGGCAGGCAGGCTGGAAACTCCTCCAGGTCCCTGCAGCAGAGACGGCTGTCAACAGGGCTTGCTTGTCTGAATGTGAGTGGTGAGCCAGCTCTGGCCCTGAACCACTCCTCCCGCAGGGAGAGGAGTTTGGCCCAGCAGTGGCAGCATTTTGGCCGGGCCTTTGCAGACGTGCTGTCATTATTTTGCAGAAGCAGCATCAGGAAAACCTCTGGGGAAGAAAAAGCCAGAGACGTGCTCGGGTTTGGCTCTTCTAAAGGCTACCCCAGTTAACTTCATTTGGTTTATCTCCATGACTCAGAAACGTATGAACAGTAGTCTATTTTTTTTTTTTTTTTTGAATGAGGTCATAAATGGCATCGTGCCAATCTGAGCAAAGGCAATGCTTTCTTTACATTAGCTAGATAGATCGTCTTTCCTTGAAGTGGAAATCATGACTCCCTACATTTATTTCTTGTCCCTGTTTATATGTGAAGAAGTATTTGTTTAGCATTTGGGATATGTCTTTTAACCCAGACTAGTTCTGTTCATAAGTGTATTGTGGCACTATTGGATTTTATGTTGCAAAATTTCCTTTATTAGTTCCTCAGTCCATACCGATGTTATATTATTTTAGAATTGAGAGGGTTGTTCTTCTTTCAAAATATTTATATTGTAAATCTCGTGCTCCCAAATCTAGTGTAGTGTAGCAGTCAAAAGTTCACTTCTCACATGTGCTGATTTGGCAGCAATCAAACCACATAGATGTCAGGAGACCTACTCATTTATTCTGGAGAAGGACAAGATCTCCAGGGGCTATACAACTATACAAACAAGTCTTATTTAAGATTTTTTTCCAGAAATATTTCAACTGCCATGTACTGTGTGTACGTAATTAATATGGAGTCTTTTAATCTTTGAAACCATAGTTTATGTTACTGATTGCACAAATCATCTGAGTTGCGTTGCCACTGTAATAACATTCTGGAAGTTTTTCTCATGGTAAAAGAAAAATGATGACACTGGAAGTGTGATGCTCAGCAACGGCACACTGACCTATCTTATTCAAGCTAAGAAGTAGTTCAATTTGCTTGCAGATTACAAGAATATTGCCTTCTGTACAGAGACTAAAGAAAGTCAAAACACTCAGTGAGCAATTGTTCCTGCATGTCAAATTATACTCTGGGGTAATGGTTGTTGTGGCTTCCAGAGTCCTGTCCATGGCAAAGCTCCTTGGTGTATTTTTGGATTGACACCCATTGCCCACTGTCCCAGCTGAACCTGAGATTTATTGGCCCTGCCTGGGGAGAGGTAGATGGCTTCCCAACTTGCAGTGTGTCAGGAGGGTTGTGTGCTTATGGTTGGGCTTGATTATCTTACCGGTCTTTTCTGTGTGGTGCGCAGAGACTGCCTCGTGCTCTCCCTGCTCAGTAATGCAGAGCAGTAATTTCCCAGGAGCCTGAGGAACTTCTTTTCCCAATGCAATTGCATGTACCTGGATTTACTTCGTCACACACTAAGAGCAGCAGTATTAACCTTCTTCAGAAGTGGTCAGTGCATAACTTGTAGGGAGATGTCTATACATTCCCATAGCATGCTTTGTCCAGTTGTTCAGTGCAACACACTGCACATGTTTGGGTGTTCATCTGAGTTGGCATACCTGACTCGCACTGTCCTGTGGGGAGCATCTTCCTGCAGAGTGGCATAACTGGTGTGTGTGTGGAGATGTCAGTTCTTCCAGCTTTTTCCTGGCTGAGGGTCAAGAGGTCAGTTTGTGTTGGTAGGATTTGGGGTTGCTTTCTGTTTTGTCTTTAAAGTGCACACAACTATATGGTTGTTTTAGGAACTTCTTTTCTGTGTGTATGTGCAAGAGAACTTCCAACCTGGTACAGTCAAGTTAGACCCAAAACATTAGCTCTATTTATCTTCTTTGCACTGTGTTTAACTACAATGACTATTGATGATAAATGATCTTGCCATTACTTAAATGACAAATACAGACACAATTTTACCTGAGAAACTAATGGCAAATGTCTGAATTTTAGGATTTAATGAATGTAAGACCACTTTTGATATTGCAATTCACAGGGACACCATCCTGTTTGGCTCATAAAATCAATATTATAGGTAGGCAAACTTATAAAACATTTGAAGTTCCTTTGGCACAATGATCAAAATATGAATGAAGTTTTTGTTTTTCAGATCCAAAGTCCACATTAGGCTAGCTGGTGTGACAATCACAAGCTTCAAAACCATTTTCACTCTGATTTTATGTGATTGTTTTCTTAGGAGGTGCACGATCTTCTTGCCAAGAAGGAAACACTGAAGGAGGTTCAGGAGAATTACACCTTCCTGGAAAGTGAAATCAAGTCACCCAGAGATGTGCCTGGAGGAGGAAATAGGTGGGAGAGTTAACTGGAAAATGAATCACTGTTCACCTTATTTCCTATTTTGCTGTACATCTCTCTTAAAACTATATTTGAGTAGCCACATCCCAGGTTTTTTGAGTCTTAGAGTAGACAAAGAAAGGTCTGTGCCACCACCCCTCACAACTAATTAGTCCTTTACTTCAGGAAAAAGAGTATGAAGTTTGTAAAGGCATCACTGAAAGAGTATAACATAGCATTTCTTTGTTGTGTTCTTGTCATGTTGTGCTAGACATAATTTTGCCTCCCGACTTCCTACCAGTTCTTCCTTTCTGGAGAGCCCTGTTATTACCCCATCTCATCTCCTAGAGCAGAGCATGGTGTTCCCATGCTCTTGGCTCATTTGTCTGTGTTTATCTCAGAGGTACTCATGAGCCCACGTGGTAGAGCTTGCATCAGACCCCCAGTTTTCTCAGGCTTCCAACTTTCCCCAGTCCAGCAATTTTAATTCCAGTACTATGTGTACTCTCACTCTTACTCTGTGTCATGCTCTGTTTCCCTTCCTTGCTCAGTTAAACAGGTTCTGCTTTGTGGAACCTTTGTTAATACCTGTTCCCTCTGGGGGAAGTTGTTTTGTAAAGCCCAGAAAGGCCCCAGCCAGCAATCTTCCGCGTATTCTTCCGAGCCAACTTTCAGTCCCCTGCATGCTGAATTACCAAGAAATCCTTTGTTTGGGAGGCACAAAGACTCGCCCAAGGCAAAGCAGTCTATGTAGTCTTGCCAACCCAACCTCACCCCATCGTTTCTGAGCTACTCCTGACTGAACTCAAGGAGCCCTTTACCTCTCCAAGTAGACTCTGAGAGTGGGAACCATCACCTGGCACTGCTGAAGCTCATACCCAGCCTCCTAACCCAGGTCCATATCACTTTATTTTGTTCCCTGCACATATAACATTAAAGACAACTGCTTCCTTCTCTTAGAGCAAAGCAAGACAGCCACAAGCACCTGCTGGAAGGGCTGTGCCTGGAAAAAGCAGAGGAAGAACAGTTATGAGAGAAATTACTGAAATAACCATGCCAATTTTCATTCTGTTTTCTCTATCCACTGTTTGCTCAGGTTCCACCTAGCAGTCAGTAGCTGAACTGTGTTGCAGGTTCCCAGAGTAGGCATGAGTTTCACTGGTGTAGCTCTCCTCTTGCTACTCCCTATAGTTCAAAAGTGCATATGCGTGAGATCTGCAAACTAGAGAGGAAGGAAGAGAGTTCACTAACCAGTTGTGGTGCCAAAACCTGCAAAATTAAAGGTCCTTTCGAAGGAATGCGTAACTTGAAGGAAAATGTAAGGGCTGCATATATATCAGTAAACATAGGGCCATCTGATTTCTTTTGATTAGAAAGTCTAGAGAAGCAAAGAGCAAATTCTTAAATATAAACCTGTTTCAGTGATCTGATCTCCCTGTCACAAATGGTGTGTTTTACACTGACATAACTTGTTGATTTCGTGCAGGAGCGCATGGCCTGCTGAATCTTGCTGAGCATTCATTTGTTCGCAGACTTATATCTACATATGTATCTGTATGTGTACATGCATAAAATCATGAAATAAAATAGATAATGTAATGTAGTGTAGCATAACATAATTAACAAGATATTATAAATATAATTTATGTATTCTATAAAGCAATCTCTGCTGGAGCCATTTGCTAGTTGATAAACTAAAGAGCTCCACAGCCATTTTAATCAACGGAGGCTCATCTTTTGCCTTTCTGACTGGAAAATGCACAGATTTATGTGGAAAACAAATTTGAGAGGTTTTGGTTGTGATGTGTCATCCCCAGTACTACTGCGGTCATTAGCTGCCCCCTCTAATGTAGGGAGACTTTGGTCTGCTCCTCTGTTTAATCACAACACATAGTGCAGGCGCTGAGCTTTGTACTCTAAGCAATGGCAGGGTGGGGTGGACATTTTAATATCCTCTTGTTCTATCCAGTATGAAGACTGCAACAAATTTATCTGTATTTTAGATTTTGTAATGTAGTTTAATGCACAATGCTTGTGAATGACATCCATTGCACAAGGAGGGGTTTTGTTAGGTATTAGAATCAGGTTGCCTGTCTCTGTGGATGTTTTCTATGAGCTGGCACTTAGGAGAGCCTTCCTCTGAGCTCAGCTGTGCTCTCACTGACACCTGTATAAACCCAGAAGTAATTTCACTGAAGTTGTTGAAATTGCTCTGGACTTGTACCACCGTAGCTGGAAGCAGGAGGTAATTAAGCTCATTTTGAAATTCTTCAACATACAGCAAACACTCAGCTCTACCCGCCCACACAGACAGAGAGTCATAGGTACATACATGCAGGTGGAGTTTGTAAAATAAATGGCCTGACCAAGTGTATCCGCCCAGATGAAAGCCAGATGCTTGGGAAGGAAACTCTTTTCCTGCCAATGTGGCCTAAAAGCCGCCAGCTTGTATACAGTCAGCCTCAGCTGTGTTGCCATGACCAAAAATAGTGTTCTTGGGAATATTTACAAGGGTGAATACACACACACTTTTTCTTCCTTTGAGGTTTTCAACGGATGCTGCTAAGCTTTGAGTTTTCTAATTAAAAAAAGTCCTACATGTGTCAGTATCATAGGAACTGTGGCACTTTTTTCTGCTATCCTGTTTCATAGTGTAGATCCAGGGAAGTCCTGAGAACGCTAGTTGTTGTATGTATGCAGGGGGTCCCTCTGCCTTTATAGGCACATTGTCTTTAATCACATGTTCCTTAAAAAAGTGCATAAGTTAACTTACCTGTCTCTGATGGATGCCTTCATGTTTTTAATGGCCGTATAGGGCTCTTGGAGTTGCAGTGGCATAGCGCATCAGAAAGGCAATACAAAGGACTGATGCCTTGAGTGGAACAGAGAAATTATGCTTCAGAGAACAGTAACTCTTGCTTGGGTGGCATACTCTCCTCACAAGACATGCAGCTGACACCCTTTTTAGGCTGTTGGAAGAGCCCCCATGTCCTGTCCCATGAGGCAAGGCTGGATGAGGGACACCACCGTGCTTCATCTCCTCCCTTCCCTGAACCTCTTTTGCTGTCCTGACTGCAGCAGCAACTCTCAGTGCCACAGTCAGGAATTCTGCAAGGTCCTCTGAATGACATGAAATGAACTGTGTAATTATTTAACTTCAAGAGAAGGCCAAAGACTTTCTTCTGAAGAACTTAATATGGGGAACTTAGCAATTGCTGTAAGACTGTGGTGGAAGATGTTTGCAAACCCCATGGCCCTGTGGGCTGGCTGTGCTGGCAAATTATCAGGACACTCTAAACCACTGTCTGGTCATTCTTCTAAGGGAGCAGTCCACACAGCTGGCTCCTAGAAACATGTCTAGGTTAAAAAAAAAATGCAGACAAATCCAAATCCCTCTGTGCTCCCAGCAGGATGGATATAAACCAATTCTGGTCCAAAACCTGCATAGCTGTATTATGATAAGCAAGTATATTAGTTAGGACATGGTGCTGTGCTGACTTGGCAAGGTGGCTTCCAGATGGGAACTGGCTTAGGTTCATCTGGCCCAGGGAGCAGGGACTACACGCTCAGCTTTTGTCTGCTCATGCCCATGGTGGCATGCAGAAGAGAATTAGAGTTACAGATTTCAGCCAAAAGCCACAGCCTGGCAGCTTAGGTAGCCTACAAGAACACAAATATCTCATCACAGATATGGACCTGCTCAGATGGCGGGATGTGACAAATAGTCAACCCAGCATGCAGACACATTAGATGGTACAAGCATATTGCTCAGAGCTGAAAACAGGTTTGTTGGTTGTATCGCGATGCAGTATTGCTCAGCTAGGACTGTGTCCAATTTAAAATGAGAAAGAGGCTGGGATATCATTCTCCAGGTTAACATTGATATGACTTGTCCCCATATAAGATCCTGCTCTCATTTATTTAGTAGACAAAGAGACCAGGGTATGCTTTGGTCTGGTTTTAAAGATCGTTTTCTTGACAAACTACTAAGGGGTCTTTTTTTTCCTACAGCACAGAGATGACATCCTCCCAGCTGTCTTCCGAGCCATTGGCCACAGGCTCGATCACTCCAAGCTCCACAGCAGATGGGTCCATGTATTCTTCAGGCATGTCCTTTGTGGGTTTATCTCATCCTGCCTCTGTCACGGGGACCACAGAGATGCCCAGTCTGGCACGATCTTCTGGCCTAACTCAGGCTTCGCAAATGAGCGCCATAGGTAAGCCTCTGGAGACTCGACTGCTTTGTATTTAGGACAGAAAACCACAACCCTTTATTTGTCCATATGCACACAGCATGAGAATATAACCCTATAGCTTGAGAGGAGGCTTTGGTTATATTTCAGCTAATGGAACAGAGCAGCCCGCATCCCACTGTCTGGCTGGGACTGATCATGCCTCCAAATGTGAGAGTGGCAGGCGATGCCTCAGGTGGTAGAGAATGTAACTGTGTTCTCTGGACTAAGTGTTGTTATTTACTTGTGTTTCACAACGGGTATAGCCGCAATAAGGACTCCGTATGTAAAAAGAACCTTTCATTTTCATGCCTTAAGTTATCGTAGGCTTAGCTTTCCCATGTAGAAAAATCTGCAACTGTGCTCCAAGCAGTGTGTAGATGCCTGGAGGAGGTTTGAGGAAAGGTGTGTGTACATGTTCTGAAAGCTGTGACTGGCCCAGAATAAGCTGCTGACCAGTGAGCATCCAGCTCTTCCCTGTTGCAGGGATTGCCTGTTTCCAAATCACAGCCAGGGCTGAGAGCAGCCCCAATGCCAGCACAGGTTCTGCACCCCCTGCCTCCCTCCCTGTGTCATTTTCTCCAGTGTTGCTGGAGACAGAGGGCAGTGACACCAGCGGTCTTGCAGCAAGGTGCTGCTGATGGGGCAAGGGCCCACGCTTTGCACTTGGCCACTGGATCTTTTTGGCTCCCACAGAAAGACATGGCAAGTCCAAGAAGAAATTGGTGCTAGGTGCGGATTTGTCTGAGTGCTGCTCTGTGCGAGGAAGGCTCATGAAAGAAGGACAAATCTGTGACATGCCTCTGCAGTCAAGCAGAGCATATTTGTCCCCATAGATTTTTAAATGCTCTTTAGTTACTTCAACACAGACCAAAGCAACAATGCCAGTCATATCAGGGGGTTTGCTCAACATCCTGCAAAAAAGGGGATGCAGTACAGCTCTTAAAACACAGTTATGACTAGAGTTTCTAGTCAGTGGGCAGTTCTGCTATTTTGGCATTTGGTTTAGACCTGCACAATGATAAAAAAGGAAACGCTGACGTTTTGGGGGAAAGAAAAAAAAATTATGGATTTTTTATTCTTGTGGTACCTAGCTACTGGCCTGTGTGCGTATGCACCCATTTTCCTAACCTTAATAGCTTTGGAATGCGTGGACCAATTTCTCCCTCTGAGGTTGGCATGGGGATAGTGTCCTCAGGGATGAGGTCCTACAGGTTTTCTGAAAATTGATGGTCACGCATTAGAGATATCGTTAGTGCTGCTCTTGAAGGAAAGGTTGATATGTCCTTCCCTCCTTCCCATTTATTAGCCATCAAAGAACCCACATGATGCCAGGGCAGGGCAATGGGGAAGGCAAATGAAGGGAAAAAGTAATTAGAAACCAGGCTTCATTAATTCAGCTGCTCAGCAAACAGCATGTTTGGAAAGGTCGAGATGTTTCATTTGACCTAAACAAAGTGCTTGGACATTCTTCAGTTGAAATGTTTCATTCCTGCCTATTGAACCAAATCAAAACACTTAGCTTTGGTGAAGCACCATAATGAAGAGCTTGGGAGGGACCAGCTGTGGCTTATTCTAGCAGCTCTTGTCTCCCCCAGTGTCGGGAAAGGGTGATGTTCCTTTTCCAAATGTGCAACATTGATCATCTCCAACATATTGATGAATTAAGATGGATTTCACCCCAGGTATTAGAAAACAATGAAAGAGCCCAATCTGTCTGCTATCCAAAAGGAGTGTATGTCCTCCTGCCATAAACAGCTGTCTGAAGGGAAAAAGAGGTTGTGAAAATGTTCTAATGGCTTGGTCTTCTAGGGAAAAGGGGCTGATGTGACCTCTGTGTGTGTGTGTGTACGTGCTCACATTTGTCTGTCTCTCCTCCCAGTTCTGTCTTTAGTTAATGATCCACTTCAAACAAATTTGGGCATGTTTATACATATGATACAGGGTAGATATGTGGAAAGCAGTGGGCCTCTGCTGTTCCACCATTTGGAGTGTGGGCTGGCCGCTAGCCTCAAGTCCTTCCCTCCTGTTCTCCTATGTGTATTGGTGAACAATGAAGCATGTTAGACAGCAGGATTTGTTGATAGACCCCTTCTCCCCTCCACACCATTGCCTGGAAGTTAAACCAGCCCCTAAATGGAAAAACCTGTGATTAAAATCATTGCCCTGATACAGGTACGGTGAGTTTGAAGTCAGAGCCTCGTCTCTTAGGAGAGCTTGCTAAGCACTCCACTACAAATATTGGGGTATAGCTGTCCCTTGCTGTGGCATGACACAGCAAAATGGCACAAAAGCGAGTAAGGGAGAGCCTACAGGGCAAGACTGGTGCCCCAGGGTGAGCTACTTAAGGCAGCTTAATGACTGACGGAGATGGGGTTTCCCTGGAGTTCAGGGTGCCACAGGAGAGGAGACTCTGCCCAAGAGATGCTCTTGTGGAGGCTTCCCCTACAGCATTTTCGCCTGCTGAGTGTTTGTGGAGTACTACCACAGTTTAGACAGTAGTTTCCAAAGGAGCATAAGCGAATTAGTCATTTGATCCCACTGAATTTCAACAGTGTCAGGGCCCCTCCTAGAGGCTCCCCAAAAGTCCCTTTTGAGGATGCCAGATCTTAGCAACAGCAAAAGCAACCATTGGCCTGATCTCAGGAACAGACTGGCTTGTTGACACATCAGTGAAAAGCAGCTTCAACACAGTCTGTTCACCCTGCGGCTGCCAGTTCGGCTGCCACTCTGAGTGTTTGATCTAGCAAAGGCTCCAGCCCAGAAAAACAAAGCCCAGCATTTCTAGTTCCCGGCTTAGGGAACTCATTGCCCCTTGTACTGTTTCTCTGCTACCAAAAGCCCGAAGGCCATTCTTTAATGTTTCCTCCTTTGGTTCATCCTCAACCAAAGTCACACTCCATTAAGCTGTATGCCAGCTGTAGCTTTCTGTTTAGACCACTTGCACTGCAGCGTTTCACCTCCCTGTTACCCCTGCGCTATTACGCTTGCCTGCCACTAACTGCTAGTTTAACACAGGCAGGTGAGCCAGCACCACTGTCCCAGGGCTGGAGCAGTGCTTCCCTGGGTATCCCAAGGGAAAGGATTACAAGTGATGCTGGAAGAGATCGCAAATGATGCTGTGCCATCCCCATGCCATGATGAAATAATGCACAGGGAGAGGGGACTACAGAATTTCTAACACCCTCGTTTTTGTAATTAAAAAAAACTCATATGGAAAAAAGTAACACTGTAGTTGACACTCCCAGGGAGCTGGTGAGGCTAATCTGCATTGCAGTGATGCTGTCTGACCCAGACACTCATCTGAGCGAAGCTGATTTGTGCTCCAGTCGTTTCAGAGCTAAGATGAGCTAAGGGATGCATCTTCCCCCCAAAATTTAGGCTGCCCCACCAGGTCTGATTAGAGATAGATTGCCTGGTGGAGTGAGTCTCATACAATACTCCACATAAAATATTGAAGGAAATCTCAAATGTGTAGTCTGAGAAACAGGCACTGAAAAAGATTTAGTTTGTTGGAGAGACTTTCATGTGAGAGATGAGAGAAGTTTTCCTGGTGAAAGACGGGTTCACTGGGCATGTTCCCTCTCCCTGGTTCTCCCTGCCTTTGCCAGGATGGGGAGTCCTGCATAGTCCCTCTTGAACATTTACATTTGAAAAGAGGAACAAAAAGGAGATTAGGAGGTTATCACTTTCATTTTGTCACTGGAAGGGTGCCTTGATATATTCATTATCCACTCACAGCTGATGCTATGCTGTTTAACAGCACTGAAATTGCAGGATGACAATTATACCACTGATGGCATAATTTATTGGTTTTTCATTACCTAAGGTAATTCCAATGAGGTAATAAATCTACATGTCAGTAAGAAAACACTCAGTTTACCAGCTGTGCTGTATTTTATAGCCATAGGTTTAACACTTTGAGAGGAGCATTTGCTAAGCATTACTTTGCAATTAGAGGCAAAGAGGAGATTAAATGTTCCATTTTTGTTACCAAAAAAACCCAAAAATATTTGTTTCTTATAATTTGTGTTTCTGTTAATATTGCATAACTCGGTGTCTTTGTCTTTTGCTTGCTCATCAGCTCAGCCCAAAGACAGTACTGAAACACTAGACTGGAACTCTGCTCCATCAAGAAACCTTAGCCATTCAGTGATGGTATCAGGACAACGACAGAACAGCTTCAGCTGTTTGTTTACTGACTCAAGGAAGATTGCCCAGCGCCTTGGATGCATGGAGAATCATGAAAGGACACATTCTGCTTATGAGGACTACCAAACGTCTGCATCCAGGTACAGGCAGAGTTGGGGCTTTCCTTCAGGTTATTTTTGTAGGGGAGAGATGGTGTTTGCTGCAGTATCTCCTTTAGAAGAGCTGCGGAACACAAGCAAACCCTTGATAAGACTGAGTCATCATCTGGGAGGATACTGGAGGACATCAAAGGTTTTGAAATGTAAGGATCTCATTGCTTTAGGGACAACTGCTCCCAAATTGGACTGCACCCTCAGAAAGGATAAATCACCCTTCAGTCACCATGTGCCTTTCAACGTTTGTTAATACAAATTCAAAGTACCTCCCTTGTGAAGGTAGTCCATAAAAGGATCAGAAACATGGTACCTCATGGCTGGTTTGGCCTTGTCTTCAACTGATCCCACCTAATTTTGAGTCCGAGAATAGAACTGATCTTGCAGGAGACTTCAGAGGGTCCCACCGTGTGGGCTGCATGAAGCTATTTGAGGTAGTGACAGGCAGCCAAAGGAGTGAACTGGGCTGTATGTGGTTTACACTCACCTAGAAATCACATTAAAAAATAAAGTATTGTCTCCTGGAGAAGCTAGTTGTCCCAAAAAGGCATTTGCCATCTTTAATTTAGCTTCACATATACAAAGGGTGGGAAAGGCCTATCAAAACAGATCATCAGCTGGTTTCAGTTATCTTGAATCTGTCTCCTTCAGAGAAATAACAGCAGTTGACAACTCCAGTTTTAAGGCCAGCTGTCTGCTGCAGACTACTTCCTACTGTGTTGTTCGGTGGAGAGGCCTGCACATGCTTATTGCTAAGGTTGCTTTCACAATACTCAGTCTACGTTTCTCCTTTTAAAATGATACTTAATTGGTGATAGTTCGGCTGCACAAAGCCTTTACCTTTTACCTTTTTGTGATTTTCCACCCGCTATACCCATTCTGGTATCACATGTCCCTGTGATTATCTACTGAAGACAAGCATTTTAGCTCTTTTACTTTTTTTTCCCCACAAATTAGCTCCTAGATCCCTCATAATTTTTGTAGTCTTCTATAATTCCTTGTTATTCAATATTTTTCTGGTGATGAGATGTCCTAAAATGAACCCAGTAGATTTTATTCTGGTCTCATGCCAGCCTAAATCCAGAGTTTCTAGCAGAGCAGTACTTAAAACAAAACAAAGCATCATGGATGAGTTTGCATGTTTGGTGCCTCAGGCCAAGATGTAAGGAGTGGATGAACTCTGTTACCCATATTAGAAGTGGGAGAACTCTCTTTACCTTCATTTACTCCTAGGAGGAATTTCTTATAGTCAGTGAAGCCTGGTCACACCAGGCACTGGTGCATGTGAACGTCAGGATCAGTATTTCCAGCTTCCCCTCTCCACAGCTGCACAAAGGAAATCTTCCACTCCATGCTCCCTACTCCGCAAGGACAGTGCCATAAAATTGTAACAGCCTTTTTTGTTCTGTCAAATTGCAAATGCATCATTGGCTTCCTCCTAGCCTTCTTTCAGCATTATTGCTCTCCATACTTTTCCCTCCAGTGAATGCTATTTCCCCCCTGATAAATTAGTGTATCATTTTCCAAGAGCTACATCTCACTTATTTCCTGCCCATATTTCTAAGCTCTCTAGGGCTCTTTGTATTATTTCTCATGCTCTCATTTGTGTTCCTCTACCCTCTCCTCTCAACTTAATGTTATCTACATATTTTATTAACCAGCTGTTTTATTCCGCCTCACACATCACAAGTGGAGATGCTCCATGAAATGAGAGCTACCCATTGTCCCTATAGGGAACATACGAGATGCAACCCCCTTGTCTATTATTATTCCTTGTTTGCAGTCCTTCAGACGGTTCCTGTGACAGTATTTATGTCTAAGCCAATGGGAGATAATATTTTTAGAGGCACTTTATCAAACGCTTTCCTGACTCCCAGCTCTTTGATGCCTGCTGGTCTCGCTACTCTCATTCATTTTGTAATTCCATCGAATTTATATGCATTCTTCTCATAGATTTAGTCTTTGTAAACCCAGGGTGCTCCTTGCATATGTTTCTGTAAAGAGATCTGTGTAATTCCTGGGACATTATAAGGAAAGCCATGAAAAGATACCTTTGAAAGCCAGCATGAAAGCTCCAGTTGTGTTCAGAGCTCTAAAGCTGTTTCCAAATAATGAGATACGCCATACTGTTTGGCTGGGCTTGAGGAGAATAACTCTAAATAAACATTAGGAGATAAAAGAGATCACCTTCCCCTTTATGCATTTCCTTGTATTGTGTGAATGGTTCTCCAGTGGGGATTGAATCACATCTTGTCTCATACAGAAAGCAAAAGAAGTCATTAGCTCTGCTAATTGTTGAAGATAAAGAGTAAAAGACAGTTTGCTTTGTGTGTGGTTAAACTTGTTAAATGCATAAATTAAGCAATTCTTTTAATTCTCATTTGAGTCATCACTATTATAGTATTCCATGATGCCAGCATATTAGCACTCTTTTATTTTTTTTACTCCACTCAATTTGAATTTAAACTATACCTTTTCTTGTTATACACATTAAATAAATAAAATTACATTATAGTACACAATACCAAATGTTTTAATTTGTTATTGCATTATACAACATCCTTTGAGTGTACACAGTGTGAACACATAATTTAGTAATACTTCTATAGAGAATTGATGAGTAGTATGGCTGGATCTGATTTGTTGTGAAGCCACAATACAAGCATACACAAACTTAGTAGAAATATGTGGGTTTGGCCAACTAGGATATTTTGGTTTTATTGTTTATAATCGAGTTTAATTTACATCCATTTGCTTTTGAGAATGTGTGAATGTTCTTGAAGCACCTTGAAACTTACATGTTTAATTAGATTGTTAACTAATGTTATACTGAGAAATGGTTGGGAGTTGAGCCATCAGGATTTTCAGTGGCATCAGGATTCACTGCATTAGGATTTTCAGCTATCAGCTGTGTGCAAGAAGGGTGATAGTATTGTCACACATGTCCTGGCACTGATGCTTAGAGACAGTCATAGTGTCTGTTCAATGTGAATGTCACCCTAAACCTTTCTTTGACTTTTGTACATGAGCAGTGTTAAATCTACTGTATTTTGGGGTATCTGTTTTGCAGAAAACAAGAAAAATAAAAGCAGATACTTGAAATTTTGTGCATGGCTATTGAAGATCATCAATATCTGTTTTGTACTAAGTGCATGTGCTACATACTAAGGATGAGTTAAGTTAAAGCCCTGATCTGTAAAGCACGTGGGATCTCAGCTGAACCTTGGCATTTCAGGCCTACAGTTGCATACAGCTACTAGGAATGCAATGTTTCACAGCCTTTCACAAAGAGTGAGCTGAGCCTTATCCCAGGACTTTTCCTGTCCTGTCCCTCTAGTATAGTTAAATCTGTTGGCATACAAATAAATAGATTCGTACTTCTGGAGATAAGCCTTTCCTAACGTAATAATAGTATCAATCTGTGACTTTCTTAAAGGCTTAGGAGCTTAGAAAGACTTGAATTCTTGGCATGTTTTATGGTTAAAATGCCTTGTTGCTACCTCTATCAGCTAAGAGAGGAGCAGTTCAAATAGCATCCTAATGGCAGGTCATAGGTCCATGGCTGGTGCACCCCATGCTACTGAGAGCACTGACATTTTTTCCTCCCTCTGCAATGTGCAGTGCTATGTATGTTATAGAAAATGGATTCTGTTCCACCAGAGAATATTAGCACATAGCAGAAGAAATCAGAGCATCAACGCACACTGACCTCTCCCCCATGCACTTTAGCACTTTAGCTCCTGTCTCACAGGACCTAGTCCACTGTTTTGAAAGGTAAACTAACTTGCTAAAAAAATCTTTGAAGCCTTCAGTGAATGTCTCCTTAGAGAAGTTATTCCCTCATTTAAACTCACAAAAGTCTGTTGCTAGCTAGCTGTACAAGTTCTCAGAGAAATCCTGCAGGTCTTACTTTCCCCACCAGCTCCATTCTTCCTGCTACATGTAGGGCTTTGGCATGGGACTAAGAGCTGCGTGTACACTTAAAGTGCAAAACCTGAATGGGTTTGGGGAAAAAGGTGCCTATACATTTGGGATTTTTAAGATTGAGGGTAGGAAGTGCACAGGCTAAGGTCCAAATTCCTGATGAGACATACACATGGATCGTGATATTCATCAATTCAGAGTCTTGTTTGACAGAAAATAATATACTGGAACATGAAGGTACAACCATACATGTTTTATTATAAAGTTCCTTAAAAATAGTTGCTGGTAAAACAGGATTTCCAGTTCAAACAAAGAATCTTATCTTTACTCAGTCCTTTGTTAATTTAGTCATTCTGAATTTCATCACATAAGAGCTATATCCCCAGAAATTCCTCTGACAAAGGGGTCCCCCAAAATCTGTAAGATTATCCAATTATGAATTTAAGAAACATACAGCAAAGATGACTGACTAAAGATAGACGTTTCTGAGGAAAAGGGCAGGAAAGAGTGTGAGGGTGTGTGAGAAAGCTTCACTTTCTTTTATAAGTGAAGCGAGGAGAATTATACCTGCTCTTAAGTTTTGTGGTGAGTGGAATCAAGGTCCCTGGTGTCAGGTGTGGACCTGCTTGCTCTCCTTCCTTTCTGCTTTTCTTCCAGTTCTCACTCTTTTGCTATGTGCATACCCCATGCCTATATGAAAAACTGACATTGATTCTTAAGGAGGTTTTTTTTAGATTTATGTGTGTTAACAAAAAAGGGGCTCTTGACTTAGAGGCTCTGTTTGGGATCTACAGGCAAAGAATAAAGATTGCTGTTAATCCTGTGCTGAGTCAGGGGATGGCTTCTCCCAGGAATAAAAGGGAGATGCCAGAGAGCCATTACCTTGGAAATCCCAACCAGAGCAGGATCATAAAGAACTAGCAGCTCCTCCGAGGCTCTTCTAGGTACTGGGAGTAGTCCACAGAAGGAAGTTTATTTTCATTCCTGGAAGGAGAATTGCATGATGATGCATTCCCATCCCATGCCCATCAAAAGTACTGTGCTCTCTGAGCTGGCACAGGAGAGTGCCCAATTGATCCAGAATCATTTGAGACTGAAGGATGATCAAGCCCATTTACTCTTCTTTATCACTAACAGCTCTTGCTTGATTCACGCTTAGGCATGGTTGAGCCAACCTTGCTGTTTAATCCTTGCAGCTTTGGATCTGACCTTCAGCCAGCTTGGCTGTGAGGCAGTAGATTGCCTGGACGCGAGCTGGCAGCTCTGTGTTGCAGCATCTTCCAACACCCAATTCCCATGTCCTGTCATTTGCTCCTTTACCAGTCCTGTGTGTTGTATCAAAAACTCCTGTCAGCCCCATTTCATGTTCCCAAGTCTCCCTGGCTTCACTAGGTTCAACCTGAGGTCTCGTTTAGGGAAAGTTACACTACCCCTGGACCCTCATTATTCGCTCCTTTATCAACCAAGATTCTGCTGTTTACAATGTTACGTCATAAAATGGCCTTTTAAGACCATTTTAGGATGAGTCTTTCCCCCTCTGCTTTTTTCCCATCCTCCTTGTAGATACATTTTGGCATCCAAAACTTGTCCTTCACTTTCCTTGCACGGATAGAGAGAAATGGGAGATCAGGAAGATCTTTGCCTTCTGTATGGTTTGAAAGCTTTCTGCCATTGACTTAACTGGCTGTACACCCTTCCAGAGAGTAAAAATGTCAGGGATTTCCTTTTGTTGCTGGTGTCATTCTGTTTTGAGAGCCCCATGGAGTCCTAGGCCCCTGCTGGAGCTCTGGGACTGTAGTGATGTATGTAGAAAGCAACTGTGGATTTGAGTCACAGCATTTTACATCTGCATGTACACTGCATGTGTAAATGACGACTTACAAACCGGGGGATCCCAAAGGATCATTCTCTGCATTGGCAGTTTGCAAAGTTTTGAAGCACAGCTAGCCATCCCTTCAGCTGCACTGATACAGCGGCTTGCAGAGACTGCCGAAAAGGCTCAGGTTAAAATAACATCCTCCAAAAACCATTTATGCTGAGTTATTTCGGCGATCCAGCTTAGAGTGTGGTCCTGTGAGCAGGGAGGAAGGAGAAATGAGCTAGACTGGCAGCCAGATGAAAGCTGGCAGCCAGATGAAAGCAAGCAGCCAGAAGAGCAGGAGAGTGAAGGTGAGGTGCCCCTCAGCCTGGCTGTGCAGCCAAAGCTCCTCCGAGGCTCTGCGTCTCCAGTAAGCTCTCTCCAGGTCTCTCCTCGCTGACATGAAGCACAAATAGATCAGAACTGAGTGGGAGGAGGGGCACTCTGGAGTTCCCAAAGTTTGCAGGAAGGCAGAGAGGCACCCAAGTGTTATATTTGGGATGCACATCATCTCTGGCCAGGGAGGGGACAGTTCCCCGCCGCTCTGCTTCCAAATCTATCAATGCCCGCAGCAGCCTGGAGGCAGCCTGGCTGTCGTGAGCAAGTGTGACTCACTGCTGCACCACACAGCTGAATTATTTGGGGGGGGTGGGCAGTATTTGTCCCACTGATGAGGATTTGGTTAAGCAAGCACATAGGCTGTCTGGGCTGTTGGGTCAACCTTTACTATACACACAGAGGTCTATGACTTAAACTTACTGGAACAAGATGAACGTGGCAAGGGCAAAAGCATAACACACACAGAAGACAGGCAAGATACTGCACCAGTGCTAAATAATGAAATTTATTGCAGTAGATGCCACATCAAAAGCTGAATGATTCTTAGACTTCATTCACAACCTGTCTAATAAGACCTATGATGAGTATTACAGTCTGGGACTGAGTGTTTAAAAGTGCTCCCTTGACATGTGTGCTACTTAAAGGAACACTCAAGTAATAAATTTGTTTTCCAGTGCTTAAGGGAGATTGAGTGTTTCCCTGCTCATACAAGAAGTCCCTGAGCTTACTGCAGATGCAAAACAGACCCCGCTTTGCTGTGATTCTGAACTAAGGGAGGGACAAAATCTCAGTCTTGTAGCATGGAGTGTCTCTGAATTAGTTAATAATAAGGTGTTAATAATGAAGATTTGTCTGACTCCAGGAAGGAAAAAACAATGAGAGGCAGGAGGAGAAAGGTATACTGATGGACAGGAGGAATTTTCTGAACTTAGGAAGGGAGTCAGCTACACAACTCCCAATAATCTTACTAAGCTAAATGCCCAAGGCAGCCTTAGAGGTTGTAGCCTATGTAAATTTAGACAAAACCAAGTTCAAATGGTATACTGATGACTTTTTGCCCCACAAAGAATCTTTTAATTTCTGATGGTAATGGATGCTGCCTAAGTGTGAAAGAGAAATAGAATATACTGATTTTAATGCAAATGGATTTTTTTCAGATGAAAGGCACTGCATAAAAAGTAGAATGGCAGTGCTGTAAATATTCTGCTTGTGGTACATTTACTTACCATTAATTACTGACATCTAGGCTAGTTGTTATAAGGAAATATGTGTATTTTTTCAATTAAGCAATGCTTTTTCACTTTCAAATCAATTTCTGTTCTTTCAGTGCTATTGGAAATTTGAAAATTGCTGAAGTTGATCCAGGTGGTCATTTTGTAAAGATCCTGAACTGTGCCCCTGGAAAAGAGGAAAGCATTGGGGGTTATCTCTTGAAGCAGGATGTCCAAGGTCAACCAGTGGCTGTATTCCGGTTTCCTCCTGAGACCAGGATGCAGCCCAGCTCCACCATGACAGTGAGTGTGGGGGGTTTGAGTGCCTTTTCTCAGCTGGCAGAGTAGGGTACACTCTTAGCCTGATGGTATAGAGTCAAACTTAAGCCTGTATTTTCAGGAAGGCTAACACTCACAAATAATGATGAATTCAGAAGAAGCTACTAACGTCCATCATCAGTACAAGCTTCGCATTTGCGTGACGTCCAGCATTTCATGTTGCCCAGCAATGGGAAGCTATCCTGGAAAGTCCTTGTTTGATACATTCCTTTTTCCAACCATTGCTCCCATAAAAAGCTCCTCATACTGTCAGAATATTGAGTTGTGCCAGTGTTTGCCAACACAGGGTGTGAACCTTGGACTGGAAACCCACAAATAACAGAACTGGAAAGGAAATTAATTTTATGTGTTGCTACTGAAGCAATTAAGATGGTTTTGTGTATGGTCTGAAGTATCACTATAGTAGGGTCTCAACTGAAAATAAAAAGAAAAGCGATGTTGCTTTCCAGACTGTGCCCACTATCTGAGGACAGCTGTTATCCAGCAGAGAAAGCCATAAACCACTGTTCTGGCCATGGAGCTCTGTTCCTGGCTTTGCACTGGATGACTTTAGGCAAAATGATGACATACTGTGTCTTAGTTTCCTATTCTGTGCTCTCCTTTGATGTCATGCAGAACTATATGTTAAAAATTCAGTGCATGGGCTGCTGCTCTTCAAAAATTACTTTCCCTCCAGCTAGTTCAGATGTATCTTTTTGCCACTTTGAATAAGAGTTAGAGGTAGGTAGGATCTAAGATGCAAAGAGTCAGATGATTTCATCATACCTCAGAAAAGCTTTAAATAGAAAACAACAAATATATGCATCTGATATCCATGGTAATGAAAAAGGCTTGAACGTGTGAACTGGATGTGACCAAGGCTCAGTTGTAGGTGCACCTGAGGAACATCTGCTCGTGTCTGCACACGGCCTCCAGCAACCTCTGGGATGTACCCACACCCAGAGCGGGCACAGCCTTTGCTGTACTAGGTAAAGGTGCTGACTGGTTGGCTGGCTACAAGATGCCTCGCAGATCTCCCCAGAAATGTTTTCCTCTTAGTTGGCTTTGACACACCAGACATTCCCACCCACACCAAAAGTAGTCCTTTCTGAAGTGCTCTGATCAGTGCTGAAGTCATTGACAAGGTTGCTGTTCCCATTATCATTAAAGGGCTCTTGGGTGAACAACTGACTGAGGTAGAAGGTCCACCACAGCTTCCATTTCAGCATACGCAAGCAGAAAACTTCTGCTGGTTTATTCATTTCAAAGGATCGTATTCAGGCTGCCAACTCTTGCATCTAAAAGTCGTGTACAGTAGTGTCTGTGTCAGTCAGCTAGGGAGAACTTCCAGGCCCCAGCTCCCTGTGAGAGCAACACAAGGCAAAATGCTCATTAGATGCCAGTGTAGATGGTTGGAATATGGCCTGAAGCCTCTTTTACCACCTGCGCTTTTTTCTGTTTCTGAGATGAAAATTGAAGCCTCGCAGAATAAAAGGAGGCAAAGTCCGTGTTCATCACCAAGCTCAATGCAGGTCAATGCATGCCTGCATGTGCCCTCTTACAAGAAAGCTGGAAATTCAAGCTGGCAGGGGCCCAGAAGAGCCACAATCAATATTGTCTGTGTGTGAAAAAGCCACAAATACACCTTGGCAGAGTGCTGTATGGTGAGCACTTTTGGAAGAGAGCATTTTATTTTTTTCAAGATACTTGGCTTTTAAAATTCAATGAGAATTGTTTTGGCTCCCAGGAAGTGGTTGAAGCCATTTTCTCACAGATGGCAAATGCCAAATCCTTTAGGAACACCGTTTGCAAAAGCAGGTTGTGGTTATCTTATGTAAGAGAAATGTTTGCGTAACGGGTCCTTTTGCTACTGCGTTAAATAAAGGTCACAGATAATTGTGTTCACTTTATAAAACACAATATTGTTAAATCTTTTGTATAAGGATAGAAGTACAAAAATTTTCTAGTTTCCTGTAGAGACAGCTTCTCCCTGAACAGAGGGAATCCAGAATCAAGCAGAGACTGGAATTTTAAAGCTAATATCACAGATCTCTTCCAATGCCTGTGGTAATTCAGAAAATAAAAGAAACTGCCTATTATTAGTCTTACTCTCAGCAAGCCAAACCAAAAAGCCCAGGATTTACTATCACACCTTGAAAAATGTGCCTTTGCTAATCTGTTAATCCACAGGAGAGGTACTTTGAAATAATCACTATAACTAAGCTGCGAGTCTTGAAATATAGTTTGTTCAGCTTTGATTTCACAGATCAAGTAGTGATCAGTGTTACAAAAATCAAAAAGGAACAGGAAAACCTGATGTTTTTACTGAGTTCTTATATTGTATAAATGTCCAGGAGCCATTTTGTCTTTAATCTAATGGCTGCTTCATGTTTGCAGGTTTGGGCAGCAGATGCTACAGTGCTTCACAAACACCCCTCAGATTTTCTTTGGAAGGACCTGGAGAGATTTAGGACAACCCTTGACTGTGCTACCATTCTCTGTGAGCCTAGCGGTCAAGTGAGTGCCCCGAGCAAAATCACCGTGCTTCCTTACCCAGACAGCTCTATTGCTGGACTTCCTTCAGAGATTTAGGATCATATTGTTAAAGTCCTTGTAGAATCAAGCACAAGCAATCCAAACACAGCAAAGCTGTGATCTCTCTCTGTTAACCTTGTTTCAGTGTGGATGTTAATTATTAGGATCTGAAGGACTGAAGAAAAACAGTAGATTGATGACACCACTGGTTGAGTGAAAGCCAACATCCTCACAGCAGTTGAAGCAGGGGCTCCACAAGTATGAATTGCCAGCCCACTGTCCTCTTCCACTGTGTTTCAGCCATGAAAGATCCAGCTATGCCCTGGGCTATTCAGCCTGTGGCTGCCCATTAGTAACTGCCATTGGATTGGCAACTGTGTTGAATATTTTTAGGCAAACTTGTATTGGCTTGGGGATGAGAAAGGCCCCAAGACCATTTTTTACCCTATGGCTGTCCAGTGGCAACTATGGTTTTGGTCATTTTTAGCTAGACAAACTCCAACTAGTGACAATATGGAAAAGACCTGTGATTTTCACAAACAGTGTAAGTAATACAGCTTCCCTGAGGTAGCATAATTTACACCTTGCAAACTGCTAAGTGAACGTTGACTTTTGGTCTCACCTTTTCACATTTACTCCTTTTCTAGCTCAGTTTGGCCATCAATGCCAGGGAATCAGAGGCTGAAAGGGAACTTGAGATGTGATTACTTCTGCCAGGACTGCTCCTAGCTATGGCTTGCCTAGGTAGTTCTGGAAGACCTTTAGTAACAGAGTCCACCATGTCCCCAGGCAATCTGCTTTAGTGCCTCACTCTCTGTATGCTTAGAAAAGCTTTCCTAGTGCCTAAACTGGACCTTTTCTGCCTCAGTGTTAGTCTTTTTCTTCTTGTCCTATCCACTGTGGACACGGAGAACAGATAGTTTTTCTTCCTTCACCAGCCTTTGATGTACTTGCAGAATTGTCATGTCCTCTTTTCTCTCCTTGTCTAGTTTACTTAATTGGAGCAGTGGAATTTCAAGGCTCTTAGATGAAGAGTCTACCCTAAATATATTTAAAGACTGGAAATGGATTTTAAAGACCAAAGAAAAAATGCTGGAATTTGGTGGCTGCAGTTAGTACTTATCTTTCAAATGATAAATAACTCAGAAATACATTGGAGCATCTACCCTTTCAGCCCTTCCTAGTTTGTTTACAACAAACAATTATCTTGACAAAAACATGTAGAATATAAATAAGCAGTGATATGCTGGGTTTTCTTTTTTTCAGGCTGTGGCTTGGTACACTCCTCTCTACTGGAACAGAAGGCAAAGATGGGTGGCAAAAGAGAAAAGTGAAAAATTTGAGCACATTGTTATACCAACTTTGTCAACAACAAAGCAAAAAGAGGGATGGGAAAATGAACAGGAATTTAAAATAACTGATACAGAGTGGCAGAAGGCTGACCCATGGCAAACAAGAAAAAAAAGACAGAGCTTCATTAAAAGGTATCTGACATTCATTGTGTCTACTCTGTTATTGTAGCATTGTGCCAGACTGGCTCTGTAAGTGAACGCTTTTAAATTAGCATCTTGGTAAGCAATTTTTGTAAAGCTTTGGAATTTTGAAAATAATAATTAATCTTAACCTTCAAACAGGAATCCAGCCCAAAACTCCTGATAGGAGTGCGTTCATTGTCAGTCAAGACTAAGTGGAAAGTAAAATCCAAGTAAAATTCTTCTTAAAATGTGGTTTTATTATTACATATTATCCTTTGAACCCCAAGTGTTTGGATGGCACCATTTGGAGACCACAACTTGGAAAGCTTTCGGTCAAAAAATGTTGATGTTCACAGAACTATTTGCCTTCGTCTTCAGAAGGGTGGGCCTGAACTTGGTCATCTTGCAGCTATGAGAAAGTGTGGTTCATTGGTCTCACTGCGGACAGTTTAGTTTGGGCACCCAGGCCTCAGTCAGGAACGCCTGAGATGAGCCATTCACCATTTTGAATAAGAAACGCAATATTGGTGGTTTTTTCCAAGTCCTTTGCAGAATATTGGTTCCAGGAGCTTTTGATCCAGGTTCACAACAGAAAAACATGTATTTCAAAAATAAAGGATTGGCCAATCTGGATATATTTTCACAAAAAAATTGGGTGACCGTCTTATGTTTGGGGTAATTGCTCTTCTCTAAATTTCTTCTCCAGATTGTGGCTGGAGATGTTCAGAAGATGAACAGTTTCCAGCATAGGTTAAACTGGCTATTCTTCGCAAGCTTTGTTCTTAAAAATGGCTAAATGTCTTTTGCTCGAACTCTCCAAAGAAACTAAGTTAGAAGCAGGGAGGAATTTTGTAAAAATTCAGTGCGAAGTGTTCAAGTCTGGCAGAATTATAACCAAAGGCAAACGGTAAATTATAATGTGATATGTCAAAAAATATAGAAGTTGCAGTTCTTCCACCTACAACTAAATGCAGAATGTGTCAAATATGTGTGCTGTTTGTTAGGTATATCGCATAAATTTAATGTATGTGTGCAGTAAACACAGTAAATCTATGCAAAATACAACAATAAATATGCTAATGCAATACAATAAATAACGCAGTAACAGATAAAATATACATACTTCTTATATCCTGTGCACATACATGCATGTGCAAAATGTGTGAAATACACACAGTAAACTTAATTGAATTTCTGTTTACAGGGAAAAAAATATCTCTGCATCCCTTTTCCTTAATCAGAGTGCCTGGTGCCAAAGTCCAAACTCTCCCACACACCCTCACTTTTCTCTGGTTAGACCACTAACCATGGGGAATGATGGCAGCAGCGTGTGCAGGCAGTCCCGGTGTCAGTCATCGAGGCCTGACCCCATGCCAGGTGAGTTCAACAGCGGATGTGGTATGTGCTGCAGCATGCACAGCAGCAACAGGGGGGATTTTCTTACACAAATAGCTTAAGACTTAAAATGCATGTATGTTACCACCTCTTCTATAGCAGTGGTCTCCAAACTTTTTCAATTGTGCACCCGTATCAGTGAAAAATTTTTGAACACACACTCCCAATATATGTACATTTATTTATTTGGAAATTATATATATTTACTACTGCAATAACGTATTATGTACATTATAAAATATACACATAAACTGGAATTTAAAAGGATGAGATAAAGATAAAAAAAATACTATTTCTGAAGTATTTTTAAATTTAATTTTATTTATTAATATTACAAAAATATTTTCTTCACGCATCCCAACAGATTGTCTTGCACTCCCCCCCCGGAAGACCACTGCTCTATAGAGCTGCATATGTCAGTAAGATGTGAGGAGGCTGTTGTTACTAATACTGATGTGTTTCGGAAATGAAACAAAATATTATGAATCAGTAAGAGAAACAGGCTCTTATATTGGCTGTGAATTGTTAATTAGGCAGTGGTGAGAAAGTCAGTGTGTACTTTGAGTACGTCAAACCCAGAAAGTTGTTGACACACTGGGAAGAGTTCAGGGGAGGATGACAGAGTAAAAAAGCATCTGAAGAGTTTGATTCATGAAGATTAAAAAGAGCTAAATATATGTTGCACAAGAAAGGCGATCGTCGTGCAAGGGGGTTCAAGCATCACAGCAAGAGGAAACTGTCTTAGATGCAGGAAACAGAACTAGAAGAAATAGGACCAAGTGAAACACAGGAAGGCTTAGGTTGAATATGTAAATAAAAAGGAGTTTTAATGATCTATAGTACAGTCTTCCAGTTGTGCTTATTGCTCCACGTAGTATTTTAAGCCACTGGCAAGTTTTAAGTGCTCGACTGCCTTTAATTTTAAAGGAACTAGGAATGCAGCTCCTGAAGACAGCTTTGTAATACTCATTCTTTCTTTAGTGAACATTTAAAACCAGACTGGTCAAATTATTTGAATATACTAAGGAGGTCAACCTGTGACGGGTGTGGGTAGGTGACTGTGCAGTTGTCAGGAGTTTTTTCCCCATTTCTAGGAGTGTAGTAGGCCTAGGAAAAGCCTTTCAGCTTGAGCCAGGAAAGCATTTATGCACCTGCTTAGCTTTACACACCCAAATAGCCTGCAGCCAAGGAGGACTGTCAGGAAGATCCTTCTCAGCTGTTAAATCCAGGCAAAGCAGATTAAAACCTAATGGAGTCAGTTGTAAGAGACCTAATTTCATGGTTTGTTTCCTGCTCTGTCTTAATCACTGGTGGCATCAGCTACCAGGTGTCTATTTTGTGTAACCCTGGTTGTCTCATTTGCTAAAACTCAGTCTGTCTTGTTCTGTGTTGCTCTGGTCTTCTGCAGAGCTGGGTCCCCCATAGCTGTTCTGCTAGTTTCCTCGGCAGGGAAAAGCTAGGGACAGAGAGGGAATTGGCACCTGCCACCTGGGGGTGCTGGTGGCATCCGAGGTTGTGTTCAGGTGAGCAAATGCTGTGGACAAATAGGAGCAGATCTGTAGAGCAGACCCCTTGATGCCCTGTAGACCTGGCATCCACCGTGTACACATGTCAAGGGTGATTTACTTTGTCCCGGCTCTAGGCTGGTACAACAGGCCGTGAGGGGGCACCTACCCCTGTATGCCTTAGGTCCTTTGTGGGTATGAAACTTCCCTGGGTGCTGTGTAGCCCACTCATACTCACCACTGGACTGCACAACCACTGGTGTGACTCTGGAGGACATCTTCTGGCTCGGTTTTGTTCAAGGGGAAGCCAGCTTGTGCTCTTGATAGTGCTCTATGATGTGAACCTGAGCACAGTAAGTGGGGGGAGTGGCAACTCCACTCCACGGGTATGCTCCTCTTCGGACCCTAAGAGCTATAGACACATGCAGGACATACCCCAGTACTTCTCCCCAAGCCAAAGGCAGTTTGCTGGCAGGGCGTGGGTGAGCTGCATGCAGTCCTATTTGCTACGTTCCGACCTTCTGTCACATCTCCGCAGATGGAGGTCAGTGCTCTTTCCACGAGCTACATTTTGTTTCCAGATTTTTTTGCTTGCAACTGTTGAAACTAAAAGCTTTTTCCATCAAGTCAGAAATATGAAACCAAAACAAAACACCTCTGAGACTGTAATGCAATCACGTTGGTCCAGGACACAGGCCTGCAGGTGGAGAGAGACGGCCTGCCTGCGGATTCATTTCCTGAGTGTGGGAACTCTGAAGGCAGAACTCAAAGCAAGGTGGTCTGTCATGCATTAAATATATTTGATTTCTGTATGTTTTCACATGCAACCTACATACCTTCAGTCTCAGATCTCTGCAAAAGATAATTCAGCTTTATTTACTTATGGTTCATTTTCAGTTCTTTTTACTACTGAATTATGAAATTATTCCTCTTAATACTGCCAGGAAAGTTAATAATATCCAAGATCTCAGATTAAAAATTAAATAAGGGTATAACCATTATTTTCCTCTGATAAATATTCATGTGTAGTACATATTACTGCTGGATTTTTCCAAAAATTAATATATTGAGAGATGTAAGCATAACTCTTATTTTATTACAACACAAAAATTACAAGTGCTTTGGGCAGATTTATACAAGTATGCTGCTAGACATTATAACTGATGGTGGTGGAATGATGATTTTCAAATATATGACAGAATGATGATTTTGAAATGTATGACTACTTTCTTTTTTCCTTTTATATTTTTCTTTCCTTGCTTAAAAATTTTTAACTAGCAGGCTTATAACTGACATGAACAAACTGGTGTCCACAGTAATATGCATAAATGCAGTCTTGCTTAGGTCCTGGTCCAAGAAAGCTTCCCTATTCAGTAAGGACTCTTCAACTTGTTTATAAATGCTTCATAATATCAGAGACTTAACAGAAATCAGTACTGTTAACTTCTTTGTTTTCTCCTGCAAACACACTTTTAATCACTATTATCTTTAAATAGGGATAGTTATTTTCCTAATGCTATAACACAGCAAAGTTAGGTCAATGCCTTTGAATTGAATTAGTGATTCAAAGTATTTTTGCATTTTCCTCTTAGATACTTAATTTTGCTTTTCAAAATCAGTTTAGCATATGCTCCTATTTCAGAAGTACAAAGGCTCACTCAAAACTACAAAGAGATGGGCTTCACAGATGATACTGTTTGATGGCATTTGCTTATTAGCTTAAAGTATTTAGTTTCTCATACATCTGTTGTATCCTTTCTAGCTCCTAGCTCTCCTCTGTAATAATCAAACGTTATCTTTTAAGTCTCTTTTTGGGGGATGTTAATAGCAGCGGTCCACAATATTCCAGTACAGAACAAAGTTTGTTTAGTGGCATGATGGTGTTTTGAGAACTGTTTGCCTCTCCTCTCCACATGCAGCTCAGCATTTTACCTTTCTAGCTGCTACAGAACAGGATTTTCGCTACATGGTTCCGGTGACTCTTGTGGCTTTACTCTTGAGTCATTGCAGTTGATAAGATGATGGTAGAGTATGTGTTGGCTGTTCCTTTCAGCCCATACACATCCATATGAAATTTTAACTGGCACCTGTTTGTCCACTTTGCCTTCTGAGTCCCTCCTGAAGCTCTTCTGAACAGTTTTCTTTGGCACTGACAACAAAAGACCTCACAAGTTATCTACAAATGGTTTCACTTCATTTCTCACTATCTTTAATTTATAGTCTCTTTTATTAATTGTTGAACTGTCTGGTTTCCTCTTCACCCAAGTAGCCCCATTTTCTTCTCAGACTGAGAGATAAGAGGGGAAAAGCTGCTACTGCCACAGGTCACAAAGTTCGAGCTGAGCTCCTACCTCCCATTTTCCTCAGAAATGCATCACTCTGGTGACGGTGGGGTTTTTTTGTTGATGAATTTCACCCTGAATCAAATGCTCAGCTGTGAATTTTGCAAGGAGTTTAAAAATAACCATGGAGCGTATTGTGAAGTAAGCACTTTGAAGGCTCAGCCAAAACCAGCGAGTTTTGTCAATCAGAATGTTTCCCCGTTGCTTAGAAATGCTAATTAAGCTTTCAGTGGCAAATTGAACCTGCAGACAAGGAACATATTTAGCACGCATTTTCAGTGAAAAGGAGCCAATTCCTACCACTGTCTTCTCTAGCAAGTGGGTCAAGCCTGCTAGCTTTCTGTTCTTTGCACTGGTTCTCATGGTCTTTGTCCCAGAAACTGAGAGTTGAGTGAGATGAGATGCACTAATATCATGACACATTAGCTCTCTTAACTTGTCCCAAGGACTTCCATAGTCTACAGGACTGCCCATGTAACTTCCAGTTAGCAGTGAGAAATGTTTGCAGATTCATCTGTTTTGTCTTAGGACGCTGACATATTATGGGCAAGACTAAGAAGTAATATTGGCCGTTATAAATGATGTTGTACAAACACACCAATGCACTTTTTGATTAGGAAGAGGTGAAACAAGTTATTACAGTGATATCCCATGGTAAGAAACTTAAGTCAGCTGCTTTCTCCAGTAGATAGTTGACCAATGTGGATCAATGAACTGTTCCTATCATTACTAAGACACAAAGCAAAGCATCTCAGCTTGCTCAACACAGTGTCATTCACTCTGGCTGACAGTCAAGTGCCCCAGTAGTCTGTACCTTTGAGTGCATTTATGTGCCCTCTACCAGCTTAAGTTCTTCTGTAGCCTTCAAAACCTTAAAATAACTTTTCAGTTTCTCACTGAGTGCAGATTAGTTATCTGGAATTGCAAGGTTCTGCAGTGCTGAGGAAGGGGATGGTCCAGTAAAGGAGATCACTCTGGTGACAGAAAGCTATCAAAATACTCTGGCTTTGTTTATTAGGTACCAAATGCTGTACCATCATCTTATGAGAAACACAGTAATTCTGGTTTCTTTATCACTGTTTTCTCAGCTGTGATATCTTATGACCTGACACTGTGTTTCCCTACCTACCAGGCAGGATGCCAGTCTGTCAAAATTATTTCCTTATCTGTTTGTTGTTTACTGCTTAAAAACCACTGATAGAATGTGCATTTGTGTATTTTTGGGGCTCCAGGAAAAAAAAAAACACAGCAGGTTATTTTGACCTAGAATTCTGGAGAAGGGAAAAACTTGGGAAAATCAAGGGGATAAATAGTAATTCTCTGTGGCGAAATACAGAAATTGTGAAAGGAATTAAAGATTATTGCCTGTGTCTTCAAATAATATAAACCAGCACAGCTCTTTCAATTCACCTTCTTCCATCATGGTCAAATAAATTACATTATGAATACTTCAGTGGCATTGAAAACAAATCGAAGATTTATCCATGGTTTTGTTGATAAAGCGAGGAGGCGGCATTCAATAAGAGGCTTTCTTAAGACTTTAGGAAACCCAAATATCTCCACCACTTTTGATGTGGGCGACCAGAGGTGACAATGGGGTGTGTGTAGCAGGCTGTCCTGTGAACAGCCTCAGAAAGTCACTTGCTGACTTGCTTGGTGTTCGTTAGCATCACTTACCAGACAAAATGTCGTCACCATGCTGAGATGTGCTAACGCATTTGGCACTTGCAAACTCCGGTTGCCACTGAGAGGAAAATCTGGAGAGCTGCAGTGCCTTTGAGATGTGAACACTTCTAAGCACACAAGTGTCCTGGAAATATCAGCAGAGCTGTCTGAATGAAAAGTACATTTATTGCCCTTTGCTTCTCTTGCAAGCTGATCGCTATGGGGAAACTGTGGCTGCAAGTGTCAGGTTGGCCTGTGAAAAAGCAATTCTCTCCCAGATAATTTTGGCAGAACAACCTGACCTTCAAGAAACCATGACTAAGGATGGCCTTTTATCTTCTTGTCGCCCATTACAGCATAGAGTCTGTGACCGAGTCATATAATGGAGTGATAAAATGAAGTCCAGAGATTCACTTCTGAAAATTGCTCTCATGTAATAACAATACCCAGCACTTATGAAATCTCCAGGTGAACTTGCTTAAAGGTGATGTTCATGCTAGTAGAAATGTGGAGTCATTTAAAAGCTGATTCTATGGTAAAAGTATGTCCAGGGCTGAGGTTTGAACACAGCTCAAGGAACTGACAGAAATCGAGGGTCAAGGAGTGAAAAAGCTTGTTCCCTCCCTGCTAGGAATTGATGGAGAACTGCAGGCAGTGATGAAAACAGGGAGCCAAAGACATGATGATTTTTGCAGTGAGACTTGTGGAGATGGTATAAGGCAGATAATCTGAGAGCATCAATTAGAGGGAAAGTGACAGTGAGGAGGAAAATGACGTGATCTCCATCCAGAGACTGCTAAGCGTTAAGTACATGCTGTTCATGGACAGCCAGCACAACAGTGACTTTGGCCAACCAGTGCTTGCTGAAATCCAATTCAACCAGAAGTCTGCAGGAGAAAGTTTGATCCTTTCAAGTAAAGGTATCTTAGTGACAGCTAGTGACCTTGCATGTGGTTGTATATTTATCCCAATTTAGCTTTTATTTAAAATGTTCTTCCATAAAGTCAGAAGAAACAGAGAGTTTTTGTTGTTAGCGTGCTTGTTTCCTAAACTGACTTTCTTTTTAAAGTAGGTATGTGGAAATAATGAGTGTTATCTTCAACAGGCACTCTGTATGCAGGAAGTAGCCGGAAGAAAAATCCTTCAGTTCCCAGCTGCGGGAGTGGGGAAGGCAGAAGGCGGCCTACTCAGTCAGCAGGGGTGAGTTGAGTTGCTACAATACAGTTTTCAAAATAAACAAACAAAAACCCAAAGAAAATAACAGCAGAGTTTAAAAAAACCCCACAATTCAGAATACAAGAATTTCTTTATTTTGTTGGAAATTCATTTAGTCTTCTTTCTGTGAGAAAGACCTATGCCAGGCCACAAATACAAAGCATTTGGATTCAGGCATTGCAGCTTGATAATAGCTACACACATCTAAGTCGAGAGAACTTTATGTTTGCATCTTAGGTTTGCTTTAAATTGGAATCTCTTTACACTGTTCCTTTTAGGAGAAAGAAGGTTTAAGTGCACACCCAGATATATTTTTTTTTATCCATTGGAAGACTCTGTTTCTTGCACTACCCTACCTAAAGACCTAGAATCTGGTGTCAGTAAGGAAGCCCTCACATGTAAATATGTAGACCCTCTAGCTTGAGTTGTTGCAAGTTCCTCTTTCAAACTTCTTGATTTCTAGACTTTTCCTGAGGAGTTGGTTGTTTGATTTTACTTAATATCAGTTGCATGATTCATTGTAACACAGAATATTTTCTCTATATTTGTATTTGTACTACAAAATATTATTAGATATGCAGATGTTGGAAATGTCTTGCGACATGTTAAATATCATTCTAATTTCCTATCTCTACTTCTTAGGTTCTGTTACAAAAGCTATAAGAATTGATGAATTTTGTCCATCAATCAACTTATATATACAACTTATGATTATTGCCATAATTATTAAATTGTGCAATATATATTGATGCTACTTACAATGGTTAATGTTCTCCAAAGTGTTATACACATTTATATATATACGTATAAGTATATATAATATATATGTATAAGAAGAAAAAGAATAGTCAGCCTGTCTACATCAGATAGAAATAAAGAAAAAAAGAAACTGGAGGATTATTGCTTGTGCCTATCTGCTCACTGTATACGTGAAGTGGGGCTCTTTGCCCAGGTACAGACTTAAAACTGTAGCACTAATGTATTTATTTGTTTGCATTATGTAAAATGATAGTAATAACACGTACCTCCTAGGGGCAGTGTGAGTCAGCAGTGTTTGTAAAAAAGCTTTTCTGTCTTTAGGTAAGAGGCACTTCAGAAGTGCAACAAATTAGTGTTTTTCTCAGTGACACTAGATTAAATGCTTTTTGATTAAGAATCCCCCAGTTCCTGAGAAACTTGCTGAATTAAAATTACCTGAACACTCAAGAAGACCATGACCAAGTAACTTGCTTTCTAATCTCTGGGTTTGCTACATGATGGTCAGGGTTTAGAGGAACTATTGCAATAGCCAAAGACAACTATGTGACATTTTACAGCTTTATGGGGAGGAAGCCCTTAGCACTATGGGCTTGGTGCCAGTTCACACCGTGAAAATTTCACGGCTCAGAAAAGAGCTCATCCTGTGACCTGTAATCTTATCAGCAGTAACTAACTCTGTGCACACTGTTCTCTCAGAGCAAATGGAAACAAGGATGTTTATTTTCAGCAAAAGAGATTTAAAAGAATACTTTAGATTACAGTAAGTTAAGTTTGGCTGGACACCAACGTAGCTGACTTGTAGCAATTCATTAAACCCTGATGTCGCAGCTGTGCTGCAGAGCCCTAAAAACGTATCTGCTTCACAGCCAAGTCAAGCTTTCATTCAGATATTCCTTACAAAATCCTTTTACCTGATAGAGTTATGCTTTCAGTCAAGCGAGATTGTCAAGAGCACTAGCTTAAATCCCAAGAGAAGCCCTCATTTGGGCTGGCCACTTGCCCGTTTTGCCAAGAAGAGGTGTCCAAACCAGCTGAGACAGAGATGCAGATCTGTAAGTTCTCGCACAGAGTAAGAAATAACTGAGCAGCTCAGTTTACTGCAGCTTAAAAGACTGTGGGACGTGCTTCTGAAAGTGAGATGCATACAGCACCCGTGAAGACACAGTAACTCAAGTGTAGCTTTGCAGTGTGCCTTCTAATGCACAAGCAAACCCACATGCCAATTGCCTTATCAAATAAAGGTAATTTTATATATTTTACTGCTGCTGATTGTTGCAGACACTTGTTAATGATTTTCCCAAACACTATATGCATTTGTAGAGCTGTAACAATGATGATTATTAAGACAACATTTGGGTGTAAGGTCTTTTGACTCACTATGATCTTATGTTCTCACAGAAACAGTCATAATGCTCATGTAGTCCTAACTTCTCAGTCACAAAACCACATAGTAGGCAGGAGATTCTGAGAGACACCAGAGACTGATGACTCAGAAGGTTTGATCCCATATAAAGGTAGTTTCAATGTGGGAAATTGGAATAGGTAAAATTAAATCACTGAATGCATAGTATATGGACAGTCTTATTCCAACCTAGAACGCCCTTTTTCTGGCTTAATCTGTTTCACTTTCAAAATAATATATACTAAACAAGAAAAAACCAAAAGCCTTTTCTTTTGAATGGAGTATCTACAGAGGTAGTTAAATCCCTGTGACCTCAGTGGTATAACTATACTAGTAAGTTTTCCCATACAGACGACCTTAATAAACACCTTCACAAAGTATCCTATAGACAACATGTCCTCTACTGTATATTAATTGTAGAGGAATATCTGTGAGTATGAACTGAGCTCAGATAACTTAATAATGACATTAAGCTCCTGGTTTCCCAATGAAATGCATCTCAGATTGGTACTGAATGGCTATCTGATATTGAGAGGAACTGTGAGCTTCCTTCCAATTCCCAATGGACAGTGTTTGCTAACACAATAAATGGGTTTCCTTCGTTTGCTATCTTAGCAGACAAGCAAAAACTGGAGTAGGAAAGGACTAACATCTGGCCCCTCTGGCTCCAGGAGGAGGCATTTCTGAGGCAAGATGGAAGTACCGTGTTAGGATGGAGTGAGGAAGCTTGCAATGATTGTAAGCTTTAAAAATTCATTTAGAAAAAAATGCACGTGAGGATCCCATCTGCCTCCCCTGTTCAGCCCATCTCAGAGAGATGTTCGCATCTTAATATGTGCTACAATTTTACTTTTCTCTAGAAGGGGGAAATGCATATCTAGTGAACCGTAGGATTTCCCAGGGTGTGGTATCCAGTCACCAGCTCTTAGGAGGAAGGAGACACAGCAAGTTGTAAGGCATCTGGTTGGCTTAAAAAGGAATAACTTGTTGGACCTCAAACTTTCAACTTCTCAAGACAGGAGAAGATGCATTAATCTGGTTCAGGTGTTTCCTGAGCAGAAAAAAACCCCAAAACAAACCATACCAAGGTATGACAGTCTGCTGGTTGGTACTTATGACATTCCTAAAAAATGTTCATTCCTTTCGCCTTTGCTTTTGCTACTAAGCACTTCCTGAGTGATTTCTGTTCTTCCTGAATTGGGTTTTTCATAGCATTTAATGTAATGAAAATCTGATTGCAATAATCAAGAGGGTTTACACTTGAAGCTAATTGATGAAAAAGTGCCTTTTTTCTAGAGGGAAAATGGACCATTTCCATGCCAAATAAACATTGGAAAAGCTTAGGATATTTGAGAAGTGAAATTCAGTTATCTGACAGGGCCAGATCAGAAGTGTCGCTGTCCGTCCCAGTGCAGGTGTCTGCTTGGTGGGTGGGAGAAAGCAGGATAGAGAGGACAAGGCTGGCTGCCTTCCAAACTTCTGTGGGGTCAGTGGGAACCGGAGGATGGGAAAAGGGGCTGGCTTACTTCTGAGCATGCGTGTGGACTGCAGGAGTTGGGGCAGAAGAGATGCCACCTGACCTGGCCCTTTTTCCACCGGAGCAGTCCCCACAATTCTTACTCATGAGGAGTCCTAATGAACTGGTGCATATACATTCAAAATCCAGATTTCAAGTCAGCAAGGTCCTGTGGTTGATAAGCCATCCTTTTGCCTTTCAGTTTGGTTCTTCTGCGGTAGCTATTGTTATGTTCCAAGGTATTTTTTTAAACAATGAAATAGAAACAGTCCAAACAAGCTGTGTGCAGGCACGCAGCCAATTGTCAGAATACTAGCGCAGAATTAATGTTGATATCCTCCTCACTGCATTTCAGGTCATCTGGAATAGCTCAGGAACAAGTGACACTGTAGATTACTGTTAGAGAGAAGATGGAGCAGGCAGTCTTTTCAGATACCCTTTTGTTTTCTCATTTTCTTCCACTGCACTCCAAGTATCTTTGCAGTCATGCTCAGTGCTGAGATTAAACAGCTCCAGCAGTGGGTATGCTAATGACTGGGATTTAATTGCAGAGGTTCTCTCACCTGTGTGTCAACAGTGTGGATTGTTGACCCAGTTGTTGTCACAAGCAGATTGCAGCCTGTGTGGGACATGTTTGTAGGGTCTCAGTTTAGTCTCTAGTAGAGAAGCCACCGCTTTATGTGCGGCTACTAGCAATCCCAATAGCAAAGACGAAGACTGCATGGGCATAGAAAACAAGCAAACTTGCAGGACAGTTTTAAGACAAATTAGATGGGTAGCCTAAAAGCACTGTTTCTACTACTTACCCTGTGTTATGGATTTATGAATTTATGAAGTTTAGTCTCCAAGGCTAGCAATATTGCTTCTTTTACAAGCTAAGTGAGTGTCAAGCACCCCAAAATAGACCCAGGCATTTCTAAAGATCTGCGAAGATAGGCTTGGTGTAATGTTATCCCATTCAGTTCTTCACACCCTCCTGAAGCTTCTTTGGACACTGTAGGATAAACCAGGGTATTTCAAAAGAAGGAGATTAAATCTGCACCTTATCTCTGATCCCCATATTCCCTACAGTTTACAGTTTTCATGGCGTGGAAATCCTCTATCCAGATTTTTCCCATTTAAGTAATGTAGGGCAAGGCCACTCCATATTCTGTCTTACCCTTTAATGAAGGAGATTGTTTCAGAAAAAGCTGAAGTATTATTAGTTGAGAAAAAAAGTAGTCCTGAAAAACAATCTGATAGCATGGGGCAGGGCTCAATTTCATTCTTAGTCCTATGTATTTATGTTACGGCTACAGGCAGCACATCTGACCTGGTTATGATATAGCTGCCCATCAAGCCTCCTTACACGGTGGTTAGAAACAGCAGCACAGAGCTGATGGCGTCGCAGGCGATGTTTGTGCACTAACTGCACTCTGACTTCAGGAGAGATGAGACAAGCTGTAAACAGGTCCCCTGGCTTGTACACAGGACTTGACAGGAATAAGGAAAAGGTGAACCTAGTGGCTATTTAGTGTTTTTTAAATCATACTAAAAGAATACAGTTATTCCCCTTGGAAGTGAATTTCAGGCTCTAAAGTGTTTTGAGGGGAGACAGGAGAAAGCTGGATTTGTTCATTACAATATTTTAGTAGCTTGGAAAATGAGTGTACTAAAAAGCCACTAGCAAATACGCTTGCTGGGTGACGTTGTATCCTTGCATGAAAGGGGGAGTGTGCACAGTGAGACAGGTGCAGGGGCTTCCCCTGCTTCTGGGGACCAGTTCTTACATCCAATATCATATCACATGCACCAGCCGTGTTTGCCCATGGGTTTGGGTCCTAAGCGCTTCATTTTGCAGGAGTATAAGGTGCAAATGCCAAACAACAGAAGCACAGACATGGCTCCATTCTGGAATAATTGCACAGTCACAAGAGTACACGGGCAACACATGGTGGATGGAGAGTGCCCTGTTTTCTTTTAGTCTGCCTCTTTTTCTGTTAAACAAGATACTTGGTGAATCACAATTTTGCTGCATGCGCCATCCAGGAGACACTGTAACACACAGTGAACTCCCCTATGGACTTGATAGGAGTTTTAAAAATTTATTGCCCAATCTGTAGGTTGATATTACTGTGTGCAATCCCAGAGAGTTGGTACGTGTCCATGTGTCACTGCACATTTTCTTTAGATAGAGCTCTGAAAGCCAAGTAGAATCACATGCTATTTATATTACAGTTATTAGAAAGACAGCAGATGTAATAGAGCTTAGAAAGACAACAGGGGTTCCTGTGAATCTCAGGGCACTGTAGAAGCCTACTTTGTAACCTTGCTGAAAGAAAACGCATTCCCAAAACCTTACAAAAGGGCTGTACTTTTGATAAATCCCCCTTCCTTCCCCACAGTGCTGAGGGAAACTTTCATAACAAAACTTAAAGCCCCCCAAAAATTGTTTATTTGGTATATCTTTACAGTTTCAAAGCTCAGCCAACACTGAAAGGATGACTACATAGTAGTCCGTACATGTATTTTGTGACTAAGTACATGCACGCAGTGCACTACCAACTTCATCTGTTCAGCTCAGGGCCCATTTTTAAGTTTCAGTGGCAGTTTTAAGTGGGATGTGACTAAGGGGGAAAATAAGGTATATTGCCAAAATGTCCTGATGCATCCCACTAGGCAAGCCCAGGGCTTCCCAGTGTTATGGAGGAACGTTACTTAGGACAGTGAGGTGCAAGTGCATAAAACTGCTTGTAAAAGAACTTTAAATGAAAATATATGCTTTGAGTTCAGTAGGGAGAAATTACATCTTATTCATGACTTCACTGGAAAATTACATTACACAGAAAAAGTTACATGAAGAGACTGTTCGTGTTGCAAAACTGCGTGAGCAAAAACTTAGAAATACCAGAATTAGAATGTCCTGTGCAACCTCACTTTAGTTCCCTGAGGAATTACAGCTATGCCTTCCACCCTGTCCTGTTCTACTCTCAGTGCATCGTGTGGTTTATGCCTGGCCCAAGCTTTTGCTAGCAAGGCTCAGTATCCTCCAGGTATGTTTTCTGGTATTTTTGACCAGACACTTCCTACCTCTGCTAGCTGGCTTCTGTCCTAGATTCCCCAGTTAGCTCCCTTTCCTTGTTTCTTACCACCTCTTTATCCAACTACTCCATCCTTCCATCCTCCTATGGGCAGTTACTGGTTCCTTCCCAAGTGTGTGGATCTTTGTCTCTTCCAACTCTTTGATGTAGTCTCTGCCTTCAAAATGTTTTGATTTATATCACTTTTGTCACCAGCATTGGCTTTAAAAATGGTTTATGCGGAGGTGTACAAGGCCAGTACCCATGTGTGTGTTGGAAATCCTGTGTGGTCCCAGAAAAGTGATGGTGCAAATTGCATTGCATCATCACTGGCAACCACTGAGAGGTCACTGTGCTGGCTAATGATAAGGACATAGGAATCCTCTGAAATCATTGATCCACTCTGTCTGTATGGCGATTTGGTAAATTAATTGCTGAAAGCTTTGTTTATTTTCCATAGTCCCTTGAAGAGGATCAATATGAGTCAAGCAATGGGAAGTGTATTATTTTTCATGCCTCTTTTGACTTTCAAAACATGGGATTTGTGTTCATCCGTTCTTTGTCTGTGGCCTTTTCTATCTGACTTGAGCAGACATTTGCAACAGGATGACATTGGTGTCTTCTTCCATCATAACACAACTTTATTTTTGGTTTCCATTTATCCTAAAGTAACTTAACTGCAGCCTGTGAAACAGCTGGCAGGTAAATACACTATGCAAATAGCTTTATTTCATTAGCTGACATTAGGTTTTAAGGGTGCTGTATTGTCATTTGCCTTCCTTGCAGCTGTTGTAGTGTGTGCTGGCCCATTTCACACTGTACGCTGAATATAACATACCAAACGGCTGCAAGGTAGAAACTAGACAGAGGGTAGTGTCTTCCTTTTCTTTAATTATGAATTACGTTTTGGAAAGATAGGTCTAATCTGTCTCAGCTTTGGAAATACCTCTTGCAGAGTTGTACAAGATCAGTACAGACGTGCATGTTCAAAATGACACGTGGGGCAGGAGGTGCTTTGTAAGCCTGCAGCATTGCATCACTGGCCTGGTGACCGTGGGGAGGTGATTGTGCTGGCTAATGATGACTAAATAAATTGTGAGCAGCTGTTTCTTTAGTATGTGGAATTGCAAGAAGAAGAGTGAGAGGTGCAGGCAGCAAACCAGAGCGAGCCTGTCATGACACAAGGCAGGAGGCGTGAAGGACATGTAGTATGCTGTCTGTATGTGCACAGGAACAGAGCCTGAGGGATGGTTTTGAAAAGAATTGATTTTTTTTTTAATTGACAACACTTAATTTTGTATTCTTTAATTTTTCTCACTTAATGGTTTTTGTTTGTTTTATTGTTTACACACGCTGACTCTTGTAATCTAAACAGAGTTCATGTAGCCACAGTAAAATCTTGATCATTCTCGGTTAGCTCTTCTGCAGACCCAATAACTTCCATCTGGAAAGGCAGTCAGTAATGAATTCAGAGTTCTGTGGTCAGATCTCCTGTCATTCCATTGCTTTCACAACATACTGCTGCAGAATATTTAATGGCCCTCTATGAAGTGTTATTACAAATACATAAACCTAAACTTAGAATTCAAAATAAATTAACTAAATTCTTTTGATGATACAATATCATCAGCTGTTTTAATCAGGGGGGTTTGCCTTTCTAATTTGCAAAATTCGTTCAGCTTCAGTACATGCGAAACCCAGGGCTCCTCAGAGTTTCCAGGCTGATCTTCCTTGAGACTTAACTTTATCCGCAAAACAGAGGGAGCCTGAGAAATGGCAGGACAAGTTTCCTCTCATCGTTTTGTGAGTGTGCTGAAAACTGTACATGATACTTTAGTCTGTGCGCCCTTTCATTTGTAAGTGCCTCTGCTGAGAGTGTAAAAAGAGATAACAAATAATACCAGCTGTGTAGTAATTTTATTGAGGGTAAACAATGTCTCAGTAAGAGTGGGGTTAAGAGCAACTAATCATTCACAGAGGTCACCAAATAAGCAAGTTACATCATATTTTCATAGCGCTGGGTGAGTTATTTGTTTTGAGTGAATTATCCAATAAACTTTGGCCTTGGCTGATTTCAGAACAGGCCCTAATTTTCACAAATACGTCAGTCACACATATGAGTTTGCAACGTTTGTTATCAAGAGAATATTACAAATGCACTCAGTACAAATGCACTGGTACATTACCGTGTATGATTTATAGATTGACTGTGAGCTTTTACTTTTCGACCTCTAGGGAGCCAGATTGTTCATATGAGTTTTAAGCTGTGATTGAACCTTTAATAAAAAGTGGTGAGCAGCGATGAAGCTTTGGGGAGCCTAGGCAATACTGCAGTGTGTAGGGCAGCCATTCAAACTCAGGGTAATTTAGACAGACTCCCTGACCCTGCCTTGTCCCAGTCCCCCGTAAATCATGACTGGAGCCTTTCCAGTCCCCCAAGCAGTGCTGAACTGAGGTGTTACGGGGGGCTGAACTGGCAATGTAAAGTGCTTGGGACAGGACAGAAAGAGAGGTGGCAAGCTGGATAAGATCTGAGCTCTGGTCTGGAGGGTGGTGGGGAGCTTGAGAAGGTGCCTTCAGCTCATCTCCTTTCACTTCTCAGTTCTGTGGGCATTAACGTGTAGTAAACCCTGCTCTGCATCTGGCAGTGTGAAGGTGCAGTTGCCAAAATAGGATAAAGAAAAGCCCAGAGCAAAGACACAAACAGTGCACCAGAAACTGTGTAACTTCAGTTTCATTCAGTCAAAGTTCGGTCCAAGTCTGATTTCTCATATTTGAAGTTGGCTGCAGCAGACCAGCTGATCAGGCAGCAGCAGATACATCACATCATATGCAACAACCTCAGTGTGCTGTGTACATTCACAAACAATTTCCTCACACATTTTATGAGGTGAGTGAGCGATGCACTCAGACACAGCAGAAGTAACCCTTCCCAATGGTGTACGCCATCACTTTAACTAGACTTCAGGTCTCCTGATGCCCGTTTTGGGCTTTTCCTGCAAAGCCCAGGAAAAGAGTAGAATTGTTTTCTGGGGAAGCACGGCCCTCCATGTCTCCCCTTGTAAGCACCTGTGCTCAACAGATAGTAAGTTACATCAATAATTCATATAAAGTCATGCAGCCTACAGATAGTTACCTTCATTCTCAACAGCTAATACTTTGTAGTGGTAAAAACAAGACATAGTTCCTCTCCCCTCTTCTTTCCTGAAGGAAGCAAAACCCAAGGCTGTGTTTCTCAGCTGAAAACGGACTGACTTCAATGTACATTGTGTGCCAGGTGGGAGTCTGGCTCTGGAGTCTAAATTCAGCAGCTTCAGCCTATCTCTGAAAAAAGCTGCTGCTTCTGTCATGTATGGATTCTGCCTTATGTTCAATATATGTATAAAACAACTGTAAACTGACTAAACAGTGACCTTGACTGTAGCATCAGTTAAAGGAGAAGCAAAGAGCTCCCCACAGCATGCAGCGTCATTTATCAAGGCACACTTCTATGGAGCATGTTCCTGCTAAGGAAAGTATCTTGATCTCAGGCTTTATTACTGAAACTTTGGGAAAAGTTTGTGGTGGCTTAAAAATTTGAAAGCAGTTAAGAAAGGCTGCTACTTTACAATCTTTCTCCTCCATAGTCCCAAGTAACTGCCACAATGACCACCCAGATATACAACACACTGACTTCCCTTGCTGCGTGATGCTTTCCAGTTGCTGCAGTCCCTCTTCATGGGCGGTGTATTTCAGACAGTGGCATACTGACTCTGCTCTTAAGCACCTCTGAATGCTACGAAGCAGCAGTTGTTGTACACACAGTATAAATTCAAACCCAACATAATGTATATATATGATGTTCTGCTGGCTTCAGAGGACAGATGCTATTTTACCTTGGTTGAGGAGTAGGTGTAGAGACCAGTAGAGTATTTTGAAGATTTTTAGTAAATAGCTTCAGAAATTCAAATAGTAATTGCATGGGAGCTGTCAAACTCATTTTTAAAACTCCTAGTACATACATATATCTATTGTTATATAGATAAAGATATACATATACTTAGAAATTGGCAGGAAAGAGAATGAGAGAGAGTAATTCTCAATGAATATTTTATTAGATTTTTCTTCTTTTATGGACACTACCTTGTCAGATCTGGAGTGCACCTCATTTCACAATTACTACTTTCTCCTTCCTCGCTGACAGTTTGCTTTTAAAAAGGAAAGTGATAACTGAATAATCTTCCACCATTTCCTTGCTTTGTTTTTACAGATACTATTTCCCTTTGCTGCCCCTGTTCTTTCATTTGGGCTGTGCACAGAATGATCTGTCACTTCTGACACTTGAGAATATCTGCGCAATATTGAGATTAGGTCCTGATCCAAGCTTTATTTAAGCCAGCCTGAAATTTCAGTAGACTTTGGATAGGGTCCTAAACATTCCTTGCACAAAGATTCTCCCCAGTTGGGAAACTACTTATTTAAATGTATGCCTCTGTGCTCTTAAAATCTTGGTTTTCCTTTCCTCAGAGCAACTTCATGAAACTGAAATCTCTGGCCAATGTGTCTGTGTCAGGAACATACTGTTTTTTCTTATAGCGTATTTTGATGATGCCATTGATTTTTCACTCCAGAAAAATCAGTGATACTCAAGGATCCGCAGTGTGCTAGTCAACACATTGGACTTGTATATTCAGCTCAGCTGCTCAAGGAAATTGCTTAGCTGCCCATTTGCCTCATTTGCCTCAGTTTACCAATCTGAATCCAGGGCATAATGCCTTTGTGAAGTTTAAAGGATGCTTGTTTTTAAAGTACTTGAAACAAAGAGGATTAAGTAATGGAAAAATAAAAAAGTTACTTATTTAGAAAAAAAAAAATCTACAGCATTACCGTAGGTCTGAGGAACAACAAAAAAGGATTTGCTAAATACAGGCTTAAAGCCAGCCTTGAAAATGTTCTTTTACTCTTTGTTTTGGATCTTATAATAAACACGCCAGGTTCATAATTTCAAAGAAATTATGTAATGAATGAGAATCTTACCCATACTCTAATCATGCTTCATGGTACATAAATCAAGCAGATTGCCTATTAGACTTGTGTCTCTCTAGAAGAGCAGATGCAGTCTCACTCAAAATGTATTGTGAAGACACGTCCTTTTGGGCCAGAACACTGTGTCCTCAGTCAAAGCCTGGGACTATAAAAAAAGCATTGCAAACGGGAAAGTAATGTGCAGCACTGAGAAACACCTAGTCATGTTCATCCTGTAAAGTGAGGTTTTACTGCAGGAACCTGCAAATGCAGAGTTAATTGATTCAGCAGCAGGGCATCGCGCTGCGAAGAAGCCTGAGCACAGAAAAAGACATATGATTGTTTCAGCCCTTTCTATTGCACGACAAATACATTTGCCTTACAACTGCACCACATTTTGCTAAATTACGTGCTCTGTGGTTTGCTCTGATTGCACGATGGCATCGCTTGCTATGACCACAAACCACAGGGAATTGACATTGTCTCCATGATTTCACTGGTGGTGTCATAACCATTCCGTTTGGCATTGCTGCCAGTTTCACCAAAAGGAAATGCTAAACTGGATACACCATAGAACATTTCTGCAAATGCTTATTCCCAAACTCTTTTAAAGGCACATGTCTATAGGCAGCGCTTCTGTCTAGTGTAAATCTCCTTGTGAATGCAACTTAGGCAGCCCCTCCTGCCCTCCCAAATGGTGGCATTGGACTTCAGGTCACTCAGCACTGAAACACTGCATGCTTTGGGTGGAGGTCCTGGGCCAGCAAGCCCTTCCAGCTAGCAGATTTAAATGTGCTTGTAGCTGATAATGAATGAAACCTAGTAGTTTCTTAGCCTGTTATTTCACCTTGATTACTACATTTGAAGCACATGATAAAGATACTACCCTGTGAGATGAGTTGGCAGGTGCAGGTGGAGGCCATGAAACATCCTCACAGTTGGCACAATTTAGACGGTATAGGACTGAGAAGATCTGGGGATCAAAATGTCCTGTGCTTATTATGGGCTTCTCTGGAAGAGAAGAATAATGTTACTGTTTGGCTTACAGTGAGAGTGGCTGATCTTTCATTCCTCCGCTCCCTCCCTCCACCCAGAGCTAATGGCCTTCACTTGTCCAGTTTTTCAGTTTTGATGTCCCTTTAGGATATTCCATGTGCTCAGGCAGCTGGAAAAGAAGCTTTCAAATCATGATTTCAGTGGCTATAGCCAGAATCTCCTAGCACTTGAAAGCCCTTATAAAATAATATTGATAATCTGTAGGGCTGCAGTACTTTTTAAAGATAGCTGGTTCTTCATTACCTGTGATAGTGGAGGTCTAGGAAGATCCAACTAATAGACTAATTGAGGTTATACACGTACAATAGGGAGCATATTGGAAAGACACCCGAGTGGTGCAGTCAGGAGCCAGCTCAGGTTGTCCAGAGTGATGCTGCGCATTGGTGCATGAGCTCTGCTTGTCTCCGGTGGGCTTTTCCCTGAGTCATTGCTGCACCCTGTCCTCTTCAGCTGGGTACATAAGGCAGAGCCAGCCACGCTAGCGCCGAGTGACGCCAGCTCAGGTTTGTTGGGACAAAACTACTCAGTCTCAGCTCTTGGCACAGCTATGTTTCTTCTAGAGAAAGCAGTGTAGCTTCATTCAGTATAGCTTCATTCATGAAGACTCTGCTCTGCAGTGAACCAGAAACTGCTTGGATTTCACCAGATCCATGGTACGACCTGTCTGTGCCAGATAGGCTGCCCACAGAAAAGGGAGACTTGACTGTAATGCTGTTTCTGTTAGCAGGAATAACATGCAGTCTCATTGCAAGGATGAGAATACATTGCTATTTCTTTGTTAGGTCTGTTCCATGGATGAACAGAGAACTTCAGTTCCAAGTGCTATTTATCTGGCACATTTTAATAGTGCTGAGATTACTTCTAAATGATGGAGGAATGGGCTGAATAGAGGTATAGTGAAACACAGGGGTGATTTGTTCCAGGCAGTCATGGTATCACTAGCTTGATTATTTTTTGTGTCATCCAACTGCACTATTTCAATAAATTAGAGCATTTTTATGGCTGAATTGAGCACTGAGGTGCATAGTCCACTTGTGTCATATAGATAGTTCCATATATATCCCCTGCCAAGTAGGTAGTAAACAAAGGCTATGAATACCTACACCCAGCTGGAGTAGCTCGGTGTCCCCATTGTAATTTGTGACCAAAACAGCAAGATATGTTGTATACTAATGCTATGGTGTATATTTGGCTCTTCTGAAAGGGCATCCTCTGAGATTTTACACACATACACACACTCTCCCACGCTCAGATGCTCTCCCTCTCTGTGGCGTTGTACAAAGAGATGTGAAGCACATAAATCTTCCTATTCCAAGAATCTCCTGCTATAAAGAAATCTTTGGCTGGAAACAAGCTTGTATATAGTGGCTTTTCAAAGCAGCAGAGTTCATGTTTCAACTAGATCAATAAATCACAGGCTAGATTCTTATTTGACTCTCCTCTGTTTGCAAATTTAATTAAAAAGAAGCAGGAGAACAACTGTATAGTCTTTTTTTCCTTTTTCTCCTAGAATTTAGCAGACTACTTGTGAATCTGGAAGAAATAGGTGGACATTATCTCTGATCTGATCCAAACCTTAGAGTTGCTTTAATGCCAAAGAAAAATCATCTATCTTCAGTCCTGCTGATTGTCATGATAAATATTATTAAATACTGAGTTCTTACCATCGGCACGTATCTTCTATGAATACGTCAGTCCCTATTTTCGTGTAATTATTGCTGAATGAACAAGATCTGCCCATTTTTGCTTTAAATCTAATGATTCACCAGTTATGGAGAAGCTAATGAGTGTAGAAGGCTCCCCAAGGATCCCCATCTCGGTACCACCAGTGGGACAGGACTCCGTTGGGAAGGGAGGAAAGTGGGATTGACATCCCTTCCACCTCTCTATCAGGAACGGAAGGCTGCAGCTGTGTGACCTGTTAACCTCATTATTTTTTGGAAGTTCAGCATTCATTTGGTAAACAAAGGCAGGATGAAACCTTCAGCTGGTATAAACCAGCATACCTCTGTTGTCAGAAATGAACCTTGCCAGATTACTCCATCAAAGGAATTGACTCAAAGTCATGGGAATTTCTTCCTGGAATATACGTTGAACATTTTTGGACTGTATTCCTCCTCCTGAAAACTCACTTTAAGTTTGGTGATCCTCCAGAGGCATTTGCAAAGACTGTTTTTTAATTAGTTTGAGATCAGGTAGATAGGAAAAAATCACTGGAGTTGGCTGGAACTCCAGCAAGAAAGGACCTTATTTAGAGGAAAGGAGAACACTGCTGCATTGAAGTTGCCTTTACTTGGCAGAAAGAGGGGGAAGGAGGTGGTGAAATGAATGACTGGAGCCAAGGTGTTTTGTTTCATTTCCCTGGGTTTTTTAATCATTGGCACTACTATTATTGTGAAGCTATACAAAGATTTAAGGCAGTTCATGCAGCCACTTTCCTGGAGGGGAGGTAGAAGGAGTCAGCAGATGCTGCAGACAGAAAACCAGCCTCCACCCACAAGGCCAGAGGTACGTAGTGGCTACGTGCAGATGAGCTCCTGCCAAGAAGTGAGTAGCAGCCTTGGAAAGCTTCTAAAAGCTGGCTCAAGGCACATGGTCTGTATGTGTTGATACCTACACGTTCCCTAACTAAGCAGTGATTAGCTTCTTAGACCGGTTCTTTTTCCGTACCCTCTGTGCCCATATGCAGAGATGATCTCTGTTCTGGCTACAATATCCATGGAGCAGAGCGCCTTCTGCCTGGTGTTGTGGTCAGTTATAAAAGCTGCATGCATTGACTTCATTGTGTACACCTGTTCGGGATGCTCTCAAACTCAATGTCGACTATTTTTTTGCATAAGAAAGCAATTCAGAGGGGAGCCAAAAACTCATAGGACTGATTTATTTACTCAACATACTGAAGGGACACCAAGAAGTTATATAAATGCAGCATGTTAAGAACTTTAAATCTTGTACTTAAAGATTATTTTTGTTTACTATACTAGGTACCAAGCAAGAGGAATAGCAAGGAAATGCATAAAGTATACCCAGAGCTTTTACTGTATTTGCAAGAAGAGAGTGAAGGCACAGCACTAGCATCTGGCCTTCTTTACTGAGGTTTAAGATTGCCACCTAGTTTTCCTGAGGTTGCCTAATCTTGATCACTCCTACTTTTAAGTTGGCATTTCTAGAATAAATAGCACTTCACATTTTATCAGGATCATTATAATTACCTCTGTTTGATTGTCTTTGTGTGACAAATTATTGGTTTTACACCATGAAGATACAGCAACAAATTGTTTGGATTGAAACACAATGATACCGTGATTTAGAGTAAGACTTCCTTCATTTAACCTTAGGCATAAAAAAATCAGATGTCTAGTCTGAGTCTTGGCTCTATGAATAGCCAGGGAAGAGAGAGGTGCTTCTAGAAGATGATTCATCCTATTCAAAAATAGGTGTCTAAGACTGACTGGATGATTTTCCTGCTGGAGGTATCTTTCTCTCTCCACAGAGTGAGGGAACCTGTATAACTAACTTGGACGGGATGCCTGGCTTTTAGATGGTTACATATTTGTGAGAAAGGTGTGCTGAAATGTTTCTGGTTAGAGTCCTCCTTTGTGGCTTCTCTGCTACAGTCAAGGCTTTGAACCCAACAGTCATAGCAAAACTGAGAGAAGTAGATAGTAAAGATAATTTCATTCCCAAGGAAAAAAACCCAAAGGAATGTGATACCTGTATACACTGTGGTATAATTTTGCCCTCCATTGAGAAATGTGGGTGTGTTTGACAAAAACGGAACTGAAATACATTATTTCTGTCAACTGTCAAAAAAACTTCCTCTCATTATAAATTGCAGAACTGAGACTCCTTGGGGCCAAACACATCATGAGTGGTCACATTAAGTAAGTTGTAAAGATAAGGATAAAATCTAGTCATCCAGAATTCACAGCCCTGTTCCCCAGTCAGTACAAGTGGATGCAATTTGTGTAATGGACCTGTGCCCGTTCATGTCTTTCTACAATTTGGCATCCAGTTGTGTGCCCCAACCTTCTCTTATAAAAGGCCCTGTATAAAAGACCTGGGCTTGCAATGAAGTGTGCGCTGAGCGATGCATGTGTGGATGAAAGGGAGCAGAAGTGCCTTAATGCGGATGGACATCTCCCCACTCCAGAGATGCTGATCGTTTTGTGGTTCTGAGCTACCACGCAGCATGTTTTTGGATCTTGTGAGAGCCCCTGAAAGATGTGGTTTCCCGCTGGATCTTCTGAGATGACAAATTATAACTGTAAAGAGTTATTTTCCACATCCAATTTATTACATTGACTTCTTGACACCTGGAGTTTTATTAAAATATTCTAATTTCTCCCTTTTTATCAGTAATTAAAACTGAAGTGGAACAACCCACCTTCTAAATGTGCTACTTAGTAATTTCCCCTGTAAAAAACCCTTTGCTGTCGTTAAATAGATAGTCTCGTTTGCTAGGCCAGCAGAATAATTAAGCTGATCCATATATTAGGCTGATGTTTACATCTTCTTTCTGATTCATCCTAGATATAGAAGAATAGCCCAAGTGGCTATTTCTGTCCTTTTAATATGGGCATAAGCCAGGCCACCAGGACCACACTGTTTCCCTCAGATGACCACCTAATCCCTCTGATGATACCAGGTGCAAGAATGGGGTAAATGACAGAGAAATTGATAATGAAGAAATAAATCATCGTTATGTTAACATCCTTCCTAAATGAGGATGCTTTTCTGACTCGGAGAAAGACATTTTATGAAGTTTTACTGCACCTCTTCAGCAGCTCTGTGAGCTCATCTGCCCAGGGACAATTAGTTGCAGTCGCAGTTGCTGGAGTGAATCACTGCACAGCGGATATTCCCATAGTCAGTAGGTCACATTGGCAGAGCTCAGAGTATCGACTGCCTCTGCTGCGTTTTCCAGAGGTGGGATGCAATGTTGTGTCAGAATTTGTACATTTTCTTTTTAATCACTAGCCATATCAGACACTCTCCCCCCAAAAATACAATTCTAAGAGAATGGTGACTTTATCCCAGACTAATCACTCTGGCTTTAGAAATGCACTCATTATTCCAGAGCAAAAGCATCTCTTGTCCAGCATGCAGCGTCAGCACAGAGAGTTATTTTGGTTAGTATCCCATACAGAAAAGCTTTGCGTCATATGGGTCTATACTGATTACGGATAACTGTGAGCTGAAATTAACTTGGTCTTGTGGATGAGAATGAGGTATCCTTTTGCTGCCCTCTTTCTTCTACTTGCAAACATATCTCCTGCCTGTGTTAGTTTAGTCACTTCCACTTTCATCCAAGGAAGTCAATACTTTGAAATGAGGTGATGTACTCAAAATCAGATTATTTCAGAAAGATTCAGTGTCGTCAAAACCTCTTGAATCTACAGCCTTACTAAATCTCAGCATATAGCGGATTTTTTTTTTTTGCAGACAGTTTGTAAAGGTGGTTTCATGTATGTACAGAAATGATCTGTTCAGAGTATCGTTCTCAGCAGATTTATTCCTAGAATAGATCTCCTGGTTTAACAAGTAAAGATAATCATATTTTCCCTCATTGTACATAACGGAGTTTATTTTCCATCAAAATCCACTTATTTTTCCAAGATATATATTTAAGACTGTTATTTTAATAAAGAAAAAGTATCTGGACAGTTTTGATGACCACATTGCATTGAAATATAGAGATCAAAAATATCAGCAGGCTGTCTTTATATTCCCCCATGATGTTGTCATTTTAAGGACTAATGCAATTTGACATTAGGAGCATAAGGAGAATAGAAAGTATCAACATAAGATGAGAATCATCAGAGACAACTTTTCATGCAGCAGTTCTTATTAAGAGCACTTTTTATTTAATCTCAGAGTGCCAATATCTGAGTTATTTATTGCATTTCTTGTTTACATCTTAAGCAACTACTTAAGCAACTACTCAGTATTAGAAATTAGAGAAGACAGAGAAAATAATGTCTGAAAGAAATGATACATTTTCACATTGGCAAAGGATTAGCAGCAGGTGTCTTAACGATCCATACTGTCAGATGTATTCTTTGCTGGTTTTATTAATGGTCTGGAAAACTGAGTGAGCAGTGAGATAAGAAATTTTGCGGATGACACAAAATGGTTGAAGGCCACTGAGGACTAGGGATGGCTATGAAAACTTTTAGAAGACTCTAGGAAAGCAAAGTGGGATAGAAATATGAGAGCAAGCAGAATCTTCTGTTTTGAATAAATACAAGATAATCAGTTTTTGGGGAAAAAGGAAAAAAAAATGTCAGCTACTCTTAAAAGCTGAAAATTACTCAGAAAAAATGTGGGTCACCGTTGGTGACAGTGAAAATCCCTACTTAAAATGCAGAGTCATCCAAAAACCAAACTGTGTGAGTACTGCACAGCCCAGGACAGAAAACAGGCTCTGTAAATATTATAACACTGTTTTATAAACCAAACTTACTGGCATATCTGAAATACTCTATTCATTCTTGGTTATTTTTTTCTTGAAAGTATTTTGTGGAAATAGAACAGTCTGGAAATGGGACACTGAAATTACTAGATAAAAGTGTTCATAGGAAGAGAAATTGAAAAGATTGGAGCTGTCATTTAGAGATGAATAAAATTAAAAACACTAGAGAGAGGGTAACTTTTTTACTTCAGCTTATTCTTTCTTCTCAAGAAGAATAAAAGGAATTTAATTAAACTGAGCATTTAAAACAGATCAAAGAGGTCTGTCCTTCACAATGTACGGTTAATGACGAGATCTCCTCTCTACAAGGTATAATTGAGTCCAGGAGTCATCCTGTGGGGAGGCTGCTCTGTAAACTCCCGCTTATGCCTCTCTTTCTTCTTCTCTGGGAACTTTTGGTCCTGTCCACCCTCAGTGGCTGGGTATTGAACTAAGTGATTCACTGCCCAGCAACTAACACTGCACTATTCCTAAATTCAACATCAGCCCCCTATACCTTACACTGAGAAATAGTTGCGCTCCTTTGATTTATGCCGTAGGTTCACTTACAGCTAAAAATACTGCCACTCAGCAGGGAATTGTAACAGGCAACCTGCAGGGGTGGCACCTGCCAACACATTTTTCTTAAATCACTCTGGGTAGCTGATCCAAACATAACCAGCTAGAGGGCCCAACTTATTATAATACCATTTTCCACTTCCCTTCTGTGGATTTGAGGCTTCAAGACTGTGATTAATTAAGCCTCTCAACTACCCTTATGTCCTAAGTATTATTAGACTGATGCCGAATGTAACCTTTTCAAGGTCACAGTGTAAATAGCTAGTTCTGCCAGTGGAAAATCTCCCAGTTTCTCTTGAAATCTATGTTGCTTCTTTAGCCACTAGCCCACATCCTTCCACAATAAAATCTCTTTCTTACTCCTCTATGAATTACCAGTCACAGAACTGCAATCATTACAAGAATCAAAAATCATCTTGCGATCTCGCATCATACTTGGCATACCAGTGACTCTTGGCCAAGATTTTTTGATAAATGTGTCAACTCACCTGTGTCTTACACCTCATCTTCTAAGGAAATAGACAATTCCAGCTGGGTTGAACATAGTATAGGAGAGAGATCTGGGACTCGCAGTGACTTAACATTGTATTCAGCCTTACAACTGCCTTACGGAAACCTCACTGACTTAGAAAGAGAACACAGCATTTTAATTTTTAAGAAGCAGCACTATATAGTTTAGCACAGTACTGCTAAGGTGCAACAGCCCACATAAGCCAGTGGAAGATCCTATTGACCTTGACGAACTCCGTATTTTGGCTCCTCACTTTGTGAGTGCTTTAGCAGTAATAGCATCACTGAAATGACTTCATACTCATTTCAGTGGTTCAAAAATTACGTTTTTCGTTTCCGTGGTGCTTCTTTATGTGCAACCATCTAAAAATGCCTCTTTTTCTCCTCAGCTGCTTTCATACCGATCAGACCTTAGGAACACAGTTAAGGATTGCAAGGCAATGAAATTATCAATTTGTTGGTACCAGTTCTTGGGTGCGGTGGCTAAAATTGGGACATACTTTTTTCCCAGCTGCAGAGTGGAAAATATAAACTTTTGAGCTTTAGAATGTTGTCTGAATGTTGTTATTTTCAACAGTTCAGGTCCTTTCTGTTTGGAAAGGGACCAGTGATCTGGAATGCCTTGGTATTTAGGTGGTCGCCTCAAGTAAGCATTGATTTTTCCAAAAGTGAATGAATATTTGTCACTCACTGGAAACCAGGCCCTGTTAGAATAATACCATCTGCATTCTCCATGGTCAGTAGTACCCTTGGAAAATCTCAATTTATCTTTTTGCTTGATATTTTCTTCTCAGATGAAATTCCAGAAAGGAGCTAGGCAGTGCAAATATAGGTCAGAGAACTGAGAAGGCAGGGATGTTTATACTACCAGGGTCCCAACCTGACTTTTTATCCAATGTGATTTACTAGTAGTGGTCAGTTTACAGCTGGGAGAGGGACGTGTTAAATATAAAATCATGTGAACAAATGCAAATGGAAATAACACCACGATCTTCTCTGACACCAATTAGCTTCCCCATACAAATCTCAGGAAAAGGACCCAGATGCAGAATGGACATTTATTGGACCCTTGGTGTCAGGGCCGAGGCAGCAGGAGTGGCACAAGAGATATTTCTGTTGTCACTTGACCTGCCAAATACTGAATAAATAATCAGAAGCACTCATGAGCATTTAGATTACCAAGAGGAAAGAAAAGCTAAACTAAATCAGTAGGGATATCATTAAAAAATATTGATTGAATGCTGTATGCACTGCCAGTACTTACGGGAGATCTTGTTTTTTTCTTGCAGCCTAATTTTGGTGGAGTGATGTATGTAGGGTCTCTCCCCCTGGTTGGCACTGCTCTCCAGAAGTATTTTGTCACTCCATCTTACAGGTCCATGCTACAAACGCATCGCTTGCTCTAGCTTCCAGCACTAGTTCCATGAACAGGAAGAGATTATCTGGGCCTTTAAAAAAAAAAAAATCCTTTGCAAAACAGTTGTGCAGGTTTTTGCTTCAAGAAATGAGGAGATTTGGCTCTGTGGTGACACCAGCGACTGTCAACCTTATCAGTACAGACTGGCATGCCCCATAAAGTTTACTTTTGTGGTTCTTATCACTAGCATTTCACAGTAATTCCATATTTGCACTGATGCACACTGAGGTGTGTATAGTTTATAAGCTTTACATGTATACATGCATGTATGTAATGTTTAAGAGAAAAAAATGTTACTATGTAGGTCAGTGATTTTACCTCTAGAGCTCTTCAGAAGCAACATCCATTTTGCCTGCAGAAGCAAGGAATATTGAAAAGATTTTGCAGTGTGCTCTCTCTCCTGCAGTCACTGTTTGCTTTCTGCTTAAGACTTATAAGCTACTGGCAAACCACCCATGGGAGTGGAAGCTGCTCATATATTCAAATGAGTAGGCAGAGCTGGTCAGATGGGGTGTCCTCGAGGCCAGCAGGAGGTAACAATCAGATTAGCTGAGTCATATTGGCCAACCACAGCTATATATATATCATGGCTCCCCTCCCAATCAGATCTGTCCCCAGGAATATGTTTATCCTATCCACAGCTCGGCTTTCGAAGCAATTTTTTTTAGATCCCAGCTCCCTGTAAACCTAGGAATGCTGAGATCCCAAGGGCCCTTTTGATTTCCCTCATTATGAGAACATTATGAAGTTTAAGTCCTGACTCTAAATGCCTACTTTTTCCTCCAGACATGGAAGGCTGTGGTTCAGCCTCAGTCCTGCTGTCAGCAAGAAAAACTTGCTCTTTCCGCAGAACTCTACGGATTTTTTTCTTCACAGTCTTTATTAAACTAGTCCCTTAGCTTTGAGCATCTTCTTTGGATTAGCAAATCGCTCCCTTACATGAATGACAGAGAATAGCTGCCCCGCAGGAAGCTACAGAGGTGCGTGGTTTCTGCCACTAGGAGAAACGCCACCAGGACGAACGCCTGTGCTCCTCCTCAGTGGCGAAGGATGAAGACAGGTTTCATGGGCTCACAGTCTGCATCCCCAGAGGTGCATTGTTGACCTCACTGATTTTACATTCCAGTGAACGACCCGTATAGCAGCAACAAAGCCAAAGAAGCTCAAAGCTTTCAACTGATGACCCCGAAATGTGAGGAGAAAGTCAGCTGAAGTCATATAGGAGCAGGCAAAGCGATTCCCATTTCCTGCCTGTGAAGTCCAGCATTCTCCCTGGCTGCTTGCATTTGAATCTTTCCCCAACATTAACCCCTGCAGTGCCATTCAGGTGACCTGCTCTGATCCTTTAAGGCGTAATGTGGAGAAATATGTGTGCATAGGCAATTCCGGAGTTTTTTCTCCAAAGTCCGTGCGTATGAATTGCACCAGCACGTCAGGTGAGCTCTCTCCTCCTTCCCAGACAGCCTGTCCAACCCAGTTCTGCAGAAGCGATGCTTCTTACAGCTAAAATGACAGTGCAGCAGTTTTGAGCCAATGAGCTCAACTTCTCATTGCTGTTTATTTGCAAAAACAAAGTCAACATTTTTGTCTGGATTTTGCGAAGTGCCTTTAAATCCTGGGTCTAACACGTGTACAGCTGAGAAAGGGAGAAGACCTGGGAACAGTGAGGTTTACCCCAAAACCTATGGAGATATTTAAAGTGCAGTTTTGGAAGCACCTTTAACTGATAAACCAAAAAATCTCTGCTACATTTCAATAGCACAGAGGGGGCTGTACAATTACCTATAAGCCAGGGAGGAAAAGCGCACCTCTCATCACTAAAGCCGTGCCTGTTTGCTGTGTGCTTTGCTTTGTGCTGCATTTGTAGCCTTGCGTTTGTCAGCTTTTCTTCCCTTTTGTTTTGCCAGGCTGTTACTGCTGCATAGAACTCAATAAATACAAGTTTCAAGTACTTTTTGGTTTGTGATTATGATATAATTAATTCTTTTTTCTGTGTGCTGGCTCATCCAGAGGGATCTTTTAGCTTCTGTTAAACTCACAATTTTTACAGTAATCCACGTGCTCACTAAAAAAAGCGAGGACCGGGAGGCTCCAGTTACTAGTGGTGGTGGTACCGTAAGTATTCAATACCCAAAGGGAACGGAAAACAGGTGGTAGATGATTGAGTTAACTCCTTCAAGATGGCCCCTGATGCGATTTTACACCCCTGTGCTCATTCTTTATCCAAAGGATAATAGATAACGTAGTAACCTGGTCTTTTACAACTGTTGACTTCCCTTGCCTCTAATGCTGGCTGCATCGACCCCTGGCAGCCTCGCTGCTGGCTGCCTTCCCACACGCAGAACGGCAACCGCGAGCTTTGCACTGCGGCACCTTTGCTGAGGGCAGCCTTTGGTGAAAGGGAGCTGCACCTCTTTGTAAGGTCCAGCTGTCTAACAGAGAGCTTTGCTCAGACCTATGAAGCTCCCAAGGTCCCTTAGCCCATTAATTTGAGTAGGCATCACACCGGGTTAGGCACAGCCAACGTAGCAGCAAATGCCCCCCTCTTCCTCCTAACTCTCCTAGCTGCAGCATCATGCCAGGATCACTAGTGCAAATTACTCTGCAGGCTAGACTGAAAACACGCTTATGTGTTATTTCTGTGTCAGTCACCTCTCCTTTTCTGATACACACAGGGATGGTATCAACACAAGGAGGGAAAATGAATTGTTTAGGGTGGGACAAAGCGTAACTAGGGGCAATAGGAGGAAACAGAGCAGAGCAATGTCTAGGCTAACTATCAAGAAAAACATCCTGACATTGAAGCCCAAAAAGGCTGTTTAATGATCTCCCAAAGGAAATAGTGGGAACCTTTATCAATGAGTCATTTCAAACTGTGAAGGACAAAGCTCTGAGCGTGGGGAATAGTCATGTGTTGGCAGGGCATGAAGGGTCTTTCCCATTCCTCCTTGCTGACTCCATGCCCTCACCCTCCTGAAAGAAAGAGAGACTGAAAAACACAATGCAACCAGTGGTTTCCTGACACACACACAAAAAGAAAAACAACAACCTTAAGTGATCCTTTGAGATTGGGAGCCTGGGAAATGCTTTGTAAATTAACTTCAATAACATGACAGACGATAACAAGTTTTAGAGTAATTTTCTTTTTTTTTTTTCCAGCCATGTTGCCAGAGCGTGTGTCTATCCTGGCAGCAGCTTTCTTGCAAATTAATGAAACATCAAGGCTGCACACCAGCCAGATTGGAGTAGTGTATTTCCAGGAGAGAGCCTGAACTGGCAGATTGTCACCTGCTACAAATCAATTAAGTTCCCTTGATTCCAGCGCAGAGGGCCACCAACTTACAGCTGCAGAGGATCTGGCCCATTTCCTGTTGGAACAGAAATATTGCTTTCATTTTACTGAGCGCTGGACTATTTAAAATTTAAATGCTGTTAAAATTTAAAATCCCTATTTAATTTAAAATTCCCTTTGCAGTTTATTTTAATGACAGTGTTCCTCATTTCTGCTCCAAAGAGTTGAGACCTTACATTTCCCCGAGACCACCACCTCAGGGTTTGCAGGGCTTTGCTGTCCTTCGGCCAGCAGGCACGATATGCCTTGCCCTCGGATTTTTTGCTGATCCCAGTTTCTTGCTCCTCTTTGTTAAATAACCGTAATAAGGATAAATAGCATTAAACGTTAGCCAACGCTCACCACATTGCCTGAATCCCTGGAAAGCAGCAGCGTGCCTCAGTGCTAGGAGGGGAGTAGAAGCAGGATGGAAAAGGACACCCTTGCCTATGGAAAAGCGTTGGCGGCTTTGAGGCTCAGACAAACGGCTGCAAAGACAAAGCTTGCTTCTCGCCAGCATGCCCCAGCCCTGTGTGCCCTGCATGCGTACCGGCGGCTTCAGTTTTGGGAAGGGGGAGATTCCCCCGGCTCCCTGGACAGACTTTGGGTCCTCAGGACATGTTGCAGGGCCGTTGCAATGCTTACATTTGTAGGGAGTTTGACCACAGCCACGAAGAGAAGCTTGATGTCTGACCGCGCAGACCCTGGCAAACCCTGGCGTGTTTTGCTGTGTCTCAGATTGACAGGTGGGTGTTTTGCCTTATTAAAAGTTATTTCACGTCAGCTGGTCCCCAGTTAGTTGGGTACTGGGGCTGGCATCAGCGAAGAAGAAAATCCTCGTCTCAGCCCACAGCTGTAAGGGAAGGGGCTGTCCTGGTGAGCTGCAGAAAAAAGCAATAGAGAAAAGGCAATGGCATCTGGAGACAGGGAGTGGGGGAAGAAGACAGGGGTTAAAGCAACCAAGAGAAATGAGGGTTACAGGTTGCTTGAAGGGGCTGGGGAGGTGTTGGGAGACCAGGGAGGCCCTAGCATGCGTGGCCCCAGCAGCTGTGCCCATGCCGGTGCCCACAGGGAGAGTTGCGCCCCAGCAGGCAGTGCGACGTTCCAGGTTGGGTGACATCTGTTCAGTTCACCGCTTGCCTTCTCGTAAAGATGGGAGATTTCGCGCTTCCAACTTGCAACTGGGTTTATAATTTGGCAAAGAAACTAAAAAAAAAACCACGAACAAAAAAACCAACCCAAAGCATGTCATTACAAAGTGTTACAGCACATGCATTAGCACCTCGCTACAAAGCCCAGCCAAGAGCCAACTTTCCAGCGTAATTTTCCTGTGCATCTGCCAAGTGGTGCGTGGAAAGAACCATCTGCGGTGTCTTACAGGGGCATTTCCTGGTCACAGCTTCCAAAGGGTAACTAAAAACTGAGCTCTGTAAAACATACACCATTGCCCAAAAGGGCTTGAGTTTTAACAAGAATATAAGTTAAAGTTGAGAGAACAAGTGATGACTCCCACTGTTTGGTCTGCTCTGTCTGTATCTGGGGCTAATCAGCCCACTCGGCAAAATTAACATCTCCTAAGTACTTCATAATCCAATTTATACTTTAAGAATTTTTCTTTAAAGAATTAATAGCGTGTCTGCCAGTCACTGTTCATTAAACATTTTTGGATCAGGCAATATCTTGAATCACCAAGATCCTGATTATGCTTACATTTTAATATCGAAATGACTGATTACCCATGGGAACAAGCAATCAAGGGAAATGGTGCATTGCCCATCCCTGGGAACCCCCAGTCTGGCCTGAGCACCTTTCTGGGATGCAGGCACATCTTGTGCAGCTCAAAAAAAGAGTGTCCGGATGAAAGTCCATACACAAGAGGCTAGACTGCATGATCTAACGGTCCCTTTTGGCCTTAAAATCTTGAATCAGTGAATTGAAATCTATGAAAAAGAGTCCCCAGCTGTAGGAATGAACTGGCTCAATTGCAAATAGGTCAATTAAACTCAAACTGACAACCTCCTGGGTCATCTTTAAAGTTATAAATTGGATTGAAAGGGATATAAGTATAATCAAACTTCTCCTGTAGTTTCAAGCTAATGCAAAATTTCTCACTTCCTATCTGACACTCCTGTGTAGTGCCCCTGTGCTCCCCTAAAAAGCTGACACATTATTTTCCGTATCTCTCTACAAAGGTAGTCTCTAGTTGGGCCACAATGTAGTGAGTGCGAGGCGGGACTGACCAAGCGAAAGCCCCCATCCTGCTCTGGGCAGGCGGCAGACACAGGTGTCCCTTACAGGTGTTAAGCAGCTTAATTCCTGTGGTGAGCAAAGAAGGGAGGCAGGAGGGACCCTCCAGCCCAGATTGTGCCACGCCAGCTCAGGCTGAGCTGCGTCCAGAGGTCAAGTTCACCCGTTGACATGATGGTGGCTGTTTGCAGCGCCAGACATTGCAGGTAAACCTCCCTGCTTCCTGTGAATGACCCATGGAGCGGACCGGTGGCCAGGCACCTCCTCCGTGCCCTGTCCCTGCTTCTTGCATGGGGCTACATCCAGATCCTGGTGGACCAGCTCACCCAGCCCATGCTAGCAAGTGTCACGCCACAGCAACGCAAAATCTCTGTCGTCTGCACGATGCTCCTGTGCAAAGGGCTCTGGTTAGTAACGCACCAGTGGGCTTAGCAGAGAGGGACTGCAAGGCCTGGGAGGAGGCAATTTTTTATTTTCCATGAGTATCTGTACCTGGGCCATAAATTCTCATGTATGGATTATGGATAGAAATTTCTCTCATTTCTTCAGTGCTATGAATTAATTGCACGTTCAGCAGAAGAGTAGGGCAGGGGGAGAAATTTGAGCAAGGCCAGTTTAGCATCTCCCGCCGCCCCAGCTTCTTTGCCCTGTTACTTCTTCCTGGGGCCTTGAATCTCTGCCGGCACGCCGACTCCTCTCTCGCCTGCCTTTCTTCGCTTCCCTCTCCTCTCCTCTCCCACTGCTGACACCTGTCCTACCCCAGCGCTCTCATCCGCTCCTTTTCTCCTCACAGCTTCTCATCCCCTCACCCCTTTCCTGTTTCTCCCTGTATCCCATCTCACTTTAAAACACACTGTTCCAAAATATTAGGAATTGGATTTTAGAGGAACCAAATACCGCCTGAAGCGTGTCGGTTTCTAAGCTACTCTTTTGCCTTAGACTCGACAACCAGGTATGGATAATGCTGCAAAAAAAAGGCCTGCCGCCACAGCACGGTGGGCTGTGAAATCAGCCCTCGGGAAGTAAGCAGGGCTGCATTTGGGGGGTGCTCAAGGGCAAGACCCCCGGGAAGGCGCAGCCGCTGCGGGCAGGGGCGGCCGGGCTGCGCCGGTGCCGCGGCGGGAGCTGAGGGCGGCTGCAATGTTAACAGTGCCATCTCTTGGAGAAGGGGGAAAACTGTACTGACGTCCCGCGGCCGGCGAAAAACTCGCCGGGCAACCCTCCCAGAGAAAAAGGCGCTTTTTTTTCTTGCTGTCGCCAAGATCGCTGCCTCAGTTCCCCTTGAAGTTTTTATCGGGAGAAGTTATTCTTCCCTTCGAATTCAGAATTGCTCTGCGGTGTGTCTGCACGGCATCCAGCAGTGCTGTCTTGCTTCAGTCCACTGCACTTCAGTGGTGGAGCACAGAGAAAAACACTTCGAATGAGATTCTTTCGAAGGGACTCGGGTGTCGGGTGAAAGCCGCTACGGCTTGTCTGTGTACCTCCCGATGACTGAAGGTCTGACTGCAAGCGGAAGCAGCACAGATGCAAAGGGAGCAGCGGTTCCAGGATTTGTCTGCGCTGCAATGCACTTCAGGGCTGAATAAAGGGGAAAGGCTGAAAACCAAAAATGCCCTGTACGTAATCTTATACTGCTCCACATAATACACAAGTGACGCTATCGTAGAAATGAATACTGCATCTCCACTGGAATGGGCTTTTAAAGTTCAGTGAAATGTCCCGATATCTGGAGAGGCCTTCACTGAGAATACACTCATCCTTGGTAGTCATGCTGATGCTTTTTGCATCTGAGCCAAGATTTTGTAAATCTAAGTCAGCTCTGTCTCTTGTGCCTAATAACATGAAGCAAGAAATAGCCCAGCCTTATAAAAACTGTGGGTTTTGGCCTTGGCCCATATTGATTATCTAGCTCATAAATGAAGACCAAACTTCTGGTTCTAGTCCAAACAACAATCAACTTGGAACTTCATGCCTACAAATCAGACTGGCAGATATTAGCTGTTCTGAGTGTGTTCAGACTCACACTTCCCAGTTTAAGCTGAGCTTCCTTTTGTTTATGTACATTTGTCTTAAGTAAAGTCTTTTTTCCAGTTGCATGTTCTTCACAGAATCAAAATACTGACTTCTATAGATTTTCTCTGGTCAAATCCTACTGCCATGAAATTAATGGCAAAATGCTGCTGATTTTACTGTAATCAAGATTCCCCTACTGGGAAACTCTAGTCTTCGAGGTAGATGCTAGAAAGCAGTGCTATAGGAAGAATAACTAAGCAATGTGATTAAGCAGATGATGTTCTGCTACCCACCCAAGTAACCCCGTAAATGGGAGCTGAACAGAGACATCTGAGCCTCTTCTATCAGCTCAGCTAGAAAAAAAGCGTAACTCTCTGACTAGCCCTGGTCACCCCTGCGTGCCAGCTTCTGTCATCGACCTGCAGCAAGTATCATTTCAGCCTATGACTCATCTCACTGAAATCAGCATAAATAAAGGTGGCAGAACATAGCCTGGCATGCTGTCACCCTGAGTAGAAGCCTAGAACAACTTCCCCATGTTTGCATTGCTGAGACGTAGGACCACCGATTGTCTGCAATGACTGCCCCCAGCTGAGAGCTCCCCTCTCCCTACTTGGCAACTACTGTCACACCTGGAACCTATTTATGCCACTAAAATACCACTTGCAGGTTTAAATGCTGTATATAAAGGCTATATTGAAATGCTGCTTCTAATTATGCCAAATTAAGCACGTGCTTTTGAAGAGGTGAAACAGACCCATAACAAGCTTTAATTTGCTGGGTATTGATGGGAGGATTTCAGCCCCATAGGTAATTGTGCCCTTGTGAAGTCTGCTTGATACACTTGTGGCAGAAGGACAGCATGGTTTGGAGGGCTAGTTCACGTTCTCATCCCCCTTTCCCTGCCACATCGAGCTGGAACTCTCCAGGGATGAGGGGGGAAAATGCCTTCAGTCGGCGTGGCAGCACGGACAGAAAGCTCTTGAGCGTGGGTGACTGTCCAGGCAGCTGGAGAGCCCTTGGACAGGGAGGTGGCTGCTGCCCAGGCTGAATTCATTTTCTCAGGACT
>JAVKLA010000024.1:9776661-9844282 GCA_034782735.1 Sagittarius serpentarius
CGTCCTTCCTCCCTTCCTCCCTCCCTTCCTCCCTACCTCCCTTCCTTCCTTCCTCCCTCCCTCCCTCCCTCCCTTCCTCCCTCCCTCCCTCCCTCCCTTCCTTCCTTCCGTCCATCCTCCCTTCCTCCCTTCCGTCCATCCATCTATCCATCCATTCTATGAATGTAGTTTTGGTGGGGGCAGGGACCTGTTTCTAAGTTCATTGTATACTTTCATTCAACACAAGTAAAAAGTGTTGGAAAAGTTAAATGTTTCAGTTAATTTTAAAATACTGGGTTTTGTTTTGGGAATTACCAAAATAATAGCAAGATTTAGGACTCTGGAAACAATTTTTTTTTAATATAAAAAGGTTTCTTTGATCTAAATTGAAAGTGTTGGGGTTTTTTTTCCATATCCATACAGAAGACAAATGAAAAAATCAAAAAGGCATGCTAATCATTGTGAGGCCTTATAAAGTAAAAATGTACTTACGCCAATGGTAAGGGAAAACAGAGTCTGAAAATAAGAGCTAATTCAAACCAGAACCTGAGATCCAAACACTGAACGCTTTTGAGGACTTCTGAAATCCACACACTGGTACTACAGACTTCTAAAAAATAAGGCAGAACCATGTGAACTGTCAAAAATTGAGATTGTTTTTTATCATTTGGCTCTCTGTTCTTCAACCTTTTGTCCTTTTTTGTCTAATTCTTTTTCAGTAGCTATAGTGGCCACTTGGGCAGTCTCTTCCTTCTAAAGAGATGCTACAGAAGTAAAAAAAAAAGGGGGGGGGGCTGTTCTGTCAGTAGAAAATTTCCCCTGAATCTCTATCACATGGTGACAGTGATGCTCCATTCAGCAATACTGTCTTTTGCTGCATGGGAGGTGGTGAGTCTGCTTGGACTGGGTGTGTTGGAGGGCAGTACAATAGGCATTGACGTGGCCTGCACCAGGATGTATTACCACCCTGGCTTTAGGAAATATCAGTGGAAGGAGCTTTTGATCAATTGCTATTATTTATGCAGTCATTATTTCAGAGTATTCTACTGTAATACTGAAAACACCCCACTAGTTTAAGTTGTGGAAAACCTGCTGTATTACTGAGGTTTTGGAGAATTGCAGGGATGGTTTCCCTTTTATTAAATGCTCTTTTACTTACTATATTATCTTGTGATTGTATAGATAGCCTAGTCTCTCCTTTTATTTATGCCGGGCCTTATCTACAGCTTTTCATGTTTTTCAGTTTTAAATGGAGACAGTAGCAAATGGAGGGTATGGCCTATCTTTCTTTTGTTGTTGTCCTTTTAAAAGCATAATTTTGGCATGATAAGGGAGAGAACATCACAGAAAAATTCTCTCATGGGGACTTCAAAGTCTTTCTAGCACCCTGTGGCATTCTGTTGTGTGGTTGTTTGAGGGGTGACCATTGGGGAAATGCCTTTGGAGACTTTGTTATAGTTTTGATTGCTGAAAAGAGAATGGGTGTTTGACTCCAGGGTGGAAATGAGAAACAAAGAGACCAGTTCACCCCTCCCCAACCCTGTGACCCTTTAATGCCTGTGAAGCTGTTCAAAGGGGACATCACAGGGTGGAACTGGCTTTCTTTGCAGTTCCATGCTGCAAGAGAAAGTAAAGCAGTCATCGGCTGCCTGTGGTGTCCTTCTGTCTTGCTCCCAACATGGGTACATGCCAAGCATGGAGAGGGTGAACGGGACAGAGGTTACAAGAAGAGTGTTTGCCTACTCCTTTAGATATAATCCTCCAGCTGTTTTAATTTATGCTGAACACAGGGCTGGTCCTGCGAAGAGCCAAACATTAGAGGCCACTGTGGTGGCCTAGAATAAGGGAGGTGCCTTGATGTAGAGTCTGATACAAGCCTGGAACAAATTGTATGAAATCCTTTCAGCTCTTTTTGCTTAATGTGAAGGTATTACGAGTGAAACTGATGGCATTAAAACCCTTTCTGCTTTCTTAGTTGCAGAGTGGGCTGTTTACAGCAAAGTTATAGACCATGGAAAATTGATTCAGGAAGCATTGACCTTGAATCACACCACATTACTCCACTGAAATTATCGTAGGACCATTAGAACTGAGTACTAAGTGCACTTGTTTTCAGTGCCGCACAGGACATAAAGAGACTTTGCCTACCCAAAGAGAACTGTCTGCATAGATGCATTATAGAGCTAAATTTCCCAGTTAATGCAGAACCAGTTTGTAGCCACACACATATTTTTGACAGCTTGTATTATGTAACTTGGAAGCACTAAGATATACCAGCTGATGGGCTCTTTTTTGGTGATGTAGCAGAAAGTGTTTTTTTCCAGGGAGAGCTGTGCTGGAAAGAAGTGGTTTGTTCCCACATATCCACACAGAAACTCCTGCTCTCCTGTAACTATACTGGCTTCATTTTTAACTGCAGACCTGGACAAAGACTTAGCACTTTCACAATTAGGAGTTGTAAATAGACATGACGTAAGGACTAACTTTACTCACACAAATTTCTATTTTATGCCTAATTGACATGTGTAATTGCCTATGTAATTGCATGTACAGGCTGAGAAAGTAAATGAGCATACACTCCTTAAAATCCATCCCATAAGGTAAATTTTCTTCCCCCTCTTCCTTTGGAATGAGCGTCTGAGCCTCTTCACTGGGACTTCAACAGGATGTGCCTGAGCCCTCAGAGGTTAGCACCAAAGCGGCTAGTGTTGACTCTCCTGGCCTAGAAAGGAGTTGCTAAAACTGCAGAGGTTATGCCATCACACTGATGGTGAACTAGGTGAGCTCCATGACCTTGACTTTGAGGCAAATTCATGTCAGTTCTTTGGATGTCAGCCATGTTGGATATATTTGTTAAGACTAATTGTTTTTTAGTTCTTGCTACTGTTGTTACAGTTGCTTTATAGAGATGATCTCAGCTGCAGTTCTAGAATGGGTGGAAGAGTAGAGAACAAAATAAGGACAATATGTTTAAACATAGGGGAAGAAATACTTGATTCTTTGTCTGTGTGATATTCCATGATGGGAGAAATACTATTGTTTGATATGAAAGATGGTACTAGGAAGGTGAGGGTGATGCTGTAGGGCAGGAGACTGATGTGGTCTTCAGATAGATAGTCTCCAAATATTTAGTAGTACAGTGGAAACAGAAGTAGATGCAGGAGGGGACTGTATGAAAGCTAGCAATGAGGGGTTTCTGTAAGACAATTAGATAAATGTTCAAAACTTTGGAAAGTAAAGAAAAGGAAAAGAGAAGAGTCATTCTTGATGAAGACCTCATTAGGAGATAAAAGGAAGCTGCCTTCTGCTCTGCCAAGAGCAAACACAATTTAGGTGGGGCTGCACAACAGCTGGAATACATGCACATGGTGCGAATGCTGCCCCTGTAGCCTTTCTGTTTCCTTGTGAATCTGCCCGTGGCTAGGAGGTGCAATCTTTGGCTCCAGCATAATAACTGGGAACGCATAGGCAAGAACTGTAGTCAATACAAAACTCCACTTAAGTCACTGATGGCTTGTAGTGTAGGAGGTTGCTTGCCTACTTTTGATTGCAGGATCTGGGCCTTAGCTGGCAAAAGTTCTTCTGAATTGCTACTCCTGGAATCTGTTATTTCTCAATCTTTCAAACATGCCAGAACTTGGCTGGCAATATATATATTCTTGCTGGACAGGAGCATATAAAACTTTAGTAGAAACCTCTCTGATCAAACTGATCACTTGATTAGATTGTCTCCCAGGGAACTGACTTGGTGTAATAATCATAGTGAATGGAAGCGGCTCTTGCTTCACCGAAATAGGATTGTTCTGCTGCAGATCTGCTTATTGGCAGGACTCTTTGATCAGTGTTCAAGGGTTACACTAATGGAAGTTAGCTGGTGTGTAACCAGGTGTTGAGTAGATATTACACTTTCAAATACATTTGTGATGAGGGAATGAAGAAATGAAGATGAAATTAAAAATCTGTATTTTTGCTCGTCTTTTGAGTAATCACGGCATTCTCCTGCAACTTTTCGAAAATCTAACCTCTGAGATGGTTTGCCTTTGAAATATCTGAAGTAATACACCCAGCAGAGATAAACAGAGAGTACAGGAGGCAGTGGGAGGTTACAGCAGATGACCTGGGTTCTGTTTGCAGCTCAGATTCTGATTTGTATGTCCATTTAAGAAGTTTACATACAACATCCTGTGCCTTGTATAATAGTATAATAATAATAGTAGTATTTCCTTTATTTAAAAATAGTGATCCGTAATCCTTGGACAATGTGCTATTGCAGTTAAAAGTACTGTGCATGCACATTAACCTGTGTAGCTCCCTTGTGATAGGACATATAATCTTCACTGTATTTTGGATGGGCCAAGTCACCTGGTACTCCTTCACCAAGGTACAGGTCAGACCTCCCCAGTCCAGGTTCCTCATGGTCTGAAGGGTAAGAAACCAGACCAGCAGGGGTTAACATAGTGATGACCTTTGCAGCTGGACTCCAGCTGCTGGTCCCAGCTGCCAGCTGCAGAGAAGGGAAGGGGGTGGGGAGAAGTGCTGCTAGTCCAAAGGTAGGAAAGGCTCCCTGTTGCAGAAGTCAAAGGTGTCTGTGCTCATTTGCCTCCTGAGAAGCCCACTGTAGATCATTTTCCTCCTTGCTCCCTAGGGAAGGAAGAGCCCTCTGTAAACTTGAAGGTATCCTGGAACAGATAGAGACCGTCCTCTGTAATGAGAGCAAACAGAGCACAGACTGTGCAGAAGAAGTGCCTGAATATGAACTAACTTTCCCATATTGAAGACTCACCTATGCCTGACATCCTCGCCTTGGATCAGCTCTGACTTCAGTCTAAGCTAAAATGGGTGGTCTTTGTCCCAATTTAGCTTCCAATCACTTAAATGGAAGCTTTTTTCTGGGGGACAACTGAAAGGCTTCTTCCATAAATCTGTATTTTTTTCAGATTTTTCTGTAGGGGGTGCGGAGAGAAGCCTAATTGATTTGTGTAAAGTCTAGGAGTCATAAACTCTAAAAAATGTTCCAGAAATAATATCATTACCCATTTTTACTGTCAAACCTTGTTTTGTTAGAGACCTAGAGGGCTGACAGCCTCTTTTTAATGTGACATTTGGTTTTTACATTTCTACCCAAAGATCTGAAAACAGACTATACGTTCGCTGTAATTATGAGTCAGGCTTTACTGATGGTGACTCAAATATGCAACTCTGGCACCTGTTTCATGTCTGTCTGGGTTTCAGATAGCGCTGATGGTGGCACACAGAGCAAAGGTAAATATGAGTGTGTTCCTTCCCAGAAGCTATTTGCTCAATGTGTTGGATGATAAAGAACAAAAGCTGCTATAAAAAGGAGCTTACAAAATTGCAGCTGTAATGGTGGGGCTTTGTAGGGGGTGTCATATCACTTGCTTCATAGAGGGAGTGGACTTAGGACTGGATGCCAGTGACTCTAATACTTCCTTTGGCATCTTATTTCACCTGTTCTATGCACGTTCAGGGGGAAGGAGGAGGGAGAATTAAGTTAGCTAATTGTATTAACACTAGTGAGGCACTTTGTGGATAAAAAGTGCTATTTAAGCATACAATATTATTATCAAGGGAAAAAATTTACTCAAGAGAGGAAACTGTTCTGCATCTTGCCCAGTCACACAACTGCAGACATGTGAAGGGGGGTGGAAATCAAGGCACCACTTTACGCTTGTAAACAAGGAGGTACCAAGTGTTAAATTTAGGTATGTAATACTGGGTTTAATTTACCCTGGCAAATTTACAATATACACCTGCAAATAACACCCCCAAACCCACAACTGGTTCTTCACCTTTTCCATGCATATTATTGCCTCTCAGTCAGGAGCCAGCACTGCACTAAATAGGCCTGCAGAGGTATCCGTCTTAAGCGTGGTTGCTGATGTGCATATTCCTGTGAAAAATAAGTTAAAGTGTAGGGAAATGCTCCTCACTGAATGTTCTGTCAGGTGAGAAAAGGCATTTTACACCTCATCAGGGACAGTTGTGACACATCAGGCCTGGCAATGGGATTTGTATTTCCAAAAAATGTACAGTTTCTGGAGGTGAGGTTTGAAACCAGTTCTTTAAGAAGAGAACTATAATGACTGGAAGCCGGGCCAAGACTGGAGAAGTATGAGATGCGAACCCCAGCAAGTGCCCAGACAAACGCCAAACAAAGGTAAAACTGCAGAGTTAGTGTGGTTCTACTGCCTGCGAATATCTTGTGCACACTCCTGAGGGTAGAAGTGTGAACAAGGATGACTCCTGACCATGTGGGTTAAGAGTGGATCTACAGCTTATCAGCTTATGGGGGAAGGGCGAGAAGAGGATGATTTAAGGATTTAATCATGGGATAAATGGTTTTCTTTCTGTCTTCTTTTTCACCTATGCCTTTATAAATCTTTACAACATGTTATGAATTTTGGATTTTGTACATAAAAGCTCTTATTTGCTTTTACCTTACTATGGTTTATATTAAAGGCAATTGCAAGGTAAGGGTCTACCATCAAGACATCCCCTACCTGCATGAGTGGCAGTCTTAAAATCAGGGTACTAGAATACTGTCACTATGCCCAACAGCTCAAAACCTTTCTGCAGGATATCCAAAAGCTCTCCAGTATATCTCCAGTCATCCACATGGGCCTGTTTACGTCTCATAATTCAGGAGTCCATGTACAAGTGTTTTCTGGTGGCTAACATTAATCATGATAGTCACAACAATGCCAGAAACCCAGAGCTATGCAATGGATTTTATGATTGTGGTAGAATTGCATAGGACCTGTGTTTGCCAGTTAGCATGAATCACAGTCTACTCCTGATAAGTCCAGTGATAGCTGTAGTGTTTCAGTGATAGAAAGGGAAAATTACAGTAGGTTTTTTTTTTCCTGTTTATTTTGGGTGTACACCTTTGCTGCAGAAAATAGTTTTAAGAAGCATTCTTCCAGGGAGGTAGGGCACAGTCACAGAGGAAACCTTTGGGAGAGAAAGGTATGCCTGTGCTTATCCTAAAAGGTGCTTGTTTTGGTTTCTCAGGGAACAGAAGACACGATCTTGCACCTCCCACGTGTCACAAAGAGTATTGTAACTGGGGAGGAATAACCCCATGCACCAGTACAGGTTGGGGGACAACCAGCTGTAAAGTAGCTTTGCAAAAAAGGACTTGGGGTTGGTGGACAAGTTGACTATTAGCCAGCAATATGTCCTAGGGACAAAGAAGGCAAGAACCTCCCTGAATGCATTAGGAAGAGCATTACCAGGAGGTTGAAGGAGGTGATCCTTCCTCTCTGTTCAGCACTGGTGAGACACATCTGGAGTGCTGGGTCCAGTTCTGGGATCTCCAGCATAAACAAGACATAGAAATACTACAGCGAGTCCAGCAAAGGGCCACTAAGATGATTAAGGGACTGGAGTATCTGTCATACAAGGAGAGGCGGAGAGTGTTGAGCTGAGGAGGCTTGGTGGATTTTATCAATGATAAAAATGATAAAATTATAAAAATGACAACTGACGAGGATATAAAAAAAATGGAGCCAGGTTTTTCCCAGTGGTGGTCAGTGACAGGATGAGAGGCAATGGGCACAAACTGAAATACAGGAAAATCCACCTTAAACATAAGAAAAAGCTTTTTTACTGTAAGGGTGATCAAACACTGGAACAGGTTACCCAGAGAGGCTGTGGAGTCTCTGTCCTTGGAGATATTCAAAACCCAGCTGGGCATGGACCTGAGCAACCTGCTGTAGGTGACGCTGCTTTGAGCAGAGGTTTGGACTAGCTGATCTTCAGGGGTGCCTGGAGAAATGATTAGCTTCCTGTAAGACCAGCTAGACAAATCATGATATACCGTGTTGGAATATGTGTGCAGTCAATAAACCAGACTGAAAAATTTAGAAAGGTCTTCAGACAGCCATTGATGGCATTAGGAAAAGCCATAATGAACTCAAGAGTGTTGCTAATTGCATGTGACCATACAGAGGCTGTTGGGTCAAGTTTACCCCTGGTTGGTCAGCCACAATTTGGCTTAGACAAAAACATCTTTAACTTACCTCTCTGGCGGTGTGGCAGAAGGGACTGAAATCAAAGCAGACAACATGGGAGGCTTAAGCTATTCTAAGTCATGTGTGGGAAAAGCAGACGCCCACCAGGAAGCCTTAGAAGCAAGTTTTGGGGAGGTGAGTGGAACTGCGGGAACAAGGACGAGGAGCCAGACAGGCTGAGTAGGACACGTTGCAACAGAGGCAAATTAGCATCCAGCACCTCAGGAGCAGCTCACCTGTTGCATCATCTGTCTGTAGGGGACTGCATGACAAGGAAGACTCTTGTCAGGGTGATATCTCGCATCTTTCAAAAGGCTGGGTGCTGAGTCCATGTTACCTGCCTTAACTCTCACAGTGAGAAGAAGCAGGTTTGGCTGTTTTCAGGCCTCTAAGTCCATAATGAGTATTACTTACAGAGGCTTCTTTTGCCAAAGTTTTGCATTGTTCCAGGGACACTTCACAGAAAATCTGAAGCTTCAAGAAGCAAAAGGATGCAAGTATCGTGGGAGTTTAATATCTATGCTAAGAAATTAGTTAATAACAAGACAGCAGTAAGAAACAATGCATTTTGCCTAAACAGGGGGCAGAAAGGAAAGAAATCTAAGGTTATCTACTCTCTTCAAAAACACATCCAGAGAGCAAAAGCTCCTTACTCTTTCTCCCTTCCCTACATCTAGCTGGCAGGCTGTAGAAGCTTCCTAATAAATACATTCAGACATTCAGTCCTAGGGTACATCTTATATATTTAGATTGTGTTCAGATAGGAAAATCTCAGCCTGGGAAGATATTATAGTTTTCATATTTCTCCCCACATTTATTTATGTACCCTATATTTACCTCCAATTTATATTTAAGGCAGGCAACTGGATTAAATTCTTCCATTTCTACCCTTTCCCTCCCCTACAAATATTGATCAGACAGCAATTTCATCATTTCCTATTGATTAGCCAGGCTCAGTCACCTTCTGGGCTTGATCCCTGATAACCCATGAAGATTTAGACTGTTCTGTGCCTTTCTCAGCAATGTGCTGACCTCAGTCTGAGGTGTGTCCTCCCTAAACATATAGATGTGTGAACTGATGACCATACTTCACGCACACTGACATCTGCGATCCATGCACCGAGCTCTTGATAGAAACTGTATCCCGTGGCAGGCAGCCATTCTGGTTGACAAAGGGTGTGGGGTGAAGAACATTCTATTAGAGAGAGACTGCTACAAATAAACAATTGGTGTTTGTGCCACATGGGTGGGCTGCTCAGGTGTTTTAAAAGGCTTTCCAGAGTACAGAAGAGTTTCAGAAGCAGTGGTGTGCTTTGAACAGAAGCAGAAATGAGAGGACAGAAAGTTCTTCATGTTGTGGAGACCCTAGCAGCTAATTAACAAGAATGACATGCTCCAGATTGTGGCCTTGACCACACCTTCGCCCTCTGGGCAAAACCTGGGGAATCCAAGGGGACACAAGGCAGCTCATTGAGCTGCACTATGCATACATGGAAAATTGCCACTGAAGTCATCATTTTTTTGTGCTAATATCTTCTCAACTTACGGAGAGAAATTTAGTTCTTCCCATAAACACGTCAACAAACAAATTGATCCCACCCACGAATATGCAAACAAATGTATAAGTTACGCCAAGTATTTCTCCTTGTAGCTGCCAAGTAAGAAAGGGAGATTGTTACTGTGACTTCTATTTTTAAATACATGGGAGGTGCTCTAATACTACAGCTAGGGGGACTATATAATACCTAGACTAAAGCTGAAAGAACTCCAACAGCAGCTCAGAGGCTTGCTGGAATAGCTGAGTGGTGAGAGTTTTCATCTAAATGATGTTAGCAGAACCATACCTTCTGCTTTAAGTGAATGCACATATCAACCTCCTTGAGCTTAGCTACCTTGCTAATTGCAAACAGGCTGCAAATATCCTAACTGCTGTCCCACAGCTTTGTTGTGCATGAAACCCAGCCCATTAGAACGTAGCCCAAACCTTGCCCAGTAGTCCCCCTCCTTACTCTATTCTATTTTGGGCTGTGGCTAGATGTACGGACCAAGCTGTTTTGTTGGACAGAAGCTTGAAGAAAAGGCCTGTTGTTCTGAATGGGAGGTGCGTTATGTGACATGCTGTATGTGTGCTTGGAAGGGCTGATGAGCAGAAATCATTAGCAGGGTGTGTACAGCACAGAGGGGGGAACCCAGCCACAGGAGGAAGGAGCCAGGAATGGGAGAGAAAGGGAGGATGAGGGTGGAGGGAGCAGGGGTGGAGGGACAGAAACTAAGACAGTACTTGGGCCTACAGAAGTCACTGCTGGATGTTAAACACCTGAAGATAAACACAAAGGCCTCCTTTGGGATGCCTAAGGGGGTGAGAATTGCTCTCAAATGCTGATTTGATCACCTTAGAAGAGCTAGATCTTCAGGCCCAAATGAGCTGAACTGAATGCAGAACCTGTGGTGACAGTTAAATCTAAGTCATCTTTCTGTTCCCTTAAAACTTTGCAGGGCTGGGATCAATTTGGCTCCAGGGTATTTAATCCCATAGCTTCTTTAAAATGGTCCTCATATGGGTGGTTCCATTGCAGGGAGTGCTTTAGGTCTGGCCCAGTCAGTGTCCTAAAGAGTTTCCTGGTCTGGGTTGGGAGCAGGTGGCATGAACCATCTTTATACCAAATCTGGATTTCTCAGCATCAAGAAAATGCCAGCTTCTCTTTTAGGACAGCCCTTCACCTTGCTGGTACAACACAAAGAGATTAGTGCTAGCAGCCAGAGCTGAATTTCATCCGTAATCTTAAAGGGAGTCTAAGTCACAGAAGGGAGATTGTGCAGCAGAAGCAAACAAGAGGGTGTAAGTTAAAGACCAGAAATGGACCTTCCTGTTTGCTCTGCCTGCTCCACACCTTTTCTGCTCCCCTGCTTAGCTATACCAGTGGTTTAGCTCCTAGTCTCCCTGGAACCACCAAGTCAAATCCTGGCAGGATTGACTCAGCCCCTCTGTAATTTTGAGGTTGAACAAAACTGTAAAACCAAAGATTTTGTGGTGAAGTGTTTGCCCCAGTATGCTTGACCAAAATTGTCCTAATGCTTTTTGTACGTGGCATGCTGAGCTGATTGGTGTGTTCTCATTGGTTCTTCATTTCTTCTAATGTATTAATTACTTTAATTACTTTACTGCCTCAGTATTAGTGAATTAGTCACGTGTTTTGAGGGAGGTAGTGTAGTACATGTTTACTATCCACATCTTCAGCGAGTGCTAGTTGGTGTAGTTTTATTGCCGTTCCTGGAGTTATGATGACTTGTATGAGCTGAAGATCTGCTCATTAAACATAACTATTAAAATTCATAACAGTGCCTTGATTTCAGTTTTTAAGGATTATTAGCTGAGATGGATTATTTACTCTTGAATATGAAACAGGCCTGTGGGTAATTTTAAAAGGATAAATCGGAAATATCTTTTATTATTTGTCAAGCTGGAAGCAGGTTGGATGGGGATTTAGTTTCTCATCTTTAAGGGAAACAAACCCAAACATTGATGTCAAAATGTGACCCAACCCATGCTTTTTAAAACTCTGTCTTTAACTTCCTAAACTTAAAAACAACCTCCTATGTTTTTCTTTATTTTTAATAAAATATTGCTAAAAATATTCTCCTGACCTGAAAGCTTTGACTGCCAAGATTCGAGTCTTCAAGTATGCTTTTATAGCCAAGTTACAAATCCATGAAAAATAGATTTATCACCTAAGTAGAAATTAACTTGAATATCCCTCAGCCAAGATCCACATGATTCCTTTATGCTTCAGGATGAAATGTCTGTTGTTCTCCCTTTTCCCTCCCAACTCTTGTAAAGGCTGTCTGTAAAAGCTAGGTATAGAGACAAATGCTTTTTAAAAATGTCATAACTCAGGTTGTTAAAAGATAAAGCTCTCTAACATAAAAAAACCCCTTCAAAGCAACTTATCATTCAGTTCTTTCTCTAAAGGTCTTCCATGCTCTAAACGAAATAATGAAAACTAACTTATGATGTTGCCAAATACGGTAGTGAGTAAGTGGACTCCTGAGCAATCACAGCAGCAGCATTTAACTTGTTGCTCAGGAGTCCCTTTAGCTGCATTTCTGCAAATAGAATTCCAGCCCTGTGGGACAAAGATTTCACTCTCTAGGTCTATGGGACTCCTGGGGAGAATATATACATCACTCTTTTGATGTTCTCCTTCCAGGGGGGCCTTGGCTGTGTACCACAGTCTGAAACCCCTTGGATTATGGTGGTTTTCCAGCACAGAAAGGTATCTTTATGGTACCTCATATGCTCCACGTCCCAGTCTAGGTGATGTTCAACTCTGAATTCAAAAGTGAACAAAGTCATTAACAAGTAGCTTTGTGCATGGATATGCGGCTCACAGCTCTTGGGGAGGCCCAGCACCCCTGCAACCGCTCCCCAGAGCCTGCTGAAGCAAGTCCTTTCAAGTCTGTTGCTGAGGTCCCCAAAGTTCAAAGAGGCTCCACCAGCTGTAAGTACAGGGTTTTGAACTGAGCTACTGTATTTCTAACAGTGAAGATAAGGATGAGGAAGGTAAAGGTAACTAATAGGGTAGTAGCATTAAGTAACCCTAGTCACCCCTCATTAGACACCAGGTGTCACTGGGAATGCCTGGGAAGGAGTATGTCCCAGGCAAATCCCACTTTGCCTGAGCCCCGGGCTAGCTATCCACCCATCTTGTCTCAGAGCCCTACTGCACTTCCCAGCCAGAGCTCCCATTCACCAGTACTTCTGTTTTGGTTGCCTAACACCGCCTGCCACAAAGAGGTCTGTCCCTCCTCTACCACCGCAGAGCCCTCCAGTTCCCCACTCCCCCCTTCCTCCTGCCAGGATTGTCCTTCCTCCAAAGCCCTTTTCCCACCAGTACACTCCACTTCTTCCTAAGCCCAAACCCCTTCCTCTGAACATACCCCAGAAGCTCCAGCCTCTCGCTAATAATGCACTGCCTCTATCTTCTTGGCTTCTCCAGCTCTGCCTGCTGAAACGCTGTTGCCTCACGTTGGCTTTCCTTGCCTGATACCTGCTGTTGTCATACTCCTGCCTGCCAGGCTCAGCCATAAATGCCAAAACCACAGACCTGCTCTCATGGGAACTGCAGAAGACATGGCTCAGCTTGCACTTCCTACAAGTGTGCCCAGATGGGATGCTGGGAGAAGAAAAGGGCATGTCAGAGGAAAAACTGGATCTGTGGTAGCTCTCCTCAAAAGACTTATTGGTTGGTTTGGAGCAGCTTTTTGGAGTTGTAAAAGCTGTAAGTATTTGTCATTATTTTCCCCATCGCAATGGCTGCAGATTAAAACTGTTTATATTTTAAGTATTTCTATAGCAACATCTCATCAGCATGAATTTTGATAAAAAGCTGTGTTTTATCTGTGGTATTACAGTAAAGTCTGTAAAATATCACTCATTGAAGGCATTTCGAAATGCTTGTGATAAAGGGAAATCAGGGAACATCGCATTTTATACAGCAGGATAAAGTTGCTGGCAGTTGGTAGCATAAAAGAGATAATAGACACAAAATAGATCTTTCATGTAAAACTACTAAAGATTTCAGTAAGCAATTCCAGAGTGTAATTAGGGTGGGAATAACCATCTCCACATAGGAGGTAGTGAGGAATACAACCCATTACAAACGATTACAAGCTGTTTTTCCATGTGGATATGTCCATGTGGCTTTAGCATAGGCTACTTTGGAAAAGGATCAAATTAAACCACAAAAAAGGCACTTTTAGCACAGAATTAGAGTGTCCACATGGGCACTTAAACCACAATAACTGAATTCACACCCTAGCAAGTGTCACAATAGCTTCCCCAAACAGTGATGCCTAATTTTTGCAAGCGAACTGCAGCTGAGGACAGAGACTTGAAGGACTCCCGTGATGGAGAGGTTGTTAGTGTCAGTTGTAGGCTAGAAGAGCTTGAAGTGACGGAAGAGGAAATGACTCAGGCTAAGAGAGGAAAATCATCCGATGGCACTGTTTATTAAAGGAGGTGGAGGAAGAATATCCATAACATCATCAGGTCTGTGCAAAATATTTTCAAGGTATCACATTGCTGGTATGAATTACGTATCAGTAGATCAGAGGATCCTGTATTTAGAATGTAGATAGACAACAGCTGAAATGTTTTTTCTCCCCAGCCTCCCCTCCCTTTTCCTCTTCTCCCACCCACTCTTTTCCTTCTCTGTAAACTTTGGTGGTTCAGATAAACTGAAACATGGACCTTCCCTCATCTCCCATTAGAGTTTGCAAAAGGAAGTATCTGCAAGCAAGATGTTATAAAACCAGTACTTAGCCATGTGCATCCTTCCTTTATAGTGACTCTTCAGTTGTAGATTTAGCCTTCAAGTTATACATTCTCAGTGCCAGCAGAATATAAAATCTGAAAATGAAAGTATAAACAGTTTAATTGTTCTTTATTCATACCCCAATCTGTAAATGCACAACAGTGGCATAACCACTTATATTAGCCTTAGACAATAAACCACAAAAAGAAATACCTTTAAATGAACAAAACCAGATTTAGACATCATTTTTAGAAATTCCTTTACACAAAGAGATTTTGGAGCCATCAGTGTACACTAAGCACTGAGCAATTTTTCACCCACTTTTGTGGCTGTGTCTGAAGTAGAGCACGTTTTGAGAAAGACTCAGTACATTTATGTTGTACAAACTTTGTGAAACACAGCAATATAAAACGTGCAGCATAGTTTTTTGTAACTGAAACTAAGTAGGAAAGCTAGGTGGGCAGAGTGAATTTATTTGCTGAAGTTTGGACAGGATTTTGAGACTAACATTACTTCTGCTAGGCTAGGAAAGGCTAGGAAGTAGGATTCAGGTAAAAGGTACAGTGATTTTTATGTAGGAACCAGCCTCCTACATAACGGGCTAAAGGGCAAATAGGGAGTAAGTGTTCACAGATAAAAGCTAAATCTAAGCATAAAATTCTGCGTCTGGAAGTTTGCACTGACACAAGCACTTCACACTGGTTTTGGTCAATCTTTGTGTATGGGATAGGGCACCCAACTTTCTTGAGCATAAGTTCAAAAATTGTCCTCTGTGTATTAGACTTTGTAACACTGGCTTCTTTCCGCAAGTTTCTGAGCTACTTGTTTGCCACAAAACCAGAATGTTTCATTTATCTAAAGTTTTCTCTTTCATGCTTGTTTTTATCAAAACATGTTTACCAGTGAAGGAGTATGCTTTGAAAAAGCATGTTTGAATAAGACAATAGCATCTCTTAAGGGCTGAGGAGGGAGTCTTGATGTGACTTCATTAAATGCCACACAAAATATTTCAAAAATTTTTGAGAGCTTGTTCTTGAACCACTGCTAAAGAAAAGATACATTCTTACCCTGCACCCACATTGCTAAAAGTCTGCTTTGCTGGGTTTAACCTTTGTAGCTCGTCCGTTCAGTGTAGGATTTGAGTACCTCAGCTTACACTAAAACCCAGAAAATTCAAAAAGTAAACTTCCTTCTCCAATTCATGGAACAGCTTGTTTGAATGAAAATACATGCTTGTTATTCTCAACAAAAATATTTTATTTCTACAATCTAATCCTCTACTTCTGTTCAAGACAGATCTTCTCTCACTAACTGCTTCTGTTATAGTACAACTGTTAAGAGACAAATGCATTTAAGGAGAGTGGCAGCAATTAAACAAACTAGGTATTGATTTCATTGCCAAATGAAGGCTGGATTCTTTTTTCAGTATGATCATGTACACTGCTGTGCAAATATAGTGTCACTCTAAGACCTGCATCTAAGTAAAATGTGTGTATGTATAAACACAGGTGGAACAAATTTCTGTGCATATGTGTGCACATGTGTGCATATGGACACGTGATCTGAAATCTAGGGAAGTCAATGGAAAGACTGGCAGTGACTTTACTATGCTTCATGTGAAGATCTGCTTCTGTTAAAATTGATTCATTCTCCCTTTTGCCTTTACTGAGTTGCCAGGCAGGAACTATGTTTGTCTTTGTACAGTGTCTTGCACAATAGGCCTTTTGAGTAAGATCTTACTATCTGATTACTGTATATTAATGTATGTGATATAAGTTTATTACTCAACTAGCCAGCCTTTATCTTGTTTCTCCCTGAAGCAAAGGAACTGCAGAGCAGAACAGGCTTAAATAAAGTCAGCTGAATTAGATTTCTGTAATGCACTCTAGTTGTACTGTTTGATCATATATATATATATACAAACCCTTTATTTCTGACTGTAATGTCAGATGATACTAATTCTTTCTCTGCCTTCAGGAATTGCGTATTTTACTAATGAACATTTAAAGGAATGGATGGGCATAAGCTACAAAGTTCAGGTGATAATATGAGTTTATATTTTGAAAAAGTAACGTTAATTTTAACCCAACCAAGTTTTCTTCCAAATTTAGAAAAAAAAAATCCCAGAAAAACATTGATTTGAGCATCATAGAAGAATAAAATTCCAGGCTGATGGCTCTCACAAAGCTCAAGGAAACTTAGATTTGAACTTTTTCTAAGGAGCATCTCTCTGTTAAAAGGAAAGCTTTGATAACAATGTAAGAGTGATGTAAGATGATACTGGTCCATAAGGAGCAGGGGCTGGAGAAGTATCTGTGAGACATGTGTGGACTAAAGAAGAAGTAAATCAAAAGGCTTGTGAAAGCAAGTCAGAAATTACTCTTTCATTTAGGACTGTATGTGGCAAGGAGGAATTTTCATCTCAAAGAGAGCTATTGAGAAAAATAGCAAGCTAAGCTCATTCCCTGCTACCTTCTGTCAGTCTGACTATAGGCTCTCAAAAACTGTTTGAAATTGTAAGATCTTCTAGCTTTAAGATGATACAGCAAGAATGAAATGGAAGAGTAGAAGGCAAAAGGGAATGTAGGAAAGTAATCTTGCAGAGCATGTGTTAGCTAAAAGTGAACTAACTGGTTAGGGGTGGGGTTCGATTTGTTTCTATGATAGAAAATCTGAGAGAAAATGCAAAGAGAGGAGAGAAATTATTTTACTGATTATTGCCCACGCCCCCAAAATCTCTTGTTCTATTTTTCACAACCACAAGCCCTAAATAAACACCAGCATCCTCACTATGTATGTTAAGGTGCTCTGAGAACTGCCTGGAAGACAAATATATTCCATGGTGTCCTAAACTCTGTGTTCCACGGTCACTCCCTCCCCATAATTGTAGGGTGAGGATAGAGGTAAGTCTTCAGGGTCTTATTTTTGGTGAACTACACCATTTGTACAATGACATCTTGCAGTCCTATATCATCTTCCTTTCCTAGGTCTCAAACAGATTCATAAGCTTTACCAGCAATGATGCTTGATAGGAATTTTAGAGGAATTCTGCAAGTCAGTAAGTGACATTCCTTGTATATGAAGAATTGTTCTTCACAAAAAGCAGAGCTATGCTTCTGTGTTTCTTTGTCTTCTTCATAGAAAATATACCTATCAGCTCATACACTTTCACTGATCTATTGCTATCCTTGCCTTTCATATCAAGAGGCTTTCACTCTTCCCCTTGCCCCATCCATGCTCCCTGGTGAAGCAAATTGCTCTCCTCTCTGTGTTGTTCCTTGCATTGGCAGCAGTGGTGGCAGGTGAAGCCTCACTGGTACGCGTGCTTGGGGAAAAAATGTAAGAAATGTGTCTCCTACAGAGACGTGTTTGCCTCAGCAGCTTTATCCTTTTATACCACAAAGCTTAAATCAGTCCACAGCGTGAAGAAAGATTTAGTAGCACTAGTAGGTGACTCCTTTACAGGCATGTAAAACCTCATAGACAAGCTCAGAGCTTGCTGCGGAAATGCCTGGGTGAGCTTTGTTCTGCTCTGTGCAAGGGGTTGTACTGGCCACTGTCTGCGAATGCTGAGAGTTTAAACCATGGCTGTCATATTGCTTGTGCCTATCAACAGCTTACAGGATTACTGATTACAGAGGGCCGCTAACCCACACACAGGACCTACTGGTAACAGAGAGCGTAAATGAATCATGATTGTCCCTTTCAGGCTGATCTGTGAATGTGTGTAGCTGCTCCCTGCCCACAAACACTCGTGTAGAGTGCCAGAGAAATAGTCTTGCTCTGTTAAATAGATGTGGAACCTTAAAGGAGGGTGTATCAAGCCTCAGAGTTGCATGCTGCCAGCGTGCTCAGGAGCACTCATCTTCACGTGCCTTCTCAGCTCTCGTGAACAAGGCTTCCAAACACTTATACAGTGCCTACAATATGTACCTCTTCCTAGTCCAGAGTGAGGTGGTTCCAATAAGAAAAAGAAAACATTTGAGGCCTTCATTAACTCTTTGACTACGTCCTCTGTAAAATTGTACAGTCTCTGCTGCTTAAACGCCAGTTAACATCAGTAACCAGAGACTGCATCTTCCAGTCAGGCCATGCGAGAAAGAAACTCACACAGTGAAGTCCACATCAGAAGCACGTATGTTATGTCTGCACAGACAGTTTAGCCCGGCTCTCAGTTCTCCAGATTGTTTTAACACTTTTTGCATCCGAATGGAAAAAAACTCCAGACTTCATGTAAGTGACATTCCCTAAGCATGCCTGCAAGCCAGTCTTATCTCCCCACATCTTCAAGACAGCAGGCCTGGGTCCTCCCCTGTGGTCACAGCCAGGATTCAAATCACCCATCAGCACCACTGCTGGTGCTGAGTTCCTGCAGGACCAGCGGAAGTGCCCTGCTGCTCCCCACTCCTAGTAAGGTCTCAGTTCAGCCTTCCCGCAGAGGCAAGGTACAGACTGAAAGAAGGTTACTTTATCAGGTGTTGTCCCCTGGATCCCACCGCTTCTGTCCCTGGCACATGTGTTTGTCTCCACGACTGGCTGTACCTCCCCTTGGCTGCTTGGCTATACCTCACCGTGGCTGCTGTGCTCAGCGGGAGCTGCGGGAGTCAGAAGCCCAGGCCTGTCACTGAAGTTAAGACCTTGCCTCTGTGAGGAGCAGGAATGCCTGCCATCTGGACAGACTTAAGACATGGCCAGAAGTATGGCTTGGCCACAGCTCAGTCATGCTCAATCTCAAGCTGACTGTGAGTGTGAATGCAGCGACTTCAAGAGTTGACAGGGTGACAAACCCAGTGACTCATGTTTCCTAACTGCAACACTTTTCAACCTTCTACCTGTTTAGGGAAGGCCCACTGACAAGGAGCTGTTCTAGATACAGAAGTTCTCTCTAACATGAATTAATTGAGATATCAGCTGTTCACAAGTAGTTATTTAGATGTCTTTGAAAAGTAAGAATGTGAATCAACAATTCAAAGGGCAAATTTGGGATAGAGATAGGCGGAGGACGATGTAAGGAATTGTTAGCAGTTGACAGGGTGAAGTGTATGTTTATGAAGCTGATTCCCTTAGACTAAGTCTTATGAAATCTTGAAGTGTATATGCATCCTTGGTACATCTCCTGCAAAACTAAATTGGCTTATTTATTGCATTTCCTCCAAAATATATACTTCTATAAATGGCAGTTTTTTCAGGAAAGGCTGATCAAAATCTGACAAGTAATAAAGGAAACGTGTTAGAAAAATTTCATTTCCCCCACTCATGCTGGTGTTAATGAAGCCTTAACAATATATTATTATGGTTAGTTCTGATCTCACTAATGCTAGGGTCATTCCCAGGTGGCTTCATTGACTTCAGTATCCTCACTTTAGCTTATACAACCAGATTCTGATGTAAAATACTGTGTGAAAAATCTAGCATGTTAATCTCTGTCTTCTGTTTCTTGTTTATAATTGCAAAATTACTGACTGCACCAAGATAGCAAAATGCAGTTTAATGGATGTGTGTAATGCTACAGTTTGCAATGCCTTTTCAGTGGCTTTTTTTTTCTTCTCTATTCTAAATGTGTACTTATATGGTATTTTGGAAGCCACATTTTTCCAGACCTCACCTGATTATGAAGACCTTTTTAGAGATAAGTGTTTCAGTGAAGCTCTTTTTAGAATTACTGACCCAAGCACCATGTTAGTTTAAAAAACTGTAGCACAGAACTTTCTTCTGTAGTCACTGAGAAAAGAGGAAGACTATCTTGTCTGTTCTTCTGATCAACTGCAACTCTATCCTCATTTTGCTTAACACACTCTCTGGTGGTTTGTCTTGTCTAGTTTTAAGTGATTCATACAGTAAGACTTGAGTATCAGATAAGAGAGCAGTAATTTCCTGGGACAAATATTTGGAAATATATATTTCCATATTTAACAGCAATTAGTGAGAATAAATGAGGAATCTATAAACTAATCAATTACTTAATCATATCCTTCTTGCTTTACTTAGGAAGCAGATCCTTGAGGCTTGGTTGTTTTCTCGTTGCCACTTGTGTAATTATGGAGCAACTCCTCTAAGCAACTGGAGTCACCCCAGAGTAAAACTGACATACGTGAGAGCTGTATCAAGCGTGATGGAGCTACCTCTCCAAGAAAAGCAAGCAGCAGTGAGGCCTTAGCTAAAATATTTCTGCCCCTTCGCCAAGCAGCAGCGAATTTTGATGCCTTGTAGGTCAGGTTTCCTCCCTAAGAGCAGGATACAGAGGTGCTGACTTGGGTATTTCCTTAGGGTAATGCATCTATTTAAAGAACATACAGACACTTGCTGATTACAAGGGTGGTTATAAACAGCACACAGTCAATTCCCCGTTGCAGAAACATCAGGGCCTTGTCCCAAGAAACAGATGCTTTGGTATCCTTTCTTTTCAGGGTGCTCAGGACACTGAGAGGCAGCTGTTTAGACACATCCAGCCACCCCTTTCTCTCCTCTGTCCCTGCCTTTGAATGGGGGAAACCTTTGCCCAAGGCTGTGACCCCGTGGTGTGGAAAAGTGGCTGGATCATTAAGCCTGGCTTTTATATCTGTGCTGGGTTACACAAAGGACACTCAGAAAGTTCTAAATGCTCAGACAAAGAAGAGAGCTTCAACCCACAGAGTATCCTTAACAATTTTGTGTGTGTAGTTACTGCTTGGGATTTTTAACTTTTCTGTGAAGAATTTTATCATGGGTGTGATACATCATGTGCAAACCATTAACTCCTTTCACCATAGCCATATATTTTCAAAAACAATACTGCTCTTTATTAAAGCACTTAAAAATAGCATTCTAGTGCAAAAGGTTATCCAATGCCTTTCTACTGTAAAGTATGTCAGCAACTCTGACAGTTTGCAGTGCATGTCAGTGATTTATTTGTGAAATTCCTAGAGAGCAGGGGCAAGCTGCATGAAAGTCTTGATGCGTCAAATTCAATGATGTGTAATAAAAAATGTAACAGCTGATAATGCAAACATATTGAGGAGGTCGCAAAGAATACATTTTCAGTCTGAAAAGCTGTTGAGAGTTGGGACCTAAGGACAAGCGAACGGGAATCATTGTTGCAAAGCTCAAATTTTATTTTAATGTTGTCAGGGAAGGACTTACAGGGTGGTGGAAAGAGAGGAAGAGGCTGATGTTTATTGACACATAACAAGGGACAGGGGCCACTACCTGGCTGCACAGCTCCACTGAAGATGAGAGCTGGATCTGATCCTAGGACAAAGCCCTGGTCTTACCCTGATGCTGGAGTTTGGTAATGCTGGCTCTCCTTAGGGCCTCAAATCACCAGCTAATGTAAATCAACATTGCTGTATTGCTTTCTGTTGATACAGGACATGAGCTGGTTCCAATAATTTTAACCTAGCTTGCAGATTTACACCAGCTGAAAACCTGGCTTCAAGAAGACTGTGAGGGAATTTCCTTGACTTTTCTCCCCCTTCCCTTTAGAAATAAATTACTGCTGCATGTTTTCCATTTTCCTATAAGCTTTCTGTTCAATGATCTAAACACTCCAAAATAAACACGTACATTTCCTTCCTTGGTACTCTATGTCAGGATCTATTTAACTGCCTCTGCAAGAGCAAGCAATCCTAAAAATCCCGCCATTGTGATTAAACAGAAGTTTCTTTTATTTTTAGAACCATTTCTGAGTGTACATGTTACAGCTCAGCAATACTTCCTGCCGTGTTCACATTCTTGTAGTGCTTCTAGGTGCATTTCCTAGGGCTGTACACTGCTACTGGACTTACTAACCACCATTAGACAAATTTTGCTATAACTTGTTCTAATTCAAATCTGGAGTAAATGCAGCTATTCGTGAGTAATTCTGAGTGTGTAAGCTGATAAATGTACAGTGGAATCTCCTGAAATGAAATGGGATGAAAACTGAATTACAGCACAGCAAAGTAGGACTTGTGATCTCGAGTACAGTGACCTTTTCTTAAAATGAAATTGTAGCATTGGAGTGTATGTGTGAGGAAGCGATAACCAAACTGCTGCTGGATACATATTATTTCTTCCTGTGTTTATTTATTTATTATCACTCATATTGTAGTAACAACCAAAGGCCTAAACTGAGATCAAAGAATTGTTTTGTAGGTTGCTGCAAAATAGATACATTATCTTGTCTCCCAATGCAGAAATGGCAAGGCCCTCTCTGCCTCTAGACACTGTATTGTTTGAGTTGCAAAACTCAGTTTCACCTATACCCTTGGGAAGCCCAGAATTGGCTGCAACGGTGTGTACTGGTATCACTCCACACACAGTATATTCCTTTATGTTGGTAGAGGGTCTGGCCACAGGGGTTGTCCCAGACCATTTACCATCTAACTTAATGCATTATGTAACCAAGAGTGTGAGCACAAAATTTAGAATATTCAAGTCTGGTTTTCGGTTTACAGAATAATCTGCTCAGAGATGAGATGTGTTTTAAGTGGCTCATGACTGGGAACATGGGTGCATGCTTGCCCCTCTCCCTGTGTAAAATCCCACCACTTCCATTTAGTGGCCTTCTAAATGCACCCTGCCCACACAGATTTTGGCACTGGTGTGCATGAATGCAGAAGTCATAGGGCACAGGGAGTCCAGTCCTGCATCATTTGGATGGGCCAAAAATACCATTAAATGGGCCACATTTTAGCCTTTGGGACAGCAGTGAATGAAAATCATTGACAGGTCATGGAGGTACTGCAGCAAGATATGCGTGCTTCTTCATAGAAGGGGCAGCACCACATCTTCCATGGGAGAGGCTAGATAAGATGAGGCCAGCATGCTCCTTGCAATCTGCATTCAGGGCATCTCAGCAGGAGTTAACACAGCCCTGTGCTGACCAAGCTTCAGCTGGCAAACAGTTGCATCCAGATGATGGCCCCGATTGAGAAACAGGGACTTGCCAACCAGAATTTTCTGTGTGAAACTGATGATTTCAATTTAAACTTCTTGCTTGCCTGTCCTTTGCCTTGCCAGGATCTTGGGCTTCAAACCCGCCAGGCAGTTCCATGGACTGCAAGCCCGGATGCCTTGGCTTTTCAGGCTCTGAGCTCTTGTGCTGTCTGAGAGGTCTGTGGACCACTGAGATCAGGGGCTTCCAGCCTTCCCTGTATCTGCACGTTGTCTGGCATCACCAGTGGCTGAGTCTCTCAGGCTGGTTCATATCCCCAAAATAACTGACTCCCAAGTACAGCGGTTAGTGAGGAGGGGTGCCCTGGGATTCTGCTTCCAGTTTCCCAGGGGAGCTGGGGAAATACATCCTGTCCAAGAAAAATGTGAACTGCTACTGCTGCTGGAATGCTTTTTACTCCTTTGAAAAGCATTAGGTCTTCATGCGTTGTCCTGAGCTGCAGCAACATGCTTGGCTTACAGGTCTAGGCAAAATAGGCAAAAGACTGTTGGGGTGGAAAAAGAGACGTAGTTTCCAAAGTGCTGACAACATTTTGATTTTTTTTTTCCTGAAGTAAAAAGTCTACAGCAAAAGAGTAGCTGTCTTGGAAAGAAAATACTTCGTTCTTTTTCTCTTTTTGCACCATTTTAATATTTTTCCATGTGTTTCTGATCATCTCAGGGAGGTGTATAGTTTTACCAAACTCCAGAGAAATAAAACTCTTGGTGAGCTAGAAATCGGCTAGATCTCAAAGATTTTAATAATACCAAGGGATATGTGTGGAGGCTAGTGATGTTGAAGGGTAGGCAATGCTAACGTGTAAACCCAGGGATAAGCAAGTGACAGAACTGCCATTCACTGAGGGCAGGATTGAACTCTAGGTCACGCCAAAAGGCAGAGTTAACCCAGTGTTTTACTTGGGTGTCGCTCCCAGCCTGGCTCAGCTGCACACACAGATTCCTCTCACCCATGGACAGGGTGCTTTTAAGCAGGATGGACTTAGCTGGAACCAAAGGTTTTGCTCAAGGCCTCTCAGCTGTGCACTGAGAGCACGGTCTCTGCTAAGGCTCTAGTTATTCTCCACAGTTCTCCCCAGTTGAAGAAAGAGCGACACAAAATTCAATAGGAGAGCGTCAGGGAGCAGCTGACCCTAGCAAGACACAAAAAGCATGGGATGTAGCAAGAATTGCTGCCATGCAGCACTGCCGTGTCCCACCAGCAAGAGCTGAGGGGCAATTCACAGAGACAGTCACTGTGCTGTGCCTGACATGCCCAGTCACGAGGATGGGAAGAGGAAAATACGCAGGAGAGGGGTGGGAGCTGCTTGTGAGGAGGGGGTCATGCCACGGCTGGCATTCTCTGTTCACGTCCTGCAGGCTCCACTTGAGGAGCAGACGTCTGGCCTGTCTCAGGACTATGTTTTTGCTGCAACTGACCCAGTCACACTGCAAGTGTGTGGTATGGAGCCCCCCAGCACTGCTCTTCCACGTTGTCTCAGGTAGGAGAGATCTACTTACCTAAGTCCTTCTTCCTAGTATTTCTTTTTGGCACCCTAAAGGCATGGGTGCAGCAGGATGGTGAACTCCCACTGTGTCTAATGCTCTCTTTTTCTCCCCACGAGGTAGTCTTCAGTCCCTTCAAAGACCCGTTAGATCTGCAGTGTTGCATACTCAGATTTGGGTGCCGAGCTGCGGGTGCCAATAATAGAAATGAGGCATCTAATTGCTTGGTTTAGAGAGGCAATTTGGACACCCCACTGATTTTTCCAAACATTTCTGGGCCTAATCGGAATGAAGCCCATTAACTTCAGTGGGCTTTGGATGATTTCCTATATACACAAAACTTGAAAAATAATGCTTTAAAAGAAATACCAAAGTTAAAATGGGAAATTGTAACAATTCTGTTTGTATTTTAATTTAGTGGCTGTATGCTGACTATAATTAGAGAGATGCTATGTTAATTAATGCCAGATGACATTAGTGGGATGGCAAAAGCATCCAGTTTTCTAAAGAACAGTTCACAGTTGAACTGTTCCTCTCCCCCCACCCAGTTTTTAGCAGAGAACTATATTCAAAAAGTCAGAGACAGCTGAATTAAACCGAAAGTCAAACCATTTACAAATACCAGTAATGTGGTGTATCTTAGCATGTTACTTTCAAGCCAAATCTAATGTTATTGCAGAAAAATACATTAACCATGTTTCCTTAGTGCCTACATATAAAAAAGAAGGAAGGTTGCAGGACCTTGCACTATTCTTGTGTTTAAAGTGGGTACTGGACAACCTACCTGCCACTGAAGTCAAAGGAGCAGAACTTAGACTTGTGCTTTATATAGCTGAGCATTGGAAATGTAATTTTTGGTTTAGCGTTTGTGGATTTCTTGGGGTACATCAGATAATTTGAAAAGGATTTGCAGTGACAAGGCAAAACATGTTCACATTCGGTGTAAGTCCATATATGCTGTGTTCATATACTGTGTGTGTTCATCTGTGTTAAACGTCAAACTGTACATGTAAAATTACTAGAAGGTCCATACCACTACAGGAAATTTGATAGAGAACAAAAATTAACACGCCATGAGAACTATAGCCTTTATTTTAACATAAACTCACATATTTAAAATTGCATATATAGAGATATTTATCTATGGATGTAAATATTTATATATTTAAGCTCACTGTATGCTGTCCTATATATGTCTTGTAGATCCTGTCTTGAGTAGAGTTAGTGAGTTAAAAGTCTTGGGGAACATAATTGTATCCTGCTGTGTCAGCAAACAAAAATTTGTAAGGGCATTTGTACTGCTCTAGACAGGACTTAAAAAGAAAAGTCTTCTGTAGGTGGTCTTAACAACGATAGGGCAGCATAATTAAGTTGGCAGGCCTTCCTTAAAAGTCTTAATTTTTCTGGGAGGGGAAGAGGAAAAGGTAAAAACTGAAGGCTGGTATGTACATCCCAAATGACAGGAATGTCTCAAATGCTGCTCCCGAGTGACACATGGAAACTTAGACCAGAGCATAATAACGTGCCTGCATAAAACAAAACACACAACCCATATAAACTCACTCAGCCAGGTCAAATGTCTTCAAAAACTTTGTCATGTAAACACTTCACATGTGGAGGCGGATCAGGTAGTGTATGTTCTTGTGCAAAGTACCATAATGGTGGTCTAAAAGTGTGAAACCACCATTAACGCCAGTATTGTGGCCTCTGGCTAAACCAACTGAAGTATAACCGTCTGCTTATGTATGGCCAGGACTGAATCTATATTGGTGGTTATCTGACAACGTATGCATCACTACTGGCCATACTGGCCAGGGACCCTTGGCCTACCTATATGTGACAGAAAAATTCTCTTTACTAATATTCCTAATTCATGGCAGCCAAACTTGAAGTTGCATGAACCCACTTATCTTCCTGTAGTAACTCTACATTGGCCTTGCATCTGCTTTGCATAGACTTCAATGCCAGGAAAAGCCACAGGAAAATTAACTCTTGTCTCAGCTTGTCTGACGCTCTCTGTTAACAGGGAAAGCTTACTATTTATCTTCAGGCTGGAGCTGTATTTTACATTTCCTCCCCCCCCACCTCGCAACTGCTGACGGGTGGTGAAAGCTCATATATTCTCAAAGTTAAAATGTCACAATCTTTAGGATTGGGCAAATCCGAGTAGTGTAATTATGTGGCTGATGGGATTATACTTGGCCTAGCGCTTGATATCATAAGGGAAGCATCTTGTCTGTAAGGAGCTGTGACTGGTGCTTTGCCCTCAAAGATGCATATCTATGGAGGATCCAGAAGACTGGGACTGGAATATTTTAATGCAAATGTGAAGAAGCCTTTGAATTGATGAATATGCTTTAATTTAACAAAAGTATTTAGCTCTAGCACACTGAAGTGTTTTGGGATTTGAAGACGTTCATCCTCCTTGCCTGTGTTCAGAATTCTCTGTGCAAATTGCACTGAAGAAACAATCGCTAAAATGAAGTTGGTAACTCATAGAACAGCACTTCTGCAAAATCTAGGAGGTTTTGAATCGCTTGTACTGACTTTTCATCAGCTTTTGTATCAATGCAGTATACGGGTTGGCACTTAATATTTTTGATCAGCTCATTTATTTCGGCTTGTTTTCAAACCACTACACACATAAGCCTGAGAAGATATTTCTAAGTGAAATTTAAAGCAAACAGCAATTTCATAATAAACATTTATCAACAAATCTGTGCACAAAAAAATTTTGAAGCTTTGCATTCTGCTTTTTCCAGAATCTGAACAATTCTTTTTCCCTCCCAATGATATGCAAAATGATTGTTTGCACATTTCATTGAGATCGTATGGAGATACAACAGTTCAAGCTGTCATCAGGACCTGAAGTTTTCACAGGGAAGGCTCTAACAAAGCAGCTGTTCTCCGGATACTCTTCTGATCCCAGCTGTGACTGTGTGGGTTTAAAGATGAACAGCTTCTCCCCATATAAAGCCCTGTAGATCAGAACAAACCATCAAAGCTGTTTGTGGAACACCAGCATTATGTGCAGAACTGGGCAAGTTTTCCTGTTACGCAGACATTTTCCCACTGCATTTGGAAGAACCACAACACTCAAATAGTTTTCCTGGGGGGGGGGGGGGGGGGGGGCAAAATATGAAAGTGAGATCCGGCTATCCTAAAATTGCTGATCAGGGCGTTTACCTCAGTTACCGAACATCTGCATTCAAATCCTTTCTTTGCCTCTTTTACACCACAGATGGGAATGTGGGTTTCCCACATCCCAAGCTTGTGGTTTTACCACCAGGCTACTTGTTCTTTGAAAGCAGGTCTGTCTTTTGGTTTTTACATCTGCTCATGTGAGGTAGTCTACTTAATAAGCAAACTGAATCATTCTGTTTTAACTCTAATTTGCGAGATGATTTCATGTTACATTGTCACACGTATTTTTGTGAGTCTTTTTTATTGAGGCTGTTGGGAAACAATCTAATAAGATTTAACACAAAAATGACACCTAAATCCCTGGGAGAGGAGCAATGGGGATGATAAAGGGTTTCCCAATTTCATTTTCTCTGCAGTTCATTACAGTATATACCCTCCCACTGTATATGAGTATCCTTACAGAAGCTCCCATAGGAGTCCACAGGACTTTTGGCACCGATTTCAGTGACAGAAAAGACTTGTTTCAAGAACACAAGAAGAGCTCGTCTAATCTTTTGCAGTCTCTGCCTGAAGAGACACCATTTTTCACACAACAGCTCAAAGACGTGTTTGTTTTCCACCTTAAGCATCAGGGAGTAGTGCTGAACACCCTCACAGGGGCTTTGTCTTATTTACATGTATTAATCACAGGAACACACTTTCTAAATTAGACAGCATAGTCCCAGAGGGTTAATGCCTTCCATGCTCAGCTGGGTATGGCCCAAAAGCAGAGCGCCTTAGATGTACACTGAGCGTGAAAGAAGCTGGAAGTTGTCACACGCAGTTGCAGAGAACAAAGCTCCCGCCTCTTAAATTAAAACTCTTGCACACCAGATGTGTAGACATGACGTTTATTTTTGACCTTCCAATTTAAAGAGGAAAAGCAAAACTAGCCAAATTAATCCCTTGTGTGAACCAGTCAACATCACTGGAATTACCCTCCAAATAAGCTTTGTTAGGAATAAGGTTTGCTACCTTTGTGTGAGACCTGGCGACATGTTTCAGAAAAATCTGCTTGGGATGTAACACAGGCGTGTAAACACGTTAAAGCTTTTCAATTACAGGGTATTATGGTTTTGGTCTTTTAATAAGAAAACAGGCTTCACTATGCAGTTAACTTGCTTCCAAAAAAACCCCTGCGTTTATTGACTTTCATACAAAGCATCCCGGTGGCCACTAATAAAGCCTTGTGTTTTATTTTGAAACGACTGCAAGCCGACCAACTTTAACGGGTGCCTAAGTTTTGCAGCAGTTCCACAAGGCCTCTGCTGACACTTTCGTGACCGGCTACGGATAAAAATGCTGTTTATGTTTAGCCAGGGACTGTTTTACGCCTGCCCCGGCCGGGCAGCCAACGCACTCCCCTCAAGATGAGCCGGTAGAAAGCCTTACGGCGGCCGTTAAGCCTCATCCCCTCGGTCCCCCCGCTCTGAGGAGCCGCGACGGCGCCCGCCGGGTCCCCGTCGGCGACGAGGGAGGGGGAAATGGCGAGGAAACGCTGGAATTGTACTTATTTCCCTTCACCACCCTCGAGCGCACACTTCCCAGGCAGACTTTCCCTCAAAACACGGCCTCCGAGCCCCCCCGGTGCCCGCGGGTGGCGCTCCCGACCTCTCCTCCTCCCGCCGCACCGCCTCAACCGCCCGCGGCCGCGCGGCGGGAGGAGGGGTGAGGAGGAGGAGGAGGAGGAGAGGAGGAGGAGGGAGGGGCCGGGTCTGCCGCAAGGGGCGGGGGATCTCGGAGCGCATCGATCGCGCCCGTCCATCCATCCATCCACCCTCTCGGCGCTCGGCTCCCTCGGCAGCTCCAGCTCCAGCCCCAGCCCTCCCCGTCCCCCGCCATTTCAGACCGGGACGGAAAGGGACGCGGAGCCGCTGCCGCGGCGGGGCGGGCAAGGGAGGCGCCGGCGTGCTCCCGCGGCCCGCTGCAGCGCCAGGCAGGTACCCACCTATCCCTACCCCGCTGAACCGAGACGAGCCGCCGCGCTTGCTTTCTTTTTCCCTTCCCCTTCGAGGGGGGGCCGCGGGAAGGGGGGGGGGTTCCGGGCGCCGGGCACCCCCCCCCCCCCCCCCGCACTCCTTTCCCGTTCCCCTTCTTCCTCCCGGCGTCGCCCCGCGGCGGGGCAGAAACGCCGGCAACCGGGCGGGGTGCCGTCTCCCGGTCACTGTCCCGCTGCTGCCCGCGGGGCTGCGCCCTGCCCCGCTTCCCCTCCGCCGGCATCCTCCGGAGCAGCCTTCGCCTGCCCGGCCGCCGTCCTTCCCCACGGCGCGGGCGGTGGCTCGGCGGCTGCGGGAGGGGGCGGCGGGACAGGTGGCCAACGCCCTCCGGGAGCCCGGCACCCGGCGGCTTATGCCGAGTCGATCTCCCACCCCTCTCCTTTTCCTCATAGATGTATTTTTTTTCCTCCCTCCTCCTCCTCCCAAATCCTTAAACCCCACCGTGCGCGGGGCCGAGGCGCCGGGCCGGGCCGGAAAGTTTTCGGCGGCCCGGCCGCGTTGCTGGCTCCTGGCTGAGGGGAGCCGGGGCGCGGCGGGCAGCGGTACCCCGAGCCCCGGGGAAGGGGGCGGGGGAATCCCGCCGCTGGCCCCGCGGCGGAGCTCGGGGCGGTCGCGAAGGTCTTGCCCGGGAAAAAAATAAATAAGAAATTGCGGTGGTGAAACCGTCAGGTGAAGCTGTGCTCGCACCCGCGCCTGTCCCGTCACAGCCGTTTGCAGGAGGGGCGTTCCCGGGTTTGTGGTCCAACCTGAGGGGTGCTTGGTTTGGCCCGGCTTTTGTAAAAATCCGGGAGGTCTCCCAGAGTCACAGGGGCTTTGGGAGAAGGCAGTGGAGAACAAAATCTTTGCCGCGCAAGAAATACTCTTTGACCTTTTCCAGAATTTAGTGTATCCTTGGCTTTTTCTCTCTTTGTAATCGGTGCCTTTCAGCTTAGTGCCCATGCTATGTTTGCGGTGTATAATTTTGTTTGAGAAATAGCATTCCCTCACAGCTTTTTGTCTTGTCTTTCAGGGAGGGAGTTGCTTTCCGGTAATAGCAAAGGAACGTGATACTGAATGAAAACGCACCAACAGCATCCTCATTAGTTGGAGCCTGACTCTTTCTGCTTAATGTTGGTTTCTTTGTCATCAGGTCTGCTAAAAAATGACAGAATATAAACTTGTTGTCGTTGGAGCTGGTGGTGTAGGCAAGAGCGCCTTGACAATACAGCTAATTCAGAATCACTTTGTGGATGAATATGACCCTACAATAGAGGTAAACAACTTCATCTTATACTTCTTGTGAAGAGAGGTTATCAGTAATAATGGCAGTTGTTTACTTTTGGACAGTTACCACAAAAACATAGAACAAGGCTTTATAATAAAAGGAGCTCAAAGATAATGGTCGGCATCGGAGAGGAAATCGCTGTGCTTTTTGATCTGGCTTTGGAACAGCAGCTACAGTAAAAAATTAACGATTTCAATCAATTAAAGTATGGTGTTAATTGCCATGTCTTGTTGGACAGTTTCGATGCATGTTTTTAGGATCTTGGTGGCAAAATATTTGACAAATTCACTTGAAAGTGGTTGGCAAAACTCTTCATGGCTTTGCATGCAGCCTCTTAAATGTGATTTTTTCCTCTTTGATATCAAGAAGGAAAATTTGTTCTGAAATGTATGCGTCAAGCTTTGTGAGCTCCTGTCATTAGGATCAGTTTCACACGGTGAGAAATGTGTCCTGCAATATTACAGTGAATGAAGCAAAAATTTGGAGCCTGATTTTTTTTTTTTTAACACACCAGTGTGTGTTTCCATATCTAGAAAAAAATGTTGTAAGATAGCTGCTCTAGTGGATTCTTTGAAATACGTGGCACAGTTCCTCAAAATCTGAAATTGCATTTAAGCTTTAAAAGTTGTGATATTTTAAAGGTTTTTAATGAGCAGGCAAGCTCTGCCTTTTAAATATAAGAAAAATACTAGTGTTGTCTGAAACCTCATGTGGATTGTTGGATTTAATAACCTCAGACCGTATAAAGGGAGAAATGACACTATAATTTACCCAAGATTTTTATGTTCCCAGCACTGAAGCTCTGTAGCTTATGACTTCATTTATATGTTTATACAATGAGGCACTTCCAAGCTCACTTGAAGGAATCACAAGAGTTTACATCTAGGCTTAAAATGGTGACTTGGAAAATGGCTATGTAGTCATTTTCAGGTAGACATAAGCAAAAGGAGCCCGTGCCCTGAGGTGGTAGGAAGCTGTCTTATTTTAGTGAAGTACAGGCCTGAGTTAACGTGCCCCAAATAGAAATGTGTTGGCTTGAGTTTTAGTTTACCTTAACATGCCTGTGTGTCATCTTGTTTCTCTGTTGCATGGCCAAGTAACCTGATGTATGCTTGTAGAAGATTTTGTGAATAGACCTATGGAGAGAGGAAGAGTGTTTGACTTGCGCTAGGAGAGCAGCTCTTTCAGTTACTAAGATGTGAAATCTTAGAACAGCAGCAGCCCAAAACACCCTTAAAAAAATAGAAAAAACACAAAACTCATTGAGAGGAACAAGCCAAATGGGATTTTACTTTTTCCTGCAAAAGGAACTTTGGAGGATGTTTGCCTTTAATACGTGTTCATAATCATCTGGGTTTCTCTTATGTGAGGGGTGTGTTTATGCATTACAAAAAGTATTGTGGAGGTTCTGTTAGAAGTTGTCATATAAAGCCAGAACTATGTAAACAACTTAGGAACACAGAAACTTGAGGGATTTTGCTAATCAACAAGCCGAGTATTTTGGGGAATACCAAATACATTTTAAGGCAAAATAATAAAATGAAAATACAGTTCCTTGTAGAAAGAACCTGAAATCCCAGAACTGTGGCTTTTGTTTGGTAGTATGCAGGATGACTGTAACACTGTGGTGTGGTCCAGAATCAGTATGTTGTTCTGAAAGAAAGAAACGTTTAACCCACTGGGTTTTACCAGCATCCACAACTTGTTGCATGCACAGTATTAATCTTCTGCAACTCTATGAGTTCTTGTCCAAGTACTAGTTATGATTTTTGTCTTGTAAATTCCTTGAGGATGGAGACTGTATCTTCCTGCTCTTGGTAAATCACCTTGTGTGTGCTCACAGTGCTATAATCGTGTAGGTAGGCTTGAAGGGAAGAAATAATTCAGTTATAATGAGTGGTCTGTGATTTGGAGTGGCAAACAGGTTGTAGAGAATGGGCTTGTAATTGGGTTTAAGTGCTTCAGTCCTTGCATGGGCAGAATCCCATTCCGTTGAGAAGGGTTGCTTGATTGTGCTTCCTGTATAGATGCAGTTGTGGTGGTAGGGGCTGATCAAAGAACAATAGCTGTAGAGTGTTTTTTATGCAGTGTGAGGAAGTAAAGCTAAAGTTGCTTAGACTGGTAAATAATAACAGTTAAGATGGCTCAGTAGTGTCACTGCTATTGTTTCTCACTTACTGCTGTTTCTTTCATTGCCATGCGGCTGTTGCCAAAATATTAATTTTCCCTCACAGATAAATAATCAAGCTAAATATTTTGGGTTAGACAGAGAAGAGAGTTCAGTGTTTGTTATCCATGGTGGATTCCATAATGACACAGTTACTGAATAATTTAGAATCTTTCCTGTGATTAACAAAATGAAACCCAACACTTAAAATTCTCATGTTGTGAAGACATGATGCAGTTGGAGAGGAAAAAAATATGGTAGTTACTTAATCACAGATGCGTTTACAATGTTAATGTTTTTGCTGTTTTCAGTGGAATAGAATTAATGATTCAGCAAATAACTTGTTTGGAAAATGTAAGTTTCATGGCCTGCTTGGGTATTTTATTTACTTATATCCAAGCATAGCAGATGATGGGGGATAGGGGGAGGAATTAAAATGAGTGCATGTTTGGGTGGCTGCTGTTATTCAAATATATATGCTTTATATGTGTTTCAGAATTTCATATCTTATTTGAAGTAGATGTCCAAGAACAGATTTATAGCCAAGCAATTTTAAGTGGTTTTTTGTAACTGTGTGTACACTGACCCGTGTAAATCTGGCCGAATACACAGACCAGTTGGACTAGTGCCCTCTACTGGTCGAAGTTTGTTAAATCTTTGTGCTACCTTGTGTGATAACTTAATTTTTTAATTTTATTTTTATTTTTTCTACAGCTTCAGTATGTTTCAGTGCTAAATATATGTCATCTTTCAAATGTCCTAGAGAAAGAACAGCTTTCCTAGTTGCCTGTCAGAGGTTTTTCAATTGGATTAGCAAAATCCCTCGGCTGATTTAGGAATACTGATATTTAAGTCTGTGTTCTTAAATGACCTATGCATCTGTGAAACTTCCACCGATATTTAGTAATAGCTTGGTCTTAGTAGCTGTGATATTTTAACATTAAATCACTGGTATAATGGATTTTTACAAAATAAGTTACTTGCTTAGATGGGATTTATTAAGCAGTGGGTTTTTTTAAGATAAATTCCATATGTAGCATATAGCTGAAATTTCCTATCACATTTTCTTATCGGTGCCTGTGAACAGATGGAATTATTACTCCTTTAGCATAATTCATGCTGATTTTTATGGTTTGTGAAAGGCCAATAAAAGCAGTCTAAGTGATTAATTAAATTAAAACCTTTTTTATATAGGTATGCTGAGTCTGTATACTGGGGAAAATGGCAAATTCGTATTTGGAGTCGAGTACTACTTCAAAATTAACTGCTAGCTTGTATTTTGTTTTTACTTAATAGCCACGTACTGGATGTTTCTTCATTTTCTTCGTTGCGTTCGTTACTGCAGATCTTCCGATGTGCAGTAAAGCTACTGGATTTCTATAAATTATAAAATTTATAGATCAGAAGCTCAGGTTTTTTTGTTGTTGAAGGGGAGTCTGGCCATTCGAGTTCTGCAATTGCGTTTTGAAGCAGAAGTGCCACAAGTACTACTGTGGCATAACTTTTTGTTACATCCTACATTCTGTTTTGCAGGACTTGATAATTTTTACAGTATGGTAACACTTAAATAAACAAATTTTACCTTGGGTATGTTTACACTGGTATTCACCATGATGGGGGTGGGGGTGCCAATAGCCTGAGCTTTTAATATGGTGCTTTCAGTTTTCTTTCCTACAGTGACAAATGTGATTTCAGGTTTGATGTTTTGTGGGGGAAAGGCAAAAGGCAAAAAAGCAAAGTGCTTATTATTTCAGTAGCTTGGGAGGAAAACATAAGCTCGAATTTTCTCCCACGTTTGTCTGTCTTCTGCCTCAAATCCCCTTTCTAGTTAGTGACAAAATTTTCTCTCCGGAAGTGGGCTAAACAACTATCGTCTTGGTGCATTCCTTCTTTTTGTACCTCTGCTGTGCTTTATGCTGGTGCATCTTTGCTGCTGCTGCTAACATGGTAAGCATGTTAAAGCCAGCAGTTCTTAAAAGTGATTTTCTTTTCTCTTAAAAATGGTTTTCTTTGAAAATTACTTAAAGCTTTTGTTTAGAGCTCAGTTGAGGGGAATTTCTTTTCCTTTGAAGGGCTAAGATGTAAAGGAATAATACAGGCTTTTCAAGAACTGTTTTTCATATTTTTAAACTAGCAGTCAAATGGCAAGAAAAAATGAAAGCTTTGTAAACAAGCCTAGTATAACGATAGAAGTTCCACTAGTACTTCACTGTGAACTGTGCTAAAGGTATCCTAGGACATGAGGGATCTGGCATTGAATTTAAGTGAATTGGAATAAAGATGTGTCCTTTGGGGTTTTCTTGGTGGCTTTTTTTTTTTCTTTAAGCAGTGAGATAGAATATTAAGTTTATTTTAAAACACATTGGAGCTTGTGTATTTGTCTCAGCTATATCAATATTTAAACAATATTGAAACACAAAGCATAAACATGGCTTATATGTTTCTAAAGTAAGTTACCTACTGCTTACTTGAACACTGAATTTGCACTCTTGTGAAATAAATATTTCCAAAATCATGTTGGAGGTAAACTTTTATCTTGAAGGTAACAGTATTGTTTTACCTGATACTGTTAAATGTCATCCAGGCTCAAGATAAATGAGATTAGAGTTTGTTTAGTTTAAGATACTGATTCTATACGATTATCTCCTGCTTGTTTTTTAGTGTGTGCAACACGAAAGAAGAGAGCCTTTTGTAAAAATATGAGTAGATAGAAAGTGTGCAGGAGTAGGTATACTGTGCCTTAAAATGGGTACAAAGGAAGGAAGGTCATTTTGAATTCATCTTGAAGTTGGCTAGAATTGCAACGTTAGTTCTTTGATTCCCTTCCCAGGAGCTTAGGTTCGCTTCTGTATAGTGTGAAAAAGAACAGTAGCAACATTGTGTTAATCCCTAGCTAAGGGATCTGAAAGGTAATACCAAGATTTTTGTGTTTATACCTTTTATTTGTTATAAGTATTGTTTACTGAGAATAATTCATGGCACTGCTTAAAGACCTATTTTTAAAGCTTATTGACATGGTTTTATTTCAAATATATAGATGTTTATAGAAGTTATTGGGAAAGTAATGCTTATGTTCTTACCGTTAAAACTATGTACTCATAGAAGCCTAACACCAAAAAGAGCTGTAAATAGATACGAATATCTAGTTGCTTGGGACTTTGTACAGATTTTAGCCACTTGAATCAGTGACCTGAAAACTTTGATAGCATTGAAATAATTTGTTCCAACATCTCTGTGAACCAACCCATCGGGGCTTTTATATGACTCTGTTGGTCTGTCTTGGCTAAAAAGCTTGATCTTCAAATATATCAACACAACTTTGATAACTTAATAACAAATATCATTATATGCACCTGCTAAGGCATACAAAACAGATTTCCTGTCCCAAATGCTAAAGGCTTTTTGTACTTCATTTCATTATCAGTGGCATGGATTTTTGGATTTGTCTTGTATGTTCTTTCTATTTTATTATTTTGTACATTGTTGTGGCACAACGCTTTCATAAACATTAATAGAATGAAGGTAAAATTTTACTTAAAAAGAAATTGGTAAATTGAGTAAGCTTAAACAAAGTCAAACCTTTTAAAATTGGGATTACAAGTTTCATCAGTTCTTCTGTTAACTGAGACAAAGGGGAGGTGCTTTTGCTTTGAATCTAATTTGTACTTTTTGTTCTTCTGTGCAAAATAAGACATAGGAACACTGCTCTTATTCTGTGTGTGTGTGCACACATGTACTGTTACTGAAGATTCAGAATACAGATAAGAACATGTCCTTTCAGTGCTCTTTTCACTTCTGGATTACTGTATGCATGTAAATATGGAACACTCTTTTCCTACTGTCATTTGTCCATCTGTAAAGTTGGATTTTAAGCTGTTTCCAGTCACGCTCGATTACTAGTAAACGACTTTAATATCTGAGTTATAGGTGTCTGAAATCTTGTTTGTATTTAACCAAGGTTTATGTTTTTTTCTTTTCTTAGGATTCCTACAGGAAGCAAGTAGTAATTGATGGAGAAACCTGTCTCTTGGATATTCTTGATACAGCAGGTCAAGAAGAATACAGTGCAATGAGGGACCAATATATGAGAACAGGGGAAGGCTTCCTGTGTGTATTTGCTATAAACAATACAAAGTCTTTTGAAGATATTCACCATTATAGGTGTGTATATTGAAAGATAATTGAGTAACTCTTCTATTAGGTGGATAGGTTGCTTGCTCTTCCACTAAATAATAGAATGATCTCTTACGAAATAGCATCTAAGGGGAAATTTGCAGATTAGCAGTATTGCAATTTATTTGTGCATTTGTAGGTCTGGAATTTTGGGTAATCTGAAAATCTGCCGCCTTGTTCGCAAGTTAGTCAGAATATCTGAAACCTCTTCTGGCATAAACTAATGTGGCAATATTTCTGCCTGTTCATAGTGAAGACTTATCTAAAGGTCAGCTGCCCATTCCATAGGTAAAATTGTGTGCTAATAAGGAAAAACTTACGCAGTTGAAATTGTACAGACAATAATGTCAATTGTTAGCTTTTGTTCTGGGGGTGAAGAGGAAATACCTGTGGAATGTTATTATGTGAGCCCTGACACCTGAGAATGGCAGACACACAAAATCAGAGCTCCAGGATGACTGCTAAAAACCAACCTGTTATTAGTGTCTTCGTATTCTCTTTCTTTTTTTAATAATTGGTTAAAAATTTCAACTCATGCTTTGTCAGCTACACTAATATTGAAATAGAAGCAGTCTCTGGTGATTACCACACTAATATAGAAATAGAAGCAGTCTCTGGTGATTACCATACCAGATAATTTATAACTTAGTAGCTTACTATTCTACGGAATTCTCCTTAGGCCTTCTGTTAGAAGGCAATGCAGATCCCATCAAAGATCACCGAGCTGAACAGCATCAGTTTAAGATTAGTCCCAAATACGTAATGTGAAGCTATTCGTACTTAGGCATTTATAATGCTGTCCAGTCTGTGGTGCTGTATGGTGGTGAAGTGTTTTGCTATCAGTATTACCCACAAACCCAACATCTACCCATAAGCTGAAGTTGCACATTTTTGTTACGAGTAGAAGTTACAGTTCCTCATTTAAGGTGGGATACCATGACAGTTCAAGGTAATTGAATCAGCAGGTGCAACTGCCCTGATGGCCTAGCTTCACTTTCTCCTGCATGCTAGCAAGTCAGCTCATTTGATTGTGTAGTGTGCTGATGTGAGTGGCTAAACAGGTAGGTGCCTACCTACAGAAATAGTTTACTGCTGGCTTGTCTCCCTGGGGCAGCTGCAGAATCAGGGGAGTACTGTTGCAAATGATTGCAAATGAGAGAGGCAAAATTGCTGCATACTAACCCAGGGAGAGATCAATATTGAGAATGTGGGCACTTTCTTTCAGGACCGTTTTTTTTTTTTTTTAATATTTAAATTGAGCTAGCCAGCCTTTGTGTAAGTTTCATTATATATAAAATGTTCTAATTGAATGTATTGGTACTAGTGAGTTAAAAACAAACAAACAAACAAAAAAACCCCAACAAACACCACAAAAAAACCCAAACCATTAAGAGTTAGCACAGCAGGGATGACAAATTGAAAAAAAAACCCAACCATATATGTTGCTCTCAGAAAAACTGTAAACTTCTCTTCATTGTCTAACCAGATTTTTACAAGTGGGTTGTAGAGGAAGAAGGGAAAAAGGTAAGATAGATGTTGACGTAAGGGCAAGAAGGAACATAGAGGTTTTTATGTGGAATTTTTCTTTTTAAAGACAGAGTTGCAGATTTGCATAAGAAGGCCTTCCCAGTTTATTTCAAAGGATGTTGTGAGTTGAATGTTGGAGTTTCTACTGTGCATTCATACACTTGTGCGTGACCTTGCAGACTGAAGCTGAAGGCTTATCAATAAATAACTGAAAACAGTGACTACATTAATTAAGGAACATACTGCTAGATTATTTGGGAAGGCAGAAGTAATGAAATTAATGATTGTTACTTAAGATTCTTGACAAGACCATCTAACTAGTATTTCAAGATGCTTTCGAACTAGTGTTTGAAAAGACTCTCCTACCAAATTTGTCTTTGTAGAGAACCAGACCAGTGGTCTTCAAAGTTTAAAAGCCCCTGTCTAAATGCAGAGTTTGTAATGCTGTCTTTAGTTAAAAAAAAACAAAACAAAACAAAAGCCCCCACCCTCCCTCCTAAAAGCAAACCAAAATCTAGACAACAGGCGTAGTGCTTTTGACAGTATTTTATCTTAGCAAATGATTTGAGTATTACGAGTGCCGAGTATGAGAAGTAGTAAGATTTATACCAGAGCTTCTTAGACTTGTTCTGGCATTAGCTGTTAAACTGGGGGGGGGGAAGGGGGGATGTGTGTCAAAATCTATAGTAGTTTGCAAAATGTCAACTTTTTTTTTAAAATAAGATGATAAACCTGATGGTGACAGGATTGGTCACTTTATTTTTTGGTGGCTTCTAATAGTGTATGTGCAGTAAATTAACATAAAGAACCATGTTGGAATCTGTTAATTTTTTTTCATTGTTTTAAAATTACCATATAAACTATTAATACCTGTTACATACAATCTGCCTTTTTTTTTTTTTTTTTCTTTTTAGGGAACAAATAAAGAGAGTTAAAGACTCTGAAGATGTCCCAATGGTGCTAGTAGGAAACAAATGTGATTTGCCTTCCAGAACAGTAGATACAAAACAAGCTCAGGATTTAGCAAGAAGTTATGGAATTCCTTTCATTGAAACATCAGCAAAGACAAGACAGGTAAAGCTCAAAACTTGGCAGATATAAACGCAGAACTCTCATCTGAATTATCATTCTAGGCATTGACAGTTGCTTGGTCATATCAATACATACATTTCTCCAGAGCAGAAATTCTTGTGGTGTCTCTTCTTTCTGTCAACTTGCTGACAACCGGTAATTGTTTATTAATGAGTGATTCGCTTCAGTTGTGCAAACTCAAAGAATGAGGCCTGGCCTGCTATTAACTCTCCACTGTCAGATGTTTGCAGCATTCTTAACGTTGCAATAGGTTTTAATAGAATAAGAAGCACTTCTACTTAGAGGTGAAATGCTTTTTTCCTCAGCAAGAGGATTAAGCAGACCAACAGCTAATCACTTTACTCTGTTTTAAGTCTTTTCATTAATAACAAAAGGAATTTCTCTTTGAGGCATTGGTTCAGTGTTAGTGGGACATGCTTGATACACCTTTTTATAGCTAAGCAATTCATAAGTATTTTTTGAAATTAGTGGATTAATTGCTTGTGTAAACTGATACTCTTCCAAGACTTGAGCTTACTGTCAGTTTATTGTACCCCACTGGTATAGGTGAAAGGGGTAGCCATTAGGGTCCTCTCAGTGCTTCTCTCAGGGTTTGCTAGGACAGAGGTGCACATAGTGGTACATCTTTGCATTCAGGAAAAGATAAGCTATACAGATGTAGACGAAACTGGTTCTGTACTTCTGGAAGAAAGCATTCTTTTTGAAAAATGCTGATTCGTGTTTTTTTCTTTTAAGAGTAAAGACTTAATATCAGTACGAATTAGATCAGGCCTGAGTGGCCAGATAACTCATACTCTGCATAATCAGAAGTGTTATGTGGAAGTTACGCATCAGGAATTAGGTGTAGCAGAAGGAGGCAAATAAGAGCGGAATACTGCAATTTGAGTAATTGCTTAATGTAACTGCTAAATAGATTGAGCTGCGTCACTTGGCAGAACTTCCTCATAGGCAGTATCTAAGTTACTTTTGCATATAAAAAATGAGTATTTTATTAGTGCAAATTTGCTACACCCACCCAAGTTTCTGACAAGTTGAAACCTGGAATAATTAGTAAAACTTTACAGAGGAATCGAAGGAATGCTACCTTTTGGCAATAGAGAAAGTCTCTGTTAGGTAGGATTAAGAAAACAGAACTACATAACTTTAATGGCTAAGAATCAATTAGGACACAGGAGTGCTGTGAAGAATGTGGCATGTAAGTAGACTTGAATAATTAGTGTTCTTGTTTGGAAGGTCCTGTATTAGTGGCTGACATTGAGCTGTTAGGATGAAAAGGAAGAACTCTGAAATTACATTTGAGGTTTGAAATCATAGAAATAAGTTTGAAATGTAGATTTTACTTTGTTCAGCCTGTTTTACAGAGTGTCAGGTTTTGTTGAGGAAATACTCCTTTTGCATAGCCACTTTTAATACAAGTATGCTGATATGATGGTGTATTTTCAAAGATTTCTTCTCCCCACCCCACCTGCAGTTTACTCTTACAAGCAGCCCCACCATGCCTAGCCAATACAAAATTCCATGCCTAAATATCACCACTTCTGTTCAGTTTTATAATCTTTGTTTGCACAAAGTAGTATCTGCTTTTTTTATCTTTTGGACTTAAGAGGTCTGCTGGAGGTTTGTATGTGTTTCAGAGCACAATAGATCAGTCATATATGAACTGTCATTTTATAATTTGACTGCTTTTATCTGTGACTTTGTATTTCTGGAGGTGCCAACTGAAATGTTACAGAAGGGATCTGACTGCTGGCTTTTGTTTTTCAAAGCTGAGCTTTACACCCTCTACAGATAAGGACTCCCTAAAGTTGTCTCACAGATTTTAAAATAAAGATACTCAATAGACTCTCTTGAGAATGTTGTCTTCTAAAAGTTGGAACCACTAGGTATGGTTGATTCTTTTGCATTGCTGTTTGTAACATGTTGTGTTTATAAAACTGCTTCATGAGATGCTGTGTTGTTAAAATATTTTTGAGAAGACAAAAGGGAATTGGAGGAAGAACCTGATCTTTAATTATATCAAGATCATCTAAATATTTCTGTATGTGTCTGTATATATATGTGTGGACATGTACATTTACATATTATGGTTTTTCAGTCACACTGTCATATATGAAAAATTCCATGCATATATATACACACACCTTCTTCCAAAGTAACTTTTTTAATTACGGGATTCAAACCACTTTACAAGCTGCATGTGGCCCATGGACTATATTTTTATTGGGCAGAATTCAGTCCTTGGCTAAAATTAAATAATTAAATAAATAAATCTGGTCCTCTCTGGTTACATGCAGAACTTCCAAGTATGAACAGACGTAGTTGCTGGTCGGGTAACTTCTGGAGTCTGTAGAAAGTCTGACATGAGTATTAGGAAGTAGCAACCTTCTTTTCCTTTCCTGTACGCACCTCCCACCACAGGGAAATGTCAGCACTACTGCACTGTTGAAGGGGCCCTCACCATCTTCTTGCTTCAGCCCTTCCCCTTGCCCCACTTCTGCTGGAGCTCAGAGAACCAGAAAGGTTTCTGGGGAAGGAAACAGGGGAGATGGAAATGGAAAGGAGTAGTCCATGTAGTCTGTTTGGATTGCCAAGACACTCTTTTTAAATGATGGCATTGTATGCTTATGCAGAATGATATCTCAGTTCCAACTAAGTCAGTTTTTAAGATTTTTTGAAAATTCATAGGCAAGGTCAAAAATAGGAAAGAGAAATGAAGTGCATACACAGAAATGAAGTGCAGAAATAAGTTATTCTAAAAGTTAGTGTATTGGTTTTTGTTTGGTTCTGACTGGCAATAAAGATTAACATATTGCAAAAAGGTCATGTTTTAAGCCAAATCCCTGTGTGAATTTTCATACAAATCATTGAGTTAATCAGTGAAACATTTGCTTAGTGGACCCTACAATGAGTATAAGGCTATAGATTATTTATTTTTTTAATTAGACCACTGACTGAAATGAATATAATGTAATTTATGAAAAATAGCAATAGTCCTGTTTCTAAATGTAAACATGTCAATACTGGTGGTTTTGTAAGGCATGTTGCATCACTTATACTCATCCTTTCACAATCCTTATGTAGAAGGGTATGAATTTTAGGTTTATTTTGATAGCTGGTTTTGCTTTTCTCGGTTTGACATAAGCTTTACGTTCAAATTCTTCCCTGTTCACATGAGTGGGTAGCTCCCAATATTATCCATAGTATCAGTGAGAGATGAGAGGCAAACTTGATTTATCCCCACCAAGGCTGCATCCTGTATTCTTTACTGGGCTTCCGTTTGCCTGTGAGTTACACAAGGAAAAGCTGTAAGGCTGTACCCCAAATGTGGTTTAACTGTAGGGTTTTGTTTTCCTTGGAACATTTCAATTGTCCTGCTAGTATTGAATTCAAAGGAAAAGCAGGTATATGGGCATTATTGTAAGCATAGTAAAGGATTCCCCAAAGCATTAGGTCTCGTTGTTGAGAATATATACTTAAACACACTTTTGAAGCGTTTAATGAAGAAGTTGACTTAAAGTACGAGGATGCTGTTAAAAAAGTGTTACAGTTACTCTGGTTGTCTGATGTACAAGAAGAGGTTAGGCCCCAAACTTGTGACAAAGATAAGTCAAGAACCTGTGCCTGGTCTCATAAAGTAATCAGTGCAGTATTTAAAGAACTTCATTCCTACATCTCAATTAAGATTCATGAATAACTGTTAACTTAGACAGTTTGCTTGAATGAACTTGCCATTTTTTTAGGGATTTGTCCTATCTGCTTAATGATACAGTGTGTTTCACTCCAAGCCATTTTTAATGTAGTTCATGTGTACAGGTTCCTTTTTAAAACTTTGGTTTTAATTAGTTATAACTTTGTCAGACTTCATGATGTGGGTTGAGGGTTTTTTTTGTCACTTGTTTGTTGTAAGGTAAAACTTTTCCAAAAAAGCTTAGTCCTTCCCAAGAACGAGGCCCCAAGAACGAGGCCCCAAGGAAAAAAAAAAGGTTTTGATAATGTTGAAACAAATTCTGGCATCCAGCTTGTGTGCTGAATGACTCCAGGATGCTGAGGAAACAGGTTTGTTATTTACCTAACATAAAGACACATGGGTGCAGCAAAAAAAGGATACTTATGCACAATGGGTGAAATTCAGGTAGGACAGACAGCTGTAATTCTGGCACTTCTTAACTTTTTGGAGTGATTAACTTTGTAATTTTAACCATGATTTTATGCAATATTTAATGAGTTTAGTGATGTATATCTGGTATTTAACCATCATAAGATAATAACATGATCAGCTTAATGTCCCCTCCCTCCCCAGACTAGTAGAGGTTCTGCATGTAGCTGTTACAGTAAGAATTTTCGAACTGTCCTTTGAAGTATTATGTCTGTTTTAGAGACAGCAAAAAAACTAGCCTTAACCTATAAGCTAAATGTTACACAAGGCAGTAGATTTTTGCAGGTTTGTGTATTCTCCAGTATTGGCTAAGCGGACTTTACCACTACAAATTTTTATGTTGGGAGTGCTTTTGTGCAAGTGAATAGCATTCTTTTTGCTTATGTCCTCATGAATACTTCTGATTTTATTTGTCTAACGGTTTTAGGAGATCAACTCTGATAAAGTGTATAAAGGTGGACACAGAACATTTTTGAGATGTCAAGGCTAACTTTCATTAGTTTCCTTTTAAGTGCTATTTACAGAAACAGGACGTGAAAATTCCTGTTTGTACTTCGGTCTGTGTTTGAAATAGTCTTTCTTTGCACATAGTCATATTTTCAATTGAATATTTGGCTGTCTCCTAGGAGTCAAAAGCATCTTGAAAACACTGCCTTAAGGTCATAGGTTCTTTGGGCTGTTTAGATTTTGAAAGTTTTAAAGTCTGCCAAAGGATATTTTTGCTTCCAGTTGTGACAGCTAAAAGAACTGGCTAATCATATTTTAGATCTATGGTCCATGCTCATTTAAGGAAAAAATACTGAAGAATCTTTAAAAGAAATTGGTATTAAAATGACTTCCTAAGTTTGTAAGTCTGGCACCTGGCTCTTTAAAATGTCACCTTGTGCTAATGAAATTAGAAAATGTCTCTGTACAAATTTTCTTTCAGAATAATTTCTTTCAACAGGATTCATAAGACTGTTCTTGGTGGCGGTAGTGGTAGCAATTTCTTTTCTTACTCTGTGTCCCCCTCTCTCTGCATTGCTAAAGCAAATTACAGCTCATATTGGTGATGGGAAAGTTGGCAATAAACGTTGACTGAAGAATTGTTATGTAATTATTCATGTGAAAGCTCCATAATCAAATTAAGTATTTCTACTGCAAAACAGTAGATTTGCAAAATGTTGATTCTTGTGCAGCCTGTGCTTTGGCACGTAGCAGCTGATCAATGTTTACTGCTTCCTCTTCAGGAATAAACTTCCATTCCTTCCAGGAAAACATGAAAGTATGAGCTTTACTTGGTTTTTGCTGTTTTTTTAATGGCTTCCTTTACATTTTTTTAAACTCTCAGACCTAGAATGTAAGACTTGTCGCCTTGTCAGTGCTTCACTACATCCTAACAGTGTACACTGTATATACCAGAGACATACAATCCAAGAAATAAATCTAATTAAATTAATATTTAAATTCAAATGGCTGTAGTTCAGAAGAACCCTCAGATAAGCAGCAGCGTGTTAAGAATGAGTCTTAAATGTGATAACCTATGGCACAGTTCATGCAAAATGACCCAGTAACTGTGGCAGTAAATGTTAGCTATTTTTGTTATTAGGTGCATAATATGAAGATGAGTTGGAGAGATAATTTGTGGAAAATCTGCCAAATACAAGCCCAGATTGTGCGTTTGGGTAGTAATAAAATTTTGAGGCTTAAATGGTTGTACTGTCTTCCACAATCATCAGTCTGTTCTGTTTCTATTTTCAAATAATGTGTTTGTATTAAATTAACAACCTTGTTGAGCTGACTGAGGAGACAAGTAATGAAATTGACAGTAAGGCAGAGGAGAGATTTGCTCTCCCCTTTAAAAGCTGCAGCTAAACGTTTTGCATCGTGTTAACAAGAACATCCTCACAGATTTACCTAAATTTTTGTTTATGCACAGATATAATCCATTTAAAATAACAGATATTATAACTTAACTTAAAGCTAGTGCTGTACCTCTTTCTCTTGTATTTGCTTAAAGATATCTTCAGTCCTTGTAGTTTTTTTTTTAAATGCTTATGGTATCATCATCTCCAAGTAGCCTAAACAACAGAGCTGCAGAAAGGTAGGGTGTGAGACCAGAGAAGTAAAACACATGGCTCTGTGTCATCCTTGGAATATTTGAAGAGCTTTCATCAACCAGAGAAAAATCTGAGCAGCAGAACTTCACGGGCTGTTTGCATTTAATGGTTATTATGGGACCCTTGCCCAGAGTCTGGTCCAGAGAGAACAGATTAGGTGTGCCTTGTATGTTGATGTGAACCAAGCTCTTAAACATGATAATAACGAACTTGTTGCTTTTTCTGCATGGAAGAATAACTTCTATAATTACAGTACATAATTACTTTTGAAAGTTACTCTGAAGTACAGTATACTTCAGGAGCTTCCTAAGAGTACTTTGCTATGACTCAAATATTGCTTTTCCTAAATCTAATAGCATAGTGCTTGCTCTGTCAGGTAAGTAGCTTTAAAGACAATATTGCCCAAAATTTAGTATTCTTGGAAGATTTTATTTCTTTATAACCTCTTATGAAATTACCTGTTTAGACTTTTTCTGTACTTTGTGAGTTTGTTCCACAGATTTTTGCAAAAAAAGCACACCTTCTTATATAAAGAACAGAACATAAACTAGCTTACTTTCCTTTGCCTGCCCAAACAGTAACAGGTTCTCACTTTGGCAAAGAAGTAAAAATAGGTGGTTAACTGTGTGTGTTTGTAAGTACCGCCCTGGTTACCACTCTAATAAGGTTTTGTGCCTGCTAAGTACATCCATGCCCGCAAAAACGTGTGAAAAGATTCAGTAGCATTAGTGGTATTATTTTCAGCATGGTATGCAATTGGAAGAAAAATCTTTCTTACTCTTTTTTGTCCAAGTGTTAACCTTGCACAGGAAAAAAGGAGGGCTTGAAGCATAGATATTCACAATAATTGGTAATCAGTAAATTCTTTGAGCTTGTCTCTTGCTTGCATTAAAAAGTATTTATCAAGCAGCAGATGCGCAAGCCCGGCATTTTAAATATATAAATGGAGATCCATATACTTCTCTCAAGTAAAGCTCATAATTTCAGTGGTTTTATTGTGTTTTTTTTCCCTGCCGTGGGTGTCCGAGTATGTCATGGTTGTTAATGAAGCCATTTTTAAGGAGTTGTGTTTTACAATGCAGAGAGTGGAGGATGCTTTTTATACATTGGTGCGAGAGATTCGACAGTACAGAGTGAAAAAAATCAGCAAAGAAGAAAAGACTCCAGGGTGCATGAAAATTAAAAAATGCCTTGTAATGTAACAGGGTAAGTTTTGTAATGTAACAGGGTAAGTTTTGTAATGTAACAGGGTAAGTTTTACAAATCACTTGCCAAATAAAAATGATTGACAGTGTCTTGCAAAGCGGACATTTTATGGTTAATTGATGACATAATTTAAGATATAAAACCAATCCGATTTCCGTATAGTAATCCTGAATAATATTCCTAACAATCACACAAGTACTATGAATTTGCTTTGTTTCATGGATTTTCGATAAATAGATTAACAAGAAGTCTTTGCTGCATATCGAGTTCTCCATCTGTGAAACGGAGACCTAGTTTTGAGCATGAAGAAGGTAACAGGAAAAAGTTTATTGCAGATGTGCTGCAGATACTGTTGAAGTGACTAGCAATTGAATCTTCAGGTTGATGAATTGAGGGGAGAGAGAGGGTAATATTTATAGTCCTTCTTAGGTGCAGAAACAGGAGGTTCCTAATCCAAGAAAGCAGTATTTGGCTAGCAGCTGGCATACAGGATTTCCTAATTCTCAGGCCCTTCCTTATGCTGTGCCATTTTTCCCTTGTTTTCCCCCAGCTTAAAAAATGTACCATATCCAGAAATACATTAGTTTTCTCTTTTGCCACCTATAGTGCCATGAGTGATCTGGACAAAATGGTAAGGTTTCACTTTTTTTGAGAGCCTTTACAAAGGGTGAGGGGGAAGCAACCGTGAAGTAAAAACTGGAGGGGGGGGCAAGAGTAAAAAAACAAAACAACCACCACACAGAAAAACCAATATCCAAATTCTCACAAAATTGTTTTGTATCTGTATACTCCACTGTAAGAAAAAAAGGGAGGAGGAGAGGGAAGAAGAAACTGTGATATGGAAGAAGTGCTAGTCTAAATCACTTCCAGTGCTTTTTGAACAAACCGTCAGAATAGCTCCTTGCATGTATTACTATCCATTAATTCTTTACCTCTTACTGCACCAGTGCAGAGTGGGTTGTTACTCCTTATATACTTGTCCAACAGGAGGATGACCTGGAGTTTCCCATTGTGTAAAAGAAAAACATCGCTTTTCAAAGTACTTTTTCACGCTTCCAGAACATTTTGCAGAGAGGTAGTGGAATTTGACTTGTGTCCTAAAGAGACTGTCACAACTGTGGGAATATTCCCTTCAATTTATTCCTCTTTCTGTGGGAGGGAGGAGAAACTTTGTTTCGTGTCAGTTTTTACTAGATCTGGTCAGGCTTATTATATTCCTAGCTTTTAAGTGATGGATGACTGACATAATTCTTTAGATGTTTCCTTAAAAAAGATAAACTTTGTGATACTGTGTGTATCAAAGGTTTCCTTTGCAGGAAACTGGAAACTTCAGGTTTGCATCCAAATATCAATAAAATTGATGCCATCAAAATGCCTTGCTTTATTATTTCCTAGTTATCACACACACACACCACACCCCCCCCCCAACTAGCAGCAGCTTGGCAAGATTATTTTTGATGAGCAATGTGAATTAAATTGCTTAAGCCCGCTTCCTGTAGCCTTCTGAAAACCAACTTTGCTGTTTCTTACTGTCCTGCTAATGTAGCCATACCTCAAAGTAGAATTTCCTTTTGTATACTGGGCCTTTAAGGATCCTGAATTCTGTCTGCTTTTCCTTTCTGTGGAATTCCTTGGGAGAAGGAGAACATGATGGTGGGAACTGTGGTTTTCATTATTTTTTCAGTGGAAGCATCTTTTCAGAATTTCAGTTTATTTTTGATAGCTCAGCAAACGTATGCTTGCTTTCTACCAGCTTCCTAATTTCTTTCTGCCTGTGTCCAAGAGAAGTATGTTTTGGGTTTTTGTGTGTGGTATTTGTGTCGGTTTTTTTTCCCCAGATGGGGGAAATCTCTTCTCTCAACAATGGATACTGTTGGGGTTTTGGTTTTTTTTTTTCCCCATACCTCATTTAGAAAATAGCCTTGGATATAAGACTGTAGAACTTCAAGAGCCTGCTCAGGGGAGGAAACATTTCTCTTTATACTCAAGTGAATTTTACAAAGTATTGGTAGTCATTTCAGCAACTTTGTATTTAGGAGGTTAAGCTGGAGAAAGTATATTCCAAAATTACTGTGGTACAGCTGTCATTCAGTAGTGATTCTAGTGGAATAAGAGATCTGGCATTTAAAACAGTCTGGCTTGTATTACTTTCTGTTCAGTAAGAAGATAGGTATTACTTCAGTCTGATGCATAGTAGATAGCTAAGGAGAGCAGCACCTAATGATTGTGAGTCTTTCAGCTGGGATTTTAGACTCCAAAAATATTCATTATAACACAATTTGCAATGATAGACAGTATTTATTTTCCTTTTTTGTCTGTGGATAATCAAATTTGATGGTTCACATTGTTGTTTTGCTACCTTTTGGAATATTCCCATAAGCTGCTTATGGGATGCCTTCTTAGTTATATTAATCTTGTACAAGATAACTGAAAACTTTGACTACCCCAGTTACCATTAACTGCTGATGCTTTCCAAGAGGTTCATTCCTGTTAGACAATAAAGCAGAAAGTATATAATATCTTCTGCTCCATTTATAATTTCCAACTAGCAAGAAGAAATTCCTGAAACTCAATGTGAAATCTTCAAAAGATCTCTTTCTTGAAAGCATTAAAGTTTCCATGTAAAAAGCATACTATGACAAAAAGTTTCTCTAGGATGTAAATTAGACATCTAGATAATGTAATTCAGATTAAGATGGGTTAATAAAAAGTTTGAATTACAAAAGTTCTAGATTTGAATTAAAGACTTTCTAGATTCTTGATTGAAACTAATGATTTTTCCATAGTACTGCAGAGATGTACAAGTAATTTCTCTTCCTCGTGACTGACGCATGTGTGTATGTATATATTATATATTAAAAAAATATAAAAAAGACTCTCTTATTAAACTTAAAATATGTTTAAGGGTCTATTTTGGGGGCTGGGCTATTAAGGAATTCCTAACTCATTATGAATTTAGGGTTTCTTAGTGATAGCCAGGTTAGTTGCCAAGTCTCATGCATGCTTGTAACCATGCAACCACATATCCAGACTTCTATATGGTCATGGGACCATGTGGTGCTCCAAAGAAAAGTTGCAGCCAGGAGCAGGCTGTTTCTGTGGGAACAGTTCTGATTTCTCTGTTCCATTTGCCTTTCGTAGTTGCCCTTTAGAAAAACAAGTGCCGGGAGCAAGCTCTGTCGATGCACCTTTACTGAGGCAGTCTGGTATAGCTCTGAGCATGCACAGTGAATCTTGAGTTTCTAATCCTGAGCCTGGATTTAAAGCACTCGTTCAGTACATGTTATGCTTTCCAAAAAGCTTGCACACAATAACTCCATTATTAGAGGGAGGAAGGTCAGCTGCATGCAATCCCTTCTTGCTGAAAGAAGTTACTAGAAAGGTTGACTGCCTTTGATCTTACAGTATTGATGCCTTCAGGGACCTTCTGTAAACAGCGCTATTGACTACTTACACTTGAAATTTAATCCAGAGACTGAAAAGTGAAAGACTTCAGTTTATCTTGAGTTCTCCTGTTCTAATTCACAAATATTCTAAATGTAGTTTTGTACGTCATGTTATATTCATTACCTGAATTTAAGAGGAATTGTGGCAGGACCAAACTGCTACAAATACATAATGAATAATTTTGAAGACTTGATCTAGAAAGATGTAAATGAAAGGATGAATAGTAAGTCAATTCCCTAGCATTTTGCAACATGCGCTGTATTTAAAAGATCATCACCTTACTAGGTAGAATAAAGATTTTGGCCTTAATTGTGATGTCATGAGTTTAAAGGCCCATAATAGTCTCTGGATGTTACTCTCTTTCTCTGTATTTATTTTAAAACCAGTTTAATGAGGGCAGGTTGCTTGTTTGAAGTCTTAAAGTGCAATTTTTGTTTAGCGTGTCTCGTTTGAAGACACCACTGAAAGCCAATGACTGTCCTCATAATGAGTATTTTTATAACACGTTAATGACAAGTGTGAAATACTGAAAGGTAGTTTTGTAAGGAAATGTGAACAGTTGTAGAAGAATATTGTGCAGAGATTTTTCTTACATCACTCTTTTGTCTAAGACTGAAACTATTCTTCTGTCTGTTGTGATTGATTCTTAATACTGTCCTCCTAGCTGACTGGCAGAGATGAGAACCGCCACTACTTGTAGATGATTTCCCTACACAAACATTGCTAAATATTCACTTTGTGCATTAATGCTGAAGTTATAAGCAAAATACACTAGCTCTCTGTAAAATAATACCAAGCATTTCTAAATCTCAAAAGATTAATGGGGGACATGACCTTTTCCAGAACTAAGGCTACATCAATTTGATATTGATCAATAATACTTTAAAATGTAGAGTAAGTTATTTGCAAGTATATTTTGTATGTTACAAGACCTTGCAAAAGTGCGCTATTAGTATTGGGAGATCGGCTGCCAAGGACTTTGATCAAACATCAGTTATTTGTAAATGTTTTATGAACTTGAATGTGAAGGTTTAAAATAAATTTAAATTATACTGGGAGCATTGCTTTATACGTGAAGCTATTTAACAACTTGCTGCTGGTTGGACTTTCCATATTAAATTTCATCACCCCTTAGTGTTTGACTGAAACAGTAATGAATTAAGTGATTTTTGGCTTTTTGTTGTTGTGCTTTTTTTCAGAGTTCACTTTCACTTCTTTTAATGTAGTAGGCATACAGGGGTAAACAGAGACTGTTAATTTCTACTGGCAGCTTGAAGGAAGGCTCTGTAGCTGACGCGGTAGGAAGCTGCCTGCCAGTTGTAGGGCTAAGTTTCTAGACCCAGTTCTCCAAGTGGTGCAGTTGGCTGCTGTGATACATTAACATTATACAACTATTTCTCATCTATCTAAAAGATTATATAAGGAGTAAGGCAGTGAAGAATCAAGATCATTTTTTATCTTTAATGATTTTGTAATTGTCAGTACTCAAACTATTAAATGTAAAGGCTGATTGACAGCATGGGTACTTGGTTGGAATTTGGAGCAGCCTGAAAGCTAGGCAATAAACTGTTTCATGTAAATAGGTTGTTACAAAGTATACTGTATAACGTTGTACTTGATAATGGTTCATATCAGGCTTTTAGATATGCTGGTCTCTTTTGACCAGAGTTAATTTTTGTCAGCTGTAATTACACCCTCCCCCACACCACCCCCAGTGAAGAACTACTCAGTGTGAAGAAACATTAGCTTTTGTGTCTGTAACTTAACTATTGGAGCTGTGATTTTAAGTAACTGTACATGATACAGCACCATAGATAATGTGTTCCACATGTCTTTAACTATATGTTGAGTAGAATGATTTATCAAATATGTCTTTGGAACATGGGTTTGATTTGCATTATGTAAAAACTTATAAAACTGTGCTGTGATTACTATCAGTGTGCCTGAGAAATGACCTGAATATGTAGATTAATCATAACTAAAGCTGCATATAGATTATTAAGGCATGAAAAAAGCTAGCTAATGCTTCACAACTTTATTCGGTGGTAATAACATACATACTTACAATCTAAATGTGTGGCACCTATACTTTTCTAGTTTGAGGTGGGACAACACGTGCCCTCTTCAAGATGGAGAAGAGGGCTGTACACTAAATTACTCTCCTTACCACATTAGTAATGGAGTCGGACCTATGGGGTGTCTGTGGTCAGCCCTTGAGCAGTAAGTCACTTGCAGGCTGCTGTAAGGCCAGTTTGGGCAACAGCTGAGAAAGAGGGCAGGCAGATGCTAGCTGTTGCTGGCATCAAAACGGTTCATTCAGGTGGTTGTTTCAGTGTTCTTCAGAACTCGGGAGAGGAAGAGCCTGTAGCCAGAACTAATTGTTCAGACGGTGGGAGCCCACTCCCTAAAGCTGCTTTCCTGCAGGCCCCTCTGCCCATGCACAGTAATGCAGTCAGACGTGTTCCTCTTAACGTGATGGGAGACGACTGTAGTTTCCCTTTCATCCACGTATGTTTTCCCCAGCATGTCCCTTCCCAAGAAAAAGGAATGCTGGAGAGGACTGTTGCCCTGGCAATTCCTCCAACCCACAGTCTACTCAAGGGGACATTATAAAAGCCTCAGAAAGAAGACAGCATAACCTGTCCTGGCAGGCAGCAAAAGAGTGCTGACTGAACACACTTCACCTGATCAGGTCAGATGAAAACAGGCTGTACCTAAAGCAGGCATGTAAGTCTGTTAATGTGATCTTAATGTGTGCATGTATGTATCTTTCCAGGGTGTTGATGATGCCTTCTATACATTAGTTCGAGAAATCAGAAAACACAAAGAGAAGATGAGCAAAGATGGTAAAAAGAAGAAAAAGAAGACAAAGACAAAGTGTATAATTATGTAAATACAATTTATCCTTATTCTTAAAAAGTACTTAAGTAATTTTTGTACATTACACTAAATTATTAGCATTTGTTTTAGCATTACTTTACTTTCTGCTTCATGATCCTGTTAGCTTTACCTGAATGCTTGTTTTAAATGACAGTGGAAACTTCATTCCTCTTAAAGTGCCAGTATTCTTTGACTGTTGGTTCTTGAACTAGCAATGCCTGTGAAAAAAACAACAAAAAGAAACAAAAAACCCACACACAGAAACCTGAGAACTGTCTTAGGACTCTGGTGCATGCACAGTTGCTAACTTCCTGTTTTTCTTACTGATAGTGAACTTCTGTGTGCAAACCAAACAATGAAATGATGCTCTAGATATTCTAACACACCCTTTAATTTGTTTTTTTTTTTAAATCTGGTTGGGAAAATGGACTAGTTAGCAAAAGAGACTTTCATTTCAGCCTTTCTTTTATTTTAGACTGACTGCAATAGAGAGAGACCAGAAGCCTTTATAGTCTTCCTGTAGATTTTGCTTCTAGGCGTCTAGTCTTGTAGCATTTCAGATCAGCTTTAATGAATGTAAAGATAAAACTTTCACAAAAAAATTTTTCAGCGCAATTTGTCACGGTCACTCCTTAAATACTCTATTTTTTCTATAAAAAAAAAGAAAAATTAAAAAAAGACAACAATGCACATCTGGCAATGGAAAAAGTAAAAGTTCTAATTAGGTTGATTTGCTATTGTTAATGCATTGCTTTAAGACTTTCACTAACTTTTTGTGTCTTAAGACCAAGGTGAAATCCTAGCTCTCCTGACCCGCAGTGGCAAATCTTTTAAGTAGCTTTGTTCAGTAGGTACAGGATTTCACCCTTAATGTATCTAGGAAATTCTAGAAAGCCTTAACAGATAAGTTGATTCAAATTCTTAGGTTAATTCATACATGATTCCAGAATTTACCATAAGAATTAAATCAGAATGAATCCTAAATTATATAGCGAAGTAAAACCATTCTCCCCCCCCCCCCAAGAGTGGCATGAAATATTTCCGGATGCCCGTTTAGTGCACAATAGGGGAGGAATTTTAAATTCTAGTAACATCAAATGAGTGAATGAATGAGTTGAATTTAGCTGCTTCATGCAAATAATTTGGAAATCCACTATGCCATAAAAATGGTGTGGAATTTGCACAAACCGTCAGCACAGAACATGGTTTCCAGAGTCAATGTTGTTTCTGTGATGTTCATGAAGTACTAGTTTTGTTGCACAGATTAAATGGTTGGTGAGTGGCATTCCAGTGTCTAGACTGTCATGAAGCTAGACCAAGATTTTAATGTTGTCTTTCTCTGTGATTAAGTTCTCTTGTGATTTTTATTTCTCCCTTTTTTTTCGGATTGGAATTAATGCAGAGTTTTTGCAGAAGCTTTCATTTTTTGGTACTGCAGTAGTCTAGTTATTCTGCACTAAAGTAAGAGCCAGTAATTCCAGTGTTGCCAGTTCCTGTTGTCTTACTGTAAACGTTGCACTGTTTGATTGTTTCATTAGGGCCTGGGTTCCTGAAGGTATACTTCTTCATAGTACCTAACTCAGCTGCAGCGTAAAACTTGAAATTGTGACTCTGGTGTACCCCAAAAAAATAAAATGCAAGACATTGAAGCAGGATAGTTCAGGACACTGGAGAGTTTGGAACAGGCATTAGCAGCATTGTCCTAACCTAAGGTATACCTAAACAATTATGTGGAAACTTTACACAGTACAATTTTCATATAGCTGTGTAACTTGGACCATTTCTATGATGTCAAAGGTGCAACTGCATGAGAAGTATTCTTTTGCTTCTACAAAAAAAACCCGAAAACCAGTGACTCTCGCAGGTGGAGAGCTGCAACGCTGACAGGGGACGTATACTGTCTGGATTGCTGTGTGTTCTTTAATTTCAATGTGGCTGAGAGAAATAATGCCTTTCCCTGCCTGTGCCCCCCATTCCTCACCCTCCACCAAAACCCAGACCCCCTCCCTCCTTTCAGCTTCGATATGAAATATACTTCAGATTATGAAATACTCTGAAAAACAGTAATAGGAGAACCTAACGTTGTATCGTAAGGACGAATAAGGAATAAGAACAGATTTTTAACGTTGCAAAACATTTTACAGCTTCCAAGGTGAAAACATTTTGGAGACAGTTATTTGCACATTTTAGACACTGTCGATTATATATGAAGAGTTTAGCAAAAGAAGATAGTATACCTTCAGCAAATGCAAGTAATCTTAAGATTACTTTAAGATTTTTGGTAACTGAGTCACACTGCATGTAAAATTAGGGCTGGTCTAAAATTCTTACGTTAATTTAACTAAAAACCATTAGGAAGAATTTTGGCTGAAACATCTTAATCATCAAATGTGGATTTATATAGCTCTAATATAAAGCTATATATAAAATAGGGGTGTTTTCTTCAGTAAATGTGATCTGTAGCTACCAGGCTAAATTAGTACAAAATCTATTTAGATTAGCCCTTATTTACTTTTTTGGGGAAAAAAACCCCACACATCCTTGCCACTGTTGTGCAGTTTTGTCTTAATATTTGTTGAGATTTGGTGAAGCATGTTGGATTGCAGCTTGCACAAGTTGATCTCATAATTATTCTGTCTTTCCCTATTTGAAATGCTTTCAAAGAACATACCTGGATGCTATCTGTTCTGATAGCAACTACTAAATGAACATGTGAATCACTTACCACATTAATACATTAAATTGCCATGTGTCAGGGAGTAACACCTTCTTACAGTAGCTTTATGTAACTCTGGTAAACCACATTTTATCATTGATTTTTCTCAAAACTGAAATTTAATTATTTTGACCAGTTTCATTGCCCTAAAATTTTTGCTAACTTAAAAGTTTCACTGTATAGATTTTGTTACAGTAACAGGATCTCTGTAATGGGTAAATACTGACACGCAATCTTCTGCTCTTGTCTATACTATGAAGCAATACAATTGTTACCTTCAAAGACCATCAAACTGTAAACAAATCATTTTGTCTCAAGTTTACATAAAGCTACATAGATGGTAAATCTTTCCTAACATTTCTTTATTCCACTGTCTTGTGTTTTCATGTTGAAAATACTTCTGCTTTTTCCTCTTGAGTGCCAACTTCTTACTAGAATGACTTCTTAATGTAATATGTTTACCTGGAATGTATTTTAACTATTTTTGTATAGTGTAAACTGAAACATGCACATTTTGTACATTGTGCTTTATTTGATGTGGAACATATGCAGTGTGATCCAGTTTTTCCATCATTTGGTTGCGTGACCTAGGAATGTTGGTCATACCAGACATTAAGTTAAAAAAAAGGAAAAAAAAAAAAAGACCACTGTTTTAAAATTTTTAATGTTTTTAGGAGTATGTGCTGTGAGGTGATCTGGAATTTGTCATTTTTTTGTCAAACTGTACTGCTCCTATTTATTGTAATGTAATAAAAAATAGTTATTGTGAGTTTCTGTCCCAGTTTCCTTTTTCTCCCCAAGAATTTTGGTGCCTCATCTCTGTAATGGAGTATGCCACGAATTGCATGTGTTGGCAGTTGTTCTCAGTTTATTTCTTGCACTTCTCACTGCCTGTCACAAAGCTGTTGTCCTTGCTCACCGGTGTTCCCTTTCTCTGAGAGGGGGTGCTGCCGCGCTTTGACAAAATGCTCTGTTGTACCGCCCTACCTCCTCTGGTCTGTGCTGCTTTTGCCTTCTGTGCCCCGCGATGAGCAGAGCCTCGCTTCAGGTGGGGCTGCATGTCTCATTCACTGATCATGCCCGAGACATTGTTTTCAGTAGTCTAACAGCAGACTTGATTTGAATTAGTCTACAAGTTTAAAATCCTCTGAATTCATTCCCAGGCACACGTTTTCTTCTGTCAAATGCCTTCCATAAACTTACAGAAAATAGAAAGACATTCTTTAGTACTGATTGTGTCCTATGGTGGGAGGCAGAAAAGTGTGAACCTGCTACTGTTGTATAAACTTACGGTTTGGCCCTTTGTCACTATGTCCGGATAACCTTTTACCTGTTACTGAGAAGGGTAGGTTAAATTTTGTATGTAGAGCTATTCATTCCAGATATGTTTAACTGCAGCATATTGTAGAGGAGTTAAGTTGCTGTGGAAGGACTGGTTTTTTTCACATCGGTGTGGTGCTAGAAACTGAAGCACATACATTTCATCACAAGGTAGCGTACTGTTTAATTTTGCTGTCTATTTTTATTCTATTCTGGAATTAACGCATGTGAAGACTCTCTATTGCCAACAGTTACGTGGAACAGTGACTACTTGCCTGTATTTCAAAGATTATTTCTGTTCCAGCTCCAGTGTCATTTAGTTCTTGGGGCAGGGGGGTGGGGTTGGCAGAAACACCAACCAACCCTAGTATGTACAAAGCATCAGTTCTGGCACAAGTTTGTGCTAGTTGAGCCAAAGTCTGCAGAGTTAGCCCTGGAGCAAACATCCACGCTCAAAATTCTGTTCCAGGGGAAAGGATCAAGTTCTCTATTCCTGCTACAGCAGTTGCACAACGTCAGAAACCAGCAGCAGCAGGAATTGTCTGCAGGGTCTGAGTGCTTACACCACTGTTGTTCAAATTCACCCCTTTTCTGAGGCCGTAGTCGTCTTTCTAACACAGCAAGACAGTGCCCTGGCCAGCCTGCCAGCGTGACTTGTGCACGTTAGGCAGATGTAGTTAAAATCTTGTAAGAATTTACTTTTGAGAAGGTGCTCAATCTACAGTGGAAATGAACCATTAAATGTGGAAGACTTAAAAAATCAGATTAATCTTCTAAGTAACAAGAGAAGTGTAGCACCTTGAATCGGCATTCAAACACACAGCTATCGGGTAAGAAGACCCATCTGTTCAACGTGCATATCGAAGGGGAAGAGAACAGAATCGTGTTACCGCTGCTTGCTGCAAAATTGTTTCATATGTAAAGTTTTAGTTCAAGGAGGCCAAAAGTAGTTGAGAAAAACCTATTGCCCATATACTACAAAACCCAAATCCTTCAAGTGACTACATAAGGGGAAGCGAAGTCCTAGTTCGTACTTTAGATGGGTTGGAAGGATTTACGTCTCACTTCTTTTGAAGTTACAGCTCTTTTATTGTTTATTTTTCTGGATTTGTATCATTACATGCAAAGTCATTAGCACCAGTTACTGATTGTCGTCGCTGTAGTAGCGCTGTTTCAGAGCTCTGTATTTTCTGAGAAAGTACAAAGCCTCCAACTCTTTTATAACAAATTCTCCTCGTGCAATTAGTTGCTTAATTTTTTCAGGATCTTTCACATCTTTGTTTTTTAAAAAAGCTGCTTTCAAACGGCTTCTAAAGTAGTCTGCTCCTTTGGGATACTCCCTTCCAAGGTACAGCAGCTTGAAGAAAAAAAAAAAATTGTTTTTCTTACAAATTGCGTGCACAGTTGAAAGGGTTTTGTCTGGTTAAGGGAAGTGCTCGTGGCATTTAAGACACTTACATTTTTGTATAGATTCAACACTTCACCTCTTAAAGAACTGGCCATTCTCACATTTCATTTATTCCCGTCTGATTTTTTTTTTTTTTTTACCTGAAGAATAATCAATTTGATGTTAGCCTTCCATGGGAGTGAGTAAACCCCAGCCTCATCCACCATCAGAACGGCACGGTTTCTAACCAGATTCCTTTACCTCCCTGAGCCCTGTTTGCTCTCTGTTATTTTCTGGTTCCATTCTCTGTTTCTTCTGCTTTTGGCTGCTTTTAATTTTTTTTTTCCATCGAGCCTCTCTTTCTCTTCTCCCCTTCCCTCCCAAAACGAAAACAAGAAATTTCTGAAACCCTTCAGCTACGGTAACACTGGTTTATCTTCGCGCTGTCTGTCAGCTGCTTTCTTACGTGCCTGCGGTTTTCTGCCTGGCTGCTAGCCGTCTTTGTGCTCTGCTAAGGAAACATATGTGTATAGATACATACAGTGGTAAATATATATATATATCTGTAAAAACCTAGGAATTCCTGCAAGTTTTGCGCTCGTAATTTTTGCTTTTTAAAAATCCTTTAAATGCATTACGAACTGACGCCAGTGCACAGTGGCAAAACGTAAGGTTTAAAAAAAAAAAAAAAACGTGATTAACGAAGTAAACCGATTTTTATTTTTGTAAATAAAAGCAGCTGGAACCAAGTCCGGCTTCCGCAGGCGGCGCTGCGGGAAGGGGCCCGGGCCCGGGCCCGTCCCCTCGGGCTGCCGCCTGCCCCTGCTTTGCCTACGGGGGCCGGTGCCCGGTGCCTGTCGCCCTGCCCGGTGCCTTCGGCGCCCAGTCACGCCCCGCCCCGCACCCCCCGCTCCTCGCCCGCCCGCCTCCCCCCTGCCCGGGCCCGCGGGGGGCAGAAGGGGAAGGTCAGGGCCTCACCAGCTCCGCGCCGCACCGCGCCGTAAACCCCCGCCGGCGCCGCTTTACGGCAAAGCCGTAACGGGGAGGCACCGCCCTTCTCCCTTCCGGCCGGCCGCGGGCGGGCGGCAGCACGGCTGCGCCTCCAGTGGGAGGGAGGACGCCATTGGCGGCGGGGAGCGCGTGGCGGGGGGTGGTCGCCTGAGGAAGGCGGTGGAGGCGCCATGGTGAGAGCGGGCCGGCGGCGGGGTGTGGGGGCGGCCGGGGGTGTCTGTTTCCCCGTTGCGGCGGTTTGATCCGGGGGGGGGCGGCGCCGGGGCTGCTGCTGCGCCCTCAGCTGCGGCGCGGTCTGCTGGGGAGGGCGGCGGAGCTGCACCTGCGCCCTCAGCTGCTGCTGCGGGCGGCGGCGGCCTGGGCGGTGGGTTTGCTGGTGCCGGTGTAGCTGCAGGGCTTTGAGCTCCTGCCGGCGAGGAGGGAAGGCAAGAGCAGGGGTAACGGGGGCTTTGAGACGCTGCAGAGGTGGGTCAGGGTTGGGCTGGAGTGTTCCGCGTCGGCTGCTGAAGTAGCGGTATGTGGAGAAAAGGATTTAAGAGTGAAAAAACTCACCTGAAGGGCACGTGAGCTTTTCTGCACCACCCCCCCCCACCACCCCCCCCCGATATAACTTGTGCTAAGGTTTGTAACCATGGCTGCTTAGCTTGAAACCCAGCTTGGAGGTAACCAAAACTCTGTTGTCAGAATCGCTCCACCGTAACAAACTTCTCTGCCTGCCTGTGCCCAGCCCGTCCTCTCCTTCTTCCCCTTTCTCCGCCCCACAGGGAATAGTCTCCGGTGGGTAATTAGTCAGGCTGAAGTTAGGTAAATTCACGTGGCAGTATTTAGGCGTTGCACAGAAAAGGTAATTGTTTGGTCAGTCCAACACGGGGTTCGCTGTTAGATGTTTGGCTTTCTAGAATCTGTTCTTGTGCCCTGTAGTCGTTTGGAGAAGTCCCCTAAGTACATTTTTTCCCTTCGTGTGCAGTTTCCCCCGGTTATGAGAAAAGACTCGGTGTTTCTGTGTTCTTCTAGGTCATCGCATAGTGCAACTTAGTGTTATTAGGAACAGCAAACAGTATCAGTTAATGAGTTCAGAAAACACTGAAAGCGTCTTTTGAGTAAATTATGTCTTGGACTAAATTACATATTTAATGTACATTGATTTTTTAACAGTGGGAATAAGTAGATATACTTCTATAACTGTAAGTGTAGTCTAGCCTGATAAATTATGATGGTCCGGAGTCCTGCGTTAGCGGCTTATTTTCTACAATATTGAAATTATTGTCATTATAATTTTTCAATAATTAGTCTAATAAAATTTTACAGAGTAGTTGTATTTTCTAATTTTCCTTTATACTCGGTACCCTGTTCTCTGATGCTCACTTTCCTTTTTTCCCCTTTCCCCTCCCTGATCTTCTAGGGTCCAAAAAAGATGAAAAAGGTAAGTAGGCAGAAATATGCTCTAGTTGACATACAGCATTTTGACCCTTGCCGTGTTCAGATAGTGTGCCAGCACAATTCTGTTATTTTGGAAATTATGTGAATAAAGTTACAAAGCACTTTGTGCTGAAATTAAAGTAAGCATCAGTTACTTCTGGACTTAATGTCTACAAAACAATATTTTTAACAGGAGCTGTCACAATAAAGGTGTTGTGACACCTTAATAGCACGCAAATGTGCTTTTTAAAAAGAAAATTTTTTTTTTTTTAATTTTGTTTTTTAATCTGTATTTCTTCTGAGCCAGTTGGTCAGGCTCAGTCAAATTTGAAAGAGGAACAGGCATCTCCAGGACACTAAGCTTATGTGCCTTTTGCAAGAAGGCTGAGTCGTGTTCCTGCAGAATCACTCGAGCGAAGGTGGCGAGCGCAGCTGCTGTGTGTTTTGCTTGGCAGTGGATGTCCGGGCAGAGAGCCTGTGTCCTGGCTTTGAGCCACAGGCTGGACTCAGAACATGATGGGTGAGGGGGAGAACAGACAGAAGTCCATGGGAAACTGGACTGCATAAATTCATCCCATGGATTACTCTTAATTCGGTGATAATGAAATTATCCACCCCTCCTCTCAAAAAGAACATGTTCAGATGTATTCCTTGGAGAACGGTGCATGTAAATTCTGTCAGTACTATGTTAACTCATAAGAATGTGAAAAGAAGTTGACTAAAAAGTGATCATAAACACTTGAAACAAGCAGATTTTCCATTTTTGCTGGAAGAAAAGTAATCAAAATCTGTTTGGCTTTATTTTCCCCCCGAACTGGAAGGAACTGATTCTTCCCTGAAATCTTCATGGGTAGAATTGTGTTTTTTACAGACTCTGTTCTAGGAGAATTTTGCAAATAAATGCTTTGGTAACAAACGTGGTAAGATGCACACTACCTCTGGTGGGTGTACGTGTCTTGTTGGCACTAAATTTTCACCATGGTTTTTGTTCAGCCTTTGTATTAAAAGTTACGTTTATGTATATATTTATTGTCACGCAAAGCAGTATAAAGTGAATAGCTTTCCAAGTAGTTATTTATATCTGAAAATATACTAGTCAGAATCAAGGTGTGAAATAATGGTATTTGTAACACACTTTGTGTGATGAATAACAAAAGTTCTCCTTGATTATTTCGAAGTTCCCTATCAGTTGGATTAGTTGTAACAATATTTACCAAATTATTAGGAATACTTGGGTGGAGTGGGTGGGAAGACTTCCTAATACCATCGTGTTCATTTGCAACTGTCTGGACTTAAGTCCTCTTTTGTTGTCTCTCTCTGTCAGCTTTGTTCGACCTCTTTATTGCCTTATTTACACCTCTAAGATGGGCACTATGCTGATGTGCTGATTTGGTACCATTCTGTACCCATTCCTCTGCAGAAGAGGAGGACTGGCTTTGTAACAAATGGCTTTGATCCTTAGTGCTTATTTACATTGTGATACTGTCCAATTATATTCTCTTGCTGACACTGGATGAAACTCATACCGTCTTAGTCATTTTACCTTACCTGACTGAATCCTTGTAAGCCCTTGTCTCTCACCGGTGATGGCACGAGGACTTGGGATTCAGCTCTCTGATGTGCAACATCCAGGTTAGATGCCTAGGTAGAAGATGTGTCTCCTCCTCTTTTCATATTGCCTTGTGCTCTGAACCATTTACATTCCATATTTTCTATGTTTGAAAGAAATAAACATTTGCTTTAATTGTCTTTCATTTGTGTGTGTCGGTAGCAGAATACCATTGTTCAGCCAGGATGTAGATACACCACCAAATGCAAGTTATTTGTTTTCCTTGATGTCTTTTGTCATCCGTACCTTTGCTTTCAACCTTAGTTTAGGCTGCTGTCACTTTTTGTTTTCTGCATGTGCTGGAGCCTATGCAGAATATCATGGTTTATTTTCTCAGGTGTACAAAAAAAAAGAGCCTGATCTGTCTCAATCGTAAACAGTAATGTTAGCTGTGAAATAATTTTGCAGTTCAGTACAAAATCAGCCTCCTTGTTTTTACAAGCTCCATGGACTCATTTCAGTTTACTTCCAGGCCCATCTTTCTCCCCCATCCCCTTTTTTTTTTTTTTTTTTTTTTTTAAAGTCTGTCGTATTCAGGCCTTGTCTTTGCAGCATCTCTCTTCAGGAACAGCACTTCTCCCGGGTATCGTTCCGTGAACCCCAGATGGAGTCAAGGCACATTGACTGCAAGTGTATTATACATGCAATGCAATGGCAGTGTTACCTGTGTAAACATTGAGTAAAACTGAGTAAAGATAATTTACTCTTTAGTAACTATGCGCTTGGTGAGGACTGCAACCTTAAGCTGCTTTTGCTACTGCATTAACAGGAAATTGGTGTTTTCCTTCTGTGTGTCTTTATTTTAAGTGCTGTTTTGTAGTGACAGTGCTGATCCTAAATGTTTGATTAAGCATCCCAAGACTGTGTCAATGCAAAAACCGAACAAACACAAAACCCAAACAAAATGATAATAAAAAATAAAACCCCATCCAATAATCATCTCTGTTGCTGGTGAGGAGAAAAGCGAGGGGCCTTTAGCAAACTTCTTCAAATCCAAAGAGAATTATGCTTTGTACATCCTGGCTGTTCAGGTCTCTTGAAGACAACGTGGCCTCATGTGCACAGATCCAATTATCAAATTTTTATGTGTATCATCAATGAGGACTCTATAAATTACAGGATGAAAATAAGTGTTCTGTTTTGGTTAATCTGTTACATGACTAGATTTTGCATGTTACTTACCTTGTCATTTATTTTTTTAAAATGTATACCCAGACCACAAAGAATTGATAAGGAAGATAATTTCTGAGAAACCCAAATTTAAAATGTAGTTATTCTCGGATTAGCGTAGAGGTTGAACAGTTAACTGTCTTGAGTTGCAGTTAGGATTTTACAACAGAAAAGAGAACTCTTTGTTAGTTGTCTTGTGAATTAGATGCTTCGAAACGCCAGAATTACCTGTGTCCCAAAATACATCTCCCAGCATTTCCTAAAAGCGTTTGAAGTTGTAACATCTACTTTCTTAGTGGATCTACCTGTTACTTGATTTTTACATTAAACCAAGAGATTTTAGTATTGTCACTGTGTTTAGGAATGTCTAGCATAGAAGAATACACTAATTGTAAGAGCATATATTACATCATGGAAATGAGAACAAAGTTGAGTCCAGGATGTGTATTGATGTTCTGGAGGCTTCATTGACGGTGTAGGGAGTCTAAAATCTTAGTTCAGGGATCACATTAGAAGGGCAAAGTTACAGAGGGCAAATACCTTCCAAAATGTATTACAATAATATTGACATTTATTTTCTTTTAATTCATTGCAAATATTAAGTCCAGTGGCAAAAAGAAAGTTAGCAAAGCTGAACAACTGAGATTACAGAAAGAAGAAGAAGAAAGGAGGCTGAAAGAGGAAGGTACTGTGCACTTCATTTGTAGGGAATATGACAGCACGAATCACTTATTTTAAATTAATGGACAGAAAGTAATTTCCTAAACTATATGTGCATTAATATCTATCTCTATTTCACAAACATCGTTGATTCCTCCCTCTTTTCTTGTGTGGGCCAGGTTCTGTGTTACTTGTTATATCTCACTTTCCTATTAGAGCCCTACTCTTTTCTCTAGTTATTTTTCCTGCGATTAGGAACTTCGGAAGGAGAATGGCTGGAAGAATTAGATTTTTTTTTTTCTTCTCTCTTACCATTTCCTTCTGAAATATTCTCAGCGAGTTAGAAAAGCACAAAACATTGCATTGCCCCCACTGCCCCCCACCTCTCCTCTCAGGCCTAGTTTCCAGTAGTCAGGAGAAATTCTCTGAAAAGGACTTTTTCCAGAGAAGGCCAACAGAATACTTCTGTTGACAGGCGGCTAGCTGGTGTTCTGAAGGGGGAGCAGTTAAGGTCACTACAAACTAGTATAGATTAAAGTGTAGTTTGCTTGAGCTTCTTCTGTCTCTACCGAGTGACTGATTCTCCACCCACTTACTTCAAGATCTTTCTGTTGTGTATCACTGTATCCCTTAAAGTGAAATCCCGGTTGCATGACTTACCTGTCCTCACCATCTGAATGTGTCTGCTTCTGCAGCTTAGTATCGCAACCCTGCTACCCCTGTCTGAACATCAGATCCATCTCTTCTACTTCCCCTTCTGCCGTTAATCCAATGTGGTGGGGGCTTGGGCATGCTATGACTGCTAGTAATAGTAAGTGACTACTAATCACTACTAACCTTTGTGGGTGGGAGTAGCAGCTCAGGTGAGTACAGGCAGATTTGGGAACTGCCGTTGCGCTTGCCTTTGTGCAGCACAGGTATACCTGAAGTGATTTATGTGTAGGCGGTGACATTCAAGCCACTGTTTGGGAACATCTGGATTGATGCATAGGCTGTGCTAGCCTAGGCTGAAGGCTTAGAGGTTGAAATCAATTTCAGTTTTCACATCTTCTCTAATTTTCTAGTCCCTATGGCAGCAAAGAAAAGCTAAAACTGTGATCAGGAGTAACTGATCCTGAAGAGGATTTCAATGAACAAATAGCCGTAAGATTGAAGTTGTAGGAAACTAAAGGTTGTAGGAAAGGAGAAGAGTAACTTGGGACTGAACCACTTGGGCAGTTTCACCATGGACTTTGGATTAAGAACCTGGGTCTGTTGAAGCTGTAGATAAAAGGAGAGGGCACTCCCGCTGCTGTTCCTGAGGGGAAAAAGAGGGATTGCTGATCTTCGTCTCTACTTGCATTGTCACAAGCTGATAGAGGTGGCACCATAGATAGTGTGTTCTAGTACTATAATTCAAATTAATCTGGCTTATTTAGAAGATTTCTGCACAATAGAAGATGCACGTTTGCGTTGCTCATTGTTGTGGTTGTTTTGTCAACAGCTAATAACAAAATAATTTGTCTGGTTTTATTAAGCAAAATATAATTACACTCGATATATTTCCTGTTCTTCAGAAGAAGCCCAATTTCAAGCTCAACAAGAAGAAGCAGCAAGACTTGAAAAGGAGAGAATTGAACAAGAGCAGATGGAAAAGCTTGAGGCAAAAGTTAGTTTGTACTCACTGAAAAAATCTAATCCTATTTCTGAACTTGTGACAAGGTCTGTAAAACATTAGTACTTCAGTATGAGAATAGAACTTAATTTCCTTACCTCTTTAGTGTTGGGAACAATATAGAGGAAATTTTCTAGCATCACTAGATGAAAATTAATCATGAAAAATCTAGCCAAGCCACTGAAAGGTACTCTTATACAAGATCCCACAAATTGAGAAGGTAGTGAGCTGGATTAGTAATAAAACATAATGCACGTAAAGTCAAGGGAAATGTGCTGAATTTTTTTTTCTATAGTATTCTTTCACTAAGCAAATGTTTGGTTTTGATTCAGAAAAATTCCCTGAGATGAGATAGTCTTACCTGGTTTTGATATATAAAGATGCTGTGGTTAAATACATTAACTTTTGCAATATGTGATACTCCAGTTTGAATAAACACCTTTTTTTTTTCCATTTCCACTGTACTTTCAATTAGATGTATTTTTTGTGTTCCCCATAATTACATTTGGTACAGCTGTGGCAAGAAAATTTTGGTATAAATTCTGTAAGTGGTTACATGTTAAGGCAGATACCTTGATTTGTGTGTATGCATGTATATATATATGTGTGTTTATTAGAATATGTATATTTATTTTTCTGAGAAGACTGGAATTCAGAACAAAAACTGATTGGTAACACCTAAATATTTTGGTGTTTTCAAAAAAGCTTACTACAATTCTGTGTCGTGTCGTGGTCCCGTGGGGGGGGGGGGGGGGCGGGGGCG
>JAVKLA010000024.1:9844382-9873994 GCA_034782735.1 Sagittarius serpentarius
CCCCCCCCCGCCCCCCCCCCCCCCCCCCCCCCGAAAAAATCACTCTTACCCGTGCCTTTTGTCCTTCACAGAATATTTTTTTCCCTTAGGGAGAAAAGGAATTTAAAATAATAGAAATTATAAGGGAAAAAAAAGAATCTTCTACACATTTTTCCAACACATGCTTACATTTTTTAGCAGCTCTCATGAGAGCTAGTTCCAGGATGATGATACGGAGACTGTTCAAGTGAGAGGCTAACAATCATATGACACATTATGTTTATCGTATGGCGCAGCAACTAGTGTGATGACAATAACATATTGTGAACTACTGCAGTCTTCTCAATTAAATGTTTCATAAAAAAGCAAGTTACCAGTGTTTGGATTTGTTTAAATTATAACTCATTCAAATATCCTAATTTTTTTCTTTGATACAAAATAATTGTAAAGAGTAAACCAAGTATTTAACTCTGCTGAGATAGAGAGAGAGAGATATGTATATTTTAACAGGATCAAGAACGAAGGGAGTCTGAACTAGCAGAACTTCATTCACTGGAACAGAAGTTTTTGTCTGCACAGCAGTGGAAAAAGGATTATAGAGCATATGCAAAGGTAAGCTTTCTTTCTAAAATCTGCTCAGTGTCGTAGAGGTTTAACAATGAAGAGATTTTAGGCTCTGTCTCCATTGCAGGATCCAGGAGTTTCCATTTTCTTTTCAGGTTCCATTTCAAGGTAGTAACTGGCCATACTCACTCTCTTTCTATCTTCTGTAATTTGGTGTACAAAGAAAAGAAACATGCGCAAAGAGGAGCCTGTCTGGGTGATCAAAGTATTAGGGCCCCACAGCTTACCGCAGCAGTCAAGAGGGATTGTCATTTCAGACGTTCTGGTATTTGTCCTTCCTTTTTTATTTAATTGATTCTACTTTTAAGCATTCCACAAAAAAGCTCTACTAGGGCTTAAAAATATTTTTGTAGAATTTGAGACGATTCACAACATTTGTTCCCGTGGTTCCTGGATATCACAGGTCATCGTTCGGAAAGAGGTTGGCCAAAATTTTGAAGGACATGGCACAAATCTAGGTCACGTGTCAGGGCTGGAAATACATGAAAAAGCAGCTGAGAGTTAATGTCTGCAGTTGAGGGTGACATACGTGGTGGTTGAATCATCACCCAATAGTACTGTATACCTGTAAAGAAAATTTTAAATAGTGAAGTGTGGAAAACCACCAGTAGAACATTTCAGTCTTGTGAATCCAGCTTGCAGAAACGTCATTCAGTAACAGTCTGATGGGAGATTTGGTCAGTTTGGTTCCAGGTAAGGTTAAATGGACTTGTGGACACGAGGATTTTCTCTTTGTCTTGTGTATTGCGTAATCCTTTGTAAAGCCTCTGTGGAACAAATTTAGAATCATAGGATAAATCGCATTAGAAGGGTCTTCTGAAATTCATGTAGTTCAACCTCCTGCACAGAGCAGGGCAAACTCTCAAGTTAGGTCAAGGTGCTCAGCTGGGTTTTGAAAATTTCTAAGGGTGGGAATACCACAGTATCTGCGAGCAACCTTTTTGACTGCTTTACCACTCTCATTGTAACAATTTTTCTTTAAAGGCAATTGGCATTTCCCTTGTTACAGCTTGTGATCATTGCCTGATTGTCGTGATGCATCATCCCTGGGCGCCTCTGAGGAAAGTTTGCCCTGTCTTCCCTAGAACCCCTCTCTAGGTACTGGCAGATTGCATTTGTTTGTCCTCTCCAGACCGACAAAGCTCAGCCTTTCCTCGTGTCGTTTTCTCCAGTAACCATCGTAATGTCCCTCCTCTGGACCCTCCCGTTCGCCACTCTCCCTTGTGCTGAAGGACACAAAAGCGGATGCGGCGCTGCAGATGCCGCCTCGGCAGCCCTGCAGGGGAACAGTCCTGGGCCTGCTGCTTACGCTCTTGCCTGGTGTAGCCCGGGGTGCCCTTAGCCTTCGGTGCCACAAGGGTGCAGCACGATAACTTCACAAGTTACGTCTTGACACCTTTGGATGATGTTTATTACCTTTTCCAGTTGATGGCAAGCTCTGACTTTTATTACCCTTGTGAACAAGGGAATCTGTCGGTCGTGTTGAAAGAGGACAGTTTTTGTTTATGGATCTTTGTGAAGAGGATTTCTTGGAAGGAGAAACACAAGATTTTTTTCGTTTTGAAAAGTAATGGTAAAATGGAACTATTATTTTAAAAATGAATCTTCACATGAAATACTGGTAGATTACGGGAAATACCAGAGTTTGTATGAGTCTGTTGTTAAGAATATTTAGGGCAAAAGAAATCTGTAATACCAAATGCTGAGTTTCCACATCCGTTTCTGAACAATTTCCGTTTAGATTAACAGATATGTTTACAAATGATGGTATTTATCTTCAAAGAACAAGTGCTGTTATTTTTAAGGATGTGTTTTCCTGAAGATGAAACTGAAAACTCTTGTTTTAAGTGCAAAGATGTGTAAAAAAAAAGAAATCAGATATTTTAATTACTGAAGACAGATCAATCTTCTGTACAGGAGTTTCCAGGGCACTGAGCACTCACCTATCACTGCTTTTTTTGAAGTCTGTGGAAATGGTTATGGAAGTGGTTGGGAATGCAATTATACAAGTGCTTTTGCTTAAAAGATCCATTTTACATTGTAATGCAGTCTTCAGTAACATTGTGTTATTAATCTTCACAGTAAGCAGGGAGGCAGTGTTTCCTTAATATCTTACTATATGGATGAAAAAAATTATAGGTGAGAAATTGATCCCATGAGCCAATGTTAGGCTCCTGTGTAGAGTTAAATGGGTTTAGCCTGTCGCTGGATTTTTTTTTTCTTCCCCGACCTATCAGAATGACCAATAATTGATTTGAATATAAAATTATTAAAAAAAAAAAAATCTAGGGTTTCACAGTCCTACCAGAGGTTTGTGTAACAGCTGAATTGGTGCCGGTAAGGAAGAGGAAATCTCCTTCAGAGGCAGAGAAAGGAGGAATAAACATGTTGGAGTAGAAGGCTCTTTGAGCAGCTTCATTGCCAGCGTAGGAATTTTCAGTTTTGTAGGCAGTATCTGGTTTGAGAACCATCTGCCTCTTCCACCTGCACCAGTTCCTCATTTATTCTCTCTGTCATTTATTCTTTCAGCCCCTCATTTGTGGCAGGTACTGACTTAATTGCTTTTGTAGACATACAGGCTTTACCTAGCAGACCAGAAACCACTGATAAATGAGTAAGCATAAACAGCAAATGTTAGGTGGGCAGAAGTATCTTAACACATTAATATCAAAGTAAACCATTTTTTTCTGGCATAGTGATAAGCCAGGTGGTGTTACAGTCCTGTCTAGATTCAGGTATGAGTGTATCACTGAATATATTTGTCTTTCAAAATCCTCCTTCTTCTTGTAATAATGATACTTGTTTGCACCACATGCCTGTATCTACTTTTCTTTGAACATTGTCTGTAGTGGGAGCATTACCTCAGTTGTGATGGAAGTCCTGACCCAACCGTACTGCAGGAAATAAATACTTTCATGAGCTTATGGCGTGAAGATCAAAATGAGGACATTCAGCTTGTGATGGAGAAGGGGGAACAGGTGCTAAATGTAAGTGTTAAAATGTTATTTTTCAGTTTAAGCTTACCAGAACATATCCTTAAAAGCCCCCTCTCCCTTCCTTTTTTTTTTTTTTTAGCCACGTGATTGAGACTTGACTGTAACCTTCAAAACCCAACGTTTTTCTTCAGTTTTTACATTTTTTAAATCACAGATTTATTATTAACTCTAAAGAAGATTACTGTTGACTTTAAATATGCAGTGCATTTAAGGGATTTGTGTGCAATGTTTCTACGCTGAGCTCTAGTATTCCGACATCCGTCTTGCCTGCTATGTACATTTTAAACAGTCTTGAGCCAGAACATACAAGCTCATGTCATATATAGATGCTTCAGTGGACAGCAGCCTTATTGTGTAACATGTACAGCCAGTGAAGTGTCACGTAAGAGCAGGAGTTCCCAAAATGCAATCCATCAACTGTTGATGGCTTGTGAAGCAATTTTAAGCAATTTGTGGCAGCTCTGTAAAGTTAAGATTTTATTTTCATTTATGCTAACTTACAGTGTTTTTCAGACAGTTAAATGGGGTCTTCCAGAAATTGGGGGTAAAAGTTGCATGCGTAATACAAATCTCATTGGGCTGGTTTGGTTCTGAGTGTCAGATTTCCAATCTTGCGATGCTTGCTGGGTGCTGCAGTTTTCACCTTCCGCATACTGCCTTTTTCTGAGCCAGCGGGGCATGTGCTAGTCCTTTCCAAGAATTTCAAGAGGTAACTCCTCCCTTTCTCTTCTACACTGCAACCCAAGCAAAAAGCCTGGCAATTGCCCACTTCCATTCCTTGTCGCCACTCTTCTCCCTGCTGTATGTTTCCCATCCAACACTGAAGCAGTTACAGCTACTTCAGGTCCTGTAGACGTCTACTGCCTTGCCCTGGAGGGTCAGTAGAGTATTATGTGATACTAGAAGATGGGCATTTTTGTTTCGTCCCTACTGGAAATGCAAGGTGAAGTGAAAAAGATTGTCTGTCGTCCTCTCTTGGTCTAAAACACTGGAGCATTTCTTTCCTGTTCTACATGTTTTTAGCAGAAACTGTTAAACCCTGTGAACTGTGAGATCATGTAGATGAGCAGTTCACAGTTGACAGGGACCCCCTCCCTGTTGAGGTAGACCATGGTAAAGGTGCAACATGGAAAAGACAGTAGTAGTTACAATTCTGCTGCTGCTTTGCCACACCTTTAGTGAGCAGTAGCGCTGTGATTCCACAGGCTAAGAGGAAGGAAAGTCTGACAAGTCTGGAAGGGAGGCATAAAATACAATCTGATCCTCCCTTCACCTCAGTGCTGCAGGTCCCTTTGGCCAGCCAGGAATTTCTTAGCTCTATGCAAGCATTTAGGTGTTAAGACACTAGCATGCAGTAGAAGACAACGGTGTTACAACGGAGTTCCAAACTTCATGCTAAGGAGAATTAAATTGTAATTGCTGTATGTCTTTCTAATTTTTTATTTTTAAGATTTCATAATTGAGATTATTACTATAGAAAATAATGGTTCCAAAGTAAAGCTGTAAGTTTTTCACTAAAACTAATTTTTGAGCAAAAGGTTTCTTCATATGACCAATCCGGTTCAATAAATGATCTGTTTCATAAGCTAAGATTTCACAGCCCACAGGTTAAGGAATGAAGGGAGGCAGAATTGACCTTGGGATTTCCAGCACTTTGCATGGTCAGCTGTCTATCTGATAATGCTGGCTTAGCACAAGTTCTAAATAGAAATAGAAATAAAATAGGAAAAGATTATTTCTGCGACCAAGACACGTTTAGGTACAAAGGAAGGAAGTTTGCCTCGTTTTTTATGACAGAACACACAGTATATTAAGGGTGGTGTCACAATAAAGATGCTTTTCCTGTATATAATGTCTTCTAGTTAATTGAGAAGTTGCAGTATCTTTTATTGGACACACCGCCAAGTGAGATAACAGAAAAAGAAACAGTCCAGTACCAGGAATCTATTCAGGAATTGCAGAATCTGCTTCATCAGAAGTACAATGGAGCAACAGAACACCTGCTTAAAGTAAGTAAGATTACTACTTCAAAGTTGTAACACGTGCAGTGCACATAAGGTTAGCTACAAGTGTCTTCTTGTGATGGCTGGTTTGTTCTTAAATTGTCAGAGATTAGTATTTGAGTTCCCAGATTTAGCATTTGAGTTTCCAAATCATGTGTATAGCAGATACCAGACTTGTAATTCTTCAAAACCCCTGAAAATCTTAGCTTTATAGTGGAAATTCCCATCATTAAGGCATTCAAGATTAAATTACTGTGAAATTTTGTGAGATCTGGAGATGTTGAAAACAAGGGGCACTGTATGAAATTTGTTTCCTATTTTGTCTCAGTGATTTAAATTAAAGCTAGTTGACTATACAAAAAATTGCAAATGTGAAAAGCAGGTCATAAGGTTAGCTTGTACACATTGTTTAATACAAGTTCATATGACTAAAATATTTTTTAAAATAAGATCTTGGGAAGAGCAAATAGTATTTAAACAAGAAAATGAAAATGTACTTGGGAATCAGTTTTCTGGGTTGCATGTATAGATAATGATCTTGCTTGCAATTGTAAGTATGTTAGTCATGTACGTAAGTATGGTTAGCAAAAGAATATTGTTAGAGAAAACAAAAAAAGGAAAAGGAGTAAAAGAAATAGTGAACCAGTCATATTCACAGTCAAAACCCTCTGCATATTAAGAAATATTAAATACTTGGTTGTCTACTGAGTTTAGGATTAAACTCCTAATGTAATTATCATTTCACAAGTTTTATATTGACAAAATTATAAAGTAATCTGTGCAGTGACTGTGGGATAGGAGTGCTTTTGCTCAGTAAGTTGTGTGTGTGGGGGGGGTTGTTGTTTGTTTGTTTTTTTTTTTTAGCTTGTCCTGAGAAGTGTTTTTGAGGGCAGATGATTAAGGGAGATAGATATAGGCAGTACCATTGAAGGGAATAATGTAAGATCCCATATTTGGCAGTATTTGACTGGCAGAACTGATGAATTCAGAGGAGGAAAAAGAACCTAGTTCAAATTTTAACTGAGATTTGAGTTTATAGCTGTCATGTTTTAGTACATAAATACAACACACCTGAGCTTGGTCTGGTGTATTTTTATTCCTACGTGTCTTTTTATTATTTATTCAAGTGTAAATCTAAGTAAACTGAAGTGATGAGAAGAAAACATGATTCTGTTGGCTTTTTTCTTTGTAGACAACTAATATGTATGAGGATCCTGAAACCGGAAATATGCAGGCAGTCATAAAGGATAAAAATGTTACTTTCTGCATTTGGGCCAATCTGAAGAAGAAAGTAAGGTACGGCATACTGACGTTCTTAATTTGAAATGAGGCCTGGCCTTGTCTACCCATGTCGAGTAAACATCAAGAACCAGTTTCTCGTAACCTTTTCCATGTGGAATAGCATTCATTCTACAGACTGCCAGCTGATGGATTTCATACCAACCTGTTGCTAAGGAAGGTACTGGTTACATCAGTTTTTTAAAGAAACAGGAGTGTTTTATATATGTATATACATATAAATATATATTTATATATATACACATATACACACACACACACATATATATATAAATATAAAAAATTTGTTTCTTAAAATGCTATGGTAGAACGCTGTTACTGCCAGAACAATTTTTAAAGGAAAACAATAAAACTCATGCAGAGAATTGAAATTCCTCTGGAAGTAATGTTTCTTGCTGATGCATTAAATAGTTTCTAAGCTGTGACAGTTGCTTGCAAAGTGGTGAATGATGCTTTGTGCTCAGTTCTCTGTTAGAGAAAAGATTCTAGAGCCTGGGATGCAAATATCCTTCCTAGTAGGTTCTGAATCTAAGGTGTTTTTTTTTTTAATTAGATTACCATTTAACTGATATATTTTTCAAAGCAAGATTTTTGAGCAGACTTCCTACTCCCACTCCGCAAATACGAGGAATAAATTGGTACAAAGACTTTGCCTTGACTACAGACCTATTGCTGTAAGCTTTGCTAAAATAACTAGAAGGCTGGGTGCTGAGCAATGTCAGACTGACCTGCAGGAAGAGCCCATTTGGGTTAGTGTTAAAGCCTTTTGGTCAGCTTAGAGATGCACTTAAAATTTTCATCCAAAATTAAAAAATGAATGTTGCTTTACTAGAAGATTTTTAGAACTTGTGACCAGCTGATCGTATCCTAAAATAGGTATTATTTGAATTGTTCTGACTTTGGTTGGGCAGGAATTGCAAGGAGCAACAAACTTCCATATCTGATGAAAGAATCCAAGTTCATAAGTTAGGTACTTGATTTGATGCAAGTTGGCCTCCTATGCCTGCTCTTAGCCTGTTTCCTGCACCGTCACAAGGATCAGTGGCTGTGTAATACTGTTGATTATCAAAATTACCTTTACATCTGTGTATCTCTTCGGGTTTTATGTGGAAGGTGCTGAGACTGATGTAACACAGACAGCTGGTGACTTCACCTGTGTAGAATTTGCCCATTAAATTAGTCAGTTTTACCAGGAATGTACTGTGTAGAAGAGCTGCCGTCTGATTCTGCCTCATTGTCATCCCATCAGGACCGTTATTTTTGCAGCTCCTCATCCCCTCAGTGCAGTTACAGCTTTTCTGGAGAGGCTTACAGACAGCTGTCAGTGCAAGACAGGAAGCATGTCGTGACATCCCACTCTATTCCTTAGACTGTGCCATGCGACAAAAGAGAATTTAGGTGACTGTAATGCAGAACATCAATTTGAATACTTATGAAGAAACATAGAAGTAAGTGCTGCCAACCTTACTAGGGAATGTTGTTTTTTTTTTTTTAAACTGTTATTTACAGGTTAAAAAATCACGTGTTTTGTGGTGCACAGCATGGATTTGATCTTCCAAAGTCACTGGCTATGAGCAGTGTTGCTGTTCGCATATTGCATACTCATTACGATCACGTATCTCCACTTTGGCTGCAGTGTCAGAGTGTCCCGAAATTGGAAGTCTTAAATAGCGAAGAGTTAACTCAGCATTCAAAAGACAATGTAGAAGAACTAGAAGAAGAGGAAAAGAAAGCCGGAGAAGAGCCCAGCGTGCCCACTGAAGAAGAATTGTGTTATGACGGGAGAAAAGTAGGTTAAAAATCTCACAGGAGAGTGTTCTACAATGCTGCTCTTACTTGAGGCCCAGTCGCAGTGTAACAGCTTCTTAACGTGTCTGGGCCTGAGCGAGCCAGGTTCTTAAACCTTTTATAGCAAAAGGCAACTTGTGTTAATACTGTGTCATAGATCTTCTCAAGGGAGTGGAAAGATGGATGACCAAAGATTGTTGTACAGAAGATAGAAAGGGACGTTTGGGCAGGATGTGGTAGTTGCCGTGCAGTTGGCATGTGTGAGTTGGCATTTCGTTGGCAGTTTAAGAGTAGGATCAAGCCGTGAAGAATGTTAGGTGCCATTGTAAGAGTTTTTCATAAATCTGTGATGTATGTTCTGCTTCTGAGAAACTGACAGCCCCATAAAATCACTGCAGGAATCCAGTATTAGGAAAATTTGCAGTGTGCAGAATGGGATTCAGTTGAGCAGGTTTTGGTTGTGCAGTTACATCACTGCTCCGTGTCTGTGTGCTGAAGTTTTTGCCACTAGATGGCTTTCCCAGTACTGGGTCTGTTTGCTGGGTTCCCTTCATGAACACTCCTCAGTGGAGTATGTTGGCTTTGGGGGTTGTGGGGGTTGGTTGGTTTTGTATTCTTACTGGTTTTGGGATTTTCACTTTCGGTATCATCTGTGACCTGCAGATAAATGACTCAGGTTCTCTTATCTAAAATTTCTGTACAAATAACTGTAAACCATCATGTTTTATGCCTTCTTAATATGTTTGGAGCAACAATCTTTGCCTTTTTGCTTTTCAATCCCTGATGCCTTGTAGTGAATCAGTGCCTGAATTCTGTTTTTCCTGGTTCCTTTTTCCTTTTTTGCATGGCAAGTCTTTTGGCAGTTTTCACCTACATTCTTCAGAGTGTCTTCAAGCTCCTCATTTCATTCCTTCTCTTTCTCTTTTCCAGGTCTTACTCTCTTCTTCTCAGTCCAGTTTTGTGAATTTTACTGTTCCCTCTGAAGACTCCACTTCTCTCAGCTACTGCAGTCTCTCCTCCTGTCTGGCTCTGCCTTGAGTTCCCCCACATTTATGTGCGTAAACACTTCTTTCCCCTCACCTTCTGTCCTGTTTCAGGAGATGTGAGTTCTTCCCACGCACTGGCAGGCAGAGTACAGGGCACAGGAGGTGCCTCTGCCTCCAAATGGATGGCTCGTACACGGAACTGCCGTTTGTCTACTGCTGTGCTTCCAGAGGAGTCTGCTGTGACAGGGATGGATTCATATCTGGGTTGGAAATTTGGCTGGAAATCTAGGGTAATGTTTTGAAAACAGAACAGTGTGAGAAGGGGAATAAATATAATGGGCAAGGCACAGGCTAAGACTGAAAGTAGGTGTTCTGGCAGAGTTTCAGTATGACTTTGGATTCAGCATTGGCTTAAGTTTTCTTTGTGTCACACTTCTAGTTGTAAAGTCGGGATAAACATAGTTTTTGAGTGCACACACCGCTGAAAAGGTTAAGGGCTTGTATGGTACTTGGGGAGCTCTAGATGGAATTTGCTGCGGAAATGAAATAACTATTTTATGTTTATTTATATATCTGGTTCCAAAGTTGGAGAGTACCTTTAACAAAACTATTTTTGCTAGCTAGGTAGAAGTGATTTCTCCTGAAACTTGACCCTGTAGCAAGATTGGTACAAATATTGCTGGAGGAGTGGGAGCGTACTCTTTCTCCTTGGGCCTCCTTGAAGGAGGTGATACCTTCTTCTTCATTGTGTCTGTCTCTAACGAAAAAATGTCTTTTGCTTTTATATAGAGTGCTATCTCATTCAAAGAAAACAGCAATAGCATAGCGGATAGAAATGAGACAGAGGAGGAAACTGAGAAGAAATCAGAAATCTTGGACGTACCATCACAAGGTATTTGGTTAGTTTTTATGTGCAGCATTACCAAAGTACTTATTCTAACTATTTTATTTTATATATGGAAACATTGTGATACAGATCTCTATGTGCATGGAACAAAGTTTATAAATATATCGATGTTTTGGTAACACGAGTTCTGTTGACATTTCTATTGATGATTGTTAAATGCAGGGAGAAAACAGGACAGATGATAGGAAGATTGATACTGTTCCCCACACTTACTTGAATTTATTTATTATTTCTGTTTATGTTCATGTACATGTTTATTATGTTTATGTACGTTTGTGTATTATTATGCATACGCTTATGTATGTTTATGGGTGAGACACAGTCTTTATGAATGTGCCACGCTGTCTGGTGAGATTAACTTCCTCAGAAAAAAGTGATTCAAATGCGTATAATGGTAGGCACTCAGGTAGTGTAGGTATTCCTGAGTATTACTTACATGTGCTTAAAGCGAGATACGTGCTGATACATTTTGCTAAAAGAGGGCCTAGTTCTAGGAACTAAAACTTTATCTATCTGTCCCACGTGAGTTAAGTTACAAATTTCTTCAGTGTTGTGGTGTCCTTTGGTTTAATAAGTGTGAGTTTTCTTGTAGTACTGTCTTAAATAAACAACTGCAAACTATTCAGCATAGTTTAGCTGAACTGTACAGCCTTTTTCCTTGTTGTAAAAACAAAAAAAAAACCCAAACCACCCCACAACATTTTCTGCTGAGCACAGTCCAAGCACCAGTTGTCAGATGAGACCCTAATGACCACCCAGACAAGGTGGTTTTCAAGAGAATGTAAAAAAGAACTTGGGCTTCACTTGGAGGAATTTGCTGTTTTACTTCGGTAAGGCTTTGAATATCCGTAACATAGTATTAGGTGAAATGTGTGTGCACAGAGGTGTACTAATTATACCTGAATGTATTTAAGCTTGTTTATCTGCTTTAATAAGGACAGAAGGCTTATGAAACTATGCTTTTGCTGGCATGCTAATGATTTGCAAACCCATTCAACCACTTTCCAGAACAGAGTTTGAAAGCATACTGTTACCACAAATCCAGTGAAAACAGGCAGCCGGGTAGACAAGAGTTAAAAAAACAGGAATGCAACAACAGGGAGAAGAGCGAGAACTACTGCAGTTCTCTGGGTTTAACTTCACTGTACCAGTGTCAAGAAGTGAATTTAGCTTGGGAGAATGAATAGTTTTGGTTAGAAGACACTTAAAATATTTTTGTATTGTTGTTTTAAAGAGCAAGCGAAAAGTGCAAGCTACCCCTGTGGCTGGTAGTAAAATGGGTTTTACTTCCTGTAAATTTTTTGCTCGGAATGATTGAAAAAGGACATTGTGTTGTTGTGTGAATACAGTGGAATAAAACCTCTGCATAATGCAACTAAATCTGACCTTATAAAACTAACATCACTTGGTTTTTAGAAAGCTTGAAGACAGTTTATATAGATATTTGTCATTTTTTGAGATTATCTCACTCTCTAAAAGCAAATTTCATCGCACTTACAGTAGCTGTTTTTACAGTATCGAACGCTTTTTCTTGATCCCTGTCAAAAGTAACTTCTGTCCTCCTTCTGTAACATCCAGTGCAATGTTTTATGTGGGCTTGTTTTGTTTTTTTTGAAGAAAATATTTCTAGGCATTTTTGCTTATGGCATTGATGCCTTCTAATAACATTTTCCAATTAATTAAAACTTAAATTAATAAATACATGTATGTAATATATGTGTAATTATGCTAAAAAAAAAGAATTATCTTTGTTATCTGAAAATTGTTTCATGTTAAATCCCTCTTGCTCTTCATAAATACCATCTTTCACCTTCAGCCTGTGACCTGTAGGTGCCTTATAACTTTTTATTTGCCTCATTCCTTTTCATACCAATACAATCTTACTAAACCTGTCCCGAATCTGCTGTATTGTATACTTGTGAAGTTCTTTTGTGATTAATGGTGTGACTCGTTTTGTCAGTAAAATCATATTCCTGTATAGAGCATTTTGAATTGACTACAAAGTTAGAGCAGAGATTAAGCTGTTAGAAAGCTCAGTACCAAAACAAGAAGCGCTTTTCGTTGTCCAGCTGTCTGTCTTTCCCCACATTTTAATTAATGGTTAAAAGATTTGGGGAACACCAGTAGATGGTGCTGAAATGCTGCAGAGTGTAAATACTTCAAGCACATGGGCTTTTTGTGCAAAAGTGAAAAATAAAGGAAATGGGAAGTTTCAGTGTCTTAGTTAAAGCACCAAGTTAACTCATGTTGTTTGGTTATTTTTTAGTTCAGGATCCACTGATGCAGGAAGAGACGAATGAAAAAGAAGAGGCGACAGCTGATGAAAACATTGTTGATTTGCAGCAGTTTGTACCGGTGGGTGGTGTGTACCATATCGATGCACTGCAGCTTCCACCTCAGGTCAAACAAATCAAGGACTGGAGTGTGGTGGAGGTAAGTGAGGAAAGAGATTACACCCCATGCAGTCCTCTTCCCTGTCATCCTTCAAGAGCTGCTCCTGAGGTGTGTCACCACCATATGTATGCAGTGTACATGATTTCCTGAGGAGCAAACTAAAGGACCAAGTTTTCACTCATTTTTCAATTACACTGGGCCAGTTTTCAGAGCAGCTGGAGGGTACAGATCAGCCTGCACTTGAGGGGTCACAGCTCATCAGCATGGCCAGCACAGATCATTGTGCTGGAAAATGCTCTTGGCCAAAGTAAAAGCAAAGAGAGAAGTTCTTAGCTTTTCATATGTGAAAGGCACACTTAAGGAAGGATGGTAACAAAATTACTGCCAATTCAGTTCCAGGCTCTGCAAGATACTTGAAGACTATAGCCAAGGTGTTCTAGTTTTCCCACGTGCAGAGCCTGATGCAGAGCTAACCTACATCACAGCTTTTACTGTGAAGCTAAAAAAACCTTTAATAAGTGAAATTCAAAGGAAATACAGAAAATTCAAAAGCCTGTTGGTAGTCACCCTTCTATACTGTCTTAAACAGTGTAGTTGGAAATGTGCAGAAGTAGCAAGCCATTAATACTAATAAATTTTAAATGGTGTCTTAGGAAACTCTACAGGCGATTAGGTGGACTTAAAGGGAAAAAAAAAGTAGGCTACCGCCTTTTCTAATAAAAATGTTATCTGTCCTTTTCCCATCTTGCCAAAGTTACTCGATGTTGGCTTGGAGGCATACCCATATCCCCCAGAAGAGGCTGAAGATGCCACGCATCCACCCATACAGATAACCCTTCGGCTTTCTGATGATGTGATATATTTTGAGGATCCTGTGATAGCCCGATGGGATCCTGCAGGTACAAACTTTGGACATAAACTTCATTTTAAGTTTGAATAATGGAATTTATACCTGAGTTTGACTATTTCCAGAATCCAGCTGTAAAGATAAGAGCCAAGTCAGAGCCCAGAAATAATTTGGGGTTGTTTTTTTGGTTCTTTTGTGCTTCTGCATTATATCTAATAATGGACTGCTTGTTGAGGCTTTTTACTGTAGCTTTTTAATATGAATGGAAAAAAATACACACCATTTAATGGGCAGTAGTACAACTGTATACCACAAATCAAGTTTTGCTAGGGTGAAGCCGTGTAAAGTCTACTTTGAGCCAAATTAGCTCCTAACTGCATGTATTAGTATTAAGTTAAAATATGAAAATTAAATGTTAAAACACAAGTGTGCTATTCTAGTTACTAGATAGATAAATACAACAAACCTCTGACTTCACATTCATGAGAGTAGACCCTATTAAAACAGTTTGATAGTTGAAGTTACTCGTGAAAATGAGCTTGTGGCCTGCTATAGAGCAAGTGAGAAATGACAGTTACATTAGTATTTGTATTTCTTTTGAGCTTAAGGAGAAGCTTTCCTGTCAAAATTAGCCCAGTCTTGTACTTAAAGACAATTAAAATGAGGGGCTTTTTTGCCTTAAATGAATTTTCTTTATTTTGTGCCTAATATTTTATCTTAACTGAACATTTGTTAACCTAGGATGCCTTTGATAACTAATTCTTCCCCAGCACATAGCACAAGCAGATGCTTTACATATACATCTGTCTTTGTATTTTTGCATCCCTTTTGTAAAGGCCAACAGTGGAGAACTGATGGCATCAGCAACATAACGTATGAAACGCAAGAAAAGAGTGTCACCTTTGAGATGAGTGCCTTTTATACAATAGCGCTTCTCCAGGATGCTCATCTCAACATGCCATATCAGGCATGGGAATTGCAACCTACTGGCGTGGATGAAGCACTACTTATGGTTACTACAGTCTTTGCAACGATTCACGTACAAATTAAGGTACTATAAATAATTTTTTTTTATAAAACATTTGCAGATGTTTTTGAAAAATACAGAATTATTACAGCATCCTTTATTAAGAACTCGAGATGCTTCCACAAGAGCAGTTTTGAATTTCAGTCTGTACTGGTGAAAATGAGGGAGGATCTCTTCTTTCCAAGACCTGTAGGGAACAGTACTGGCGATTTAATTTCAGTTACTTTCTGTGAACTGGTCAGAAGAAAGCATCCCTATGATTGTTCTGCAAAGTTCCAGTAAGTGCTTTGATATTGATACTGCCTTGCTGAATTCAAGAGACTTTCACCAGCTACAGACTTAAAAATTGTTCCTTTCTCCTCCCAACTATACCAAGAGAAATAAAAGCATTTCAAGCAACCTACTACTAATGCTGCTTTTTCCCTCTAAAGGTCAAGTTACACGTCTGTCCTTATGCTCATTGCTGTATAAATCAGTCCAGTAACAGACATGATTTTCAAAGAGTCAGTATGAGCATAAGCATGGGCCAGTAGAAACCAGGTGTCATTTCTGAAGTCCTACAGAAAAGTGGCTTTCTTCAGGGTATGTAAATGAAAGTTTACAGCCCAGAGTGGTAGATGATGTGTACAATATCCAGAATAGCAAAGATACTAAGATTTGATGCCTGAAGCAGAAAATAGCTTTCATGACCAGTAAGTTGCTTTCACTGTTTGTACAACAGGGTGATCAGTGTATGTTGTCTTCAGTAGTGGTGGAAGAGAAGGATGTGCTTTCCCACATCACAGGAAAATGGTTAAGTCCAGTTGACCTAAGAGCAGTTTTGAAAAAAGCTGGTGTGAATATTTTCCCAGGAGAGTACTCTCACAAGTATGTCTCTGTGAACAAGAAGGTGAGTGCAAGAGTGGATTTCCTGGTTTTCCTGTTGGTTTTTTTCACTTGGGTAACATTTTCATGTATGAAGACCTGTTGTGCAGACTCAAGTGGCAAGTAGTATACAAGTGTTCTGCCACCTTAGCCAGTAGATTCTAGTTAAAGCAAGCTTTTCCTTACATTTGTGTAACACAGGGAATTAGACTGAATGATATATGTATTTTCTAACTTGTACTTTTCCATTACAGGCTCCCCTGGCAGAAGTTCGGGCCTATCAACAGATGGCACTGGTTGCATCTGCTTTTGCTTTTGCCTGGAGCAAGTGGAATCTAGAAGCAGGGCAAGAGCAAGTAGTGTTTAAGGTTTGTGGATTTAGATTAAACTTCTAGAGAAAATTGGTACAGAACTCTATCACAGTTAATGGGACAGAAACAATTAAGTTGTATAAGTTATGCTCATCTCATTGTCTTCAACCCCTGCCCCCCTCTTAGTGTGGCAATTTTAAGATTTGAAGTTGACTACTTACATAGCAGCTTTCAGCGTGTGTCTAAAATGCCAGAGCCTGCTTCACAGCTCATGCATTTGAGAGATCTCTATCTCTGAGTAACAAGGACGCTTGCTGATGGGCTAGGGTGTGTAACTGATAGGTCAGCTATTGAGGCTTTAGCCAAAGCTGACCTGATACAGCTGGATGCTGATTTTTCATGAAGTACCCTACTGTAGGGGTCCTCTGAATAGCAATCTTTCTTTATAATTAATATCTGAAAATTTCTTCTTGTCCATATGGGGTTTCACTTGTTCGGTACTGTAAAGGAGGAAATAAGCAACTGAAGCAGATTCCATCTGTGAACTAAAACACATGGTTAAAACTTCTCCCAGATAGACAGAAAAATAGTCCCAGTTGTGGTTGTAGATACAGAACATGCCATACTGTTGAAATCTTGAGCAGCTCTCCCCCTCTCAACTTAAATGCACGTGACATTCAAATATTTAGCCTAATACTTAAATCCCAGGACCAAGAACTAAAACAAGTGATGCCTGTTGCACCTAGCTACTCCTGTGGCAGGAGTCAGGAGCACAGCTGGAACGGCCAAACCTTGCCTCTGTAAAATGCAAACTAGATGATGGAAGATTTTGGTGCTGATACAGTACCTGGTACACAGTCTCTTGGGCACAGAGAGCTAATACTGTTTTAGGAGTTCAAAGCAGGGCCTTGGTTTTGTTTCTGTATTAGACATATGAGTATATTAGATTTTAGAATTTCATACTAGAATTTGTACTCTGTCAGTGACAGGCTTCATCTTACAGCGCATTTTTTTCCACAATAGGTAAGTGAGCATCTTGAAGCAGATTCTGTCAAAGACTGGTCTCTTTATATGTTTAATGGTCAGAAAGCACAAAAGCTCAAGATCACCGAAACCAGTGAAGCTTTTTCAGAAGAGCTAGAAGAAGATTCTGAATTTCACTCCACGCTCTACCATATGCTTAAGGACATTGCCAGCAAAGAAGCAATTGATAAAGTACAAACAGCTAGCTTCCTGTTTATTGATGTTGTATATCAGCTACTCCTTGCTACAAGAGTTTTAACATACTCTTAAATACTGCATGCTTTCCTTTAAAGCTTTATTATCAAAAGGTTTCAATAAAGTTACATTTCAAGTCTTGAATCCTGTTCTGTTCAAGTCATTGGAACAGCTTCAGTGACTAAAATGCAAACATTTTATTTCTGTTAAAGCAAAATAAGTTCTTTAGTCTCTTGTGGCTAGACCACAATATTTATTGTTAGCTATGTTCAAAATTACTGTTTTATTGTAAACCTGAATGGAACTGAGAGAGACCCTTTTAGGTACTCGTAAAGATGACTTTTGTCATAATGGGAAAAAGAAATATTTCAAGTCATGCTTTTTAAAGAAAAAAAAAAAAAATCTTCTCCCCCAAAAACACCTACAACCCAAGAAAACAAACCCAAACATATAACCTTAAATATACTATCCCAGCTTCTCATACTGTCATCCAGAACTTGGAAGTATAACTACAAAAGTCAGAACCTTTGTTACACTGGGGGTGGTCCGTTGTGTTGAAGTCCTGTATACGGCCACAACAGTTGCTGTAGTGAAGTCCAGGAGTCCCCAGTTCCTACAGGTGCTGCATCTGCTGGTCTCTGAAGAGACAGCCCAGTGATGAAGCTTGTAAGAGCAGCAAGCAGTACCAGGATGGAAACAGAAACCCAGAGAGTTTTGTTCGCATTGGAGAAGGAAGTCTTGAAATGGGATGCCCATGACGATATTAAATTGCACCTGCACAGAAGAAGTCAGAGTGGTTCAGTTTTTCTTCAAAACTTGGAAGCCCTCTTCCCACCCCATTCCTCCACCCCAAAAAACCCTAAAGCGAACCAGACCCCACAAACAAACGTACAGATCCTTCACTATCAAAAGTGACAAGGTTGTTACTGTATTGGGAGCTGTGTACAGTGGTAGCTTATGTTCTGGGTTTAAAATGCAGACTTAAGTAAGCAAGTTCTTGATAAGCTATTTAGGTGACTGACCCAACTCGTAAGTCCACCCCTACCCACGGTTTCTGAAGAGGATTCACAAAAGCTGCCTTGCAGGATCATCAAGAAATCTTGCTTATAGAAAGGGCAGGGCTTATGTTTTATTGTTTTCTAGGGCTTTGGTGCCTTCCTTGGCACCCTCACCGATTATCCAAGTCCTAGACCTCTCATGACACTGGGTACATCCATCCTTTATCAAACAATAGAAAAATCATTGTATTTGTTCTTGCTGTCCTTTCAGTTTTACACACTAGCATAATTGTCTCCCCTTGATCAGGAATGCTCACAGGGGAGGCTTAGCATCATATATTCGTAGGGAATAAATAGTTTTGCTGCAGAGACAGCAGACCCCCTTTCCTGTGAGGCAGGGGCTTCCGAGGGACAGCACTTAGTTTAGGACAGCACTCTCTTCCTTGACTCGAGATGTTCAGAGAAATGAGCTGGAATAGTCTAGTTAGTCTTGATAACTACTTGTGCTTCAGTGTGTGCCAAAGCTGCTGGTAAGTTTTGCACAGACCTCAAATACTTGATCATTTTTACAAGAGTACATGTTATCATGACCTAGTAGCCTAGCTATAACACCTGTCACAGAGTAACCAAAAGAGGTGGCATCATAGCATGAGGCTCCTCTTTACCTCAGCAATTAGGATTGGTAACGAATCCCTGGGGGGCAAGTCTCTGGCACCTAAGATTACTCGTCCCCAGTTGGTTTGTTTAGGAAGTGGGCATTAACAACCAAATCAAAGATACAGCTTTGCTTCCTCTTCCCGTGTCCACCACCCAAACATTGCTTTACTTCACAGTGATGTGAGAAAACTTACGCTGACACTAGGTTCCATTTTGACGAATATTTTCCTTTTTCAGAGACACTTTCCTTCCTGGATGGTTCTTCTTGTACTTCAGCAGGTGATTCCAACTGTTCGTTTCTGTAAGCAAGCATCAACAGTTCCAAAGCTTTTCCATCAAGCATTCAATTTGACAGAGCTCACAGTAGCTTGACTTACAGCCCTGATCAGGTGGTAGACAGTCAAGAGTTCATTAAAAATAAACCAGCCAAGCCTGCACGCACACCTTGCAGGAGGTTGCTGTTGAACTTACTTTGTTTCAGAATGTTCGTCTTCGTACTCTGCCCAGGAATACGTGCTAATAAACCGCTGTAGTGAAGGACGCTTCTCATTTTGCTTTGCTCCTAGTCGCCCCCTGTCATATTTTAAACAAAATTTGCCTTAATTTGCCATCAGATATATAGCAGGAAATTAGAAATTCAGCAGCAGCCTACTCATTTGAGTAGGCCTTAGACAAACCAGTTTCAAAATTAGTTGCCTGAAATTAGGATTTTTTTTTTTCCAAAAAAACAAATCCAACAACGCCAGCTGCCTAGTTTTCATATTCTAGTTCTAATGCAAAACAATGGAGGTAATTAAAAAAAAAAAAAAAAGCTGTAACATTTAGTCAAAGGCTCATTTACCTATCGAGGCACGTAAAATTAATGTGAAAGATGCAGCCTAAATGGTATTATACCTCAAGATGCTCTGTAAGCTGCCTAATACAGGCACAGTTCAGCTGAGAATTTAACCCTATTCAAAGACAAGCCTGAGTAACTTTACCAGCTGCTTGATCTCCTGTTGAATTTATCACTCCGTTCATCTCCATCAGGTTCATGGAGCTGGGCCTAGAGAAGAAGTTTGACACACTTACCGCACTGGCATTTTCACAGTTCCGCCCCACCAGTTTTGAAAAGGTAAAGCGCCTCACCATCTGGGAACCCTTACTTACCAGTGGCAACCCAGTACCTGCACTTCCAGCACTCCTAGGCAGTGTTGCAATGCTAACTCTTCGTAGGGATGATGATGGCTATACAAATAAGAGGCATTACTGACTCTATCAAGGAATGACTGGATTACTCACTGATCACATAAAATACCATCTGTTTTTATACAAACTGTATAAAAAAAAAATAGTGTTGATACTTAGCTTGAAGTGACACACAGAGAAGAATCAAGTCATAAGCACAGCCCAAAGCATATACTTTAAAGCACTATCTTACCACATTAACTGCTTTTCCCCCCGCCCTGAGGCATCTGAAGTGAGGCTGGCGGCACAGCTTCCAGCAAAACAGCAAAACTGAATGCGTCTAAATTCCCCTAATGGTGCTCACAGGAATTCTTACAGTCAATTTGAATTGCTCCCATCTTTTTTCTTTCATCTTTCTGTGCTAAATCCTTCCTCTGTAACCCCAATGAGAGAACCACATGTGAACAATATTTCTTAACCACTGCATGAGGAGCACAGACATTTCAGCTTCTGTGAACACTTCAGCTTCTAAGTGGGACCACATGCAGTTCCCTTGGGTTGTTGGGGGGACGTAGGGATTATTGAAAAAAAACAAAACAAAACAACCTCATGTTTGATGACATCAGCCCATATTTGAGACAGACAACCACCAAGTCAAACATGTAGCAGCACACCAGCACATAATAAAGGAAAGAAAATCACGTAACACACGCACACATGCTTATAAAACACACTTGAAATTTCATGTCAGGCTGTAAAGGCCATTACCTTAAAGTTAAATGAATTTGGCAGCTTTTTGTTCGTAGACTCATCTGTGAAGAGATCAAACATCAGACAGGCTTACAGGAATGCAGTAAGATTTATTTGCAACTAAAGGTCTGACTTTTTACAGTATCTGTTTAAGCAAGGAGTATCGCAGTACTCTCAAAAAGCAGAAGTGAGATTTCAGGAAAAAGCTTTCTATTTCATTACATAAGTTCATCATATTCACACGTTATACACACTCTACAAGCATCAATTTCTGTTGCTATCATTAAATGTATTCTTCCATTATCGAGGCAGTGTCCTGTTACAGGACAATCTTTTACAGTCAGGAAAGAAAAGCCCGTGATTCAGAAGGCTCCTGTGAGGATTTTCCTGGTGCGTAAGACTGGCCTTTCTGTTTTTAAAGTACATGCTTTATTTTTCAGGAGAATTTAATAATTCTCTGGCAAAGCCACAAGTGCACAGTGCCATCTGAAAATGTGACCACTGTAGCACCTGCTTAGAGGGGGAAATTCAGAGCACCTGCACTTAAGGAGTCTGTAATTTGTATTTAGAAACAAGCAGGAAGCATCTGTAGAGAGCAGTCAAAGCTCAGCTACCTAGAAATAGCTACTGGGAATGTTCCAGTGTGAGCAAGCACCCAAATTTACTGCTCACAAGGACTAAGATTATCACAACCACATGCAATACACTTTTCTAAAAGCCAGAACGTTGCTGCTCACTTGCAGTTTTGCCCCCCTCCCTGAGATTCATGACAGTTTACATACAAGTCCGATTTCTGAAAGCTGTTTCTAATACTATTGGTAAATTGCTATTTTTACCTCTAGTTTTAGGAATGGAGATACAACAGTCATATAACCCCTCCACCTAATATGTTAAGCTTTGACTAGATGATGGTCTATCTGGCAGGTGCTAGAAAGAGGAAAGACGAAGCAGCTTTTCTTAGTTACCTCGATCTGCAAGAGTACTAAAGGATCTCTCATTCTGGAGCAGGACCTGTTTCAGCTCCTCAAGTTCTGCATGTTCTTTTGCATACATGCGCTTCAGATTTTCCACATGTTGAATCATTACTTCCACAGCCTTGCTGACACGGCTCTCCTAACGGAGTGAGTGCCACAGCAGCAGGAAAAAGAAGCAGGTCTTTGAGGAACCGCATCATGTTTAGAGTTTAAGACCTTCCCCCCGACCCCGCCCCAACCATCTACTCATCTTGTATCACCGTGATGCAACATCCTCTCATTTTTTGCCTACCCTTTCAAAAAGTTTCACTACAGTCCATCTCCCAACACACACCCAAGTTACACAGGTCTCATCTCTCCAGCGATTACTCTTACCCCAAAATAAATTAGTCTTCATTTTCTGAGCCCTTACAACTCCTCCTCATCTCTTTCTCTGATCTACAGTCTCAGCTGCCACCACGCATTCGGTAGCATTGCCAAGTCATATTTTCATGTTGTTCCTTGGCATTATACACAGTTACACATCACATTTGAGCAGGTCTTTGTAAATTTCCACAGATCTAGCTTACTAGCTGCCCTTTCCATAGCGCACAGAAATACCATTAGAGCAACAAGACTACTGTTACTACACTGCATTCTTGTACTCTCTACTGCATAGATCCCTCTGCTGCAAATTCTTTTTTGGATTTTTGTTTGTTTGTTTTAAAATCGGAACCATATTTCTGTTGTGTGTTTTTGCACAATGCTAGTGCAATGTAGCTGCTCTCAGTGCTCTCAGGTATAAGGGATGTAGCTCTCTCAGGTATACGGGATTCCTTATACCACCAAACAGTGATCCGAGAAGAGAAAGCCAGGACTAAGCTGTACTGGTCAGTCTGCAATACATACATGAGATTCCCAAATCTAATTCTGGAATCGGAAGCCTAACAAACAGATACTGCTATCTCTTTACATCTAGAAGCTTTAAACTTTGTGCAAGATACATTCACAGGGAAACAGTTACCTGATTAATAGCCCCCAACATCTCTGCTCTACTGGCGACACGGGCTGCATACTGGCTAAGGAACTGCAAGCTTTTCTGCAACTTCTTAATAATCTCCTGCGCTTGGTTATCTTCTTCACACAAAGGAACTAAAGCCTAAGAGGCATATTGGTAAGAAAACAGTGTAAGCTATTAGCAGAGAAAGGAAGGCGAACCCAACTGATGACAGCAATGAGTTGTGTTCAGGCCCACACGGTCACAAGATAAGCATCTAACATCCTCAGTCAGTGTAACTCGGATACAGACCTCCGGTGGGCAGAGACTTCATCTTACCCAGCATAAAATCGGCTGAAGACGGGGGTTCTTGCCCAACATCTGTGCAACAGAAAATTTCCCCACAGCCTGAGCACAAAAGACACTCAGACAAAGGGTACCCCTCAAATGCAAAGTCTCTCATATTTCAAGCGCATCACCTAAGAACTTGGTTCAGATTTGCTTGTAACATATTACACATGCACAAATCCTAAAGAAGCTGTATTAAGAGAGAGACTTTCACAACCATTCATCCCATCCACCCTACCAGCCTTGGCCAACACTAACCTCTAACATCTTTAGAGCATTTGTAATCTCCTTTTTCAAATTTTCTTCAGCCAAGTCTCGGGACCTTTCTTCTAGCCTCACTCTCTTGTCCAAGGTAAACAAGTCACATTTAAAACCTAAAGACAACCTCAGAAATTCAGCCTGTTGTGGGAGACGAAAATATTTCAGAATAATCCAAGTGATGAAGAAGCTTTTAAAGTAGATTTGGATACTGACATGACATTTGGGACTATACCCCACGAACAAAGTTACAGGAGAGATACAGAAGAGAAAGCAAACATGGCCCACTTCCACAAAGCCCGTCTTCCCTTCTGTAGTGATGGGGGAAATGATTTCTAGCCAGAGCAGGCGATATCCTGGCAGCACGCAGTGTGCCATCTGTGTCTTTTGACAAAACTGTCTTAAATCAGCACATTCTGCCTGGGAGGAGGTCACAGCTACGCTCCTTCAAGCTTGCAAACAAATGTTTCAGTAGTGAGATATCTTTTGTTCAGTTTTACAGATTTCCACCTTTTCCCATCCCATCCCTTCCAAATTTCCATTGGGCTTGGAAAGACAGATTTCAGAAGCCACCTTACAGAAATACATCCAGTTTAAGCTACTCAGCACCACTCTTTTACATAGGACAAGATATTAATCAGGGCTTATCGACAAGATCTTTCTGTTGTCTGAGATACTTAAGGATACAAGCAGTTGAGACTTACCTCCACTTCTTTCTCATTAGGAGAGTCACTGTAGGATAAGAAGCAATCATGTAATAGACCGCAGCTTTAAATTCATACCTGCAGGTGATCACTGAAAGTCAAAACACTTACGGCTCATTTTGCTTTGTTTTATCTGCTTTAATGCCACCTGCAGTGGGTGAACTCCCTGAGAAGAGAGAAAGTAAGTTCTCAGACAAAAGCGAAAAAACAGCCCCCCAAAACCAGCTTGCGAAAGTCTTAAGCTCTAACAGAAGCCACTGTTAAAGATTTCCAGTGTTAAGCTCTTGCCAATGAAACCAATTTGTGTACCTCAGAGTACGTTAGGGTTAGCGTCAGTAAGACAGAACAGCACTGTCACTTGTACAAAGCCCCAAGAGTTAGTTGTTTAGTTGGCTTCAACTGGCATTTAATTAGTACAGGAATGATTAACTATAGGTTTTGGCTTAAGTCCCCAGCCCATAGGTTCACGATTTTACATGACTTACTACATCACTAGCTTTTAGTGAACTCCAAAGGCAAAAGGTGAGGTGATTAGAAGAGCAGAGACGTCTAAGCACAGTTCAGTAGAAACATCACCCTGCTTATCTCTATCACATTACCCCAAACTATAGCTAGCACAAAGGATGCTGCTTTACAAATACATGGGGAGGGCAGGCACACCAGAAATGTTTCAAATATCCCAACTCCTTTGCAGCTTCTAAGGAATTTTCCCTCCTGTCTAGAGGAAGATGGAGCTGGTTAGGTCAGTATCTGTAGAAATCAGAGAAGCAGGTTTTGCATGATAATGTTTTCTTTCTCTCCACTGTTAATCCACTTCTATCTCTAACTGCAGCTACTATTCCTTAAAACAAAAACCCCTCATAATAATTAGCTTGGGACAGGCAGCTCTCTGCATCTCTGCACACAGCTCTTAACACAAGTGACCAAGACATGTGCTCCAGTGAGTTACACAGATGTGTTCAGCAAAAACCTCTTACATTTCTTGCTGGGAACCACAGCTGGTGCTTCCTCACTCTTCTCTTTATTACTTTTCTTTTCCTGGTCCACCTCCTAAAAGTGTATCAGAGAGTAGTTATAGCAAGGGAGCAGCCACGACACCACTGGAGGGGCCTGTCCCCTCCTGCAGTATTTTTCTTTGTCACTGCTCAGCCAGACCAGTTCTATGTCTCCCTGTCACTTAGGACACTTACCGGATCTTGCTTTAAAGCGTTTCGAAATGCAATTTTGTGTGCTTCCATTACAGGGCAAAAATCCTTCTCGGCCAGATCCACGCCTGGGGAGAAACATTCCCAAAACCAAATGTAATAACAAAACAAGCCTCCAACATTCAGTGTACTAGCCATGAACTAACGGGGCTAAAAGAAATTACAGCAAATGCCAGGAGAGGGCATTAAGAAGGAGAGGCAGCCACAAAGAACACTATAAAGACAAAACAGAAGAAGTGCGTTGATAATTATGTTTGGCTTGAAAAAGATTCCAGTATGAAATGTTACATGTCTACAAGTGAGAATATTACTCCTGGTTGTAGTTGCTCTAGTTGAAGTTGCAAGAGTTACAGTAATACTGCCTTGGATAAATGAATTGCATTATTTTGCTACCAGCATGGGCGGTTTTTTGTTTGCTTGCTATTTAAAGAGACAGTTTATAATTAATTTTTCCTTGGAATTCTATGAGCACAGGAATATGAGAAAAAATCCCATGCACAGACTTAACAGGAGAAGTGATAGTATTTGTAATTTTCTTCTTTCACATTACGGAATATCAGATGAAGTCAAGAAATAGATGCTCCTCCATTACAGAGGAGCTTGAGCACAACCAGGTCATGAAATGAGTACAGTTTTTGGTATTTCAGGTGTCCATAAGCTTCAGACAGTCTGCCACTTGGACTGCCCTTTGTGCCTAAAACCTGAAGTAGCGGGGTGCTCTTAGAGCCAAAAAAATAACTGTTTTTCCCAGAAGATGAGTGGTGGTGAACAACTAATAAGTTCAGGAACTGATGATGCCAGTTCAAATGCAACACAAACTTTCAAGTGCTGCAATTTAGAAAAGCTTTAAAGCAAGCAAAAAATAACCTCCAGAAAGACAGCTATTAAGAAGATTTAAAAAGGAAAATATTTAAAGAAACTGAAGAAAGTCCGAGAGTCACAATAATTTCTTGTGTAGCAGTAACTCCGGTAGCTATTTATACCTGTTAGAACATCTAGAAATCTCTCTTTTCTTTTCTGTTTATGTAGTCATACACACACAGACACAAGCCAAAAAAATGGCACAGGAAAAAAACAAAACCAAAACCACACCTTCAGGTTTGAAGTGCTTTCTCTTTTCGTCCCTCACGTGAACAACCACCTCTGCTTATCACTCCCTGTTGGCCCTGCCGATTTTTGCAGCAGCCCTACACACCTGACCTGGCTCCCGAGCACCTTTACAAGACATTGTGTGGTACTAGTGAAAACCACAAGTGGAGGTTCATCAGCGTCTCTATTCTGATACCAGAAACACTTTCTATTCAGAGATGTACAACAGGCAGCAGGATTCTCAGACGTTAAAGCTATTTGGACTCTCTGATCTGTTTTGCATATCTGTTTCCTCCTTGCCAAAGGCACCTAGACCACATATGAAAATTAACATTAGAGGCAAGTTAGTAGAAAGAAATTATGTTTAAATGAGGGGACTGAATTAGATTTCAGGAAGACAGTACTAAAAAAAGAAACAAAACCAAACAAGAAATGACGACAAAGTCTTACACTTAGGTAAAGGTTAAAAAATAGTTACAAAGAAGCATGCACACATATTCTGTGCTGCTTACTCAGATCAGCTTTTTGAAAAACAGCTTACATAACACCACGTACACATACTCCAGTTTTGTTTTGCTTTGAGTTTTTAAGTGGAAGGAGCACTATCAGATCTAGTAAGAACAACTCTTCTGGGTGTTTATGGCTATAGCAAAAGCTAGAACCATACACAAGGGCCTCTATCCTCATCCCTCCTCTTGACCCATCCCAGCTTCTTGTGCACTGAGCATAAGTTTTGAAAGAGAGAAAGTGTTATTATGTCTAGCTGTGTCACTAAACTTTTTAAAACCATGAAAACATTCTCTTTCCTCCCAAAATTGCCTGGGGTTTAGTACCCACACAATGTTTTGCCAGCTGAGCAAGCATCAAGATTTCACTAAGTTATTTCATGTTTCCTCCTTGCAGTGCTGTAGTCTACTGGCCTTCTGCAAGTGGGTAAAGCCTTCCTCCTACTCAGAGCTGCAGGGAGGGTTGAGAGCACTCGCAGGCAAAAGTAAGTACAACAACAGAAAAATCACAAGTTGTCATTAAGTTATTTTTCTTACTCAGCTTCCTCACTTCAAAGATGGGCTGAAGGCAAGCCATTTCCTCACCGCGTGAGTGCCAGTGCGCTGCAGCAGTTACTGTACCTGACACGGGACCAGCTGGATCCTTATCGTTGTTTTTCTCCATTGCTACGGAAGTTGGCACATCTTCCTCTTTTTCACGTAAGCACTTGGGTGCTTTTTCCTCCATAACAAGGCAGCCTATAATACATCAGGCAACAGAAGACAGAGCTCTTACTGTTCAATAGATGTGCAGACTTGGGCATATCTATTGCCAAGACTTTCAGTGCAAAAAGTTCACACATCTGTGCCGCTAATTAAGGACTTACCTGTTACTGGTGCAGTGCTTTCCAAAGAGGATGTAATAACTTCTTGGAGTGATGTTAAATGACCACTGCCAAAACAAAACTCTTTCAGATACTCATCCATATTATACAATCTTGATAAAGACTTTTACAAGCTTGCACAAAACCTGACCTGGATGGGATCAAACTGGCTGGTGGTGTTGGCTCTGCACAGTCAATCTTAATGGAAAAGACAGAAGAGTTAGTATCAGGGAAACAGCTGCCATGTGAGTAGAAAATTTGTACATCGAAGTTTTAATAATTCCCCAACTGTGCCTAAATTATTTCAGCAGTGAGGAACTAGATGGTAAGTGCATGCAGATTCATCAGCTAGTCTGAAGCTACCCATACATACAGTACGTAGTTTTGCATGTTATCATCATTAGGATGATATCATCATAGAACTCCTATCTTGGGAATATCACACTTAGAGATGTATTTTTGTTCCTCACTTCATGTTTTGCTTCTAACGCACATTTTCAAGTGACCAATGCATGTGTTACCACATCACTGTTTATCTTATGCTGTGCATCAAGATATATCCATTTTCAAGGTCTTGTTCTCAAACCCTACAAGTGAGGTGTGAAGATCTGTGCTTGGCTGTAGAGGTCAGACTCGTTTAGGTAAATAAAAACATTACTATTAACAGCTTGTCTGAGCAGATGATCCAGAATGCAGAAAACTTGCATGTTGTGTTGTACATTTTAGTATCTTTCTTTGAATGACACTAGTTCTCAATATAACAGTTACCTAGCCACTTCAGAAGGCTTCAGGCCTCCTCCTTTGTTTGCAAACAGCAGAGAGGAATTAAGCAGTTAAAGGCTGGTACATAGTTTTGCTCATGTTCCTTCTACCAATAGAGTGTGGTTCCAGACCCGAGTCTTATCACATCACAGACAAAAACAACATCCTCTTAAGTCTTTTAATATGGCAAGGGAGATGCTCAATATCCCTCTTCCTCATTTCACCCTGGGTAACTCCAGCTTGCTTATTCAGTCGATAGGTTAGTCTGTCTTTATGGGTGAAAATACAGGGTGAAACAGAGGTTTTAAAGGGTTAAGTCAGTAATGACTTGTGATGAACTCCACCCACTGCAGACTGACTTACACACAACAGAAAAAACATATGAGTGAGTGATCACCTATGTTTTGGTATCTCCCCCCTCAACCTCCTCAAAGGATCCAGGAAACCCAGCAAAGTAGAAAAGGAGGTGATCAAGGCCCCAGTCACTTCCGAGAGCAACCAACTGCTCCCAGCATCGGTAAGTGCCTTCTCTCTGCTCACCCACCCATTGGAGCTCAACTGCACTCGCAGGGCCTTGCCCCAGCCAGCCGGATGTTTCCTCTAATGCAAATCCAGGTTATTTTTATTCTTATTTGAATTCTCTATCAAGCTTAAGGAAGTACAGCATTGCGGTTGCCTTGTTCAGGCCATTAGGTCTACAGGAGTATTGGGAACGGAGGAGGTGAAAATGAATAGCATGTTGGAATGAAAACAGAAGAAAGCTGAAGACCTTTTAAAACACACACACTCCCACACGCACACCAGCCAAACAAACAAAAATACCCCCCTTGCAACACCTGGAACTGACTAAAGCGATAAATTATTCTACATGCCCTCTCCCTCCACAGGTAATCACATAGTCAGTGGTTTCCGTTTCCAATGAAGGAAAATCCTCAGTTCAGTTTTCAAAACCCCATACTGACTATTAGGATTGTGAGCTCCCTTGGATTGCACAGGGTACACTTAAAGAGAAACAACCCCCCCTGCAACACCTGAAACTGACTAAAGCGATAAATTATTCTACATGCCCTCTCCCTCCACAGGTAATCACATAGTCAGTGGTTTCCGTTTCC
>JAVKLA010000024.1:9874720-9993041 GCA_034782735.1 Sagittarius serpentarius
TGCATTACCCCAACCCAGCCGTGTGCTGAAACCACACGCAGTCCCCACCACTCTTACTTTTTACCCTCACTGCACTTTCTGCCTTGATTTGCCGCTACAACCAGACCACTGCTGCGCTTGCAGGTACCACACACCAGCGAGGGTAAGTCTGAGGTTGCCTGCTCATCGGTCTTGCAAAGGTTATTTCCAGGTTCACAGAAACCACTACCAATAATCTTCCATCATCGCCACCAACAGTGGCATTTGTAAAGCTAATTAGAAGCCCTGCGTGGCAGGGCTCCGCTCTAGATTTCAACAGTGAGTATTGTGGCACTGAGCACAGAGCACAAGTAAGCGTGCTTGAGCTGCAGCTCATCTTGCTGTTGCCATGAGAAGGCCGACTGACAGCTCAAGCTGTAGATGCAGGATTCAATACAGCAGTGAAGGCATATCTGAGCACATCAGCTGAAGGAAACGTTTTCATACAGCAAAGATGTCGTTTTTCAGCTGTTACATGGTAGCTGTGGGAGAAAGTGCAGAGAAAGGCAGCATTCACAACTAAAACATCCTGTGGCTTCTTGCAGGTGGATAAAAAGAGTGAAATCGCTCAGACTTCCCTGACAGTACTGAGTATTACTGCAGAAACAGCACTGTCTCAAGCCTTGAAACCACATTTTAAATATTCCCCAGCTAAAAGCATGACCCAGATGCATGTGAACATCAAGACATTTGAGTCTAACTACAGTATTCCAGAAGCGTAGCCAAATAGAAGGGACTACCCCACACAGAACAAGATGTCACAGCACCCTGCTGACTGATGCCAGCTCCATTCACCTTGGAGCAGTGCTGATTTATAGCTTCTAGATCTGGGTCTGAGTAAGGCACTAAATGCTTGAACCCATTCAAAACCGCATCTTGGGTATCAGAGACAGCACTCACCTCAGTAAGTGAGGAGTCCGTCATTGTAATGGAAACAGGAAGGTCTGCATCAGTATAGTTACCAGCAGAGCATATTTTCCACCTGGCAATACACATTTTATTTGCATATTGCCCAAACAACAGTGAGATACATTGCCCATTTTCCTTAAGCGCATAACAACTGAAGTCACCGCTATCTGTATAGTCAGACAGCTGGTGTCTCAGAGAAAGACAAATTCATCACTAGCATCAATCCCTCCTCCCCCGAACAGCAAGAACCACCACCAGCCCTTCTCCCAACCTCCTCCACACTGCACAATTCTACAGAAAACCAGCGGCAAAAGCTTCAAGAGCTACCGAGTCTTTTGCTGCAGACTGCCTGCCTCTGCATCTTCAGGAACATTCTTACCTTTTAAAATATTCACCGACAATAGCTAGCTTTCACAATCTTAAGCAGTTCAATCTCTGTTTTAAAGATCTAAGGAGGCAGCTTGACAAGCAAAGACCTCAGAATTCCTGCTCTAAACTCTGCAAAAAAAAATAATGTAACTCCTCAAAGCCAATAAGATTTTGGCTCCTTAATGGGAGTGTCAGTTGCAAGTTAAATACTGAAAATAGGCACAAGAATGCCTACATCATGTCTCAGTTCTCCAGCATGAAATGGAAACACCATCACTGTTTTTGGCTGCTGGTCATACCAACAGTCTCAGTAAAAAGTTTAAATATTACATTTGTGAACAGAAACAGTGTGTTACCCCGTAACACCATTAGGTGACCACCAAGTGTCCAGTATTTCCTGTAAGACATGTCCTGCTGTTGAAGTCAGCATGTGCTGGGGATAGAGCTTTCCCTTGGAACCTGCTAGATCCCGTGGACTCTTCCACCCTTCACCACAAAGAGGTTATTCTGCCATCTTACTTGCACCCCACTGACGTCACATCTGACGTGGACACGTGTTGCAGATCACAGCTTTCAAACGTGTAGCTGTCAGAGCTCTGTCTACAAGGCCGATCCCAGCTGTGCACAGTAAAGTTATTTGGGCATGAGGTTTCCAAGGTCAGAGCATCTGTTAAGAGAGACAAGCGTGAAGAGTGGTGGTCATTGGCAAAGTTGGATTTAGTCACATGCCAATTTCTGACTAAGTCTAAAATAATCAAGCAGCAGACCAACCAAACACAGGTTTACAATAAAGCAGCTTCCATCTTGGTATGGAAGGGTTAGGTTATGTGACCTTAATATATTTTGTAGATAGAGAGTCTGCAGCACCTGGGGATGGGGATTTTCCATCAGTCAGGTTATAGAAACTTCCACGTAGGACAGCTTTGTTGTAGTGAATTGTTTTGTGTGGCAGAGAGGGCTGGGAAAGAGATCTTTTTTCTATCAATACTCGACTGGTGCAAGCTGAGAATACCTGCCTTATTTGTGGCTGGATCACGATATTACAGCAAGTTGCAAGAACATTCTGAGCTGGTCCACTGACACAGCCCTTTTGGAGCAGCAGAGCACTCTTACAAGGAGCATGTGCAGTCAAGCAAGGTCATCTTCTGTTTCCCCCAGTATGGTGTAGAATTACATTTAAGCATTTTACAGTTTGTGTGAGAAGAGACTCTGCGTTGTACCAGCTTACTGCTGGAAGAAACACTTTGTAGAATCCCAAATGCACTCTGCAGTCCTGTGTCATTGCAATGCATGTCTGTCAGTGGTTGTTTTTAATACTCGTAAGGCTTGAGAGTTGCAGGGAACTACAAACACCTTATGAATTGCAGGAGAAATCAACAAATAAAATTACTTGATTCTCAGTAGCTATGTTACCTGTCCAAGTTTTTAAAACAGAACCGACCTCAGCTCAGTAGCAAAGTAGCAGGACATCACTTGCTATCTCAGTGTGTGCCAGTCAGAGTGAATGGGAAGAACATAACTCAAGCCCTCTTGATCCAGACTGGCAAGCTTCTTGTCAGGAATATACTTAGATGTATGATTTACACTAATAGGTCCTTAAGCTTTTGGGGACTCCTGTTAGGCTGACAGTCACCTTTTCAGGCCTTTCGTTGCAAGCATTATAAACATGGTCCAGCCTCCTGGATTACATGCAGAAATAGGCTAAAGCCAACAATAGATTTCCCACACTCTACCAGCATGTTTAGCACCATTGATACTGTTCTATCAACTCTTCCCACATTTTGGGAGAGACACAGAAAAATGGCCAACACCACCAGGTCTTACCTAGCAGAGGCGTACAATGCCAGCATGAAATATTTAAGGGCAGTGTCCTGGGAATTTCAGCGCACAAGGTGGGTCCTTCTCTCCACAGTCGTTTAGAGCAATGGAGCTGCTAATTGAAAAATAGAAAGTGCTGCTATTGTTCAGTTACGCTGAATACATTAATACCACCAACTTCCCCCCAACACACGCAGCTGCATCTGCGTAATGTCATACTAACAGTTATACAAATACATCACATGTTGCTTTTTTGTCTAGAAAAGCTCACATCCTTAACGGGCAGAACAGATACAGAAAGAGGTAGAATAACTCAACTTTGTATTTGCAACAGACATGTTGGTTCAAGCTAGGTCTGGAACTAGATATGACAAAGCCAGGGAAGACGAGCAGGACAGGAGCACCAAAAGACCCAGCCAAATAACCTACCAAACCCTGTGAAAAACAACAACAACAAAACCCACCAAAAACCAAAACAAAAAACCCAAACCACCACCACAAAAAAAAAAAAAAAAAAAATCCCAAACCAACCCCTTTCAGGCAAGCCAAGCCAACTGGACAGCCTGAGAAGAGGAATATTCATCCAGTATCCAGCACCTGCTACACAGGTCAGATTTCCCTCAGCAGTAGCAGGTGGGGGGCAGCTCCAGCTCGGCTGCGTGGAGACAAAGCACTGCCCCCCCCCCGCCCCTGAATGCACGCCACTCGCTTGCTGTTTAGGGCTGAAGAGATGTCATCTGAAAACGGCTAGAGGAAACTTCTGAAGCAACACTTATGCAGCTGCATTTAACCTAATGCTGTGTAAGTGATGGAAAAGAAATTGGAAGATATAGCTCCATCTTCAGCCTCTGATTCTTCTCAGAATGCAATTTATCAAATGCCTGTATTTTGTCAGTGACTGTTCAGAAGCAATAGGAAACTGGTTTTGCAATAAGGTTTTAGATATACTTTTGTATGTGTGTAGACATGTGCATGAATATATACATAAATATGTATCTCAAATTATTGTTATCGAATGTTTAACTTGGCAAAGTTTCTCACAAGAAAAGTTACTTAATTCCTTCAGGTCATGAAAAAAAAAAAAAAAAACCAAACAAAAAACCCCAAACCCAACACACCAAACAAAACTAGTGTCACATTTTAACAGGCTTAGCGACGGTCATAGCAAGCACACTTACCTTCCCCTTTACCAGCTCAGCCGATGTGGGCAGCAGACTGTAGTCAGATTCTAATTCTGCACAGCACTGTTGCATTAGAGAAATAGTTCAAGGCAGGCAAACATAGAAGGAAAAAAAAGGTAAAAAAAAAGAAAGAACACTACTACCAATTACAAACAAAATGGAGTTTTATCTTTCTAATTGAACTGTTTTCAGCTATCAGGAAAACTATGCAGTTGTTTCCCCTTGCTACTTTAAGCCTTTAATTCTGCAGACCTTATGCACAAACACAAGTTTTATTCACACGCAGCTGGTCCACAGTTTTGATTCTGCTCCTCTGATGCCCCTGTTACAGCCTAGGATACATTTTAGGGTCTTCTGTTTGTCTTTATAAATACCTTGTTATTCTATGTGCATCCAGACTGTTCAGACCCTGAGCTATAGCATGCCTTACTAGAGCTGTTTGGGAAAAAAAGTCTTCCCACAATGTCTCCCCCTCCACCCCCTTCCAAACTTGAAGAAAGTATTTTTATTTAAAGCAAAGCACTCCAGAGTTATATAATTTTCAACATATTTCCACAGAGGGGCACAAAGGTAATAACAGTTTCACTGCCTATTCCAATATCTGAATACTGAAAAATATTTTATTACAAGATTTTAAACATTTGTTTTCAAGACTGTCTGCAGAAGACAGGGCTGATTGTGGGGGACAAATTACACCACTGCATCAGGGAAAGCCTCCCTCAGCCCCATTTGATATGATCACCAGCAATTGTTTACAGCAAAGACCAACACCTGTAACTTCCAGCCCATTTTTTCTGGAAGGCCGAGGAAGGAAAAGAATAATGTGCCTATGAGTACATACAGTTTACTGCCTCCACAGTTAGGTACATGTTAGAAAAGAAGAAATCAGATGCTGCCAAATTACTTGCAGTTCATCTCAGCTGTAGATGTCCTTCCACCAGAGCACCTCCTGTGCAAGCTTACCTTTTCTTCTCCCACCAAACAAGCATCATACCTGACACACCAATTCACAGAGTCGCCTTTGAAGTAGTTCCCATCTCAGTGCATTAGCAGTTGCTATGAAGAGACGTTTACAAGTCTTACAGGGTTCCTTATAATTTGATAACAAGTAGTCTGATGTTACGGCATCTTCAAAGCTGACTACTGCCTATCACAAACCCACTGTACTTTGCTTTAGTGTAGTTACACTTATAACAGTTTTTCACAGGAAAGAATTTTAAAAGTGCTTTGTGTTTTGTGAGTTCCATCCTACAGAAAACACTGGGCACTTTTTATTCCCTGTGGTTACGTTTCCCCTTGCTATAAAGGGGAGGCAATGCTTCCCCACATCATCAGCACTATGGTGCCACAGCTCCCTGTGGAAATGTGTGACTCCATTATGACTTACTAGAGGAGAAGCACTTGTCCTTCTGATTTGACATCCTGTACAAAAGTTTTGAAGTCAATGTGCTTTATGTTATACTTAGAAACATCCTTTGTTCAAGTTTGGTAACGCCAGGGCCTGCCTCTGGTGGCTTCTACCTTGATGTAAGTCTATCATAGCTTTTATACCATATCTAATACTGGGTGGGGGGGTGGTAGTGAAAGGAGACTTCGTTAGCACTGTCTCTTCAGTGCCCAAGCAAAAACTGAAGGCACCTCTCAGTAGCTTGTTCAGCTTTTTCACTGGATGAGATCTGTAGCAATTAGTGGCAAGGCATGATTACACATCTGAAACATAGAAGGAGCTGCACCAGGCTGACTTGCGTTGAGTAGTAGTTTCCTTGGCCAACAGGTTCCCTAATTTCTCATCTCTTACCACACAGATGGGAGGAAGTAGGGGAATGGAGTGGGCAGGTGGATGGGGAGAGACCGCAACTCAACCCTTTCAGTCCGAAGGGGCACTAGACCCGTCTGGCTTTCTGCAGGAACCAATATAAAGCCCTGTCCTCCCCCACTCCTGTCCTTGTTTCTCAGCCCTGTTCTTCATAACACTTTGCAACTTCTCTACACGTCTACCAGTTTATTTCTATTTATCTACAGAAAGAGATTTCTGCAAACTACCTGGAGTCATTTAAAGCCAAAGTCTCAGCCATTTTCAAGGTGGTGGTGGTGGTTTTTTGGGGGGGGTCTCTTTGGGGAGGGTGGGGGTTAATTTTTTTTTTTTCCTTCTTTTTTGAGTCACAGTGACACCAATCTCTTCCACATGTCTGGGGGTCTCTCTCCTTTCATTTGCTCTAGCTCACTTTGCAGAATAGCTTTGTCTACTCATTGCTGGAAAATGACACACTATTTCCATTGTTATGCCGCTTGCTAAAAAAAAAAAAACCAAAAAAAAACAACCAACAAAAAACCAACAACAAAAGAAACTCCCAAAAACACAAAACCCAAAACAAAACCCACTCCACAGTTTGAAGGAAACAATAAGCATGAAAGAAATGTGAGCACACACATGAACAATGCCAAAACACTGGTCAGAAGTCAAGCACAGTCTGAAACTGCTTCTGCTTCATCAACGTGTAACAGTTGCGCCTTAGTGCTAAGACATAGGGTTCCATATAATTTTTCCTACAAGACAAATTGTAGTTTCACATAAAGTTGTTTACAACTCGCACGTATGTTGACCATCAGTCACATCACCCTGGGAAATGCATGCCTGAGGCCAAATGTTCAGTGGGCTTGTCAGTCAGTTTTTTTTTTTCCTATAAGTGATACACACTCCAGAATTTGGAAAGAAAAAGCCACACGTGGTGGAATCAAACCACTGCATTCTTTGATTGCTGAAGCTTTTCAGGTGTTGCTGTTAGCAAGCAAGCAACAAGTAGTTATGAAGTTTCCATGGTTCCATAGCAAAAGTTACGCATGTACAACGCAATGACATGATTGTTTTCTACTAAAGAAGACAGCCTAATACTATGCAGTTATTCAAGACCACAAACAAATACAAGCAGCAAGCAGAATGCAGAACATAAAACCCAGGTCTGTTTGGTACAGGCAGCTTAAGAAAGAGGGATGAGTTCGTTAGGAATAAGGTGGGCTATTCAGGTATGGGAACAGCACCTTTGGTAAAGGAGTGCCAGTGCCACCCATGGAGTTACTAACCCTTCCTCCTAGGACTGGAAGTTTTGTTAGGTTCTGCAGCTTTGGTCCAGCCCAACACCCACTCATTGAGATTCCACCTGATTCTCAGCCCAGATGCCATGGTTGAAGATCTCAAAGGAGAAGGAAAAATAGAAAGAAAAAAAAAAAAAAAAGAAAAAAAAAACCCAAAAACCAAGACGACTCCACAGAGCATTTTACCAGATGACCTGCAGATCAGTCCTATTCCCCCCTGCCATAACTAAACCATAAAGGATTTGCCCATGCAAGAGTGAATGCTGGCACACTGCCAGCAGCTACTCACTTTTCTGGTCTTCCACCTTTTCTTGAAGCAACTGGCAAGTGCTTTTTAAAGCTGCATTCACATCCTTGAGTTTTTGCTGCTCAGAAATGGCTTCCTCTAACTTGCATTTCAAGGATGCGGCTTCCTCACAAGCAGAGTGAAAGGCTTCAACTTGATTCTTCGCCTAAGCACAAAACAATATTTAAGAAAAAAGACGGGAATAAAAAAAAATAAAGCAGCCTGGCTAACACAAGGAGCCTCTACAGTTCATGTAAATGAAACCAAACTGCATCTGTTCTTTCTCAGGAAGTGATAAAGCTCCCTCTGAACTTCTGCATTTTTTACGTTGGGGTGGACTGTGTATGGAAGCTATTTTTGGTTTTTTTTTCTCTTTTCTTTTTTTTAAGCCACCACAAATATGCAATGCTGCCTCTTTCATCAGCAAACTGTTGTCACCACCCCCTCAAATTTTACTTCCTCTGCTGGTTCCACTTTTGCAATGAGACACTCCATTCCGAACATGCTATTTCCTTTCCCAAGAGCAGTGATGCATTATACGTAACCTTTTGCATCTGCTTGCTTGTTTCCTGTGTAGAAGGAACTAGACTGTCCCTTACCTGTTTGCTGGCATACTCAAGCTGCTTTGTAGCTTTTTGCAGCTCTAAACCAAGGGCTTCTGCCTGACCAGCAGTTTCTTCTTGTAACAGTTTGACAGTTTCTATCTCACGTTGCCTGCAGGGTGAGAGAGCACAAACCACAATCCATTCCTGGTATTTTAGAGCAGGCACGCGGAGGAGATGACATGCTAGTTGTTGAGACATGCATCAAGAACCACATTCAGCTGTTACATTGCAGCTCCCCAGGGACTTAGTTCTTGCTAAGCACAATTCAACCCAGTAGGCAGACAAGGCTTTTCTATAGCAGCTCCAGAATTACAAAAGGGATGGAGGTTTTCCCTGGTTTCTCCCCAGCTGAACAGTGCAATGGCTGTGCCAGCCCCAGCCAGATGGATACCATAGTGGAAGCTTGTGGAATATCCAGAGAACTCTCAAAGAGCAAGAGCTTAGCAGGGCAAACTTTTGCAATTTGGTCAAAAGAATGCGTTGTCGCATGGTTTGGGAGAAATAGTAATCGGATATAGAGTTAATAATTCTGGAAAAGATATCCTGGAACTATTACTGCAGACACACAGCTTCATCAGACTAATTTCCCAGTGTCTCAGAGGGTATTTCACTTGACAGCAAGCAGATGCCATCAGAACCAGCGCTAAAGATGTTGGCTTTCAAGGAACCCTTCTTTTCCACTGCAGAAACCCTTTGCCCATTTCCTCTCTAACGCACCCTCATTTTTTCTTCTTGTTGCTACCACCACAAACAATTTTGATACAGAGGAGCAGCTGTAAGAAACGAAGCCATCAGTATTTTTATCCACTCTCTTCCGAGTGAAGGGAGAGCATGTGGGAGGTCTACATTAACAACGTTATGTGGAAGATAAGTCGGGCAAAAGTACAGTATGACTGCTCTGCATTAGCTCTCAGGGATGAAATGCCCTAGGAAACTGCTTACACCCCAAACCCAGGTAAAGGCATATTTGCAAAAATTTACATTTAGCATAGGACAGCAGAAGGCTGACACTATGAGTAAGCCTGGGTTCCACAAAGACAACAAGTTCAGATTACTTTTTCTGGCAAAAAAACCTTGACTAGCCTTCCTGAATGTCTGAGGAGAGGAGGGAGGGCAGGCAGGCAGAGGCTTACAGTTGCTGTCTTTTGCTGCCATATTTGTAACATCAAAATTCATAGCAGGAACCACGTGCCAATAAACTAATATTTAAAGTTACATTTTCATATTTAATGAGAAAACTCACTGAAGCTATTATACCCTTGAAAAACTGAGACATATCATCTGGGGCTAGCAGTTGTCTCCCAAAGCAATAATACCTGCAAGGCATATATTTTACAGGTCTGCTTTACACAAACCCAGCAGTTTATTTAATGGTTGCACCTGCTAGATAGGTAGAGCCCTCTTGCTGTAACTGCTTAGTCTGTGGTCTCTCTGGTGTTTTCAAAGACATCTCCAAGATCATGTGTTACTTCATACGCAAACCTTAACTCCCACATAGTGTAAGCGTTATGCTAAAACCAGATCCACTCTGCAAAACAGCAGATAATTTCCTCTGTGAAGAAAAAGTCTTCAGAATTCAGTAAACTTTGTTCCGCAAGACAAAAAACCCCACCAAACAGCTAAGCAACCAACCAACCAAGATACACACACTTTGAAGGAGTACCTGGCAGAGAGCTCTTTCCTTAGGTGAAGTTGCTCTGTCTTGGCTCTCCTCAGGTTGCCTGCCATTCGAATAAAATCCTTATCTAGGGATTCTTTGTATTTTTCCAAGAGATGAAGTTTCTGGGTCCAAAGGTGACTTTTTTCTCCTAGTTCTTGCTTAAGAACCTGTGGAATTTTGAAACTGAGTTGCAATGTGGCTAGATGAGGGGCAGAGACAGAGAGTAAACCAGAGCACCAATTTACATGATGAGAATTTATTTCCCGGCTCCACCATTTAGTATCATTCACCTACATCCAACAGTATTGGCAATAAAGAAGGTGGACGATTGACAATATTTTGTAATCTACTCACATAGCCTCTGGTTGGGGAAGGGGGGAGGGAGAGAGAGAGAGAGAAAAGAGGAAAAATACATTTCAATAAGGAAGAGATTATAAAGGAGAAATGAGTGTGTGATTTGTACAAAACAGTGTTTTGTGCAGTCTAATAAGTTAACAAAGCTACCTAAGCTTCAAACCTGTGCCTTCTAACTCCTGAATCTGACAGGATGTGGGGACAGACAGGCTACACTCCTGCCAAGCATTAGTACTTGAAGACTTTTTTTTTTTCTTTAAAGATGTAGCAATGCATAACAGTTTGCACAAGAAAACATAAGCCTTCTGTCTGCTAGTTCAATTTGACAAACGGCTCCCACTTTTTTCAAAAGGTTACTTCTGAGTCAAAAGCCACTCCTAGCCTTTCTTTCTGGGCAGATCTAGGGTACACAGATAGTCCTCTTCCTCTTTATTCCTTGTAAAACAAATACACGGTTAGCAAGTATTTATGTTGAGTGTGGCAGGAGATTACATGGTATGTGAGAGAGTCTTTACAACTTAACCCAGAAAAACTCCATCACAAGATGCCCAGATACAGCAAAAAACCACATATTTCATAACGGGAAGTTTTAATAATGACCATCTTGCAGGAAGCCCTAAAATTGATAATTTAAACTTCTGTGACCTTTTCCTCAAAGTACAACTAAGTCCATTGGCACCAATTTGAGTTTGTATTACAGCAAAATAAAACAAAAAATCCCCCCAAACCACAACAAACATCCAAATAAATCCATATTTCAGTTTGTCATACACACCTAGCAGGTGAAATCTGTCCAAGGGCTTTCAGTTTTACCTCAGTTTGCAGGAAGAAAAAGGGGAAGAGGGTAAAAATGAACTGTTAAGTAACATTGCATCCTCTATATTTCTCTGAACAGTGACTTGTAGTATAAAGCACTGAGAAAGAAGAATCCAGTCCTCTTTCTCTGACCTTGTTCAACTGAACATACAAAATAGAGTCCACAGCTTTTAAAGAATGCTCAAGGAGAGTCAAAATCAGCTAAGAATCAGGTTCATATTTGGGGAATTTTACATTAGTTCAAAGGGGAAAACATCAATCCTACAAATACGGGGCACGTTAACTACTTGCACGTTAAACTCTACTGTCATTCATGAGCTTCAAACAAAAAAGTGTAGCACATCAAGTATCATGCTATGAGGAAAAAAAAAAAAAAAAAAAAAGAACCTGAGCAGTTTTGCTAGATAGGTTTATGAGGTTGACATGGGATGTGACCATGTACAAATGCCCATATCCTGAAGATCAGTTTCCCAGCCAATGCAGGCAGCACTTGCTCTTAAAAATAGCATGGTTTTGACACATAAGTGGTATAGGCTTATCAGGGCACATATGCCATAGTCTTATCTTCCAGCAGGAGAAAGGCAAAAAAGTTTTTACTGTCATCATCTAGATATGCTTAAATATATGTATATACACACAAAACCACAGGCACACTTAAAATTTACTTTGTGTATAATATAATTTAAAACATACTTAAAAATACTAAACCCCAGTAAAGCATGTTCACAGTATATTTCACAAGAAATGATAGGGAAGTGTTTAGGCTTCAAGTGATAGTGCATGGCCCAAAATTTAATTAAGTTTGCTACAAAAGCTTTCTCTAGAGCCAGGAGAAGCTACTTTGAATCTTTCTTTTTTTTGGATCTACTGCTGTTCAGTTCCATATACCATATTTCCCACACATCTGGCTTGTTCTAGCTAGGTGAAGACAATATGTTTGACATGAAGTCACTTCCCATCCCCACAGGTCCCAGAAAGACAAGACCTTTTATTTTCAAAAAAATCTTGTTTTTCATTGATCCTCTGTTAATTTAGTTTCCAAATACATCACTCTCTAGGACCCAGAATAGGATTCGCTTGCCACAATCCAGTCCAACACATACACCAAAAGTTTTCAGCTTCGTATGTTTAACAGGAATAGCATCCCAACATGAATGGTAAGTTAACAAGCATTTTTCAGCTGTGACATATCTTTGAAGGAGGAAGTTTTCAGTCAAGATAAAGTTACAGCAATGCACAAGCCAGCAGTTTCCTAGAGTCTACCCAGAGTCGCACCAGGGTGAAGAGACTGAGACGCTTGCACCTTCTCCAAGTGGAAGCTTTCAGGATTTACATAAAAAGAAAAAACTAAAAAAGCTGGCTGCAAGACTGGATAGCTCCCATGATTGCTCCCGCCTGCCCAGGAAGGATGAAGAGGGCCAGCTACAACATCTGGCAGCACTAGAGGAAAAGAAGGATAGCTTATTGCTTAAAAGCTAACAGCTTAAAGTGGCACGTACTGTTGTGCCACCTGCTATTACCCAAGTGGGATGAATTGAGGGGTTTGCATCTATTAAGGAACTGAAAGACAGCATTAATGTACAATTCAGTGGAGTTTTCTGTAGCAGTGTTCCTAACAGATTAGTAAGAAGGAGCAGGTTAGAGAAAAAGCTACACACAACAAGATGAAAATTTTAGAGACTCTGCTGTTACATGGGAGGGGAGGAGGGAACAAGAGCAAGACTTGAGCTGTGACCCCAGACTGCCGCTACCACATGGGGAACTTATTTTTGCCAGTTACCTTTACTTTCAAGCCTCACAAGATGTACGAAGAATAGTAAAAATACATTATGCAAGATTAAGTCGTAAAATATGTTTTTGTAGAAACTTTTCCTGTGGGGTGTGTCCAGCAAAAGCAGAACACTTTGCCTTTCAAAAGAAAGCAAACTCTACGAAGGTTTTGATTTGGAAATCCAGTTATAAAGCGACCTCCCTTCTCCTCTTGATGGTGAAACCATCCACCACCATAGTCAGATTAAGAGCACAGGGAGAAATAGGTGCTCAAGGCACACAGAAACACGCAGTGGGCAGAAAGTCTTCATAGCTCGCATGATATAGCATTGTCATCTGACCTCATTTTCCTCTTCAAATCGACTTGTTTCACTTATCCTTTCTTTCAAGCATAGTTTTGACAAAGTGAGATCTTGCACAAGACAAGTCAGGAAAAGTACAGAATTTAAGTGAAAAGAATCATCCCCTTCCTCTTACCAAAAAAAAAAAAAAAAAAAAAAGTCACAAAAGATATTTCTCTCCATACAGCCATCCCTGACCTCCAAAAGGACTGCTATGACCTGAAGTAAGTAATATACATAGCATGCAGCAGAAAGATACCTTAAGTTTTTGCACAGCCCCACTGTTTCATAAAATAGCTTCAGGGAAACAGTTACTTACCACAAGTTTTCTTTCCCAAGCCTGTTGCGTCTTCACATCAGGATCTTTTATGCATTGTAAAGAAGTCATGACAAGCTCCTCTGCTTCCTCTTGCTGAAAAACAAAACAAAAAACACAAAACAAAAACCCAACCCAACCAACCAAAAAAACCCCCAAAACACTGGCATTTCTAGTACTAGTCTGACACAATGCTGCCCAGAGTTACCCAGGTAATAAGTTACAGTGTTAGAGTAGGTGCTAAGTGTTACTGTTAGAGTAATTATGCCCCTCCTCCACCCCCAAAACAGCTATTCTTACTTTTTCAAAAGGACATGATCTGATTATCAATGCTTGGAGAAATGCTAATTAAAAGGCTGATAGAAGACCACATCCTTATTCACATAAGCTCTGCCACTGACCAGGTTTTGCATGACAGACTTAAATTTTTCTCCTGCGTGTTCCGGTCCCTGAAGTAAAAACAGCACTTCACGGTCCAGTGTTTCATCCAGGGATGTCCATTCAGTCTTGGTAGTCTTTGAAGAGATGGAAGAGCCAGCTAGCTTATTTTGACATCCCCTTATTACAAACCAGCATCAGTGACATTTAGACTTTTCTGAAGTATCCCTGCATTGTATTTACCAGAAGGTCAGAGCTACCGAAACTTGAAGCTTGTAAAAGCTTTTCAAAATCATGTCATGGGAATTTAAAAAAAGCAAGCCAGCCAAGCTCCTGAGTGATCCAATGTAAATTTTCATGTCAGGAGTAGGCAAGAGGAAGTCAATAATTAGTTATCTTTATTCAGTAGAGGCTTTACCAAGTGATGAATAAGCAGAGACCTCACTTGCTTTACAGGTGATTTGGCGGAATCGTGTCTCATTACAACACTTGAGAGGTAAACACAGCGATGCAGCTCCCCACAGCCGCAGTGCAATAGGGGACAACACGTTACTTTTGAAACAGAGCTGCCTAGCCAAGTATACCTCTCATTTCTGGGCCTGCAGTTTTAGTCCATTAGTAGATTTTTTTTTCTGTTGCAAGTGCTAACTCTTTGCAAATGCACCACATACAAAAGCAAGTAGCAGCACAGTGAAATCTTACAAGAAAAATCACTTCAACAGCATGTATTTGGTATCAGGTCTGCTGCACAGCTCACATCTGAAGGGAAGACAGCACTGTCAGGAAGGCTGGGACTGCATGGAATATCTTTAGGGAAATGGGCACAGAATAGCTCAGATAAGAATCTGAGCCAAAATCGTAATGTACATGTAAATTGTTTTTTTTTTTTCCAGTAGTTCTCCACTAGAGTTCTGGAAAGATACGAGAACAGTAAATTAGAGATGAAACTTCTAGTGTTATGTGAAGTGTGTCTGATCAAAATCGTAGCTGCCAGAAGTCATCAAACCACCTGCTGTGTGCTCTGCAGATGACACGGGGGACACTACAACTCCAAACCAACAGGCTCAGCTACAGTACTAAGACTTTGTCAGCCTGTGCCAGACTGATCAGAAGGATGCCTCTTCTTTCCTCTTCTGAGTCACTATCCAAAGACCTCCAAAAAACCAACAAAACAAAACAACAAAAAAAAAAAGGAGCAGCTAGACAGGACTTCTAAAGATCAGTCTCCATTGTACCTGCTGAGGGGCAAGGGAATGGTACCTACAGACAGATGCTTATTAGCGTTTCTAAAGAATAAATTAGTTGAAGACTCTACAACCTTATCAAGATGCTTGCTCTAATGCTTAGTTTTCTTTTTCAGTACATTAGACTTCAAGGAAAAAGAAGTCTCCCCTCCTGCAATTGAAAATCATTGTCTGTCAGGTGTAGGCTGTATAAGAAGAAACAGACCGTTACTTTCTTCAGCTTAATAGCATTTATATATTTGAAAACTCGTATCTTCTATCAGTCTGTTCTTCTGCCAGCTAAATGCATGACCCTAGCTCTTCCAGATTTACTTTGTAGGTCTCATTTTTTAGAGCTCCGAGTGTTTGCTTTTCTTTGGGCTTTCTCCAATGTATTTGGGACAATACTGTAACCTTCACGTTCTATGCTTGCATGCTAGGACTAATGGCTTCAAGTTCCAGGGTTATGAGTGATCTACAGGGAATGAGCTTTGCTCTTCCTTTACTGATGCGAGACAACTGGGATGAGATTCAATAAAGATTTGATTCATACCTCAGAAGACTGAGCAAGTTCCAGTTCACAGTGCAGTGAATTTGTCCCTTCAGGAATATTACTGTTAAATTTACACAATGGGAAACTCAATCCATTTCTAAAAGAAGCAGGGGAAAAAAAAAAAAATTGTATCAGCCCTTTTTTAATTCTGATGAACTGCATTTCCTGGGAATTGTTCACAATACTCACGAGATCAGCTCTTGCTGCATGTATTGCATGTTCTCCAGTAGCTTATTTTTTTCTGCCCGCAAAGTCTAAAACATACATCAGACCTGGTTAGAGTGTTAGTTTGTCATGCAGAATAAGCATAGGATATGCATGCTTTCTCCTCACATAGTAAAAAACTAAACTCGGGTCCCATACCTCTATTACTGAGGAACACTCCACAATGGTTAACTTCAGTTCTTTGATGTCCTGCTCCTTCTGCAGAGATTGTGGAGAAAAGAACCTTTAAGGTACACAACCTGACAACTAGCACATTGAAGCGCGTTTGTAATACTTACGGCTATGATGCTTTGTAACCAGAATAACACTATACGCAATCCTACATCACAGCAGTAAGCTGTACAATTTAGGTTTGAGCAGCAACCTAATTATGTAACATAAAAACAGTTGCAAATTTAAAAGATGACAGTCAATTACCTTGCATATTGGCTAACAGAAAGCACTTGGAAGACCTTTTCTGTGTAACTCCTGAGATTAAGGAGACAGAAAACCTCTTTCCAGGTGCTGTGTTTTAATTCCTTACTTACCTGGTTTCTGTACCAGCAGTAGCAGATTAAACTAGACAGAAACACTCTAGTTTTAGCTGAAAACCTGGACTATATTATGCCTGGCATGAGTTTTAATCCCAACTGACCCTTAAAACAAGTTGCAACATTCTGAGTTTACTCTCATTAGTTTTCATGGTTAAAGGCATAGAGTGTAGCACTCTGCAGATTAAACACCACCTAATGGAAGGGCTGATAGAGAACATATCAACTCTCACGGTAAGACTGAGGAGTTAGTAGAAGCAGTAGCTTTCTTAGCATCACAAACTAGCACTGGGCTTCAGTCATGTTGTGCCGTCACAATAGAAGACACTGCACAGACAAGCAGAGCATTTCGTGAGAGAAAACAGGAACTTCAAGTAGGAGCTCCCCTTTTATGACTTTACTCTTCCTTTTTAAAAATAGTTGAGGTTTTTGAAAGAGATGAAATACACAGAAAGCTAAGCAGTAAAAGTGAGGTTATAAACCAGGTTTCCAGCCTTGGCAGAGACAACTGATGTATGGTGCTGAAGGTTTGGGTTTTGTTTTGTTTTAAAAAAAGGAAAAGAATATTAGAGTGTTGTCTGTGTTCACATACCTTCTGCAGGCCTGGAGAAGGAAGGTTGCCATAATAATTTTCAGTGACCATCAATCCTACCAATCTACTTTTGGATAAAGAGCTATGAGAGGGGTTTTTTTTAGATGACAGGTAAACCCTTATCCCACAGACCCTAATGCCATCAAGGAAAGTCAGTTTTCCACACTAGTTTCTTCGAGATTATACAAACCAGTCACCTTTATCTACAAAACCACGCAATCTAGCAGTCTGCTTTCAAAATTTCCATTTACTCAATGGACTAAAAAAAAAGCCTTTTCAAAATAAAAGGATACTACAGTGGCCACAAAAGCTTTGAATCAAAGAGGAGAAAGTGAAAGCTATTTAAAAAAAAAGAAGTTAATTCATTTGTTCCCTTAAGTCACTTCTGGGAAAAAAACCCAACACCAAAAAAAACCCCCAAAACCCTACACAAAACAAAACCAACAAAAAACAAACAAAAATCCAACTATTGAAAACAACTACAAAGTTTTCAGCTGGGTCACACTGAATTTAGGTTCTCTCTTGTTGCTATTTGAAGTCAGCTGCACTCATTTTGCAGACAGCCTAATAGTCAAATATTTCATCAGCTAATTTAGAACATGTTCTTCTAAATAGAAACTCCATTAGCCTAGAAGGTTATTTGCATAATTTATGAATCCAGAGAATGCCAACACCCTTACATATTCTTATGTCTTTTTTTTCTAATACAAAATACAAGTTTAAAGACAACATCAGAAATTACCACTCTTCAGCAAAGTCTAGATAAGTAAACCTCAGTAATGAAAAAGGACAAATTTGCTTTTTCATTGGGCTCTGAATCACCATTTCTAGTTTGACACAAAAATTAAGCAATTTAAGACATGAAGGGGAGGATCTTCTGCAGGCACATTCTTATCAACCATTGAAGGAAGTAGCCTTTAGAAGTTTTTGTACATTTTTCTGAAGTTTGCAAGTTTGTTCTGTTTTAATAGGTTGTGATTTTTTTGTTTTTCTTTTTTTTTTAAAATAAAAGCAAGATCCTGAAACATTTAATTATGCTGACTCATAACCAGGTCCTAAAGCAGATCTCGCCTACTTTGAAGCCATTTATAGGATCAGGTTCTGTAGTGTGAGAACAGTAGAAATAAAAGTGCCACTGTGAAGACTATTGCCTTGCCTTTTTACAAATCATCCCATAGTCAGTATTTTCAGTCAAGATAGTAATGAAGTAAAAGCAACTAACCTGGATCAAGCTTGCTTCTTTATTCACCACAGTGCTCTCATACATATGTGCTTGGATCTAAAGAAAGAAAAGATGAAAAATAGTTCCAGTCATCAGTATGTGTTATAATACAAGTCTGTTCCTATCTCCTACTTGGAAGGGAAGAAGGGTATCAACATTCCTTGCTTAGGAAAATCAAATTCTCCTTTGAATACCTTGCATGGTGTGTTTCAAAGTTTAAATCTTGTACCCAGTTAAAAGTGAAAGCAATCTCAGCTTTCACAGTCAACCTTTGTTTCCTCTTGTCTGTCCGGGCTAATAGTTTTGGCAACATCAGCCAAAGCATGATTTTCCAATATATTTTCTCAAATAGTGGGGAAAAGGTTTTCTAGAAGTTTAACTTAGAGGAAAGAATGAAACTGGATTGTTTATATCAGCCCAGTTTTTAGCCTCCAAACAGTCAAAGCTGTCACACTGCCCAAGCTATGATTGCACTGCAGTTCTTTAACACAGATGGGTTCAGGGCTGTCTACCTTCCAGAGGCAGCAGTTCCCCTCACTAGACCCAAGTAAACTATAGGCTTTTTGTTCCTCCTAGAGTTGAAATGCTTACTTGAAGCTCTGCTGCATTTTTAGACAACTCCAAAATCTTCTTTTGAAGTCTATCGGTGTCCATGTTATTCCTAATATTCTGAACAAGATACAGAGTGTTTAGGCACAGCTGAATGGATTGACAGCTTCTCCTTGAAGAAAGTAGGCAAAATGACATTTCCACCCCCAAGCTACTGCCTACTCTAAAGCACTACCGGCATGTATGCACATACATTGTACGTGCTTGCCCCACTGAAACTGTTTCTGCTACCAGAGCACTGTTAAAAGCAGAAACCTCAAAACATGATTTATAGGCACTACCAGACTAGAAAGCAAAAGAAAAGCTTTCAGGCCTGCAACATGAGAATTATTTTTAGAAAGATGCAGTTTGATAGCTATTTGGACTTACGAGCTTTTTGGAATGACTAATCTTGTGTATGGTAAACATGCAAGGAACAATGACTACCATGTTGCTATAACACGTAATAGATTCCTGAATCCACGAGGTGCTTTTTTTTATGACTATGTATGATTTAACCTGTTTCTCTTTTCATCCTACATAATCTAAAATACAGGCTGATAAAAAAATATTTTATCACCTGATAAAAACTGGTTTATAAAATATTTACTTTAATGAAATAAAAGAAAGTAAGAATGAATATGTCTCCTCTGAAAAGAAAAAAAAAAAAAAAACAAACAAAAAAACAGCCTAGAGATACAGCTCCGTTAGCAGGGTATTCCCTGCAAGCCTCCTGTAGGTCCTTGGTCAGTGTCAGTGGATCCATCTGTGAGTGGAGCCCCCAGCCACTGCATTTTTTTGGAGTTACAGCTTTATACGGGGCTCCCCCTTTGGATCTTAAAGGAGGGAAACAGAGGTGAACACAAAATGAAAAAGTGTTAGATGGAGATTGTTTCAATATAGGGTTAGTAAATCTATAGCTGTTAGCTAGAATATTTGGAATTTGTCTATAAAAGCTTTGAAAAGAGGTAAAAGAGCTGTTTGTCCCTGTCCCCCATACTTCCCCAACCTCATATCCTTACTTACCCAGCAAATGGAAAGTCTGAAGAACAGTGCAACTTCAAGATACACAGTTTTATGATAAGTCATCCTTGAAAAATGTAAGATATTTTGATAACCTAATTACCATGTCAGGCTTCAAAGTATGACAGACATTTCATTTATTAATGGTGAGCTTTTAGCTAGACAAGAACATACACTTGCAAAGTCATGATTTATTTTACCTCTTCTTGGAGAGAAGTAATTTTGATGATGAGAGACTGATTTTCTTTTTCCTGATCGGGTTTATTTAAAAAAAAAAAAAGAAAAGATAAAAACAAAACAGCATGTCAAGTTCAACATTCAAAACCAAACTAAGCCAAAAAGCAACAGACCACAAACATATCCAGTGCGCAATATGAAGCTGTAGTGTTCGTTCCTTTGCTTTGGAGAGCACAGCAAAAAGGAGTGCTGAGGCTGGTCCAGCTCATGAACTCTGACAGGTTCAACACAGGCGTTTCAAATCAGAGTAAGACTCAGACCACTAGATGATAGGAAGGAGGTATTCAAAGCGCCAGAGCGAGCAAGTCTAGTTGTGCTTATGCTTGACTTAAGACAAATCTGGAAAGCCTATGTGCCACACGAAGAAAGATAGTAGTATCCCACTCAGAGCCTCCACTGCAGAGGGAACAGTAACTAAGGGACTTAGAAGCACAACTGCAAAACTTCTAATATTTCTGTCTCCTACCCCACCTCCTTCTCACAAGGTGAATTATATACACACTGCAGCAGCATAGCACCAAAAAATCTTGCGTTCTTTCTTGGCATGGAAGACTTTTTTATTTCTAAATACCCACCATCAGCAGTGCACAGAGCTATGGAACACCAATTTACAGCTATGCCCACACAGCAAGATGCAGAGATGCCACTGTAGTGTGAACAACGTGCATGGCAGCAACGCAAACATATGTTATCCGGAGAGCCTACGCTCTGGTGTCTGGCAACACCTGCTAAAGCTACAGCCACATCAGCCTTGTTACCAGGCTGTTTTACATCTCTTACAGTCACACAGGCTTTGCTACTCAGGCACCTGGGGTGCAATTCAGGTGCTCTCACGTACGCAGCTCATGCCCCGAGACATGCCAAGCCATGTTGCCTGGCTTCCAGCTGTCAGTCCAGAATGGAGATGTTTCCGATAGGCCTTTGTCATATCTGCCCACCCATATGGACATTGACAATAACCTAGGGGTATTTTGGAAAATGACTTTTGTGTGGACATCTGAACTGAGTCTCCTGACCTTGCTGGTTCTAGAAAAGTCATGTGAATGTCTGGCAGAACATCATCAACTTTGAAACAGACAGGGCTCAATGGTGGCAGCATGAGAGCTGTTCTTTAAGAATAATTGTATGCGAGACTGGCCCTTTCAGTTGTTTTCTTCATTGTAACTGACTATAGTTTAAAGAAACTTGCATCAAAAACCTTCATGGTGTTTGAATAACACTAATAAATCACATTTCAAACATCCTCAAAAAGCCTCAGTACCTACTGGTATAGAGAAGGTCATACTGCTGATTTTTACAGTCTGAGCGGCCATGCCATTGTTACAGCAAGGTATGTGATGTTGTACAATGTAAGCTAAGAAATAAGAGCACCTACTAGCTGTTTATTCTGGCAGAGAATCTGCTGTCTTTTCTCTTCTGACAGGTTCAGGTTGTTTTTTACTTCTTCTAGATCTTCTTCCAGGGATTTGGCTTTCAGCACAGAATGCTGGATGCTGCATGGGGGGGAGTAAATCCAGAGAAACTTTAGTGAGTTACTGTTGGTCATTAGGTAGGCTTGAAATACCAAGAACAGTATTTTCAGAAGCCACCAGCGACTTATTCTTTGGCACAGAAGGTCAACAATCAAATTTAAGCCCATCATTTTTGTCCAGCAAGTAAAAGCTCATGGACTTACACTCTGTTCTTCCACTCTCACAGGAAGGGATGCAACCCCAGGCAAACATAGCATCCAAGACAGCATGCTTTTTTTTGCATCCCACCTGACAATCTAGCTTGTTACAGTCAAATATATCAGGTTACCTGAGCACGTAATACTGCATTGTTAGCAGTTAAGGAAACCGTTTCAGTTCAGTTTTCAAGGATAAGCTCTGCATCATTTTCTTATCCTGATCTGATACCCCAGACAATGTACATTTAACCAATGGGGCAAGGCCCTTTTCCTGGCTAGCTCTAGGCTGCAGAGCAAGTGGTCCAACATGAGGGCACACATCCCATGCCAGCTACGCTGCAGGACTCTTGCCTTAATCTCCCCAGAACATACTTGGAATGGTTTGGCAGCTGACATAACTATATCACATTTGAATTAATTAGGTCAGAAGAGCATTATGAACTCACTGTAAAAATAGGCTTGTACTCATGGTATTAATGGTCCCCAGGCTGCAGCAATACTAAGCTGGTGAGACAACTCACTTTAGTTTCTCAAGGGACTAGCAAAATAGCTCTTATGTGTTCATTTCCCCTCTGCTTGGCAGCAAGTGTATGGTCTAGGATTGGAAGCCTTCCAGCGCTTCTCTGTTCTCTTGGTAATATTAAGCTTTCACTTTTTTTTTTAAATTTTGCTTTACCCTGAGATTTTGCCTGTGTGCAGCACCTCATGCTGCAAGAGCCAGGCTATAAAGATGAATGACTGATTTTATAACATCCAGGAGGTATAGAGCAGAACAACCAGGCAAGAGGGTTAAACCTTACAGACACTACATTAAGTGAAGAAAGTTGCTGTCATGAAGCACTGGTGAAGCTAAAAGCATAAAGGACCTCTTGGAAGAAGGTAAGTCTGCCTGTGGCCATTACACTGCAGTGTACCCATTACACAGGGTCTCCCACCTTTTTATTTGTTGACGTAGATCCTCATTATCTGCCAATAGCTTGTTGTTGGTCTCATCTACAGCTTCCAGTGTGAGCTTCAGCTTGCTGTTCTCTTCCTGAAGCTTCTGGTTGTTGTACTGCAGGTCCGCAACGCAGGTTATCAAGTCAGAAGTCTCCCTGTCGCGGTAACAAAACCAGCAAAGGTTGAGAAAGGTGATTTGATCTAATTTAGACTTTTTAAAAATCCCAGTGCAGTGCTGCACTGGTTAGAGAGGTGAGAGGAGAGCCCACAGAGGACTCTTAATGCTGCAGTGTACAGTCATTTGCTCTGCACAGAGATATCCGATCATCTTCAGATCGCTTCTCTAGTTCTATGGACACCAGGAACTGTTTTGTTTTCAAGCACTTTTTTTAATACTCCCTGCAATTGAAGTATGCCACCAGACAAGTGCCATGTCTGGATGTCTGCCTGACAGTACCTTAAGACTTTGCTAATCACTTTTTGGGCCACCACTTATACTTTTGTATTAACTCCACAATTTCTGGATCCTTTCTTTTCCCCTAAACCGTCCCCCACTTATGCTTTCAACTGAAACTTGAACAAGGATCACCCTTTTGAGATCCTGAGGAACAATAGGGAAGCATCAGAAAGCAGATCTTAAGATCTTTTGACTATGCATAAAATGCAAAAGTTAAACACCAGAAGTTTCAAAAATAAGTTCTTTGCTATTAACAGACTCCAAGTCAGAGTCATGACTATAAAAAAACCAAAGAAACAAACAAAACTAAGGACCAGATTTTCAGGAGATAATGTCTTCTATTGTCATACACCCAAGAACTTGGGGGAGGGAAGAAACCAGTTTGAAAAGGAAAAGAAACACATGGCAAAAATCTGACCACAGGGAATTAAAAAGGCAAATGGACACAGCAGGACCAAGATACCATCATTAGGAAAACTTACTAGTTTGCTTTTAAGTCTGAGCAGAAGCTGTGAGAAAGAACGTGATAACATCAAGAGCTAGTGCAGACTGAGGTCAGCATTAGAAACTGCCAAGATAGTTTTCTTTAACAGTGGTTCTAGGAATTGCTCTCAAGTAATTCAAAGCCAGGAGTACTAAATTCTGAGAAAGAATTGCTTGAATGGACTTACATGTCTCCTTTAGACACATCACCCCCGTAGGCCTCCAAGCTTCCTGAGGTAACATTCATCCTCACATGCATCTTCGTGGCTGAAAGAGGTGGGGTTTTTGGTTATAGAGCAAGAAACAAGTTTTCCTGAATAAAACCAGAATAAAATCATCTGCACCTTCAGAGGTGTTTTTATGTGCTTTAAATTCCAGGTCTTCCATGCTTGTTGTTGGTTCCTCAGTGACACCATCTTCCCTGAAAACACAGAAGCATCAAGAGTCACAAAAATCAGCATGACCCTGGATTGCTTACCAACTTTGTAACATTTAAAAACTTTCAGCCAAAACCCACACTGTGGTCACAGTGTCCCAATACCATCTTTGTTCCAGAGTATGGAAGGCACAAGCCACAGAGGAACTTTCTACTCTCCTGTTTTTACAGAAGCTTTTGTAAGATAGATTGATAAAAAGTTATTACCATTTTCTCTTACAGTCTTCAATCCACTCTTTCATGATGGCATGATATGTTTCCAGGTCCATGGAGACATCCTTCTGATCTGGGTCAAGCATGTTGCACAGCTCTTCAAGACCACTATCTTCTGATCCCCGACTAGTTGTATGTCTCAAATAATCAACTATCTTGGAAACTGCTACTTTTCCTAAAATAGATACAGGTGTCCATGCACCAGACTCTGAAGTCTGGTAGGCCATTATAAAAAACTGTAAAAGGGCATGCTACTGATCTGCACTAGCATGTATTCCATGCCCTCAAGAGCTGTAGACAAGCAACTGATCCCTGCAGTTCTAGCGTGACCTGGAAAGGAATAGTTTAGAGCTTTTTTTTGTTTTTCTAATACAAAAGCGCAAAAGTCCAGTTTACTAGTTTTGTGGACTTCAGTTCAAGAAGAACAAACTTGACACATTTGCTATGCTGCTACTTTCAGGTCTCATCAAATTGGGCAAACCCTGTGACTGACATTACCTTACTCTGCTAGACAACTCCTTTCTCTACCACTTTTAGTCATGTTTGGTGTGAAACTCAGAGGAATTCTCTCTTGCTCCAAAGTTTCACTAAGTTCTCTTTTCTAACAGGAAAAAGCCTAGAATAAATAAACAGTAATTTCCAATAAGGTTGACTGATAGAAGTATGTTGCTCCTCTACATCGGTACTAAAATACAGCAAAGATCAGCCTGTGGGGTGGGGGTGGGTGGGCAGGGGGAAGGAGAAGGGAAGAGACAGGCACCGTACAAAAGACGCACAGACATTTATTATGCATCTGCCTCACATACAGCAACCTAGCCAAGGGAGCTAGTCAGTCTAAGCATATCAGACTGGCACGTCTCAGGAATTGTAACACGATCTCAGCCTTGAAAATCTGTTGAGAGGTGAATAAAACGGAGCATTGAAAAGCCACTGGCAAACCTGTATGCTCTATGTCACATGCACAGAAGATAGTGGTCAGTAGGTCTTCTTCACAGATCAAGCTCACATCATACACGTTGTCAGCTTTGTACCCCAGTGACTGCTTCCACCCTATGAAGAATAAGTTTGTTAATGTCCATCTTTATTTGTTCATAGTAACTTTCATGCACCACAGCTTCTAACTACACTATTATGTTTGTAATAGCACGAGCACACATAGCATACCATTTCTTGAATGACACTTCATTTTCATTTTTTTTTAAAGAGTATTAAAAAAGCAAAAACAACCAACCAGCTCCCCCCACCAATAAAAATAGAGCTTTTGCTGCCAAATTAGACCAGGATGTGTGCATAGCTGGAGCCTCCAAGTTGGGAACCAGTTTATGCATCTACTTCTACACATGCATTTTTGGCACCTCTGGCTATTATTTTGCATGAAGTAAACACATGAAATGTAACATTTTAAGAGGCCAGCTATTTCTTCCCTCCCCCTTCAAATTTATTGTATATAAATCACCACGGTCAGATTCAGTTACTAAGAAAACAATCCTTAAAAAGAACCCCAAACCCACAAAAAACACACTTAAACTTGTATATCTTTTTGTATTAAAGGCAGACTAAATTAATAGCCAATTCTCTTAAACACAAAAAGAAATTTGCAAATTTGAAAAAGTTTTTGTCTTGACTCATTACTACCTCACTTTTTACATTCACATGAATATTTTTTAGAAGAAATTTAAGATTTTACTCAGCTGTTTTTGCAGTGATTTCAGTGATTCTAAAACATATTGTTACCAGTTTAAGTAGTAAATAAATGTCATCTGTGTAGGCTAAACATTCAGATGTCTAGGATTTTGGATTGGGAGGTTTTTCCCCCCCCAGGATTTTTACCTCTTTCACTCAAAGATAATCTCTTTGGCACAGGAGACTGGATTACAGCACTTTCTGACTTTTTGTCAGATGTGAAGAAATACAAATTTGGACTTGATGTAAGATACTTCTGTTCACGAGGCACATCTTTAGATTCAATGTTTGATAAAACACACAGTTTGTTCTGGGTATTAGCCTCTCTGGATCTGAAGTAGGATGGAGAACAGTTCTCCATGGGGCATACTGGCATCCATGAGTTGCTGGATCTCTCTTCACTTTTAATGACTGAATAGGCAGCATTGGCAGAACAGGAGTCAGAGAAACGCCTGAGACAAGGCGACAGCAACTGCAAGTCTGAGGAGGAAACACTGTCACTGCTGGGACTGATTAAGTGCGGACCAGTACTATCATGACTTCTAAAAGTTCTTTTCTTCAGTATTTCTTCTAGATTTTTTTTGATACTGCACTGTGGACTGTCAAAGTTTCGGGACTGAAATTTCGGTATCTGCAAAGCAGGGTTAGAAACTTGGTCCATCATTTGGATAGATTTGATCTTCCTGCATATACTGTCCACTGGGTTGTGATGCCGTTTGTTAGCTCCATGTTCTGAAGACATTATCAGTTCCTGTCTCTCGCAAAGTACCTGGAAAGAACAGGGACAAGATATAAGACTCAGTATGATCAACAAACACGTATCCTTTGTGCCAATTTTTCCATTCAGCAGACAACTTGGAGCTTTGGTATCAAGTGGTTTGAAAATCCTTAGTCCACATATCAGCTGTGACAGAAATCTTCAATCATGATGTTTAGTTTGGAAAAGGTGGGGAAGAAATAAAGAAATACTTTCTGAAATCTCACAGCTTATTCTTAAATACAATAACCATGTTGGGGAAGAGGGGAGAAACAAAAAAATAAAAACCGAAGAACTCCCTGCAACCTAGCAGCTGATTATCTTTTTAGATTAAAGGAAGCACTAAGCAGTATTACTCAGACCAATTTATCCCAAACTGGGTATTTCTTTTTTGTATAAGTAGTGCTCATTAAAAAGAAACAAAACCCTCACACAACTATTGTAACTATTACTTCTGATCACATTTGTAGCACACACTTCCTTCCCTGGTTCCATGTATTTTTGATCAGGTCTAACATCAACAACTGTCCAGCTGTTTACTGAAGGTATCTCCTACAGCTATAGACATTATCTGTTTCTGATCTCTTTCTGTGGCCTCCCAGTCAAACCCTGCAGCCACAGCTACACAAGTCAGTTGAAGTATTTTGAACCTGCAGCTTTCTTGAAGCCATCTTGTGACAGGTTTCAGAAGCCAAGGTTTAATTAAAGTTTGCTTTCATGAAAATATTAGGCTGTCTTTCTGGGTTTGCTCTTTGCACATAGTGGGTTGCGGGGGTGTGGGGATGCAGCAAAAGCAAGTGCAACATTAGTTTCAGCATTTCAGTGAGCCTGGAAGAACAAAAATACAAATCCCAGTTGTCTCTTTCACTAATTAGCCACAACTACAGCTGTCACGCTACCACACAGGGAGTTACCCAAGAAACACACGCTACAGAGCCGCTTCACTACTATTTGTATTTTTATTATCTATTCTCCCAGCCCATATTTGAAAAGATATTTCCAATAAGATAAGCATGTGTGCGTGTGACCAAGACATGGGAGGTACATTTTTGCAGGGATAAAGCCACATTTCAAGTGAGATATCCATCTCCACCCTACAATTTGCAACCACCTTCTCTGAACCGAGTAATTGGGAGCTTTCATCTGACACCATCCCACTGTAGACTTCACTCACAGTTTCACACCCCAAAAAAGAGCATCTGCTGACACATCAGCACTGAGAAAGGCCATCCACCAGCCAGCGTAACCCAGTGAATGTGACTGGACTTGAACAGAGGTCTGTGACAGGCATCAGCATCTTGACTGAATCTTTGTCATTGGAAAAAAAACAGGAGGGAAACAAGCAATACTACTGGAAGTCAGCTATGACATCTAGGTCACTATAAGAGATATATTATTAAAATTAATAATAACGTACCAATAAAGCTAGCTAAAGCTCCCAAGAATCAGATTTTAAGTGGTATTTTGCACTCAATATTGCAGCTACATACCTACCTACCTTCCACCACTCTCTCACTTTCAGCTCCTCAGCTCTGAAAATACACTGTATTGCTTCTCTCCACAAAATTACATACAATGTTAAAAAACACAAAACCCAAAACACACACAAAACACAACATTTGCTTTAAAGTAAGAAGCAAGGAAGCAGTGAAGAGTCCAGTGTATGTGTCCTGGTTTCGTATAACCTGTATAACCTACATGCCAGCAACAACCATCCTCAGATCCTCCAAGACTGGGTTTTACTCGTAGCCAGACTATCCGAAGTCTGGCCTGTGATGGTGTTATTCTATTAGGGGTAGAGGGAGAGGAAAATTAAACAACTACTTTATAACTAGCTCACCAAGTGGTGTGTGCATGTGAGGGGGACTAACATGGTTTCCTGCAGGGGCAGAACACCAGACTCCTTGACCCTGGAGGGATTTCCCCCTGCACAGTACAAGTATCAACTTGCCCCCAGAAGGATATAGACTTCACTGAGCTGTGTCTTTTTACTAAAGCTGTACATCAAGAAACAAAATGAAGCAACCTCCCCCTCCCCAAGAAGTTAGCTCCCTGCTTTTTAGGCAGAAAAAAATAGTTCTTTTCTCAAAAACAGCAACATACTTCACTAGCATTTAACACAAGAGTTGCCACATATATAATCTTGTGAAGCGAAGAGGAAAATCACATGTAAGTATTTATTAATCCACATAGCAACAGACATAAATACTCAATGTTTTACTTCAGTTGATTTATTACAAGCTTCCTGCATGCCAGCAGTTTGATTTTATGCATGGAGGGTCAAGAGCTCCAAGTTTATTTTTCTACAGTTGTTTCTGTAAATAGTTACGTTTACCTTAATGAATATGTCCTTAGCCGAAGGAATACTTAAAAAAAATATAAATAGTAAGACTCTCAGAGAAGAGACTGCTTTTTATTGTTATGGCTGTTTTAAAATATTTACTCCTTAAAAATAAATACCAAGAAGTTGAAGCAGTCTCCTCTATTAGAGATACAGACTGTCTTTTAAAAGAAAAACTTAAACACATTACAGTTAGATTTAAGTACGTTCTCTAAGTGCACCAGAGTCTTCAAGCAGATGTAAGTAACTCTCCATGAAAGAATACTAGTCTTTTTATCTACAACATGTTTTTAAATATTGCTTGTAATTCCCCATTTAAAAAAACAGTCCAAGACCTTATACTTACACTAGCATATGGAAAAATACCTTCTGTTCCTCTCTGGCAGAGACAGCATAGGATAACAAAAGCTATTTTAGCTGTTCCTCTGAGGAGGACTAGCTGCATGAACTTTGGCACTCAAATTAGCAGAGGGCTCATTTGCTGGAAAATCAGCTTTACAAGGTACACCTGTCGCTGCCTGCCACTCAGCTCTGGGGCTGAGAGGGACAATGAGCTGCAAGGAGGTGCAAATCAAGCATCCGTCTCCAGCTTCCTAGCCCTTCTGGTTTTTTTCTCTCGCATCTACCCTGCAGCTGTTAAATGAATTGCCTGGAATTCCCATGCATCCTGAAGTCTCCCTGCTATCCTACCCTTATTTTTAAAACAGTGAGGAAAATAATGATATAGCTTACTGCTGTGTCTCAGGTACCTGGGGTGTTTCTCACTTGTATTAGCTGTTCTTCTTACTTTTCCCACCTGCTGCAAAATTTCAGGCAGCAGCAGATGTCTCCTAGTTTCTCCTGTGATAGAGCAGAGAATCCAGAAACTCTATAAATTTCTTAACTTTTACCACTTTTTAAAGGAAAGCAAGTGTTGAAGCCTCTTGGGCTGATGCTGTATTAAAGACTGTCTGTGTTACTGTCTGCTCTGCACTTGGCTCTGCGAGCAAAAAAGAGTTTTGTCATCAGGACTGTTAACAAAGTCCTCTTTTTAGTATTAAATTCTCAAAAAAGATTTGCATTTTTACAGTGTGGTTCTTTAGGTATATGTTGTACAAATAACTGGAAATAGAATAATGTTGCTGAGGGAACGCTACTGCCTGCCTGGTACCTATGAACTTCACAGTCCATCAGACTTCTCCAGACACTTGGAGAAATGGCACCTCCCAATCTACCACAGGCTATTTGGGCACTCCTAGGAAAAAAGTAAGAAGTGCTCTCACAGGTGCTTTGTGATTAAAACCCAAAATGTGGAAGTGAGCTGACATTGCTGTTCCTTGTTTTGTCCGAAAACTGTTAAATAAAAGTGAAAACTTGGCACTGTCATCCAGCAGCATTACCAAAGACCATGGAGCTGATGCAACTGGTTCTGGTTTGATTAGCAGATGGGCATTTTTGACTAGACTCTCTTTCTTCCAGGAGAAAAGCTAATAATAATACAGAGGTAACAATTCTGAGATCAAACCAAACCAGGTGAGGATCTTTTCTCTTTTCTCTTATCTTTGAGAGATTTATGTGTATGGGAAGATTTTTAACTTACTGGTTTGAAAACAAAACCTCTCACATTAAAACAGTACCCCTATTTTTTCATACCTTGACAGGAACAAGTGACCTCTACTCAGGGAGGTTCCTCCAGGGGATGATGTTATTTGTGCTTCAGTACAGCTAGCAGAGTAGGCACTGTGCAGGTGCAAGAGCAAATGACCCTTGCCTGTAGACCTTTCAGTCTAAACTGAGAAAGATGGAGAGAAAAGCAAGGGCACAGGAAGCAGTGTTTTGTTCACAGGGCCCGAGATATAAACTAAGTGCCTGATATACTCCTGAAAGTCTCATTGATGTAGTCTGCCTCCTCTTCACATTGCTTCAGATGACAAATGACACAGGACCTTGTAAAGAGTTAAGTCTAACCATGTAACAGTTAAGCTGTTAAGCTGCATGAGCACAAACTCCTGTAATATAAAGTTTACAATAAAGTTTCTAATTTCAAAAATAGCACTTGTAACAGGTCTTTTCCTTTGTATTCCTTCAGGACAGTTGGAGTCACAGAGTCATGCAACAACTGAATCAGCTTGTGGGTTTTGTGCTATTTTATTCAGCACTGCAAAAAGAAGTACGTGTAACTTCAGTGATGTGAGGGAGATCCAGCAGCAGGAAACTCCCACCCTCCCCATTTGCCTGGTGTGCGGTTCAAGTACATATGGCTCACGGTCCATCTTTGCTGTGCTACGCTGTGTTTTGCTTAGAGCTTCCCTGTGGGCTGAGACAGGTAAGCACTGACAGACTTGGTTGAAGTAGTTTCCCACTTACTTTGGGAACATCTGAAATGCCTGTCAGTTCTGATGACCTGGTGCATCAGGTAGAGCTATTTATTCTCCCCTAAATTGGACTTCTGCCTCTAAACCCAAGTTTTGTTTCAAACAACAACGTTTGTTGTTACAACAGTGTAACACAAAAAACTGCTCTTATTTTAGTAGGATCCCTGTTCTCTGCATGGTGGGATTAAAATACATGCTATTTAAGGATAAGGTGTAGCTCATGTTCAGTATGCATAGGCAAATATTGAGGACAAATGTTTTCAAAGTTTAACAAATGTTAATGGAGCAGAGCTCCTAAGTTACTTGGTTTGTCTTGAAAATACTCCCCAGGGTTTCCTGTTTGGCCTTTAATATTTTCCTTTACATAAATTATGTATTTTGCATATAAATATGTGTATTTCTTTATAAATGTGTCAACCCCTCCCCATCCCTGGTGGTATACATGGGTAAAGAAAACCAGCCCAAGAGCCTGCACGTTTTATGGACCGTGTTCACAGAGGCTGGGCACTTTGTCAAGAACATGGAGCAGCCTCTGACACCTGACTGGTTATCATGCAGTCTCCCAGTGTAACTTGCCTTTTTTCATCTCTCCCAATTCCATCCACTGTTTACAACAAAATGTCGGCATCCAGCTGCTCAGCAACAGCATGGATTTCATGCCCAGCTCCATGGGTGAGACTGTGTGGTAAATGTACTGCACAGCCAAGAGGAGACAACTGCATGCGTAATGCTCAGCATAGTTTGTAGCCCGCTAGGTAGCTTCTTGACAAAGACAAAAATCCTCTTTGCCAAGTTCATGGGGGTGGAAGAAAAGGTCAGATGACTCCTTGGCCTTTGGTGCTTCTGTCATTAAGCAAGGTATGTTCTGCAAGATATGTTCAGTAGTATCTGCCTGTCTGAAGAGCTGTGCAGCTTCTGCTAATGTACTTTCTAAATGCCTGTACTTAGATGGTCAGATCTCTTTTCCAGCTTGCAAACTGGAGAAAACTGTTTTTCAGCTGGTCTTTTTTTCCTGGTGTTTGCCCCAGACTTGTCCGTTACTGAAAAAAATGTTGTACCATCCTATGGTTCACTGAACTTCAGAAGTAATACCTCTTTCTGTGATGCTTACACCTTTCACATATTTGTGGATTTCTACTCTTTCCTAATAATTTTAAAAATCCCTCACCCCACATAACATATTTAACTTTTACTTTTACTTATAATTATCCCTTGAAGTTTCTTCTCTTTCATCAATACACTTACGAGAACAGTAGTGCCTCGACCTGAATGTAGCGTTCATCATTCTGTAGTCCTCAACAAAGGCTCCGTTACCTCTGTTGTGTGAGGCATTTACACGATCCCTAGCAGACTGGCTTTTCTACAGCGTGTTCTGTACCTCAAGTAGTTTTTAGTACAGTTCTTCTCATCCAGTCTAGAGAAAAGAAGAAAAGCAACTCAAGTAACTATGCAGTAGCGCTGGAATCAGGCTTGCAGATGTTATGGTGCTGAATGTGCAACAGAGTAATCAGACAAATTTTGGGCCAGCAACAAATGGCCTCTGTAATCATGCACCTGGTTTATGTCAGAGAGTATCTCTTCCCTTCAGAGCTGCACAATGAAAATACAACTTCCTGGAGAAGCTGAAGATGTCCCTGCTCATTGCAGGGGATGTTGGACTAGATGACCTTTACAGGTCCCTTCCAACCCAAACTATTCTATGATTCTATAAGTTAGGGCCTATTCTGAAAAATAATACTGAAAAACATGTTCGTGTGACATAAAATGGCTGACATAAAATGTATTGATGGATTGCAGATAAGGTTTGCACAGTCAGTAGGTTTTACAAGGCGAATACAGAACTTGGTCACAAAGTTCCCCCTAGTCTGACTGGGATGCATGGGGTTAAAGTCCAGAGTCAGCTTTGATAGATCACAGAAACACAAAAAACAGGCCCAAAAGAAGATGTTAAGAGGTCTTACGGTTCATCATCATGTTTCTGTGCAGGATCAGTTTACCAGTGAGTCCTAAGAAGGGGTTGGCTAATATATTCTCTGAGTTTCTCAGTGATAACAGATCCACAGCCTTCCAAGGCAATCTATTTATATTTCACTGTGCTACTGTTATAAAGCTTGCCTTACGATCTGACTTAAATCCCCTTACTGCAAATTAAACACAAAATTCTTTGTTTGCAATTTCCTACTTTGCAGACTCAGCCTTTTAAGATGCTATGGTTAGCATGTACGAGTCAGAACTACACTGTGCTAGGTGCTGTTCAGATGCCAGACAGAAGTGAGATGTATTTCCCAAAGAGTTAACAAACTAGCAGGAAAGCACAAAGGAAATGAGAATAAGCCGAAAGGACAAAGGTCATGAATCACAGAGGTTTTATACCCTGACACCATCAGAATACCATGTATGCTGACGTACCTACTGGCCACCTACACACAACAGTTATACCTTTTACTCAAAAGCAAGCAACAGATCACTTTTGTCCTGACCAGCAGTTTAAGAATAGGTATAATGTCTGTAGCCTATATTTTTAGGGAGAGATTTGGGAAAGTAGAGTCATGATGCAAGTCAGTGATGTATGTTTGATCCCATTAGTTAAAACTCCGCCACACAAGAACAGAACTTTTTCACCCACCTCAGCACTGAACTTCAATCCCAGAAATCGGCTTTTTATCATTTACTGTGTCAGGATAAGCAGTCTCTGCCCTTTAGATCATCTTTAAGAATAAGAATAGGTTATGTTCTTTCTAATAAGGGTCCTGCTGCTACAGCAAACTTCAATCTACTTCCCTCACTTAGGGTATTGATTACATGCCAAAGTCACTTCCTCATTTATGTGAGTCAGCTAAGAAATGGCAGCATTGTCAATGAGTATTTCATGTACAGCTCATCATCCTGAAGTGCTGTAGTTTTTTAGTGTGTTATGATCCATAACCCAATTATAAGGTACTTCATTTTTCAAGAGTACAAGCTTACATATACCCATACACATCCACATGTTTTTTTTGTGAATGCAAACACTCTCAGTACATGCATTTCCTTCTGGAAGTATTGCCTCCTGTTGCTGCTTGCAAATAAATCATGTCCCATATGCCATCCTAGAAGTGGTTATGTTTCTGGGAAGAGTGATATGACCACCTTCTCACGGGATCATGACAAGAAAGAACTATGAAGAGAGGAGTCTTTTCAATTTTAATCACTAAAGTAAAATTGACAAACCTGGAATTCTTTGTTCTGCATGCAGAATTCTTACAGATTTCCAGGGAGGTCGTTATGAAATGTATATTTTTGAAACACAAAAGCAACTTAGAATCGCTGATCATAGTAAAAATAAATGAATTTAGGGCCGTAAGTCACAAAGGCACGGAGAATTTAAAGGAAAAATAAAAACCTTTTGGAAACAAAACTATTATGGAAATTCAACTTGGGATTGGGTTCATTTCACCTGATGTTACCTGTGTAAATGCTGTCTGAAGCCAATGAAGAGACGCAGACATCTCCAGAGGAGAATTCAGTCCTTCTCTCTTAATGCTCTACACTGCAGCCAGGGGGTGCTCTTTGAAGTCCTGTTTTCCTTCACTCTGTAGGAGTGATTCAGTTCCTAGTCAAAAGCAATTAGTGGAATTTTAGGTGCCCTAGGGATCCTGCCTGCCCTTCAGCTGCTTCTCCACACATCTTGGGTCTCTTGCAGGTGCTGTGTCACAGCTGCCAGTCCTGTGTGCATGTCTCAGGTACTCTGGATGGTGTTTGGGCAAGGTAGCCTGTCTCTTGCTACTGGTTGAAACGAAACACTTCATTTTAGACACCTTGGTGCCATTCAGACATCTGATGGCACAGCACTAAAACCATTTCATTTATGAGGATGCTGTCAGGGCTCTGCATTTGCTCTTGAGCTGATGGTCACCTGACCCCAGATTAAGCCAGTTCAGGTTTTGACCTGTCCAGTTCAGCTCCCTGCTGCCCTCCAGGCAGCCTCAAACAAGCCCCAGTCTCTGCAAGGAGGTGAGTGGGACTCTGGCAATACAGCCAGCTTTGTAAGAGAGAGTAGGAATCCAGCAACACCAACACAGAGCAGCTCAGGCTTTGCAAGGATGTCAAGCTGAAGTTGTCTTTCTACAGTGTGGCAACAACATAAATCTTTCTCCATGCTTCCCATTCTCTTCCCCTTCTCCCCAGTTCCAACAGAAGGGGCTGAGCTGGTTGTCTTCACAGTTTATTTTGTGTTAACTTGTCTCATTTCAGTGGCAGGAGAATCAGGGCTTATTTTCAGTGCCAAACATATTCTGTTTTTTCTACCACAAGGAGAACACTGGGAAGAGAGTATACTTTACTTTGACCAATACCAAAGGTAGGGGGTCAATTTTCATAGACTCAGTTGTATGTTTTGATTCTGGCCCTGTGGTCTGTGCATATAAAGAAGTGCTGAAGTCACTCCAGAAGGGAATAGGTGAGTAGCTTTATCTTTTCCAAGTCTTTGCTTGTTAAATGTCTCCTGGATACAATGCATAGTCCCCTTCTAAGGCTAAGGGTTAAACATCATCAAGAAATGTCTCTGATCTGTCAGAGCAAGAGGAAAAGAGCAGGGAAGATGTAAATTTCACATTGAAGTAGATGCAAGTGGAATCCCTTCTGCTCTCTAGGGTGCATCATGGCATGGCCTTTTTAAAAGGATAGAGGTATAATAGCAGCTCCCAGCCATCACAAGAGCTACATGAGGCGAAAACCTGAACTCCCCTCTCTCATTTCTGGCATCTATACCAGAATGAGCTGCAGCTAACGCCAGTTCTGTATATTCGATGAACAATTCTGTCTGGCATGAGCAGAGAACAGAGCAATATCCCCCAAAAGCAGGAGAGCAATTGCACCTTCACTGACAGTGTGCTTCAGAGCAGTCTCCACAGACACATCAGGTCAGGAAAAAGCTCACAACAAGTCCAAGCAGTGCCTATCTGCACGTTCCTCACTCAGACTCCACATACATGAGCATATGTTTGTCATACATACGGGCTGACCTGTACTTTTCTTACACCACAGGCTGGTCCTGTTTGTGAGGTTGTCACAGTAAGCTTTCTATTGGCCAGTCTTCTAATCAGCAAATTTCTAGCTCCCTGATTGCTTTGCTTCCCCTTCTGCTTCCCTCTCCCATTTTACAGAGGAAAAAATGAAGGGGGAGTGATAAAAACCCTAGCTACAGAACCAGCAAGGCTAGGCATCGAGCATGATTAGCTCTTTGCCTGAGGACCAAACCCACTATCCATGACTGCGTTGAGTCCAACAATCACCTAGAAGTAGCTTATGGAGATGGCTTCTCTGATTCCCACTTCCTGCCTTTTTTCTGTTTACTGCTTCACTGCTTGACCTATTCAATCCCATGATCTGGGCTTTTACTCCAACCAATCCACGAGAGGCAGAAAAGTGTTTCTGACTATTAAAGGCTGGGGGCTTTTTTGGTGTTTTTTTTATTCAGCTTTGTATTTTTACTTGTGCGTAAGAAAACTAGATGTGAGAGATCATTAAAGAATCAAACAAGAGAATACATCCTCTAAATGTATGCTAGGAATAACCTCAAGCTAGTGACACTGGGTAAGTCACCTTTTTCTTGATGTTGGCATGTTATGACTGGAGAGTAATTTACTAACTTTTCCAGCTCCCACAATGGATAGCCATCTGATATATGCTAGATTATCCTAGGTAAATACTCATCATCCATATTAATACCTGCTTCTGGCTGTGGTTATCGATCATCTAGCAAGAAGGTGACGTATTGCAAATGCACAGGGCTGATGCTAATGTATTCAGAAGGTATTCACCTGGCTAATGGGGTGCATCTCCAAGTGTATCCATCTTTCAATCATTTCTCTGACTTCCTGCAAGATTACAGGTTTCCCTCAGGAGTCATCAAACCTTCTACTTCTCCATCTACAAGGCTGACGAGATCCCTTTAGACTCCTCCGCCCTGCCACAGAAGGGGAGGGTACCTTCACACCAAAGATTTAAAAAGGGACCCCCAAACCTGTAGGAGATCTTGTCACATATTATTCCAAGAAAAGAAGACTGAAGATTTGCTACTGAACTAAGTATGAAGGTGAGTGAAACTCTTTTGATGTGTGGGAAACATTTAGTTTGCAATTTATGCTTTTTCATGTGAGTATAATATTTAGGAACTGCAGGGGGGCTTGATAGTTTAAACTTAAAAATAACCTGAGAGTAATATACACATAGCTGTATTCAGTGTGCTTCAAACAACTGCATTAAAAAACCATTAATAGCGCAATGTGCTCTTAAAACCAGGATGAAATAAACCACTGTCAGTCATAATGTAAGATGCTCTCTGTTGTCCATCAGTGTTATCCATACATAAATAACAACATGATCTGTGTGAACAAGCAGAGACGCAACTTGTTCTCAGAGGATTCATGCTCAATGCTTTCATTTGCATGTGCTGCATCAGTGAACAAACTCCAAAAATCAAAAAAGCCTGTCTCGTGACATGTGTGTAATCATGGTTGATGCAAATAGGATGCTAAGTTTGAAAACTTTCTTTTCCTGAGGAAGTAGTCATCCGCTCTCCTGGTTGATTGGTCGGTTTGTTTGGAATGGCAAGTCCCCTACATTTGCTTGTTGTCTAAACTCTATGATTCAAGGTTTGGTAAAATCAAGATATACTTTATATCATTGTTCCGCCTTAGTTTGCACGTTATTCTCATTTCTGGAAGATCTAATGTCCTTGTAAATTGGAGCACAAAAGGTGCTTGCCTCGATGGCAGTTCTCACTGGTATGGAACCTTTATAATAAATATGACGAAAGAGAACAAAGTACGCTTGATTTAACATTCATCCTCCTGTCTGATCACTGTGTATTGAAGCTGAAATAGCCACTGAGGAAGAGGAAATTTGGCAGCAAGACAGGGAGAAAGGAGCAACTGGAAATAGACTCACATTTAGATTTGAAGTTGAGAGGATCTACAGATCTGAAAGGCTTTTCCTGTACTTTGCGGTCTTTGTTGTGCACAGGGACTGCATAAACTGACAGCATCTGCAATGGCTCTGTTCCTGGCAGCGTCCTTCATATCTTTCTCCTGGAGTGCACCTCAGGTAAACTGCTCGCTCAGGCTGAATGTGCAGCATCTATGAATCTCACAGGTTGGTGCTGTTTAAGTATTTGTACTAGTTAGTAATGGCGTGAAACCTTGACACATATCTTTTATCTTTTTTTGGCATAAAGGCTCATTTCCAAAGGAGAAACTGGACTCCTCAGGCTATGCTCTATTTGAAGGGTGCACGTAAGTCCCAAGCTCTTTCCATTTTGAGGAGATAACTTCCTCCAACACTGCGTTATTCCTGATCTGCTTGGCTCCACACAAGCAGTAAATCCCTGAGGATGCCGTTGAGGTAGAAGTTCTGAGGCCTGCAGGGATGTGCTAATTAGTTATTTCTTCTTGTCTCTGAAGCAGTGGCATTGCCAGTATTATTATTATTATTTTTTAAAGAAATCAAATTGAAGAAAGCAGGTGTTGGGAGAAGAAAAGCAAAACAAAGTACTGAAAAAGTATACAGTTTGAAGCTTGATTGTAAAACCTATTGGAAAAGAAGTTTCCTTAGCTGAAATAATCTTAAAGGGGTGTTAAGACACACTGGATGTAGTTATCATAACTTATTCTCACTCAGGCTTTATTACAAAATCTTCTCAAGCCGTAGGAGAACACACATTCCTATTACCAGCATCTTGCATTGGGGTTGGTATTAAGACGACAAGCAACCTCTTCTAAGGAGAACTTGGATGTCAGTGTTACCAATATTGTGGTGTTAAGGTTGTGCAAATGACCTTTTGAGTTTCTGTTGTTAGTCTAGAGTTAGAGAAGCATTAAATATAAAGATAAAATTTAGAGCCAAAGAGACATTTTGTCCTTTGATACAAACCCACGAAATTTAACAGAAATATTTGTATTTTAAAAAATCCTATTCTGAATTGTTGTTTCAAAATTAAAAGCTATCAGGTAGGGTAGGTATTAAGAAAGCAAGAAAAATAGCTTCCTTGAAATAAAAAAAAAATTAATAAAAATGAAGATCACAACCCTGAGAGAAATGCAAAAGGGAGACAATACAAATAATAAGGCCACAAAATAAAGGTAGGCTCCAAACAACTGTAAGGGTAACTGAAAGAAAGTCTAGTGACATTAATAAAATTATTTCTATTCATAAAATAAAAGAATTTGGCCCTTTTTTGTTGTGTTTAATGCTTCCAACTGAATAATACACTGTGTTACTTCTATACCAACCTGTGTATCATACCTATTGATGCATAGGAAGTAATGTGATTTTATTTTTTTAGTTTTTTTTCATTTTTTAGATAGAAATATCCCTTTAAAAGGTGATACTTTATAGCCCAGCAAAGAAATTGAAGGCTCTTGACTGTACAACAGTTGAGGAAAGAGTGAGGAAAAGACAGTAAATTCCTCCCTACATACAGTTCCTACAGCAGGTTAATACAAGAATTAAAAATGCTGAAACACCAGTTCTGTGGAATAAAGCATGTCTTGAGTGTTCAGGCTCAGGATGGGCTATTGCTAATTTGGATAGACTGTGGGATGGACTAATGCCTCCAATTTTATGTTTGTAGAAGTATTGCTGTAATTTTGTATTTTGAAAAGACTGCTTTAGGGATTGTAAAGTAGGAATTACAACAGATTTGGTAGGTTGTTTTCACCCTTTTCCCACTGCTTTTGTAGAGGGACGTAGATTCATCTCAGATGAGAGCCAGCGAAAGGATCTGTACGACAGAATGCAGCTTGGTAAGTACATGTGCACAGGTGTATGTAACACATCAGTCTTTCCTCAGATTATGGGCGAAATCTGTGGGAACTGGAGGGGATTTGTTTTCCTGCAATTATATTTAAGGAAGCAATTAAACTCCCTTTTGTTAGTTCCTTCATTCCAAAAAGCACATGATAAAGACTGTCTGAATCTTCTCTCTTGTGTACCTGTGTGCCTTCATTTACATAAGCGATGTTCCAGACTGACCTGGCTGTTAAGTGGGATTATCATCAGTACCTTTGACTTTCTTTTTCCACTGGAAAAAATCGAATCAAGTTATTAATTGTGCTGAACTGACAAATGACAAAAGTAGACAACATTAGTCCATGCTAGACAATGTTTCCGGAGGAAACAGAAGGTTATAGCAGAGTAAGGAACATATGAAAAAAGAAAAATGTTCTTTTTACCTTCTAAAGGACTTTAAAATAGCCTCCTTTTTAAAAAGATTGCTAGTCTCTTCTGTATTAGATATTTATCAGGCTGGTTTTGAGCAGAGAATGTCACAGAGCGAAGGAGACAACAGTATTTTTTTCTCTTTGGGTCACTAGATATAGAGATAAAAAAGCAAAGAACAAAATAAATAAATGCCAGTAAACACTAACAAACCACGCATGTCTGATTTTATAATTCTAGAAACACGCAGCCAAAACACAAATCCTTTATCTCTTTCTGAAGCTGCAGCACAGTTCCTTAGTTCCTTACGGAAAGCACAAGAAGGTAAATGCATGTTTTGTCTTACCCTGACTTTTTTAAAAGGGGTTTATCAGTATTTCATTTACTAACAATTTAGTAAATTGATCTAAAAGGCCTGGTTTGAAATGAGATATTATTCCACAGGTTGCATTGTTTTAGAGTTTACATTTACATAGAGTGTATTGTATTAGGGTGTGCATTTATACAGATTAGAACATGAATCAGATAAATGATAGTAGGTAAACTTTTGTATATTCTGCTTTTAATTTGCTTTTCAGATTTTTATTGGTTTAGGTTCAAGGGAACAGCTATTTTGAATTGAATTTTCCAAAACAAAACTCTACTGGGGCTCCTTTTCCTGCAGAATATTGTTTGCTTGTGAAATTTTCTTTCCTCCATTGGCTCTTATGTCCTGGTGGAAAGGCTTAAAAGAATCCTAAAAAGCCACGGCACCCCCCAGCAAAACTCAGCTACTGAGTTAGGCTTAAGTAACCTGTGTTTCCTCATCTCCTTCATGCATATTGCACTCCCTTAGATAAGGACCCCTATCCTGTGTTCCCCGTTCCCTCACCCTGCTGTAGTTCACCTTTCCTCCCTAGACCAGCTTTCCTGCAAAACCATTATCCTGATCCCCTCATCACCTGTTGCATGCATACAGCTTACCAGGCTGAGACCCTAAATCTAAGCTATCCATGTCCTCTGTCTTTCTACCTTTCACCTCTTCAGGGACATAGACTATTTTTTGGAAATGGAGCTGGGGATATGGAGGTTGTAAAATGAGAATACACCCTACAGGTGGCTGTGGAGAGTCTGTGCTGTGCCCCTGGGTCCTGGGGAGGCCATTGTAGCATATACAAGCCCAGGAGTTGGTCTAAGTTGTGCTCTTCCCCTCTTTGGTTCAGCACAGGGAGAAAGAGAAGGTGGCTAAAAGCTACCTTTGTTTCTTACTGTCCCGGTTGCGAGTTCCTTATTCAGACTCAGTGCTTGTCATCATGACAGGAAAAAAAGTGCTTTACTTGAATTAGGAAATGTGAAGTAAAACCCTAGTAAAATATGAGGTAGTTTTGTACCTTTCACACAGATGAGTGGTAAGACAGACCTGTTACTGCCTCATCGCCCTTGACATCATCAACAGTGTGTAATAAATAACTGCCTTGCCATCACTGTGATATCACCTCTCCTTAGTTATCTGAAGTACACACCTTTCCTGAAATGAGAAGAGGGTGTGAGAAACACCTCACAAAATTTACCTGCTGTATGTCCATATGTGCTGGAAGCACTCCTGTCTCTGCGGCTTCCTAAAACCTCCCAGTGTACCTCATGTAGTGCTGGGGCTCTGTGCTCAGCTCTCTCTTCCCTGCCCTGGCAGAACTCCGCTAACCAAAAAAATTCAGTGGCATTTTGACTGAGAGAGAAAGGCAGAATTAACAGTGAGCATAGTGCTTTGGACAAAATAAACGAGCAGATCTAAAGATAAATCGGTGAAAGTGTCATTTGTGTGCTAAAAAAAAAAGAAAATCTTTGAAGTTCATGATTCATAAATTTTAGTGGTATTTTCCTGCCTGCTGTTGCTGTTCCAGAGGGGAGGGTGGACAGCAACAGCCCCCTGAGAAAGAAGGTGACATATCTGAGAGAGCTAAGGAGAACTGGTAGCTTGTTTGAAAAATACTATGTGGAATAATATTGCCATCGTTGTAGTAAAGAATAAAAAGACAGTCAAACCTGGGTAAGCCATGCACTTTCAGAAGATCACTTTCAGGTGATTTTAGAATCCTCTTGACTGAGAGAAATATGCAAACGAAGAACGAATATGTTATTTTCCTCTGCATGAAAAATGTGTGCCTTTTACTAAGATACCCCTCTGGACATGGTTTGTATCTTTGCTTTTCAGCAAACAGAAAAATTCCTACATTTAAAATGAGAGAAGACATGATTATTTCTACAGATGCCTGCATCTCTTAGCTAAGCAGTCACATTCTATTAGACCTGTGCCTGAGGCACATCTATCTCCTGAAAACTGTGGCTGACTGAACTTTTCTTTATCTACAACTTATTTTTCCTCATTGTGTCTTGTCTTACAGCTGAAGAAGAAAACAGTGATCACCCTGGCTACTTGACAGATAATCTATCAAATTGGTGAAATATTTCAAATTTCTTTAAAATTTGTGTTGCATATACCCTGAAATCATGACTTGTGTAAACAGAGTATTTCATCCATCCTCACTTAAGTTCCCAAAGGGTGACATATATCACATTGCACAATTTTAAATGCAAACAGATTAGAAGTTATTTCTTCAGATAAGGAAAGTATTTGTAAAGTTCCTGCTTTGTTTAGATCATTTTGTATGTCCCACCCAAATTTAAAATACACTATACCATCTTACCTAAAAGATGATTAAAACTGTCTTTTTGGACAACTACTTCATCAAAAACAATTTTTCAATAGTCTTTGGGAAACCATTTACCACCTTTCATCCAGCTCTATATTGAAGCCTTTTTATTTCTGATAAAGGTAGATTCCTTCACCCCTTCACTGCTGGCCCTGTAAGTTGTTGATAGTCAATAAAGTCAGTGAAATATTAAAACAATCCAGCTATCTTTGATTGCAAAGCTGGTGATTTTTTTTGAGATAACTGTCACCACGGAGAATAGCCAACAGCACTTAAACCTCAGTGCTGCTCCAGTTACATGCATGCAGAAATGCATACTCTGAACAATTCTACTGAGCAAGTCCCACCACATAAAGATAGTATGGGGACAGGTCTTACACGATCAGGGCCTCATTAATGACTATGGCATACAGCCACTACTGTTGTCAGGAGGTGCAGTACTGCTGGAGCTAGTGGTGGCGTGCTAGGTACAAATCTAGCGTCATGCATGACAACAGGCACACAGAGTATTAATTGCATTGTTATTGTACTTCTTTGTTGGCCTGGTTTTTGAGTTGCAAAACTGGAATTATACATAAATCGATTCATTATCATTCCATGCTGATAAGGATATATTTAACATTATTTATGTAGTTTTGTGGTCTTACTGGAAAGCCCTCTGTAGTTCTCATGTAATTAAAAAGTAGCCACATGATTCTTGTGTCCAAGCAACTATGTTTTATTTTTTTAACCTTTAACCCTAGTTGTGCTCTTCATCTTTTAATGCTACTTTCCTCTGATCTTTCTCATGACACTGCTAATTAATTTTATTAACTCACACTAACTATAGTCTTGCTTCTCCTTGACACAAAGAAATGCAGCTGAAGGAACAGAGGAATTAATTTCTATCATGGGGCTATAGGCACTTTCAGTAATTGTTTATAATCTGTATCATTTCATGGAGGAACATAACTGGAGAAATCAAAATGTCCTTGTTTGTTTCTTTTTAAGCACTAATATATCTTTCAATAGCAGTATATGTTGCATGACTGAATCCATTCATGATGAACGAACTTCATTTAAAGACCAATGTTATCCACCAGAATATTTTCATTAATTTAATTGCTCTTTGTTTCAAGCATTCTCTGAATATCTTGGGTGCATCTAAGTTATTTTTCAGCATATTTTACAGTATGATCAGTCAGTGCTCAAACAAAAAGTAGAAGGCTTATACATCCTTTGGTTTATTAGTATCATGAAATTCATATGCCTCTAAATGTCCCAGAGATACAAAAACTGTACTAATCACATTCCCCACTGACTGGTTTTTGTATGTATTCCTGATATAAGCTTACTAGCTTAAACAGTTCTTTACAAATATTGTGAAATAGAATAAGCATTCTGCCTTGTTGGTGAGCTGTTTGTGAAACCCTAATATTTTCAATCTGGCAGATAATCACTTATGTAACAGATAGCTGCTACCAAGCTTGTCAGATGTCAGTAACTGTTAGAAACGTGTGGCATTTAAGTTAGGCAATCTGTCGCCTTGACTGAATGAAAAGTCATTCGCTCTAACACTGCAAATTCAAAAGGCAGAAATGTTTTACTATAGTTAAATTGCCTTGCTACTGACAGCTACTCCTAGCATTCAGGGCAGAACTAAAATAAGCCTAGAGGCATGAGGTAGAGGTCACTTTGGCCACTGCAGGACCATTTCTGAGAAGAATGGGCACAGTATTCACATTAGTCATACCTCAAAAGTTGTGCACTTTCTGTCACCGGGCAGGTGCTCAAAGCATGTGAGCGTGCTGAAACAAACCCAGCTGGATTTGTGTGAGATGTCACGCCAGCTCTCTGCTCTTCCCAGGGAACTCAAACACCATAAGCACATCTAAGAGAACCTGCAACCTGCGTCATACATGTTGCTTATTTTTCTTCTCTGGGACTTGTCCAGAAAGAACAGGTGTAGCTGTCTTAATGCAACCCTAGCAAAACCTTTCCACTTTCCATATTGTCTGTGCTGTGCCTCCATCATTTAGCAATATTTACAACATGTGCGTAGTGATCACATCTTTCAGAACTGCAACGAAGCTGGATCAGGAATGATGATAAACAGATGTTCACCAGCCTGTGGCAAATAGAACATTTTAGGCAACAAAGGAAGTGCTGGATCACTCTCAGATGATTCTAATGCAATTTAGATTGCAGGGAATTTGGGGTGAAGTGCTTTTCTTCCATACAACAGCTCATTGAAATACAAGCAATAATGTCAGATTTCTTGAGATACTTTTTTTTTTAAAAGAACATTAACTCTCAATCAATATGCCCTTTAAATGTTCTTTTGTTGGGACTCTCAGCCATTACATTCTTTGACTCTCCAAGGGAATTTTGATTAAAAGACTTTGGGGAAGAATATACATTTCTGAACTCCCAAAATGCAGTTCTCCACTTAGTAAAGTGTATGAAGGAAAATACTTGCAGTATCTTTGCTTTCACCACTTTCATGTGAAAAATAACGACTCATTGTTTCAATTACTTTTAAACCAGCTAAAAATTAGTGACTCTCTTTAAATCCAATTAAGTTTTTGCCATAAAAGCCTGAACCTATCTTCTGAGAACAGTTATTCTTTCAGGTATCCAAATCAGCTTAAGAATGAAAGTCCAATTTTAAAACTGATTTTAGGTGGCCAAAAATACAAATAGGCACCTAATCACTTTTATCCTATATGGCCTATAGTAAGAACCACGTCATCAAATGTTGGTTAAGTGTTTGAAAGGTAGGTGTCTAATCAAAGTTGGACATCTAGACTCCCCCTGGGATTGACAGTGAGGGTAAATACCTCCAAAGGTTACATCGTCCTACCTGCTGAAGAACAGGCTGAATCAATTCCTGGAAATGTCTTTTCTTGAACAGCATGAGAGATTTTTGATGCAAAAACTTCTAAAATAAAAGATGAACCTCCTTCCTAATGTCTTCATGCCAAGATCTGCTTCTGAAGAGCATGTTCAGGCACCTCTAGGAGTGGAAATACTTTTGAAAGCTTTCTGTAAGGCAAATGAAATGTCTAGTTCTCATTGTGAGGTTCAATTATTCCCCAAGCCCTTTGAAGTTTCAGGTTCTTTTTGAAATTAGTCTGTAAGGCAGATGTGTTCTTGGAATTGTTTTAGCACTATTTGTTATGATTAGGTCTCTTCTAGAAGTGAAATAGACCATGGACTAATGGGGCAATTGGAAGAACTAGAGTTACTCATCTTTGAATGTTGTCACACTGCTTTATGGCATGTAGGTTTGTCTGCAGGGGAAGGGTGACTTAAGGAAATTTTGACATTCCCTTTAGCCAAGTCACATTAATTTCCTCCCATACTAGTTTGTTAGCAAACTTAGAATCTAAGACAAGATGAAAACAATAAAAGAGACATACCAGAAGAATCAGAAAATAAATGGTCTGCTGTTTATTGTGGGTCTAAATAACTTCAGAAAGATGACTTCATTTATCTCTAAAATTCAAATGCCCACTGCATAAGACTTCATATTGTTCCAGAGGAAATATGTTTTACCACTAGACCAAGACACTTCTGTGTGTTGTGAAAAAATGTTTTAAATGATGTAAGCTTACAATAAACAGCATAAGGAAAAAGAAAGACCATTTTCTTTTCAGCATATCTTTTCTAACCCTGCCAAGGTTTCCCCAGTGTAACACTTTTTTCTCTAAATTTTTTGAGCTCTGGTTTAAAGTTCATGTTAGTTTAGGAGGGGAAATGGGAAAACATAAATGAAGCAGGAATTCATTTGGGACACCTATAATGGAGCTATCAGCATAGACTATGATTAATGTAGATGATTATGTAGACAAAGGTATGATCTGTAGTTTGTATAAGCTCCTGAGGGGATTGTTGCATTCTCTAGGTTTATTAAGCTTGAGAAATCTCTTCTACCTCAAAAGGGGCAAAGAAGAATTGTCATTTAAACTACTTTCAAGGTGAAATAATATTAGGCTTTCCAACAGTGTAGCTCATGTAACATTGAAAGCTTGCCAAGCCTACAGAAGAAACTGTTGAATGGATGGAGAGACCCTGCATAGTGAGAGCAACAAATTCAGTTCCTGTATTCTCCATGCTGCTTCTTTTTTCCTTGCGGCAATACTCCAAGGGAAAAGGGAGACTTGATGTTTTGCCTGTCCCTTTTTGCTTCCTCATCCTCATCATATCTTTCATCTTCATCTTCATCTTCACCTTCACTATGGTGAGGGCTGGAATGCTGAGAGACAGAAGGTGATGGTGGCACTGATGAAGGCCTGGGGTACCTGAAACCTTCCGTCTGGCAGAGAGAGAAGCAAGTTGTATATATTATCACAGTGCTCCTCAACTGGTTGTATACAGCAATTTAAGGCTATCAGCACTTCAAAGGAAACCAATGGTGGGATGTAAACTAGACTCTGCACACTAAAATTAACATCCCTTGAACCCAGATCCCCTCAGTCCTTCTCTGCCAGTAACTACACGCTTGTATGGCAGGGATCTTTAGCCTGTGCCATAAACAATATGCTGCCCTTCCAGCACTGCTTTTTGCAAAATACAACCATCTTTACTGAGCCTTAAAACTACCAACAGAACACGAAATCCTTCTGTACTCTGTAGTCAGAATATGCTTATTGAAATGCAGAATTCAGTCTGAAGTTTTAAAACAGTTTTCTAGTTATAATGTCAATATCTACAAAAGCAGAACCAAGCAAGTGGTTTTGGTCTGAGCCTCCTTTCTCCTCCTTATTTAAAAAAAATTGTGTTGCTCTCTGGAGGTGTCCGGAAGTTTGGTTTCAAATAACATTGTTCTTACGTTGGATCTGAGCAGCCTCCCTCCTCAGACTGGTGCTAATATGCCCTATGCAAGAACTATTTGAAGGTGTGCCTTTAAACTGACCCCTTGCAGTTCCAGCTACAGCCTCCTCCTCACATACCATGTTTAGATGAAGGCAATACTTTGCCTCATTTTCTCTAGAACATCCTTTCCCAGCTCCCCTTCTATTTGGTTTGTGCAGAACATCTCCATGGCATTTATCAGAAGCAAAATTAGAACCTGCCACTCTTCTAATAGGAATTTCAAGAGTGAGTTCCTCAGCTGGTCTAAAGTGGCATAGTCCCACCCAGGTCACTCTAAATCACTGGAGAACTGTTCCTGTATTGCATCTGATACCATTACAACTCCTGACTAGAGCTTGGGTCTATAACTTGTTGAGCTTTTAACTATGAGTTCCTACTTCCCTTCAGTTAAAACAAAACTTGCTCTCTTCTCTCTCTCATCCCCTCTGCTCTGCCCCACCCCTACCCACTGTAAAGTAGCTAAAATGCAGATGAACTCATCTCCAAAAGCAGACTTTACCTTTAGTGGAGCACTTGGTTCCATCTCAAATTTATCTGGGAATGTTCTGCTGAGGGCCAAGTGCCTGGCATGCATGTAATACTGCAATATAAAAGAGAAGCCTTTACAAGTCAAGGAATTCTTGGGTAGATTTAAGCAGGAAAAAAAAGAACATAAAATCAGTATCTTCTCAAAGATGATGCTGAACAAAGGCTAAACATGTTTTCAGCTAAGCAGAATCCAGCTGATATCACTGCTTGTAATGAACACATTGCTGTGAAATAATAAGCCATTCATGTTAGATACACACTGAAGTAGAGTCTGGAACAGAAGCTGAATAAGGTTTCTGTAGAGTCTGGAACAGAAACTGAATAAGGTTTCTGTAAGACTAAGTTGTATTAAGATGGAAACCAGCACTTGTTTCAGTCAGTGTAGTTCTTATTAAGTGATAGTTATTCTTTATCCCTCAAGATAGAACTGGCTCTCCTTTAACCAGGAAAATTTCCGTCTTTAAGTGTGCATGTTTATACACATAAACTTTGTACTCATCCTTGCATAGGAAGCATGTGTAACAGTTACAGAGAAGTAACATTTATCAGTTTACTGAGGCCTGGTATTGAAGAATTTGGCAAAAATATTTATGGATCCACTATGTTGATGAGTCTGCATCACATGCACGGGAAAAATAGTTCATTGTGTCAGGGTCTTAACGTTGTGTTGGAAATCATATAAACAGAAAGGTTCTCACACCGATATCGGAGCAGGACAAGGTCCAAAATAGTTACAAAACTGATATGTGTGCATCCACTTCTTTGCTCTTGTGGACTTGAGAATACCACTTTGCTACTGTCTTCTTAGTAGGTGGTACTGCAGTGTTTTCTATGTCAAATTAAAAACACTATTTTGCCTTTAAGGCACAGAGCTAGTTTAGGAGTGCTGAGGAGCCACAACGCCCAGGCAGCATTTTAGGAAGAAAAAGTAGGATTTTTGAAAGACTCCAGATGACTTTGGAGCACAAATCCTACTTAGTGTAGCATTGCCAGTGTTGTCAGACACACAAGCGTTTTACATTTTCTTTAGCACCAGGAGTACAAAGACCTCAGTGTGACTGGCTTCTGCTCTAACCTATTCAGTTAAGTCATGTCTCTCCTTACCACTGGAGAATGGGAGCATTACACTGAAATGTAAAGGCAGGTTTTGCCTTTAGCACCTTTGAGAGGTACTTTTTCAGAACACTGATATCTCCTTGCATTGTAGCATGATGCTGAAGACTTCTAGTTAGACCTACATGTCTGGAATTTTTAATACTTCTATTACATAGTTTCACACACCCTGCCTAGGTATCTCCAGTCCAACAGATCTGAGAGCCTCTCAGTTCGGTTTCTTTGGATGATCCTCTGGCGACGGGACTGCTGACAAAATCCATACAGGAACTGAGTTAGCTGGTTGCATGATTCATCAGGTGAGCGGAACCTTCTGTCAACTATATAGATGCCTGAAGGACACAAAAAAAGTGAAGATGAATGGAACTGAAAATGGGATCTGACCTCTTACATTTCCATTCCACCTTCTGTCACACAGTCTTACAAACATTACATGTATTATATGTTTTTTTTCAATGTTAGAAGGCAACTATAACTGGAATGTTTGTTACTATTCTAATGAAATGGCAAGCTGCAGAGAAATACGTATTTTTTATTTTAATTTTCTTTACACTTCAGCCTGAAATTCAGCAAATTATTGAAAACTCAGAGGCTTTATTGTTTTTGTGTATGTCCAAAAGGATTCAAGAGTTTCTGGATAAAGACATGTCATTTTTATCCCCCATAATTTTTAAAATATTGACTGCTTAAAAAAAAATATGCTAGTGCTTTCCTATTTTGCAGTAGAATTTATGGCATGGATGGTCAGAATCAGCCCGTAGGAGAGAGGCTGTGTTTTCTGTAGAAATACAAGTGTTTCTGCAGACACAGCTAACTCGCATACATTAGTTGATATACAATTCTGGCAGAGAGAGGGCCAAGGTAAACTTTGCCTCTGTGTAGTTTGTAGAGATCAACACTTTATTATTGCCACCTTCCTTCCACCAGGGTTTTGGGAGTAAGAGGTTACTAGACCTCAGCTATCTTAAGGGGCAAGATAAGATGCACAACTACGTTAACTGAAGTGCCCAGCATCCCCTAGGAATGTACAGTAAGTTATGTCAATGCTTACTGCTATGTTTTGGCAGAGAAGAGCAAGTGAACTGTGCTCTCGGTCTGTACTTTTCTGAAGACTCTCAAAGACATATCTACCCAGGCAGGCATAGTTATATTTTGCAACTGACTCTACCCCTGCCCCTAGGTCAGGGCATAGTTGGTACTAGTGTGGAGCTGTCATTGGCTGATTGTGCAGAAAAGCCAAGGTACTTAGAAAGAGGCCCTAGTTTGGGCACATTTTCAATATTGTCTTGACACACCAGGAGCTGGCTACCCTCCTCCTCACCATACTCCAGTCATGAACCATTTCTAAACCTTTATGAGCAGATTCTTATTTGTAAGTAGGTTCCTTTTATTTTCACAGATTTATTTTTTAGTGTACATGATCATTTACTCTTTGTTTGGTGGGGGCAAGTTTCACTGGCCTCGAAGTCCCAGTGCATCCTTGGACCATTCAAAGAGAAGCAGATTTCTACTACTTCTTTTGAAGGGCTCAGAGTGTTACAGTGTAATCAGGGGCATTAAAGGGAAGCACTGAGAGACTCTAGAGTAGTGCTGAGTTTGGAATGATAAAGCAGATAAAAGGTTAAAGGGAGACAAAACAGAGAGAAACTGGAAAGGGTTTGGATAATTATGAAAGCTCAAATAGCTTGTTCAACACATGAGATGTTCAAAGCTCTGAATATATTCCCCCGATGAACTCCGTTGCACTAGTGAAAGCATGAAATTGAGGAGTAACAGCATTGTTGCTGTGCTTTTTGCTTTCCTAACTCAGTATTTTGATATGGTGTTAAAAATTTTACCATAAGCTGCTGGGTCAGCAACATGTTCCTGCATGAAACAGCCAAATCCAGAAAGGTTTGTAGTTACACTGGGAATGCCCATCACAGTACATTCAGCTGCCAAAAGAAACAGACAAAAAATGTTTCAGGGAAACATGCTTTGAATGGTTTCACCTTTAGAGAAAAAAGAAAAAGAAACAGGCAGACAGAAGGTCCCATAACACTAGAGCTGGTCTGAAAATGTTAAGTGAAAACTATTATGCTTTCTTGTGGATTTGGATTAAAAAAAAAAGGAAGAAAAAGAAATTTTAAAGAGAAAATTTCACACTGTTTTTGCAAGCATATCTTTGGGTTTCCCAGCAGCTAAACTAAAAACTTTGTGGCAGTCCAGTGTTGAAACAGAAGACCCCAATATGTAGTCTGGACTGTTTGTTTGGATTTTAAATTAAAGCATAATGTACACATATGTTCATAAGTTGTTCACAACTATTTACAAAACTGAATCTCTTAATTGCAGGAGCATGTTAAACTTTGTATTTTGATATTCATTGTTTGTAAACTCGTCCCTATAGCAAGAAAAAAAAACCATCAAACCCCATCATTAATTCAGGACTGCATTCAAAGTAGATGTGGAGCTAGTTTTATAAAATTTGAAAACGTATGCATCTTTTGTAGTTATTTCTGTCATTGCTGTAAGGATAACTGCTTACTCAGGCTTAAAGAGTTTTTGCTGATGAACATAAGCCTAACCTAAGACAGCATGCAGATAAAGTAAATAGTCTAGTCTTTGAAATGCTGAAAGCCATCTACATGGCCTTCATTCATATGACAATAAAACTGGTGTCTATAAAATAGAGCTATAAATCTACCTTAAAAAAAAATCACTTTTTGTTTCTGGGAGAATTAAATGGGTATCAACAAAGAGAATCACTTTTGCAGTAGTAAAAGAAAGAGAAACTACCTTTTTAACTAGCGTAAATCATAGCTTTCCTCAAAACTGCTAAGTACCAGTCTAACTTTTCTGTCCACGTTTACTTTAGTGTTCACTTCAAAATCATCCATGGCTGTCACACTTTCTTTATACCTTAGCTGAGATTAGAACAGGAAGATAAATGGCTGGAATGCAAGACAGTTGTCTTACTTGGAATTGAATAGCTCTCTTACTTGGAGAGAAATAGCTCTGGAGAATGACTACATTTGCAAAACATATGTTCTGATTCATTGGCTTACAACAAATTCTCTTCAGAGTGTCACCCCAACTTTCAGTTGTGTATCAAGACTACAGAAGGTATTTTGGAGGACATAAAAAACCCAGGCACCTAGGCTTTGATCTTCATAGCTATTCAAGTTCATAGTTTGCACTGATTTCATCAGGTGTTAAGTGCCTTTTGTAAATCTGGGCCAAATTTTTTATATCAGAAACTATATGCTCTCTGTATCTTCAGAAATTTCCATTTAATTCTGTGAGATTCTCTACCACTGCATGTATTTGTGGTAAATATCTTAGATATAGTGTTACATAATTCTATCAAACTTAATTGTTATCTTGAATTAAAGCCACTGAACTATGTCGGCTGGTAGCATCAGATTTCTTGCCCTACTTTTTTCAGTAAGTACATTCCTCTAAATCTTCTTTTAAAATCCTTGAATCAGCTTAAGAATTAAGTTTAAGAAATGATCTTTTTGTTCTAAAGCCACAGAAAACCAAAAGATTACATGTTAGTATGGGAAAGGGTCCAGCGCAGGGACAAATGTGAGTAGTTGTCAGTCAGTAGATGCCATTTTATACCACCTGGCCCCCAAATTTTGCCAGCAGTAAGACTTTTGCACTGCAGAGGAAACAGAGCCAAAAGAGTTTTTTCAGCACTCCAGAAGAAACTGGCTGCAAAGCTATTCTGCATCAACAGAATGGGCATTCATCCTTCAATACTAGTTGCGTGTACAGATTTGCCTACCTGGAGTGTAACCCCAGGGTTCATAGTATGATGGAAATACACCAAGGTGGCAGCCTCTAACAAACTCCTCATAGTCCAAGGGCAGCAACGGGCTTGTTGAAGAAAGAAACTCTGGATGTAGGATCACCTGGGTATTCAAAACTTACATTAGAGGTGAAGGAAAACCATCATCAATACATTTTAACGATCAATAAGCTTAAGCTGTTTCTTCACTCTGGTCTTTTCCGAAGTATCTGGACAGTACCTCCTTTGCCCATCTGTTGCCTAATTCACTTCCCACACTAAAATGTATCCTGCCTGTGTGCAGTCGTCCTGGAAATAGTACTGATAATGAAACCCTTTTTATGGACAGGTCTTCAGCTTTATCCTTGTTGATCAAGGAAGACCATGTGCATTGGGAATTATGCCTAAGGCTGGGTCATTTAGCAATACTAAACTGGTTCTCTTGGTCTGTTGTACCTAGGTACAGAGTATTGGGACGTCTTGTTCCAGAGGAGATGTCAGGAAGATACAGCACTTATGAGCTTCACACCATCCAAATAAAATACAGGAATGCTTACGGTACTCAGTGGATCTCTCAAAAACTGAGAATTTTGAAACCAGACATATTATAACCCTATCAATCCTGTGCCTAGGCTAACTAATCTTGCTGAAAGACAAAGCTTATTAACTCAGGCTAAAGTCCTGCTTTCAGGACCCAAGCTAATTTATCTGCATGACTCTGCAGGGCTTGGGGTCACTGCCCCATATTCCACTGCTAAGTAGAGAAGAGCCTTGTGTATGCTATCCAGTTCAGCTTTGGGAGGAAGAAGTGTGAGAGAAGGCTTTAACCTTCTCTGGGCTTTTTTGCCCACATAAACATACTGCAGTCATTATTCCATGTCAAGGATATGCTTTTATCCTTTCTTAATAATATAGTCATGCTACTCACTTGAGTAAATCAACATATGAATGTATTCAACCAGTAAATAGGCTGTAAACTCATTATGCAAGCTTATTTGATCCCAGTGAATCAAATATTTTCCATTGGCACTACTGAGGCTATTTTTCACATGCCAGCTATGTCTGCATAGATATGTCATGCATCTCTCAAAATGACTTTCCATTTGAAGTTTAGAGAATTTTTGCCCATGACATTCAGCTCATTAAGTATTAAGCCTGTTCATGCAGGAGGTAATTTTCCAGTGGTTATGACAGTCTTGTAGAAACTTGACATATACCTAGCCAATCAAGTCTGCTGAGAAGCAGGAAGAGGTTTCTGTGGTGTTATATGCTATCTGCTTTCTAATGACTTCAAGCAGTTAGTTCTGAGGAATTTTTTATTGCATTTACATACAGTGCATCCTTCCACTCTACTTTTGTTACATCTAGTATATTATTACCATATTGTGCTCTCAGAGCTCATTAGAGACACACACTTAGCAGAGAATATGTTAAGCCAGGAAGAAGCAACTAGGAAGTTGAGGAAAACGTTTACTCAGTTATTGTCATGTGTTTAAAACCCAAAACACTGAGAACAAGTGATTGTCATTGTCAGAGATACTATGGATCTGACTTTAAAAAGGTTTGTAAAAGGAAGAACTTGCAATTTTAGGTTCCACTTTGAATAGACAGATGATGAGATAGTAATAGTTAACAGAGAGAATGCCAGAGATTGCCTGACCAAAAAAAGGTCTGGCAGACTTGGGAAAGCAGAAGCTCATAATTTCTGTGGTCTGGCAAGACAGACATGAAATTAAGGAAAGGATTTATTTACATACACTTGTCTTCAACAGTTACTGTAAACATAAGCACAACATGAACAGGAAGTATTTCTGCTCAGGATGAAAGCCCTGGTTACCTTCTACAACAAATGCTGAGTGTCAGGGTGCTGTTCTTAAGAGATGACCAATACTCCAGAAATGTCTGTGCTCAAACTCTGGATCTCCAGTTTTAAGCAAGTGAATCTATTACAGAGTTTTACACGTGGGTGCAAACAACCTGTGGCACTTTCTGGATTTCAGGAGTAGTAGCTCTTCATTGAGTACCAGAGGAAGCAATAAAAAAATTCCCTAACATCAGATTTCTAACTTGAAATTAACTTGGTTAAACAGCAACTGAGGATATCTGTGAAGTGACTAGTCGTTATTCCTGGAAAGGGAGGAAGAGGGAAGAAGTACTCTATTAGTACAATGCTGCCCATCAAGAATTTGACTGCACTCCCCATGCTAACAATCCACACTGAGACTGTTTAAAGAAATTCCATTTTAAATCTAAAATGAAAGTGACAGAATGTACCTTTACTCTGTCTGTCCGGTTATTGAAAAGGCCAATGCGTCGGATGGTATTGAGGATTGGATCATTGCCATCGTCAATCATGTTGTGGGTGGTCACTGGAGGCAGACAGTGTCGCTAAAGAGAGAAAAGCCAATCCATAAGCCAGACAAAACTGTTGGCAAAGAGTCCTGTCACAATTTTCTAAGGTTAGTGGAAGACAGTGGGAGATTTTGTCATTGACATGAACAGGTTTTTACCCTTTCATTTTAAGGTAAGAAAGGAAAATTATGATCATATTATGTTGTCTTCTATATAACTAAGGCCACAAATGAGACCACAAAATCTGTCACAGGACTTGTTTCATTTACCTCAAATAAATGTATTTGTACTAACTTTTAGAAAGGCCTACCATTTAATTTTAAACATTTTTAGTCAATATTTTATGTCTCCTTAAGAGATTGATTTTACATATTTAATAAAAATGGAAGAATCCAGGGTTCAGGAGCAATGCAAAGTTCTTCCTGCAGAAGAAAAGAATTAGGAATTTCAGTGTCTTGCATGTGACTGGAGGAATATCCATGGATTCCCCAAAAGAATTAGTTTATGTCATACTCTCCTTAAAAACAATCACAGCTGATCTTTAAATGGTACTGATGAGAGGCATATTGGCTGAAAACTTTTTTCAATGCGTGCATATCACTATATGTCATACACAATCCTTGTACCGTCATGTTTATCATTTATACTAGAAGTCTGTGTAAATAATGTATTTTCTGACCTGAGTTGAAAAGATGGCTCTTTTCATAATGGTTATATCATCTCGGTCAAGAATCTTGTTCAAGTCTGGAATTTCTCCTCTGCAGAGGCAACACAGAGCCTATTTTACCAAATGACTTATTATCAGCTGTATAAAGAAAATGAAGAAATGGCAAACAAGGTCTGATCTAAAGTCTGCTGATGACAACATGAATCTTTCCTTTTTTTTCGTGGCCTTTCTATATTCCCTACATTTTGTTCTCCCATACACTTACTGACCTTTCAATTAGCTTCCAAAAAAGCTAAAGAATTCTTTTTTTCTTCTTTTCAGATGCACCTTGTTTTTGGTGAAGTTCCAGTCATCTCACCTGTGCTTTGGGTCATTTACTTCCAGCTGTCTTGTGAAAGGGTATGACTAAGCCACTAATACATATTACTTTGTTGCTGGTGCTTTTTTACGCTAAGGTAGCTCATTTTTGACAGTGAGTAAGTCTTTGTTTTACTTAGACATCCCCCATGCCTCTTAAGACTCTTTCCACAACGGGATACTAGTACCTTGAAATTTTTCTTTGTGATTTGCCTATTGAACAAGTAACCTGTATATGGAACAGAGGGTCCAATATCCCTCTCCTATGCCTTTCCTATGGATGTCAAAATTTCTTACACAAAGAGTAGAAGCACAGAAACGCCACAGGTAAGCCAGCTGAATATGTGGCTCTGCAAGGCAGAGCAAAGTAACCTATACACTCACTTTAGCAGGGCATTGTAGAGTTTCTTTCCAAACTTTTCTTTCACAGATTGTGCAGTGTCCCTAGGAAAATAAATAAATATATGTATAAACCAGGAGAATCCAGGACAAAGAATAAAAGAGATTCCTGCTGTTGGAAATTAAATCGTGCTTTCATGTATACTGATGGAACCAAGAATGCAGGAGCAGATAGAGGTCTGGTTCTCAAAGTTCTTTTATCCAGCCAGCAGCCATCCTGATGGATTTCAACACAACCAAGGATTTGAACTGCATCCAAACATGAACGCACTGTGAAAGCCAGGAACAGACAACACTAGTAATTACTTCTAATATTTTACTCTGATCAGGAGACCACACTTTCATCTCAGCTATGAAAAAGAGAGAATATATATGACTCTTCATGGAGTCCATTAACATTGGGCACTACTCAGGACTGAGAGGTCTCAAATCTAACTTGACCTAGTAGAAAGATGTAAGATATAAGAATTGAACAAATAGGGATTTTAAAGCAAGCTTCTCCCTTCACTTTCTGCCCTATTTCCTGACTCAAAAACTTTTGAAAACAGGTGTTAGACTAAAAGGTAGTTTGCCATAAATTAGTTTGCAAACCAAAAAACTTCTTGGAAAGCTCAGGCCATGTTTTAAGCTAGCAATAAAGCCCATGCCAGACAAATGTTATATTTTAGCTAAGAAAGAACTCCAGTGAACAACTGTTCTAAATGCATAGAGTCATTTATATTATCCTGCCCCTAGCTGAAAGAACTTGAAAGTACAGCTGGAAGTGCTGTTGTCAAAATAGCAAAGGCACTCTCAGTTTGTGTAAAACACCCACTTCATGGAACTTTTCCTGCCTTTCTGATTTCTAAGAATTATACTTTGGGCTAAGACAAATCTTGTTTATTGACATCCTAAACTTTACTAAGCTGAGAATCCACATACCTGTTTTTAGTTGCTTTCTCCCAGCTCACATAGGCACAATAGTAGATGAGTTAATTTTGGATGAGTTGTAAAGCAGCTAAATGTCAAACCAAATTGATCCAAATCCCAGCCAGCTGGTCCCCTCATGACTATATTTTCATAGACTCATGCCATTCATAATATCCAAAACTTAACCTAGATAGGATAGACTGCTTTTTCAGAAGCAGGGGGAACAAGGAATTTTATAACCCAGATCAGCCATCATCTATTCCTTTAAAAGTGCCAACCTCTTTTTGTATTTAATTTCTGTGGCATGCTTGAAATCATCTAATATTATGTAATACTGATATCAGGTGGTTTTATCCAGGAGATCTAGTTTATGACCATGATAATGCTGCATATGATGATGCAGAGGATCTTTTGCTTTTTACAGAGCACAGTGGGAAGAATAGCTGGAAGCAGTATTTTTTGCATGGTTTCTCATCTTTAGGTTTACCTTTACTGTTATTATCGTGCCTGCATTACTGAGTACCAAAGAAATAACCATGTAGTAGAGATACAACATGGAAAAACCTTTGCATATTTAATTTAAACTTTCCTATTATCCATATATTATTTATTTAATATGTACCTGTTGTATTATATTCAAACATTACATTCTTTATATCAAAGACAAAGCAGAGGCCAAAAGCACTTATTGCAAGCATGGCTGTTTCTCACTGCACTCACATTATTTTCCTACAGTTCTTGCGTACAGAGTTCTTATTAAAAACTCGGGCTACATTACCCCGCTTTACCCATCTACAGTTTAAGTTAGTTGCACAGATCCTCCACACATCCACAGGGGGTGACAGTCCATTTCAGAGAATGATTCCCTTCACTCATCTTAGACACTTCCTGAAGTGGTATAGGATGAAACATCATTTGGAGTGAACCATCACTCCCCACTGGTAGTGAAGGCAGCTCAGATGCATTACTTTTAGGAAGCCAGAGTTGGACAATTAATTCCAACCTCTACATTTGTGGTACCTGTTTCCAGCATGGTAACCAGGCAGAATATTTCCTGTAAGTCCCAAGAAGATGTTGTTTGATGACTTGAGAGATAATCTAGAGAGATTTCTCATATCTGTCTCCTTTTCCAGATATGGCAAAAGCTAAATGATTTCAATGATCCCTGTTAAACTATTTCCATCACTGTTTTTGTGCAGTTTTAGTATCTGTTAATCAAAGACTTCAACTTGATTACTGCTCTCCAGAAACTGAGCCAGAGATCATCTGCTGGAGGCAGTTAATGAGATAACAAGAAAAATAGTATCCTTCTCTTACACAGTGCCTTTCATCTACATCTAAGTTGTTTAGATTTCTATCATTTTATAAATATAGAACTGGCATCAGAAAGAGGTTAAACACAGCGAGACACAGGCATAAAAGCAGAAGCTAGATCTTGTGGGTTTTAGTTCCTTATCTTTAAGACCAGCTTCCTTACTTCTGCAGCAGAGTTTAACCGCTCTAGCCACCTGATAAGGTTCAGATTTCCATTTCCCTGCTTAGATAATTAATCTGTAAATACATTGAGTGAAGTGTCATTTTTCACTTTTTTAAACAAATTTCATCCTTGATAACCCACTACTGATCTTGTTTATGAATTTGAACCTTCAGTTTTGCCATACCTCTCCATTCAGAAGTACTTCACAACATGTTATCTTTTCCTACATAGAATCACATAGCAGTTAAAGTGAGGTGAAGGTTAAGTCTGCCTCTGCTTTGCCTTTTTGTTTGCGAAGTTGTAAAAGGAAAACTGCTAAAATGAAAAGGGCTGTGGCAATTTTCCCTTTATAGCTGTAAGTTTCACTGCTTGGGTATGGTCATTGCTTATTGTAGGCTATATAGAAAGTTACAGACAATTGTTATCAACTGTTATTCTGCTGGATTACAGTACTATTTCCATATTTCTAAATAGAAGAGGATGTGTAATTAATTTCTTTTTCCCACCAACGGCAGAGAAGCTTACTCTGATAAATTAGCAGGCAGTCCTTATTTTGTAGGAGCTCAATGGCATGTCCAAAGGGAGTACCAGAAACAGTCAGAAGACATTCAGAACACTGGATTTTCTAGAACCTTTGACTTTGCCACTGCAAAACAAGTACTATTTGCTAACTTGTTACAAAGAATGGCAAGGCAAGTTTACTAAAAATAACCTAGGACAAAAAAAGAGCAATATTTGCCGTTATTTATCATTCCTATCTCTTTCATCCCCACAAATACATTCTAGTTACCCACAATCCTCAATTTCAGCAAAGTAAAAATAGCATTATTCTTCATCAGAAGCTTCTGCAAGTCTCCTCAATTCACTGTACAAGGTCCTCGGTGAGAATGGCAATTACCAGAGCTGCTTCCGGACTGCTTGACCTTTCAGGGTTTCCACATTGAAATTGTTTGTCTTTGCTGGCATGATGAAGAACACAACAACTGTAACATCAGTCTTATGAACCTACATGGACACAAGATGGAGAGGAAAAAAAAAAAAAATCTTACTACAAGGTATCACAGCCAACTTCAACACTAAGAATTAGTCATAGGAAAAGCCAATGAACTTTGATTGCTGTCCAGGAAGGCTCTGATCTTATACCTCTCCCTTTAGCTATGAAGTTTTTGTCAAGTCAGAGCTATAGCTGAGGATAGATACAGGTAAACAGGTATCACCCAGTTCCAATTAGGGCAATAGAGATCTTCCTGACTTCTCATGGTTTAGAGGCCATGACTTAGGATGTGAACATAAAATGCAAAAAATAAAAATCCTACACATTTTCTCACCTAACACAAACTATGCTGGCTCAAAGGAATGAGCAATTAGTTTAGTAGCTGAGGTATGCCCAGGCACGGGATTCCCTACAGCAGGAAGCAGAACTACTTTCTGTAGCAATAGTGCCCCAGATGTATAGGCAGAAAAGAGGCATGATAGCAACCACTATCTAACTGAACCCCTGGCAAAGAACCTGTCAGATGCATGAAAAGCTGCAAGTAACTTCTTGCTCATGTCTCGCATACAGCTACTTGCAATGGCAAAAAGCATTTGCTGTAAAATCTGACCCTTTACTTATAGATGGTTTCCCTTGCTAGTTTCTCCTGTGCACTAAAACAAGGTCAGAATACCAGGTCCCTGAGGCATTCCTTGCATGGAGCAGAATGAGGTTGTACTCCTGTCAGCAACTATTTAAAGACAAGCTAAGGGTGAACTCTGTTCAGAGCTGTGAAACTTAAATTATTTTGAATTGCCTCCATTCTAAACTCTAGACACACAAACATGCTATTAGCATGGATTCTCTCAGACTGAGGTACAGTGAAATGTATATATAAAGTAACCCAATGGGAGTCATGTATCATTTTAAGGTTCTTCCCTCTCTTCAAGGCAGGTTCAAAGTCCATCATGCTATGGTCTCAGTGTGTATTAATAATCTGTCCCAACACTCATATTTTGTTTCCAAAATGTTAGTAAGGCTTTCAAGTAGCAAAGGAAATGGACTCTATAAAATAAAACTATTCCATCCAATGCTATGTGTTTTTTAGGTTCAGGCATACCACTATGACTTGTTTAAGAAGCAGCATCATTCCCAGATTCACAAGTAGAACACGTATTCTGCTGTTCCCAATGGAATTACCTCTTGAAATTATTACAGAGCAAGTGTTCTTTGAACAGCTAATCAGGTGCTGGCATGCATATTGGAACAGTAATGCAATAAAGCCAGGCTCAGCTTATGGGAGAAGTAAGTCCCAGTATAATATTCTAGAGAGTCTGGAAAACTAGCCTCAGTTTCCTTTGACCTTCCATCAGCCTAGCTTGTCATTGATGTCATATAAATCATTAGATAAAATAAGAGATTGCTGCAATCATTGCTTAAGCAATTCTTTCCCTCTTACCACATAAGACCTTTAACATTATCAGCAGTCGTAGTTAATATCGATGTAAATGCCATTAACAGGCAGCTGATGTTGCACAGCATTGTCAAACAGCAAAAGTCAGTTGTTTGGCAAAGTTGTGGAAGAAATACTTAAGTTACGTGAGGTGACCTGTTGTGTGAGTGAATGGATTAAGTATTTCCAGAAAGTCCACAGTCTCTAATGCTGTATTAATAGAAGGTGGAGGTAGAACAAGTGTACTTAGGGCTTTGAAAATTACTTTTTTTTCAGTCCTGTTGACAATATAGTATCAAGATTTTTACCCAGGTTTTCCAGATCATTTAAATTACAGAGTACAAAAGAAAGAGTCTGGGACAATAGCCAGTTAATCTTTGTCAGATGACTGAAAACTGATTAATATTTTTCTTTTATTTTTTACTTTAACATATCAGTCCTTGGGACACATCTGGTAACAATTTCAATGACCTCATTTGCAGGTGGTAAGTGCTCTGCTCTTTGATCATGACAAGGCTTAGGTCTTATCTTCATTAAAGTACTCCATAAAGGAATTGAAAAACATTGCATTCATTTTTTACCTGAGGAAACAGAAGCATGGAGGAGTGAGTAGCTTTCCCATGCTTATTCATCAGGCCACTGCCACACTGCGAATTTTAATGCAAGATTCCCATCCAATGTGATAATAGTACTCAAACATTTAAAAGAACATGGTCAGGTCCTAATGAATTAATCAATTTGCTTAAAAATATATTTTTAAATTGCAGCATTAAAGGATCATTTTTATTTGCCTTCTAATATGTAAACTGTCAGGCTAAATTCTTGAATCATATTTTCAGTATTTTTCTCTAAAAACAATGGATGTAATCATGTACTAAATTCTTAACTATGTAAGCAATTATTTTTAAGCAGCCTGAGATTGTTATATACTCTGATGACTCAGGAAGAGAGCTTTATGAAAATTCAGAATATCCCACAGTTATTTTCCTATAAACCAGAGTATGGCATGGAAATTCTTGCAGGTGACTTCCATAGTATGGTAAGTTTGAGCATAAGCTCTGTTATCTACATTTGCAGAAGATTTCTTACCCTCAGCAAAAAGTTTAATCTTGATAAGGCTTCTAGAAACATATCAGCTCCTTTGTTGGAAAACTCATATCTCCCAGCAATGAAGAAAAATAAGGTCTTCTCAAGACTGAAGTCAAGGTGGCTGAAACCAAGCAAATAAACAGACAAGCACAAACTACTTCTCAAGATATAATCAAACAAAACACACAACAGCTTTCTATTCTGGAGCAATTATTACCCCAAGAAAATAATGAAAGTGAGGCTTTTCTGCTGTTCTTTAAATTGACTGTCTTAATCTAATAACCTGCATCTTGGGTAAATAATGAAAAAATTTCTGCCCGATCCTGCAATCTGTTAAGCAGAGTTAGAACTGGTGTCTAAAGTTCCTTTATCTTCTGACAGAAATCCTAGACAGATATTTGAATAAGTTGGTAATATTTCACCTTCTCTATGAAGTACTCATTAGTCTTCCTGCTTTGGTTCTTGCTTTAAAGTGTTGGACAACCATTGCTAATTTTTGAAAAGTAAAAGCATACCCATAGAAATGACCTCGAATGAACTCTTGGATCCTAGCCTTGTACATGGAATGCAAATTCTGAAACTCATGCATTGCTGAAAATTTCTTAATGTTCAAGCCATTTGGGGTGACAACATCTGGAAAAGCAGAAAAAAGGCAGAGGTAGACATCTTCAGAGTCAGAGAAATCTTTAAGGAAAGAACCAATGTGTCTTTCAGTTCTCAGTATGTGAATAGGTTACGTACTCTTACTACTCATGGATAGGGAACAGCACTGTCTAACGTAATGGTCTCCACCAGCTTACTCCACAAAGTTATTGCATGTGGCTCTCCACTGTCTATAGCATTGAAGTGGCTTTGTACCATTTTGACCTGTACTCAACATTAGCATAGACCCTGCTGAACAGTAAGGTCTCCCCGTGCCCTTTTGTCCTGTCAGAATTAAGTAATGTCTCCATTTAACCATATGTTTTTTGTGCAATATGCCCTTTACGTCTTTATTCTTGTATCACTGTTGACTGCTTTATCACTATAGATCGAAAGCTCATGAAAGAAGAAACTGTGCTGTACTGTGCACGTTTCCTGCATGGCACAAGAGAGGTCTGTTCTGTCAAGACTTCTAAAGATTTACCAGAAAAGGGAGAATATAAGAAACCTTTTTAAAAAGACCACCTTTTAGTAATCTGTTGGATTTCTCCTAAAAACAGCCACAGAACAGTATGCTTTACACTTTTATAGTTTCTCTCCTCGAAGATTCCAGAGCATCTTACAATTAATCTTTTTTTCATTTCCAGTATCTTCTAAGGTAGCGTTATAGCATATACTCAGAGGATAGATATAGCTTGTTCCAACCATCACTGAAATTCAGTCACTCTTCACCTTTCAGGTAGAGCACAGCAGCTGTTTAAGGGCTTGCCCTGAATCTAGTTGAAGTAAATGGAAAGAAAGTCATTTTCTTTTCTTTGAGTTGGCTTATGAAAGCCATGTATAGAAATGAAAGGAGAGGCCAGTTCCTCAGCAGATGTATTTCATAGTAACACAACTGACTTAAATAGACCTACACTAATTTATGATACCAGACATTCTTCAAAAACAAAGGATCTTCAAAGAAGCAAGAAAAGCTAATTATTAGAGGATGCACTGCTGCCGATTTCATGCTTGTTCTCCTGGCAAGTGTCATCAGGTGTCTAGTAACGACAACCATTAACTGTAGTAATTTTAAAAGTTCTACGCATCATCCAAAGGACCTTCAGTAAGATATCATTCCCTACCACACATGGTTCATGCAAACAAAACAGCATCTCCTTTGATCTCGGTGCACATGGTTAACTCCCCCCATACATCAGGGTTACTGATGCGAGTACAGTCTCTTGCCTGCCAGCGATACCAGACTTGAACGTTACTTCTGTTGAGATCTTCCAGTCAAGGATGCCTGACATTCAGGGTTTCCCATCCCTTCCTCCAAAAGCAGAGGTTTGCATGTCTAGCATTAAGCATCTGACCTAATACAAAATTGCCTCTTATTTCTGGAGAGAGTTATGGAGATATCTTTAAAACATCTATGGCTCCTTTGGTTGATTACATATTAAGATGATCTTAAAATAAGTACAATCGGTTCTCCACATGCTGTCCAGTATACTTGCCTGACATTTTTCATGCAAATGCCATGGCCAGTTTTAAGGACTTCCTTGAAATTTACAGTCTACTTTAGCAGTATATGTATTTCCCTGCCAGGTAAGTGATCTCTGATTAGTCTTTATCTTGTAAAGTGCTTTGAGACTCTCTAGGTTAAACAGCAGTAGAGAAAAACACAACCTTTATTAGTACCAAAGATTTTGATGGATCTGTGTTGAAATACCACATCTGAAACTAAAGACCAGCCTTTACCAGGAAATCTTTACTTGTTAGTTACTTAGGATTTCGTTCTCAGTGTCAAGAAAGGAGAGTCTTGGTGGGCCTGACAAGAAAAATTGTGTTCTTATCTTCTGCTGCCCAGCACTAGGAGCTGCTCTGAACAAAGAGCTATGTGACCTCATATGAGTGGGGGGGCCAACGGAGCAGAAACACCTTCCATTTCTCTTTGTCTTTGTCAACAATATATCTTTTCCTTCCTTTGACCTGCTTCTTGTTCAGCATGGAAGAACTGGCTCATGCAGGACATAGTTTTGAGACTGCAACCATTTCAAGCCCTTCCCAATAAAGTAAGAATCCTTGCCTGGGTATTTCTGGTCAGTTTCCATCCACTCTGTTGCACTTATTTATCAGGGAGTTTTGGACACTCTCACCCATCATCATCAGCCTGTAGGTTATAACCTACTCCCATGTTCTTTGATTCAGCTGCAGCTTCATTTACCCTTTCATCAGGACTGAGGCTCAATGCATCTCTTATTTAAGCTTTTAGATACAGAAGAGCCATGGTGGCCCAAAGCACCCAGTTCACTATTTCTGCTCAACATACAATAATATTTTGAGTATGTGTGAGGCAATGTGCCCTTGCCCTAGTGAAGAAGTGATGAAAGAGATCTTTGTTCCTATTTTCAGTGGTTTCGTTTGTTTGTTGTTTAATGAATTAATGACATTTTTTGTTTTAAAATTGTCCCAAGTAGGTCAAATCAGAATGATTTGACTTCTATATTTATAGGAAATAAACCAGCATTGATTTAAGTAATAATAGCAGATGTTTTCTCTTGATAAGTCACTAAGATTCAGGGTTGACTCATACTTTTTCAGAGTCTAGATACGAAGTCTAGATCTAGATCTTAACTGATACCTAAGTCTCTTGGAATTTGGATTCAAAGTCATATCTACTGCTAGTGAGAAATATGTATTATACCTGAATGAATATATTAAAAATCCCATAATACCAGTTTTCAAATCACAGGAATATAACTTATGATCACTAACAGAATTTTGTATGATAAGTCAAAGCAAACAGGTCCAACATTAGATACTCAAGCTTTTGACAAATATGGTTTGATAAATTATTGATCAAATAACAGCAGCAGCAAGTGAAATCAGTGTAATGCAAGCAGTCATTCTGCCAGGTTTAGACAGGCAAATTGGCCTTTGTCCTGGTGCAAAAGCTCTCCATGCAATCACGTCCACTGAATTTTAAAGGGGCTTTTCTAAGTGATAAGATTTACAATTTAAATTATAAACCAAGTTTAATGTTAATGAGAAGTAGCAGAGACTGCTCTACTTACCAGATTTCCTCAGTTATTTTTAGTTAACGACTTTGTTACAAAGTTTACCTCTCAATAAATTCAAATGCAAATAAAAGTTGATTGTGCCAATTCTGCATCCCATTTTTAAAGGTTTATTTTTAAAGTGGATTGAGAAGTGTACACATTCTTTCAGTATTCACGTTCCTTTGCAGAATTCAAGCTTAATGATCTACTGAAGGATTGCTGACTTTTCTGAACAGCCAATGTCTATGTTGATTTCACAACTTCACAGAAAATAAATAGTATGAGAATAGACTCCTACACAGTTTAGTTGTGGTCTAAGATTCAAAGAAACTGTTAAAGTACTTATTCCCATCAGAACATATTTTCCACTTACAATTGTCTCCTAGGATCTGGGGTACCAATTCCTATTGAAATTCTTTCTAGCTCTGTCAACATGAAGCATGACATGTCAAATATTTTTTAACCCAAACATTAAATATATTTACTTGGTTTCTTCAAAGCTGCAAGAATAACAAAAAAAAGCTCAGGCCTAAGAATCTCTGTGCATGGAATTCTCTTCAGCTTCAACTCATGTTCTATCTGTGAACAGTCTGCAGTTTTTCTCTCCCATGTTAAACTGGATTCAGATTCATTATGGTCTCCTAAAATCTCAAAACATAAATTACGATTTTCAAGAGTAGCTGTTGTGGGGAGAAGCCTCATGCCAGTATAAAACAGCTTCAAAAGTCTGATTTTCAGAGGTCAAGTGCTCTGCACTTGGTAAAAACCAAGACTTTTCAGAGATATCCCAGATTAGATGACAGAACACTTAAATTACTTTTAAGACATGGCTATCAGGTTTAAAATAAAGAGGAAAAAACTTCTAAGTTCATCATCCTATTGACATTTAGTCAGGAATGATGCAAAAGATCCAATGGACAACTCTTTTATCCTGATGCATGAAGCACAATGTGGCTTGAAGCATCGAAGTTAACAAGGATAACGGTCCCAAACTGTAATTAGCACTGCAATTCACCTAAAAAAAAAAAATAAATCTGCAAAGAATAAGCAAACAAAAAAAACCCAAAGTCATTTGAGCATTGCTATGCTTAAAACAACCAACTAAGATGAGAACACACCTGCTAAATAGTGTCAAAATTGTTGTGCAGTTTTTCCCCCATGATGCTTACCTGCAGAAAGAATATTGTGGCTTGCCCTTACAAAGCACTGTGCTGATTTAAAGAGAACTTTAATGACACAGACTGGGATAATGACCTTATTCAAACTCCATGCATGGAACACAACAAGCTTTGTTGGCAGTTCGATATTTTATGAGACGAATGCAAAGGGGAAAATCAGACAAACTGTTGGGCACATATCTATTTTTTCAAATTGTACTGGTTGGTCTAATAGAAAATATCATATTTATCTATGAAACTTATCATAGTTAGGTCCTAAGATCATGATGACCACAACCACACTGCTACTCCTAGCTGTGAGAGATACAGGGAAATGAACTCTATTGATTTACCGTTTATTTTTTGGCTTCTCACCTCTTTCAATATTAAGTAAAGAAAAACAGCATTAGCACTGGAAAGCAAAACTCATCTAACATTCTGTTTAGCATATGAAACTTCTTGCTACATTTCTAAAAGAATATATCGCTCATCTCTAGTAAAGCAACAAATCTCACACTGTAAAAGCTGGTGAAATGTATTACAAAGGTTCCAGCTTCTGCTTTTGTCCTGTTTTCAGTTGACCTGAAAACTTTACCATCACCGGAGACCTTGCTATAGACAAAACTGCTGAAGCTGAGATGTCCTCATCTTCTGGCAAAGAAAGCCTAACATCCATGGAATTTAACTAATGCTCTCCTGAAATGGTACTGAAAGCAGTTATTAAACGGTGCTGAACTTGATTTCTTCTGGATTAGATATGCTACTAGAATGTGTTTCAAGTGATATTATCTGCACTCTTCTTTTGAAAATTAGTTATTCTCTGTAGTGTAGCCAGACATGCCTACGCATGCGTCCTGGGTCTTCATGCTTGTATACCTGTCTCTATTATTTCCATTCAGTCTGAGGAAATCTAGCTAGTTGGAAGAAATATAATAAGAAAACAATTCAGGTCTTACCAGGATTTCTTTTAAGCATATGTTCTGCTTCTATAGCTGTTATCTGTGAGACTGTGGTGAACACATGGGCACAATGTACAGATGCCCGTTCCATACAGTACCGATGGTAAATCTGTCTCTCTCCTGCTTCCTTGTCAATGTCGAACTGTTAAATAATAAAAACAAAAAAGACACCTGTGTGATATGCTCATCAGACTTACTACCACAAAGATCTCTCTTAAGCTTGATTTCCCCAGGGAGTAAGAATCATGTGATTATGCTGTTGGTTTGCCTTTCTGATTTTTGAACCATTTTATCAACTTCAAAGAGTTTGGAGGAGCAGCAGAGGTCTCACTTCCTGCATATTTGTGAAAAAATGGCAGCTCTGCAATGGAAGGAGACGTAGATTAAACGATCTCATGAAAGGTAAGGATCTGCGCTATTTGGCCTGCTGGCTGGCAATAGGACATGCTGCTTCTTGCCTGGGCTTGTTGGAAAACTTGGGAGAGCAGGGAAGTTGCTGGTCACTGAAGGTGTAGGGGAGAGAAGAAAAAAGGAATAGGGATGAGGAGAGAACCTGGGGACTGGGTAGAATGGTGGGAATCATGGGTAGGCAAGAGAGAAATGGAGCTGTGGTGGAGAGGTAGGATGTAAGGACTCAGTCACAAATCCCGAGGGAACAAAGAAAATAAAAAATGAGCTGTTTTCTGATACTCGGAGATGTTCTTTCTCCAACTCTACCACTGTTATTTGCTGCTCCTTTTATGTCAGTTTGAACTCCATTAATTTCTAAAGGCAGATATAAGTTAAACTGGCAGATAAGACCATCCCAAATACCAAAGTACTTCTAAATCACCTTAAACCTTGCAGCTACCCCTTTTTTTACTGAGCTTATGTTATCCTGATGGGAAGAAAGCGCGCAATCCCTATTGAGCCCATGCTTAAGGGTTCGAATGTTCACTAATGATGTCCACTGCAAAATCGCTACAATGTAATCTAAAAAAGAATAATGCTAATAGTGTGTTAATGATTACAATTAAATTACAATCCTCTTAGTCTTACACAATGTTTCACTTCTGGGAACAGAAGTGTTGACCTCCTAAGGTCAACAGCATGGGCACCAAATAGACTGTGAGAGTTACATGGAGACTGACAACGACTCTCAATGAGCTCTGTCATTATCGTTCCCTAATGCTAGGTGCACAGTCTGATTTTGATTGCATTTGACTCTGTAACTTCATTGACCATAATAGATTTAACCATTATTATAGGCTGGGCAGACAGCACTTTCTATAGTTAGGACTCTCTGACCTTTGCCATGGCTAGTTGCTTTTAGTACTTTAGAACTTAGCAAGAATTAAAGCTATTTAGACCACAACTTTTCATGCTGAGTACATGCTTAAGGTTGGTTTAGAACATATTTTAAGAAATTTCAGCAAAAGTGAACCATTTCATCGAACAAGATTTAAGCAAATAATTTTTTATATTTACTTAGGTACATATATAGGTATCTTACAACTGTTTTGCTAAGAAACTTAAGTACTTTTATCCACTGAGCACTCTAATTTTGCAGTGGTGCTACACTGCTGGTGGGAAAGTAGCTTCCACTATCTTAGTTGAAAATGCCACCCTAATGTGATCAAAAAAGGAGTCTTGAAAAATCTCAGCTGAAAAGTCCTAGAGAAACTAGATGCTTTCTTTTGGTACTGATGATCCTGTATGTCAAGAGTTTCTAAGCCTGCCAAAGATATTTTTAGAAAAGCTAGGAAATATGCTTTACCACATAATATGCTATACATTATGATACCATTTTTCAGTTGTATCATCATATATTGTATTTTCCACATTCCCCATGAGAATTTTGGTGCATGAAATACAACTATGTCACAAAAGAAGATCTTTTCTCTAGAACATACATCTCATTTGTCACAGAAGTTGAATGGTAGAAAAAGCACAGGGGCAGGAGGGTAAAGGAAGAGAAAAATAAAGGTGAATTAATTTGACCCCTTAGAGTGTCACAGATCCCTAGCATGATACTTTGCTTACCCTAAACCAATTCACATGCAGTTCTTAACTATGTATTCCTCCTTTTCTCCTCTGGGAGACTACCTTTATATCTTTGAGTCTGATCTGTTGAAGTGTGGAGAATTCACATCTACATCTGAAATCCACTGGACCTATGCTCTGAGGTTATAAAGTACTTGGTACTGCTAACTCCAATAAATGCTTCCCTAAAAAAATGTGCATGATGTAGCTACCTCCCCTTATATGAGTGTTGTAAACTAATTCATTAATGTTTCTGGAGTGTACAGATACCACTGATGAATGCTGCAAAACAGCTCTTAAGAAAATCACAGATATGTTCTTCAGAGAAGAAATCTTAATTACATGTTGTAAATGAGATAGGAAGCCGCATATTAAACAGTAACAAAACCAAACTTCATTATGATTGTTCAACCATTCTGTGTATCAAAGATACAAAACAGGACAGTTCTTTAGAATGCTGGGCAAACATACAAATGGGATTGGGTACTCTGCACAGTCAAAACTATGCAATTTTTTCAAATACATCTGACTTTGTATTAAAAGTAATTTTAAACTTGCTAGCAAACAAATAGCTGGCCAAACTTTAAAAGGTTTTTGTTCTCTTTTCCCTTTCTCACCAAGAAAGGGTTCTTTACAAAATGTAATTAAAAACTAAATTTGGGACATGTTCACTAACTGTAGATAAACACTCTCTGCAACACTACGGGGAGAAAGGTTTGTAAAAGGATTGTTCAAAGCACTGTGGCTTATTTCTTCCTAGCTTTTACTTCTTTGATTGCATGAAAGCATCTTGCACATTTACCACATACACATATTGATGTTTATTTCTTCATTGTTATTCCTTTTTTCATCTTCTGGAAGTGGGAAAGATTTTATTTTGCACATGCTTACGTGACTTTTGGCACGCTTTTTCAAAGGTACACAATTCCACGTCTATTAGCAAGTATAAACCGAGGTCACAGAGTTCTCACATTTCATTTGCTCTCACTCTCCTGCAGTTTTCTCCACCAACTGGTAAAGCAAGATCTTGACCTTGGACCTCATTTATAGTGTGGAGTAAGAAACCCCATTGTGCTCTTCTGAGCAGGCTAGATGAGTGACTTCAGAAAATAAGGTTTAGACAAGTTGAAGGGCAGGTTAAATGGAACTTAATTGATGAGACAGCGCAGGAGACAAATTTAGTCCACGCAGTACTGTGCAAAGACAGCTGAGCTTGCTGTGACAGTATTAGCTCTAGAATTAGAGGCAACATGAGGTATGGCACCGTATTGAGCCAATATGCTGAAATGAAGCAGAACACCAGTGAAGCTAGTTTGCTCTTCACCCCCAAACCAATGTTTCTGCTCAGCAATTGGCTCTGCTGTCTGAATGCTTGTCTGCCCTAGCTCAGGTGCCTGTGAACTATGTTCCATAGTGTTCATGTTCAGCAAAAGCAAAGCAAAATACCTACAAAGTGCGTCATGCTTTCTTTTGTTTGTTTGCTGTTATCAGCAAATGGGAACACTAGCAAAGCCACAAATGAAAGCTGCATCAAGAGAAAAACAGATCTAAGTCGGATTAACTGTTTATAGAATCATTTAGGTTGGAAAAGACCCTTAAGATCATTGAGTCCAACCATTTCTTCCCTCAGTGACTTTTAAAGACTAACTACTTCAATATCCACTTCCCTGTAAATATTCCACTGCTGCTCCCAGTGAGGATCCCCTCCTACTCTGACTGTCAGAAACCAAGCAGACTATTAGAATTTATACGATGGCAAGAACTAGAGGAGAAAATGCCTCCCTTATAAGGCCATGCTAATTTCAAAGCAAACCAGGAAGATGTTCCACAGGCATAATGCTTTGGAGCAAAACTTGCATTTGCTGCGGTGCAATTCTGAGGAAAAATTTCAGCTAATTTCTGTCCATTCTGTGGATCCATGTGATGAGCATAACATTTCATTTATGTCTTAAAATTTAGCATGTTTGCGGGCACAGTAGGTAATCACTGAACCTCCCAGCATGACATTCCGTTTAGGACAGCTAAGATGATCTTTAAATACAAAAAGAAGGTAATACTAAGCAGTTATGGGATACTGGTGTTAGGTTTCTCCTGGAAACAGTGAACAGTCACTGACATAATAAATCCAAATCAGACATTCCTACTTCAAAGTGATAAAGGCGAATTGCAAAGGATTTACAAAAGCACAAGAAGAATTATTTGAGAGTGGAAAAGGAGGAAAGACTATACTAGCTATGTATATACTTTTCTGAAAAACAGATAAATTACTTGTCACAGTCTGCATACAATCTCTAGATACTGATACTAGATTATGCTTTCATAAAGCAAAAAAAAAAAAAGCATGATGAAAGCCAACAGAAGTTAAACCACGACAAATTCAAACTGGAATTAAAATACGTAGTTTTGATAATAAGTAACTTTGTGACACCTTTGCATAAATGATATAGATTCCCCTCACTACTTAAGCCTTACAAAAAAGTTAACCACTCTTGAGGTAAGTAGTTTGTATCTCAAATGAAAGGTTCGATGCATGAATTTTTAGCTAAGGATTTTAGGCACAGAATGAAATTATCTCTCCTGGTCTTTAAAATCAGTGGCACATTCAAGTTCACAAGGTGGTTCTGCAGTGGAATCTGGAATAGAGATAGGCCTGAAATTCAAATTCCTTATCTACCTAAAGGTAGAATGGAAAGATCCTCAGTTCTAGCATAATCTCGCTGGCTGCCATTGTCTGAATTATGTAAGAATTACTCTTTTTAAAATCCAGTTTACGTCAAATTTAACACCCACTGATTGTTATCTTGTGCAAATAGAACTTTCATTCTGGTATAGCTCTGCCATGCCAAAAAAGAATGAAATTTACACTTCCTGGCTTAAGTCAGATTTCCATTAGCTGCTCTACTAACAAAGAGGATCAGCTTTGCATAACAGCGAGCTCAGTGACAGCCATTGAATGTACTGTACTAAATGGAAGGAGAGCTTGTGATCCTATATTGTCATCATAAAAGCTCTTGATTATTCATTTTCATTGGGATTTTTAGCACTTTTCCTTTTAGACTTCTTGGGATAGAATTCTCCGCCACTTTGCAAACTAGATTCAGCTCCACTTGTATGAGCCAGATGTAAAAAGTGGCTTGGTCTAAAATAAAGTGTTACACATCGGCAGGGCAACATTTTATAAGGGAAAGGGCAATGAAGAATGAGACTAATTTTTTTTCTTCTTTCCATAATAACTCAAGGTGATTTTTTTAGAAAGAAGCATCAGAGGCTGAAGCTTACAAACTTCATTATGCCAGGCCAGTGGTCCACAAAAACATTTCAGATGGTCACCTCTCAGATGAAATTCCAGGTTAGATCATTTGCCAGAAAGACTGTTCCCGATAAAGCTGTCTATTCACCTATGAACTAGCCTGGATCATCAGTGTCTCAGTCAATTTATGAAAGGTGTCAGTCTATTTAAAACCCTACAGGGGTGAAATGAGACCAAAAAAAGCCCCAACAAACCAACCAAAACCAACCCTAAATAAGCCAGTCCCCTTAAACAATGGGGAAAGCAATAAACGGTTAACATTCTTGATCGTCAGCTGAGAAGTCAGTTCCTTCTGAAGAGAAAAAGGCTCCACAGGCTCAGAACTTTTTTCACAAAACTTCATACATTCTGGGTTAGCTATTTTGGTTCAGTTTATCTTAGCAACAAACAAGCTTACTCTCACCAGTGTAAAAGCTACACTGGACATTGGGATGATGGGAAAAAAATGCACTGCTGGCTGGACTATTTAGATCTACAAAACTTCTTAAGCATAGTTAAATCTATGATAATATCTCTGTTGGGAATTAAGCTCATAACATACCCTGCTTGTTATTGAAATTAGAAAGTGTTGACTTTGGAACAGCTCAAGTAAGTAACCTGTAGGTAGGGTTAGCAGTCCCTGGCCCAGCTGTTTACCCAGGGTTCTTCAGATGTTTAAAAGTAAATAAAAATATCACACACTAGCAGTTACCATGCAAGTCACCTTCTGTTTTGTTCTTTTTGTTTTCGCTCCCTTCCTTTCTCCAGTATCAGAGTGATTTAAATGTGAATCTAGAAACTAAAATGCACACTGAATAGCTGTTATATGGTTATTGCCCCAGGGCTCCTTAGCTCAGAGGTAGCCCAGCTGTTTGTTGCACGCTGCTGAGGACACAAGAGTTAGCCTGGTGTTCATTATGCTCCTGTACACACTGTTAAGGATTTAACACCCAGGTTTCCACTGGAACAGAGGCAGCTAAATTTCTCCCAGTCCAGATGAACCGAGTTAAGACTGTAAGAATTGTATAATCTCATACAGTGACGGTGTATAAGAACCCAGATCCTGTCTCTGAGGCAAAGAGCAGATGGCTTGGGAAGAGTTCAGGAGTCAGACAACATTACAGTCTTACATCCACAGTGTACCCTCCTATCTTCCAACAATACACAGCTCTGATCTACTAGGCTGACTGGGTTTTCAGTCCCCCAGAAAATGTCCTTTTACAGCTTACAGGCTGACATGTGCTGTCAGCTCACAAAACAAAGAGTTTCGGTAGCCTACAGTTCAGGCCTCTGTGTGATTTAGGGAGTCCATAAAGAATCATGCATCACAGTGTGACAGCCCTTCACTAAGTCATTCTTACCTTTTCCCCAAAAGACTAGTAAGGCTGAAGGTCAAATTTTCACAGGTCCAGTGTTTGTGAGGGCTATCAGAAGACCACATGGAACCTTCCTTTCCAGTTTTATCACCTGACAGAGGCTGGTGACTTGAGTTTTTATTCATAGAAGTGCTAGACAAAATGTCAGCCACCGTGCACTGCACAGCCCCTTTGCCTCATCATTGATACTGATGTTCACTCCAAATAGGTTGGGACTCGGGCCAAAGTATTCTCTGGTCTAAAGCTACTGACCTCACTGGCTTACTTCAGAGAATACATTTGTACCTTCTATACTTATGCCAATTGGCACCTACTGAACTTTGCTAGGAAGGTGAATTAAAGTGGTATCTTCCACTGTGGAATCCAGAGACAGAAAGAAAATCTCAGTAATCCTTTACATTTTTAAGAGAGAGCTTTTAACTCATCTCGTGTCTTTTGGTCCTGCTTATCTACAGGGATGTTTTAACACAGAAGTGGAAGAGTGCCGCACTGTGTGGGCATGTGCACATGCGTGTGTGTGTGTGTGCAGAGCATGCAGGGCTGATGGACAGTGGAGGACAAGCTGAGAGTGTGTGTTACAGTGTCAGGGCTAACAGGAAATGTTATGGTGAGGAACAGCACACTGATCACACACCCCCAGCGCACTGTGAAAGGAGAAAGAGAAAGGACAGTGAAGGTGCAAGGTAAATATCTTTTAGCAATCATCAATCATGTCATGGTTTTGCCTGTGGATCCCATTGTTAAATCCTTCAACGCTGCAGAAAAGCACTTGGCCTCAGAGGGCTGATGAGAGCTCTCTCTAGCATGCATTCCTAAGCCAGCTTTTTATGGACTGTGTTGGGGACTAGAAAAGGGAACATGAGGTTTCCTCTTTTCTCTGTAGGATCTGTATGTGCCTGATTGGCTCTGGGTACAGTTAGGCCATACCCTTTCCTTTTGCACTGCAACCATTTTTGTGTGATATCTGGCACAGCACATACTACAGTTGCATCTTTCCCACCTATCGCAGCTGCTGTGCTTAAAGCTGGCAGAAATTGTGTTCTAACCATGAAATGCTGATCAAAAGTGAGAACTTAAAGTCAATTAATATTATGCTTTAAAGGAAGAAAATTACGCAATGGCACTGAAACAGGAAAACCAGCTATTATACTTTGGGGTTGGAGGGGATTACACACCCTAAAAATATATTTTTTTATCCAAAAATTAAGGAAGCCTTGGAGTATCTTCTTCACTGGACAAATTGCTTGTTTAACTTTAATAGTTTACTACTAGAAGACAGCAACAAGAATAGCCTCTGAAGACTTAGCTATCTATCATTTAATTACTGTACTCTAGATCAGCCTCTCATATTTCTCAACAGACTTTTGGGCCAGGTTGACCTTTTTACAGCCAAAGGAGGCCTCATTAAGATATCTGATCTCCTACTAAAAGTTAACTTTGTCAGGATGAGCTTTAGCACCCTATAAGCATGTCAAACAGTAGTATAACAGCTTGGCATCATTTCCTCTGTTAGGACCTTTAGATGTCAATCTCTCCACAGAGGGCATATAGCACTATGGTCTAGAAATCCACAAGTTTCCTCCCTTAAATATTATTTACAGCCATTTATAATAATACTTTAAACTGATACATATGTTTCTTTCCATATATTCTCAGAATAAAATCTGAACAGAAATTTCTGTATTTATGACATAGTTGATAGTTACCAATGGGCTTTGTGAAGCTTTGCAGAAGGATAGACAGTACCTTATCACATGAAGTTGGCCTTGTTGTGTGTGAACAGTAAAAATGATATTAATATTGTGACTAGATTATAAATATATTAAAATCTGTAAGTCTGCTCAGATGTAAGATCATTAGTTTTTCTTTTGAGTGCACAGACAAGGGTGAGGTGCCCAAAGCTATCACGAAGGGGAAAAAAGTTGCTTTTGAGAAAAGCAGACTATTTTGCCAGACCACTTGTAGCTCACCAAATTACCCAGAATACAAAACAAACAAAAATATTTTTAGAATTTCCTTTACAAAAGGAAGGCAAGGCTCTGACATAGTATTTTTAGCATCAGTTTGTAAAATAACCAGCATTCTCTTTTTTTAACTCTAATTTCTCATTTTAAATGCCCTCTCTCCTTCTCCTTCCCCCACCCCCGCTATGGCTTCCTTACTAACAAATTATGTGTAACAATGCAAGGGTATATGAATAAAGTTACTGCTGAAAAGTCCCCACTTCCTCAAGTGTTAAACCTGAAACTGCATGGTTTTAGTTCTTTCAATCTAGCTCTGTCCAGAGAAAAATAATTTAATGTGACTTTAAAGCTAGAGTTTGTATATATACACATAGGGAGAATATGAGGGAATAGGAATGTCTAGACTCCTGAAACTTGGGTCAGACAGCATGACTGGGTTATTCATGCTGCTTCATTAATGCACCTAACAAAAATAGCTAATTCAGGAGACTAGTTTTCCTAGGTGATAGATGGAGACAGATCTTTCAGATGGTAATCTGAGGATGTTTGCCTTACACTGATTGTGAAGAGGCCAGTGTAACTCCACTGATGATACAGGGAGCCTAGGAGGAGTAACCACCTATCTTAGTTACCTCATAATGGGCAGAGAGAATTCCCCCTACACAGTACCATGCTGGAACCTTTATGCATAGGAGTAAATGAGTGGAGACAGTCTTTTACTCTTAGAGTGTTCAGTAGATTCAGTAGCTGCCTTTGGTGGGAAAGAAAAAAGATAAAAATAAGAGGAGTAAGGTGAAAGTTTCCTTGAAGTACAAGGGAACGGCAGTCTATTCTGTGCTTCTGAATAAGGCCAATAGCACACTACTGCTTGGGCCTTATCTTTAGAAGACACTGCTCCACACTGTGTCAAGCTTCAAACATCCAACTGAAAATTGTCAACTGAGTACCTCATTGATCTAAGCCAAGGAAATGCATGGAGAGTAAGACAGCTGTTTTAGCCTTTTAACTACCTCTACCCTCAATAAATGCTGGAATGCAAAAATCTCTTGAACTCAGTTTGTCTGTAACCATGTTAGAAATTCCAGATCATATAATATACCTCTGGTGAAGGCAGTGCTAAAGACATCTCGGTCCTTGAAATGTTTGTGTTATGCTTTGTGTGGAAAGAGAACAGTGAAAACCAAAACCACTAGACAGTTTACAAAAATTTCAAGAAACAGGTGTGGTCTTTTGAACTCAGAATATACTTCCTACATTTGCCAGTTACAAATTAAGCCTAACCTGAAAAGCTTGAAAGTAGAAGGACTTATTAGGACTTGCAAGAATTTAGAAGTAGGCTTTATAGCAATCAACTCAAGGAATGGATGGCTTTCGTGAACACAAAGGGGAAGATTCTCAAGGGCACTTGACTTACAGTGATGTCTGGGCACGTAACTCTCCCCTTGCTTTTGAAAAATGTCCCAAACCATTGAAAAGAAGGTTAAGAATCTCTGTTGGCAATCCCATACTGCTGCAATACTACTCCATATATTGGTGGACTGGACTAAGGCACTGACTTGACTGGAGGCTGAATGAGTTTCAGTACCCTGCAGTGCAAATCTGGTAAATCAAAGCTCACTAAAGGTAGTGCAAGTATTCTAGACTCCACTGAGCTTTAAGACTTGTCGGATGACACAAAGGCACTCATACCTAGACACCTCATGGTCTTACAAATAGCATTTCTTGTGCTCTGGAACTGACAACCTATCACTCAGATGTGGGTCAATAATAAGTGATCACACAAGACAAAAAATACAACATATGGTGTAGCGCAGTAAACAGAATGTAATCAGCCAGAAGCTGATTAGCTGAAAAAAAGAAGGAATGAGAAAAATCTCTTACCTGGTCAAGATTGTTGTAAAAATCTATACTGGCTGCACACAGGTATCTCCCAAGCAGAGTCGCATGGGTAGTAAAAATTGTGGCAACAGGGAGTTTCTGAGACCGAGACAGTATTAAGCCCACTCCTGCCTGCCACTCATGGAAGTGGGCAATTATGTTGGGCTTGTCATCAAACTGACAGGAAAGCTGAAAATAATGAGAAAGAACATACATGAAACACACATTATCCTGCCCATCATCCCAGCCCCAGAAGCTTCTTTTTTTCACGCCTTCTTCTGTGTCCTTTCTTTCTTTCATATGACAAAGCAGTACAGTGTTTTAAGTGGTCACGTATCTTGATTCCCATCAGCCTTAATCCTTAGCCCAAGAAGCACATGTGCCTCACTAGTGCCTCAGAACAGTACCCTCGTAGAGTGCTGGGGAGCTCTGGCAAGCACAGTCACTCTTCTTTCTTTTAACTTGCCCTTCTGCTGTTGAAACTCCTGTTTGCATAGGAAAATCATGAGCATCTATGACAGACAGATGATTCTGCAGATTAACAAAGTTTCTTCTCTTCAGGTAGGCTGTGGTTGCATGACGTGAAGTCACAGTGCTAACATTAATTCTTTCTACCTGTCTATATTCCCTGTGCAAGGTAGTATCTAATCTCTGAGATATGGCTTGACTGGCTTAAAGGACAGTTTGTGAGTGTGACCACTTGACTACCATAGAAGAGAAAAAGGGAGTTTGAAATCCTACTTGTAAGAGCATCCAGTGACAAATGAGGGAGTTGAGAATAAACATAGGGGAAAGTGACAGCAGATTTCACATAGGGCAGCCCCCCCACCCCCAACCCATTCTCCTGGAAAATATGTAGTTAAATGACCACTTAAGATTTAAGTTTTAAATACAAATTTGATCTACATCAGCTGCCAAATTCCTTAAAATCAGTTTTCAAACTGGAGAATAGGAACCACATCCCAAAGCTTTTTTGCCCTGCTGACAAGGCTGAGGTTTGAAAATTTCTAGATTTAAAAACTGTACCTCTTTTAAAAACCAGGCTGTTAACGATCCAAAAATCACAGCATCGTTGGCTTCTCGGTCATGAAAAGGGATCCCTATGTTGCTGACATCCCAAAATTCACCTTTCCACCTGTCCAAATTCCAAGCTGCTGATCCTATATCAAACAGTAAGACATATGGGCTGCCCTCTATCAGCCATCTTCCAAAAAAGACCTATGGGAAAGAGGCAAGGACATAAGCAGAAAATGTGCAGTGAATGTAAAGGCCAGTTAGCATAACTATTTTCATCCATCAAATCTGAGGTATTTTAAATAAGGAATATGTGATCATAGTCCTATATACCCAGGATTTGTGGTTTTCCTTTCAAAATACACAGAGTAATACTGCACCAAAGGCAGGGGTAAAAGGAAACTACAATCTTTAGGAACATTTTGTTTTCACAACTTCCATTTTAGATTTTCATTGTAATGTTAACTTTTTTTCATGAAAAAAAGCTTAGGAAGATTATACTTGGTTGAATAATGAGGTTTTATGTTCTTATTGAAGTATTTATGCCATTTTTGTTATTATTTCAAAATTATTATTTTGTTTCAGTCAGATTTGTCACCAGTCTTTTGCCATTTATGCTAGATTACTGGTGATAGATTTTGTAGGACAGGTGCTTGCTACCTGTATCTACCATGACATTTCCTCATTCTGCCCAAGCAGCGCAGCTGATGCCATTCAGCAGAGTGGAAGGGTCAGTCAGAAGGTGTAATAATACCTAAAACTACATCAGCCTAAGAATACAGCTTTCCTGCTTTATCTGCATTGGTATAGTTGAATATCTCTAAGACTGTTTAGAACATCACTGATATAACCTACCTGCCCAACCAGGAGAGCAGGCTGAAGTGTCGTAAGGCAACACAACACAGCTGGGCCCACACTACAGATTGTACCAGTCTGCACAGTCAAATTATTTCACATTAATTCTACCATCAAAATGGTTATAGCAGCAGAGACATATTAACTGGGAAGAACAAGGTACTATAGAGAGGCTAGAGAAGTTTATACTCCACATGGAAGAATGTTTTATGCCACTGTTCGATCTCTTTTCATTCACTAACCCCTCAGTGGCTGAACCCAGCCCTGGTGCTAGAATGTGCTTAATAGAGGTCAGGTCTTAAAAACAATGAGATGAAAGCTCTTAGACCTGTCTGCACCAAAAATACAGGTTGTAAAAAAGACAGGTGTGTGAAGGAAGGTCAGCTCCTTATGTACTTATTTCAGGCTATCCAGGTTTCTTATTCAGGAAAATGAAGTTAAAAAGCAGGGAGTTTGTGTAAACCCAGACTTCATCTAAATATGGGGTCAGGTCATGGCAAGGAACACACCTGGCCTGAGAAGTTTGGAAGCGTTCCTAGGTCCCCTGGTTTAAAGGGATCCATTGTGATGCATAAGCAAAATTCAGACATAAATGTTAATAAGATAAGCACAGCTCCTGGAAACTACAGCATCATTATTAGAGATCAAAGCTATACTTGACGTACCTGGGACAGATTTGCTGCTACACAGGAATACTCCAGCAGCCCAATGCACATGTTAGACCGGCAGAGTTGGCTGTTTAAATTGAATGTATTGCTGGAACTTCATGAAATGTATATATAACACTGCAATTAATCTGCCCCACAAGTCTTTAGCTGTTTTCCAAACAAAGGAGTGTTACAAAGCTTGCAGAGACATCGCTTTGTAAGCAACAGAGGCAACATGGAAAATTTGATCAATCACAAAAATCTGATCAGAAATAAGAAATGGCAGTTAGATTAGTCCTTTTAGTTTGAATCTCAGCCTGAACAATGCAAGCATCACGTAACATTACTGTCCCCAACAAACGCTTTCCCAAGCTGTGGCACGTACATGTCCAACAATATACTTCTACATAATATGCAATAGGGCATTAGATCCTAAGAACAGCAGAACTGCTGTTACAAAGGGAGATAACACGTTGCCAGTGCCACAGCTGGTGGCAGTCCAAGAACTTTATGAATTTCTACATTAAACTGTGTCATGCCCTTCAGCAACAGAACTGTGTAAGAATGCTTCCTCGCTGCTGCCTCTCAATGCTTTTCACATCTGTTCGGCACACATTATAAGCAGACAATTTTTCCACCTGCAAACTAGCATCTCTGAGGGACTCAATGCTGAATCAGAGCGAAGATGAGTTCTAGATCTCTGAGGAGGACTTTAAGGAAAGGAGGTCAGATTTAGCATGTGTTATCTTCCACCCCTTTTCAGGTAATCAATTGTGCTCAAGGCTGCAGCTGCTTGCAGCTTAGTAGCTTGCCCACCAGCACAGCAGATTCTATTCCTTTCAGCAGATCACCTTTGTAAGAAGATGTTTATTCCTAGTTTATTGTTGGAGAAACCGAGTCACAGAAAGGCTATGAAGTTTGACTGAGATCACACAGAAAACACTGGTTAAAAATTGTGTAGGAAACACAGGTGAATTCACTCCTTGTGCTGTGGTTTAACCTGCCCTCGTAGGGAACGGACAGCCAGATGCATTGATCTGAGGAAGCAGATTCTTTGTCAGTTGGATGCTTTTCTTAAGTCCACCTACGGTTCGTCCCTTTCTGGCTTTCAACTAAATGTAATGCTACATAAGAAAAATAGTGAACTAATGGAGCGCTCTTCTCTCTCCAGCACAAGAACGCCAAACATAAGGGTTCAGTCAAATTAAGGTCATATTATATCTACTAAAATCTCACTGTATTTAGAGACTAGATAAACAAGTCATTAATCCAATTAAGCAGACTTGCAGATAAATGACTGTTAAAACCTGTAATTGGATAAACTGATTCTTCCTCAAAAATAACCTTTAATGACTTGACTCTGCTGTTCTAACAGTGGATTCTGAGCCTTTCCCATTGTGACATTGACCAGGACTGCTGTGTCAAGTGGAACGGCAAGAGATTAGCCAAAACTGTAAATCTCCTCAGTCAGCTTTGTTGCCCTGGGAAGCAGTAGCACATCTGACTTACCTGACACCCTTGGCTTTTCATGGTGTCCATTGCCTTCTTAACCGCGGTGTTTGGAGGCTCACATGCTTCCACCTGAGTCTTCACATTGTGCTCAAAATAGGGACCAACAAGAAAATAGTTTTCACCCCATTCATCTGCCGTAGTTTTGGCTTTTGTCTGGATCACAGTGTAAATGCCTCCCACTGCAAAAGAAAATCACAAAGAACAAGAAGTAGAAAGGAGCACAGGCCACAAAGCTCTGGAGTAAGCTCCAGCCCACCTGTGGATCGGATAGATACACCTCCAGTTAAATCACTTCACATATTCAGTTTTTAAGTGAAACCCAGACTCTATCAAATAAACAGAAGTTCAGTCTCTTAAATGGAATCAGAGCTTCACAGTTCATTTGAGGAGTATGCACTGACAGCAGACTGTGTAATTCTTAAATGACAATTTAACGCTTTGCTCACTCTTGGGTGACTACAATATGGCTTCCCTGAATTTCTCTTCTAATCACAAACGGATGCTTTCTATCCTTAACTGTTCTTTTTATGTAGTCTGTGATTTTTTAAATTTCTTTTAGGTGTTCGAAATCACACCACAAATGTTCAACCAATAAATTATTTTATTCTTACGTTATTCCCCCTTTTTTGGATTGTGAAATCTTTACACTCAGATTGTGGGATTCAAATCCTGGGGCTCATGCTTCCATCCTCCCATGCCTAATCTTGATTCTGCTACATCCCAAGCATAGCCTTCTGCTTTTTTATTGCAGCAGTTATAATTTTCAAACATATTTTTCGTGATGTGGAAATACATGTGGTGAGAACTGAGCCGGCACTTGCAGCTTGTTTTACACAAATAACTGAGAGAAGTTGAGGGACTGATGGATTTAATTGACTGCTGACTATAAAAATTGATTTAAACCAAGATCCTCAAAGCAAAAGGTGTCATGTTCCATTAGCATTCTAAAGAGTTGTTAAAGTTGGAATGAATGTAGCCTACACTGCCAATATAAATGTCTGAAGTACCTTCCACCAAAATATTTTTCATTTTAAAAATAAATGCAATATTAAAATGTATAAGAGTGTGACAACAACACGTACAGAGGCTAGGTAGCTGCTGTACATCAGAGACAAGCTTAGCAGAGCTCCAGTGATTTTAAAGCATGGTAAGATAAATGAAGCTCAACAGGTACAAGCAAACAAGAAAAGAAATAATAGGAAGGGAATTAGTGTTCCTACATAAAAATTTTATCCTCCACTGAATTTTGAAGTGTTTGGTAATACTCCAGGCAAGAGCTATGCCTTTCAGCAGTGACATCAAAATTACTTAAGGAGTCAGCACTGAAAGTTGCCAGTGATTGATAGCAGGAACTCCAGACTTACTTTTTTAAAGGTACTGAGGTATTCAGAGGTGCCAATGCACTGCATCCAATTGCATATGTTAAGAATCTTGAGAAGTTACCTGGTTCTCCCTAAAAATCTGCCACAAGTGACCACAATTTACAACAGAGCAGCTGAAGTGGCTCAGCACTTTGGGGGATTAGTTCCCAAGTTAATTAAACTGTATCACTGGACAACTATAGAAAGCTTTCTGCCAAGCCTGGTATCTTGCAGCCTTGAGGGACTGAACAACAGAGCTACATTTTCAATTGTGCTCCTAGAAAAGAAAGTGTGCACTTAAAATCCTTCTCTCTACAAATATCCTATTTGTTCTGAATGCTGGAAGGATCCCTAGCCCTACTGTATTTATGTCAAGATGTCTCAGGATTCTAGGTATTTTACAAAGAAAACCAAATGCAGTCCCAATCCTCGAGCTTGCCAAGTAGAATTATTACAATAAATTATTACCCTACATACTAATTCAAACCCTAATAAGAAAAGAATCTCACAGATATATGTTCCTAAATCAAGCTCACAGTTCAAGAGTTTCATGTCATATAGACATGGAACTGCAGAAGGAAATCTATGCATAAGACTATTCTTCTCTACTTCCTTAGGACCAGAAAGCTAAGAAACTAACTTACAGTCTTCATACTCTTCCATGGCTGCTCTGGACAGAGATTTAGACAAGTCTTAGGTAAGTAACACTATATATTCCCTCCAAGTTCCTCTGCTCACAGGCTGAGAGAGACTACTTGAGTAGCTTGGATTCAGATAAACATATAATTTTAATTTTATGAGACAAGTCAGAAAGTTCAACCCATAAAGCGATACAGTTATCATGACACGTCTGTTCTTATGGGGTGGTAAATACATCATATGAGCATAAGGCACTTCAATCCAACATGGGTAAATATGGGACTTGGGAGAAATCTTAGTCATGAAACTAGTTGGTTTTAATTGGCAGAAATACAAAGCTTACCATAAGGGAAGATTTTTGTGCAAAGCAGCCTGGTGACCTGGGGAAAAGAGAAAATATGTACCTGCAAGATTGAAGATACTAAATAACATATAAAACTATGTATGACTAGAGTGGTGCAAAGCTCTCTCCTCACCATCGCAAGAGTGGAGATCAGCCTCTTTCCTACTGCAAAGCATTCAGCACTGGGATCAGAAAGGTAGCTGAGTTTCCACAGCTATTAAGAGTAGTAAGAAAGCTGCAGCTCAGCAGCTGAGTAGAGCCTGGACTTTTGTTTTGTATAGCCAACAGCCGAGTGTTTCTTTTCACAAGGTTTTCCTTGGGATCACTGTGTGTCCTAAAGTGTGTGCTGCCAAAGACACATGGAAGACCTGTTCTGAGGGAAACAGTGGAGAGTATGCTGTGCTCTGCCATCATAATCTGTTGCAGAGCAAGGTAAAAAACATTTCAGGGCACTGATTTGCCTGAAATGCAATGAAAAGTACTTAAGATAAAAACAAAAGAGACTGTGAAAACTCTTCAGAAGATAGCTGTGATAAAAGTTCTGGGTCACCTGGTCCCAAAACTTGCTTTTGTCTTCTCTGTTACTGTGGAAATACGACTCGCAAAGCATGCTGTGCATAAGCTTTAATTGACAGGAGAGGGAACCCATGCAAGTGAAACTACGTATGTGGAAAGTGTTGGACGTAACTTAAAAAAGACATCTTGAGAAGAACAGAGCAATGTCTAGAATAATGTATTGACTTTTGAAATTACACTTTTCCACAGCAAATTCAAGGAACACATTATAGATCAGTAAGAGATAGCTTATATCTCCTCAGTTACTTTGAATTCCCTGGAAATAACTGTGCCAGTAAGCAATGCATTACATATCCTACTGAGTAACAGTAACAGAGTAAGGGTTTACATACTCACTTGGAGCCTAACAGAATTCTCAAATTACTTCCAACAATTTGGTAAACCTCCTTATTCTTCTCTAATATGATGTTTTAAGGTCATTTTATAAGGAGAAAACCTTTCCAAACAACAGGGATGTATTAAAATCCCATGATGTTGCAAGTTTCTGTATGCAGCCTCTGAAGTTTTGTACTTTGAAACAGGTTTTAAAACAAACAATAAAAGACAAAATGAGAAATAGATGGAGAATCAGGAGAGATCATATCCAGAGAACTGGTTTGGATTGTCACAAACATGGGGAATTAGCAGGAAAATGCAGATACAGAGCTGGTTTAGTATTCTGATATCCACCAAAATGCTTTTTTCAAATACTTTAAGTTTTAATCATTTTAAAACATCCTTGAGAGAAAAATACTTCTATTGTTTCTTTTTAAAATATTTTTTTTAACTTTTCCACCAGAATAAAGGAAATCAAGTTAAAAAGGAAATCAACAACAAATATTTTTCCCCATTTATTTCTTTTCAATTCTTCCTCTTTTTCCAGGGAAAAATAAACTGGCATGGAAAAAGGAAATAAAATGTGTGGGAAAGAAGGATTTTGTTCATTTAAGAGAAGTCTGACTTTTTTTAGTGACTTCTTTAAAAAGTAGAAGACGAAACCAAAATATTTTCTCGGAAAATATTTCTTAGAATTATTTTTAAAAGTTTGAATGTTTTCATAAAATTACCACTATCATGAATGTGTCTAAAGGAATTATCTGCATCACTCCAGCCATTTTCTTCTTTCCTTATTTCAAGTCCTGCTGCATTATTTCTTTTGTATATTTAAAATCCAGCCATTAGAGCCCTCCTGGATAGACATCAGAACTACCTAAATAAATAAAAAGTCTGAGTCAAGAACAATCTCCTGATATCATATCACTACTGAGGACAGCACCAGGCAGAAGTGGAGATCTTTGTGCAAGACCTAATATGCAGATGTGCTCTTTCTGCCGCAAGCTGTTATATGGAAAGATGCATTGCCAATGTTTCTTGTTGCCTGATGAGGAAGGGTCCACAACTTCCAGGATTACCCAGGAATTGCGTTGACAAAAAATGTCTTCTGGAGCTGCAATCCTTCGAGCATGGAATTGCCAAAACTTCTCAAAACTGCCAAAGATACCCACCATTCATTTTACTTGCTTTCCCACCCACCCCTTGTTACAGCAGGACAGAGGGAAGGAGCAGCAGAAACCAAAAAGGAAGGAGAGAGATAGGAAGTGAAGTTATGCAAGAGAGACAGAGATAAGTGGAGATTGTTGCTGGTCACCAAATCCTTCCTCACACACCTTTACTACACAGAGACAGAGGATCAGGGTGTGCCCAGGGCTCTTCTGCTTCTTTATTACAGCCTGCCTGGGCCACTCTGAAGACACTAAAGCTTTCCTGAGGACCATGGCTGCCATGGAATCCAAGAGAGCAGCGGGACCCCAAGTTCAGTATTCAAATTCACTTCACTGCCACAGTTACTAGTTACATCAACTATCCTCTCACCCCTTCCCTACAGAATATGTCTCTGATCTATAGAGATGCGATAAAATTGAGCTTGAACTTATGTTTTTTCTAATGTTTGGTTAGAATTTTATTTATTTATTGATTGATTGCCTGTTGAGATATCTAGAGACCATTTATAGAATAAGGTTGTAAAATGTGTCAGGTGAAAATAACCCCAGCATCTTCAGAGAGCAGATGTTTTTCATGTATTTTTTGGCTACATTTGTGGCCAGGACTCATCAGAAGATAGAAGTTCTCTAAATTCCGTGAAATTCTGGCATTCCAAACATACTCTGAAATAATACTGAAACACTGAAATTTATGACAGATGTCCACAACACAGAAGCTATTTTTGTGTGCATCATCCCCAATGCACAAAATTTCATTTGAGATTGATTTGACGTTGATATACCACCCCACTCTAGAAATGCACAGAGCTTTGATGCTGTGCTTATGCCAAGTTTATGCCAGCACATCCCCACTCCCCAAAGCGTGTTAGTTCAGCTGTGTCACAGATTACAGCATTCACCTTCTCCCAAGGAACTTTTATCATGGAAAGATGTGTAACATGGAGGAGGTAAAATGCTGGTCCTACTGACTTCAGTGGATTCAGGATTTCATTTCCAAGAGTCCAGATTTTCACCAGAGAATCTGTACATACAGTTCTGCTCCAGGAAGAGTTGAACCAAGGTTTGTTTTTAGCAGAGTATTCATTTCAATAGGGATGGAAAAACTATTTAGGATTCATCTACCAGTGATTCTTGAGCTTATCTGTTCACAGATGAATGATGATACAAACTGGCTGTTTGCCCAGCATTTTTAAGCATTCTTCTATTTTCTATCTAAAAGCTGTTAGTAGTACAGCAGGAGATACTAATCTACATATTACTGGAACGATCTTAAAGTCATCTTTATAGAGCACAGAGCAGATCTTGAACGTTCTCAGCCTCATTAATGTATCAGAAAACCCACTAAACTACAGCTGTTATTCTAACTTACAGATTTAGACTTCTCTCCCTTACCCAGATTAAAAACTTCAGTTTTCAGTGGGCAAACATTCAAAAGAGGTTACAGAGGATGGAGCCATTTTCACTGTGGAAAGTGTCCAGGACTGCTGCCATTACTCCTGCAATGGCCTTTGGCGGCTCCCTGCTGATAATTTCCATCTGTGGGGCTTTAGACACAAGATCTGCATAGCTTGTAGCCACTTGGTTTGTGCTCCTGTCAAAGTTTTTATTGGTCTTCTTGTTATGGAGGAAACAAAACGAGTCTTCTTTTCCAGTGTGCACAGAGATATGGCCAGACCTGGCTTTACCAGAGCATGATGGCAGGGAGAGAAGAGGAATGGTGAAAAATGCTGAGCTTCCCCATGATTACCACCAGATCATGTGGTACTGCAGTGTGCCGGGACCCTTGCCTGCCTGCTTTTCTCCCCTTCTACCACAGAAGCACAATAGATCCACTTCACAGTATGGGTCTTGCCCATCAGTGAAGAGCCAAATAAAGGGAGGAAAATCTTGCAAAACAAACTACACTTTTCTCATTTCCTTGGCAGGTGACTTTCAATACAAGATGATTTCAACATTGTGCTTGGTTTAGCTGGCAGGTTCCTTTTCACTTGACTTGGGTGAAGGGGAAGGGGGAGTCACACTAGCAAGTGAGCCTTTTTTATTTCTCATTCTCTCCTTCAGCTACCTTACCTTTGCTTGCTCCAGACAGAGAAGAGAAGAAAGAAGAGTAACTGAGATGCCAGTGCTTTCCAACACGTATGTCAGAGGTTGCCACTTAGCACAGGCAGCAGCCAGGACAAAGAATATAAAAAGGAAGCATGGAGAAGTAGAAAGCTCTGCCTTGTTAGAGTGCGTGTTAAATGATCTAGACTTTAAAAAAAAAAGAGCGACACCTTCACTGGGCCAGCTGCTGAGAAAGAAGTGATGAGACTCCAGAAATAATGAATACTTGTGGATCTCTCAGCACTGAATTCATACAACTGACTTGTCCTTACCTACAGCTGCATCTCATGCCTCAGTACCAACTAGCACCATCAGGAAAATCCCAGTAAATGTTTGCTCCCCTTGGGCAGCCTGGCACATGGAGACCCTCTCACACCACATAATCAGAGGTGCTCGAATCCGCAGGACCCCTTGATCATCCTGAAATTCCGAAGGAGAATATATTTAAGAGGTTCAGAAAACAGCTCAGCACCTGTAAAGGGCACTGTTTACATGTGTGGGAATAGATAGCCATCTGTGAGCTCCAGTAGCATGTTCCTCGGAGGGAAGAGAACATTCAGCCTTACTGCCACTGCCACAAATGTGAAATGCAGGAACCACTAAGAAGCAGCACCAGCCAACGAGGAAATGTACCCATAGCCAAGCACCTAGTGATGCACACAAAGCTAACACAAAGACTTGAACTCTCTCCTGTAGGCAGCAGCAGCTTTACACCACTTTAGCAGTGCAAACCAACTTCACGCTGAATTACTCTGACACACCTTTGCATTGCCAGAAAGGAAGAAAGAAACCTTCACGTTAAATGCTCAAAATTAGCTTGTCAGGCAGTAAGTCCAGCTAATTTTTATCTTTCCCTTTATATTAGGAACATATACAGCAACATTAAAACTAAAACACTAAAACACGTAGCAGTACTAAATCTATGTGGGGTCAGCCTACTTAATCAAACAAACAGTTCTTTCTTCTGCTAAAGGAGGCCAGAAATATACACTGTAAGCTATTATTTCCTAAGCCTATGTACCTTCTGTGATGACTCTCCCTGTATTTTGTTGGCTACTCTCTCTCCTAAGAAACACAGTGCCCTAACACCTTCTAAGAACCGTTTATAAAATTTAGGTCACTGGGGAACAGTATCTCACCACATGACTTAGACATTCATTTGCCTGGAAGATACAGAAAAAAACCTTCAGCATCAAGAATTTACCAGAAAAATAAGCTGAAATAGGCTTATTAAAGAGTTTTTGCAGAGATGTTTCCAGTCAAGGCTGGTTAATGGAAACTTTGCACAGAGATCCAGTTTTAATGAAGAAATTGTTTGATGTGACTAGTTCAGTCAGCCCCATTTGAATATATAGGTTTGGTAAGTGGTGTCATTAACAGCACCTTATTTTTAAACTGAATAAATATTCACTCTTATAAATATTAATTCTCTCATAAAATGCGAGAATAATAAATTTTAGCTGTGTCAGTTGATTTGGCTTCAGTGAAGTCAACAAGAGCTATATGGATGATTAAGTGATTCACTACATTTTGTACATACACAGAAAGACAGATAATTTAATTGCATTTTACTTTTTCTTAAACATATTGTGTGATATCTATAACCAGTGGGTCCAGATGATTCAGAAAATATTCGTACAATGGAGTTCAGAGATATTAGCGAGAACACCTGAATTCCCTAGATTTCTGCTGCCATCTGCTTGCCAGTGCCTTGCTTCCCATGCACAATGCAAAAGCAAATGCTGCATGCTCCAGGTTCTGTCAGTAGTAAATTAACTCAAAAAGCTTGACTGAAGGTACTGAAAAATAAGCCCACAGGGATTCAAAGTGCAAAATCTACTCTGTACTGCCTCTGGGTATTGATACTCCTCACCACCCTAAAAAGAACAATGCAAGATTGCACTGCAGTGCAGATTAAATACCAGAAGCTATCACAGAATAGTAATTCCAGTTTCACCATGGGGATAAACCCTAGTACTGTCTGTTCCTCTCACACACACTTCCCCTTTAGAGTTAAAATCTTAACAGATTACAGATGCCCTCTCCTGACTAATCTCTCTATTTATCTACCAGGACAGTAAGAGACACGAGGTCAATCATTTACTCATACTAACTCACTTTTGTGGTGAAAACAGAGCCTGTTCCCCCTTGGTGAGCTACACCTAGCCGAAAGGGGATGATTTGATGAGTAAATTAGAGGCCGAAAGATCTTTGCATAACAAGAAGTGTGTACTTTGCCTGACAAGCTGCATGAGTGATCAAATTCTCAATCTGTACACATGCACAAAGCACGAAGTCCCTGTCTGGCACCACCTGTGGTTGCAAAGACCAGTCCAAAAGGGTTTCAGCTGGCATAAAGACTGCTGGTCATTGACATCTGTTTTTTGTTCAGTGGCTTCAATGCAGCTATGTTTATTTATACCTGTTTCAAATTTGGCCTCTTGTTCACACTGTTCTAGAAGGCTGAGGGAGACTGCTAAACTACTCTAAATCTGACGTCTGTTTTACAGCTCATTTTCATACATTATATTCCCAAGTGAATTTGCATGGAAGGTAAAATATAAATATGTACAAAGCAACATCTATATATCCATACATCTGCACACCCAGGCATAACACTTAGATGTTTGTTTAAACAACCTATCACTGGTGGTGAAACATGTCAAGACATACAGACATCCTGACTATATGCTCATCCCATAGAAGCGCAGGCAGATGCAGCCCACGCACAGCATACACAATTACGCACAGATGCCACATGCACTCCTTCCAATACAACAGCTCTGCCACTGGCTTTTCCCCAATCTCTCCTTAACGCCTTTCTTGTAAAAGCCCTTCATGCCTCCCTCCACTCCTGTGGAAACAGCCATACTAACACTTAAAAGTGTTGTACAAACCTTTGTTGGTAACTTCCCAAGAAACTTCAAAGAGCAACAAATCCTCCACTGGTAAGTCTTCATCCTCCCACTGAGGAAGCCCATTAAGAGAAGTCATGGACAGTGATCTAGCCAGTGGCATTTTCTTCAGCCCTCAAATGCTCACCACTCAGGCCACAACAGTTAGCAAATGTCCAGTTAATGTGGCAGTTCTCTGCAGTTCTGGTTAGAACAGTCTGCTGGTGTGCTGGGCTCTGAGGAGAAAATTATTCAGATAGCTAGGAGCTAATGGGTTTAAACTGTCTGACCACCAGCATTAAATTGGCTCAGTGAAATCCTCAGGGCTTGAGAAGCAGCTGCTGGTAGAGGTAAGAATTTAAGACTGACCTGAGAAAGGTCTTGACTGTTTTGGGGCCAGACCTCTTTCTTTTTCTTCTCTTAGAGGGAGGTAAAAAAAGGTTTTGAGCTCCTGAGCCACACCATTCACTATCTACCACCTCGGGGACAACTGAAACTCGACAGTTGTAAATTCAACACTGCCCTGAGCAAACTCCAGCAGGGAGGACACTTTGAGTTCACCACCTGATTTAAGCCCAGCCCCTGAGTCCTCCCCTCAAGATACACCCTCCCATTAACACCCATGGACCATCTCTATCTGCTGGCTACTTGCCAACTGGGTTACTAGACTCCTTCTACATGATGTCTCTTAGATTATTTGCCAGGTTAAATGCTGTTACCTATTCTTGTTTATTTCATTAGTCTGTAAGCACTAGTTTACCTCATACCTTATCTCCGCAATTAGCTCCAGCTGTGTTCCCAGGGTTCTGCATGAGCTGTTGGCTGCATTCTGCTCTCGAGCAGCCCCAAGAGCTTTTAAACAGAGCTACAAATGCTCTGTCCCTACTTTGGCTTGCACTTTGGCCCTCCTTGTAGTCCTGGTCCCTGATTTTCTGCCTGGTTTCTCTTTTTCTATGCCACAGCTCTTTTCTGGCCTCTGAGCCCATGTCCCCTGTGCAGGGAAACTAGCGAGTAGTAAGTCAGGGAACAGTATACCCCTGTCTTGCTCCAGCACAGAGCTGGGATGCTGCAAGCGGTGCACACATCTGCAGACATGTCGGTCCCTAACTCGCAACCTGCGATCCTCAAAGCTCCACAGAGCAGCTGCCTGCTTGGAAGATGCTTATGTGCTTACATGTCTGTTTGAGAATCCAGTGCTTCTAGAACAGCTCTGTAAGTTGAATCCGATTCTGAGCTTAGAGCACAACCTGCCCAAAATCTGCAGTTCAGCAGTGAGCAAATCTCGAGGTGAGATACAGGGCATCTCTGGCACTGTGGAGAATAACATTGCACCAGCAGGCACGAACTACATAGTAGCATAGAGGGAAAGGCTCTGAGCTCACTTAACACAAAACAAGTCCAAGGCTATTGGTTTAGAGACAGGCAGCCCACCTGCATAAAAGTCTCTTAGATGTAACATTATACAGCTGAGCCTACCTTAACAGCTATCTTCCAAAAGACTTCCTCTTCCACTTCCCATGCCCTCTCTGTACTTATGGCAGTCAGACCATCCCTGAGCTGATGGCTACAGCTTACCAAACTAACCTAAGGACGCAGAAAACTTTTTTGCCAAGTTAGGAACTAGAGCTGTCTTAGCTGCCAAGAGGGGATGGAGCAGCACAGCTGGGAACAGGGAGAGACGGGAAAGGTGAGCAGGAATGCTGCCTCACCTTTCCAGCCGGTGGAGCTGGCAGGCAGGCTCAGCTGCACTGTGCCACCTCACTCACAGGCTGGGCTCTGCCTCAGAGGAAAGAGGTTTCCCTCCTAGGTTAACTGGAAGGCATTACAGCCTGCCCAGGGAAGGATTCTGGGTTTTATTGGCTGCGTGTCTTTTTGTCTCAGTGGTTCGAGTTGCCCTGTTTAGCAGTTTATGTCAAAAAGCCTGGCTGAGAATCATTATTTTTTGAGGTGTGGCTTTTCCTACCTGGAGGTAGGAAACCAGATCATCCTAGAGGTTAAAACCCTTATCATTTGAAAGAAAGACAGTAATATTTTAAGGGTCACTTAATTTCTGAACCATCAAATCTGCCCGAGTCACATTTTCACAGTTTTCCCTGGAAACCCTGAGGGCGAGGCTGAAAGCCGCCAGTCTCACAAAGGCCATCTCAGCTGACCGGTGGAGAAGGTAAGAACAAAGCAGCCCACAAGCCTGTCCTAATCCCACAGGCTTTCGTCAGCCCTGTGTCAACGAATGCACTGCAAAACCAGACATTTTAAACGAGACAGCAGGGACGCTTAGACCCCCACCTGCCTCACCAGTTGCGGCCTATGGACCGAGTTCCAGAGCTCAGCGCCTGCGGGCCCCTTCCCGCCCCGCCGACGCTCGCGCCGGGCCCCTCTGCTGCCACTCTGCCCGCGGGCCGCCAGGGGGCGCCGGGCGCCGCCTAACGGCCGCCATGTCGGAGCACGCGGACCCCTCGGCCCCTTGCACCTACTCCTGTGATGGCAGGCTGGGGCACTGGGGTATCTCCCTAGCAGAGCTGCCGGTGGGGTTGTTTGTAGTGTTAGGCAGTACGCACGGCCTTTTATTTAGCAAAAATGAGATTGCCGCCCAAGGGACGCACACCTGCTCGCTGTAATTACGGGTAACTACCGTGAGCTGCAGCTTGCCAGAGGGAAAGCGGGTGGGTTTGCAGGTGCGTGGGCCCCATCGTCACTGCTGGCTGGGTACCGCTGTCCTCTGCAGTCCTTTGAACCTCGTTCAGGACATGTAAGCCATGCTGCTTATGCCAGTTACCTCTCCACAGATGACATACAAACCACTTGTAGTGATGCCAGATAAATGGTGGCACTGGCTCACTGACATAATCACTGTTCCCAAGCATTCAAAAGCCTAAAACCCAAGCAAATAATTGTAGAACATTGGAATGAAGTTGTAATAATAAAATTTTTAAGTTCTCTGTATAGTCTGTGATTTTCAGGTTCTTAGGGGGCACGTTTTTCTGACCTTTTTTTGTAATTAGAGGATACTTCTTTTACTTTTTGAATTTGGCAAAAGATGATATAGCTCCTTAATCCTTGGAGAATGGATTTGAAGGAATCATCAGATACCATAAGATAATTTCACAAGCACTGGCAACACCATCATTGTATGAACCTGGGCAACTCATGTAACTGTCCTGTACTTCGTTTTTATCTTTTACAAGTCAGAGGTAATACTCATGGGGGTTTTTAAGTTTTTAAGTTTCTTAAGTGTTTCTGATCTTCTGACAAAAAGTGCTCAATAGCACTATGAACATTAGTATTCCTTCATATTCTGAGTACATTTGACTTTACCCAATCTGTATGTCTTAAAGAAGCTTTTTTTCCCCCACAGTGCTATCCCAGATTCTTTCTTTTTTGTTATTAGTGAGGGAAAAAGCATCTGAAGTGCCTAGGAAAGGTTAGATACGACAGCCAGTTCAAAAACTTTCATCCCTGCAAGTGTTCTCAATTGCTAGAGAGCAAAGGGCCCTATTCATTATATTTATGGTCTACCAGGATTAAGTGTGGGATCTCTGTGATGCACCTGGAGTTATCTATGTTTACTGCCATAAAGGAGATAACTCCTGTAGCTGTGCATCTACAGCAAAATGAGCTCTCCAGGAGAAAAGCTATATTCTGACATCAAGAATGGGCGAATTTAGCACACACAGTGGAGGGGCAGTCACCAAGAGCGGAAAGGAACAGAAAGGTAGTCACTCGCAATCCTCCATGCGAAGTGCAGTGAGGTGCAAACAGTGAAACCGACGCTCTGCTGACACTAGAGCAATGTGTCATTTTTGTCATAGAGGCAGGGAAAGGTTGTGACTATGACTGTACACTTTTTTCCTTTTTAGCAAAACAGAGGACAACTGCTGAAGCGGGAAGATGGAAACCTACCTAAAATAGTAGTTTTTAAAATAGAATATTGATTAAAATATTTTCCAGAAATCTGGAAACCAGTGAAACTGGTTTTGACTCTGGCTTATTTAGGTTCTCATATTGCTTTTATCACCAAAGTATACAAATGTCGTGCGGTAATGCATTATTCACTGTGTCTCAACTCTGCCAGACATCATTTGTTATCCTACCAAATTCTTTTTCAGCCCACAGAAGTGAAGTAATTTCGCTTGCAAGGATACTGGACAATAAGAAGGCTGAGTCTGCAAGGGCTTTGAAGAGAAATCGTACAAAGCGTGTATTGTTTTTCCCAAATTTCCTACAGTCTCTGGAGACAGCGATGCAGGGACAATGCTGTGCATCCTGCCCTACCTAGAAGTTTTTTTGAAACTGTACCTCCTAGGTTGTTGTCTTCTCTGCATGCTTTGATCCAACTCCTATTTGGGTAAAGCAAAGTTTTCTGCAAAAACTACCTCAGCACATCGCTCCAGGAAGTGAGTCATAGATGTTGTCTTCACACCACAGTCCCTCCAGAAGAACCATTTCAGATTATCTTTTTAGTTGGAAAATCAACTTCAGCCTCCCTGGCTGCAAGTGAGAAAGCATGTTAGGGGAAGAAACACTCTCAATGTGTGGGAGTTTATGATGAGAGAACTGTCTAGGTGTGGCCTGTTCTAAACATAACTGTGGTTTCAAGGTTTGCCTATGTTAACTGTAGGGGGGAAAAAAAGACATAGGTGTTAAAAATGCTCCTACACATTGTTCAAATTTTACAGGAGGAAGCTATGATGGTTTGGAGCAATTACTGATGTACACACACTGTACTTTAGCAATGGAGCAGTAGGTGGCACTGATGGTATTAACATGAGTTCTCTGGTGTCTATATTGTTTGACCAAAAGGCTGTTTTATCCCTCTCACTAAATCCTGGTTCATGACAAACCTTAGTTTTATGAAGCCCGTGGAAACAGAATCACAACACAATCAGCAAAACGGGTGATCTTCATCTGGAAGAAAAGCCCTTGCCTTTGGCTGAGAGACACAGGGAAGAGAAGAAAAGAAGAGCAAAGACGTGATCTATAAAATGAGCTCTTAGTACTCAGCAGTGTGGGCTGCCAAGGCTAGAACAACCCTTATGAAGAAACTGAAGGAACTTAGAGGCTGAGCTTTATTTTGTACCCCTACAAGGAATATCCACTCTTCTAAAGGGATACATTACAGACATTTGTTTGCTGAGGATACTGTTGACTTAAAAGCAGTATGATAACATTATATTTCCTTTTTTTTTTTGTCTCTTCACCCCAGGTTTTTGTTCCTTTCTTTCTTTTCCCCTTTTAAACTTCATTGTGCTATTTCCTGTCTTCAGTTACCTAACTTTTAAAGGTGTTCCTTTGGTCTCCATTTGATGTAGCTGTCTTTTTGACCCCACTGGAAGCCTCACTGTTTGTTACCTTTGCAGTTTAGGTGTACTGATGAAACTCCATAGAAATATTTTAGAAAAAAACTCAGATTTTTACTTAATAAAAAAAAAAAAATTCCAGAATTTAAAGTAGAAATGTCTTATTTTCTGTGGTTTAGTATTGTTATACAACCTCAGTAAGATGTCAGCTGTACTTGTTTTTAACCCTTCTAAAGAGAAAAGGGTAAAGTCTTACTATATTTTGCTTCAGAATCTAGTAAACCTCATTATAAATCCCAAAGTGCTATGAAAATTAGAATATAAAGCAAACCTGCCTAAGTGATGTATCTAAACTGTTCACCAGCATCTTCCTCCTTTTTTTTAAAGAGGCCTTGTGATCAGGCATCTTAGCTCTGCTGGCCACCTGCCAAGTTGTTGTGTTGTCTGAAACTGGATTATGATGGACAGACTTTCGTTAGTAAGTAAGACTTAAGAAATGCAGGAGTGTACAGGTATGCATGAGAGTTTTTGAGATGTTGAGGGTCTTCAGTTACTCTTAAAGCATTTAGCATTGAGTGTATGATTAAACTCTAGTCAAATTTGTTGTAAAAGTGTCTGGAATAATAATTCTGGGAGCTTTACATCCAGGTCCTAGTAGCTGATAAAATCAGGACCTGTTCTGAGGAGGAGAGGCACACGTCTGATAGCTCAGCTACCGTTCTCTCTTTCTCTAGTTGAGACATAGCTACGATTTTTTTCCATTTAATACCCATGGTAAGTTGCTTACCCAAGGGAGCTCTGGAAAAATCTGTTGGTGGGGATGTACAACCCCTGCATCAATTAGTTTTGATGGATCGTAAGTGTTTATCAGCTTGATCTTACTTTCCTAATACTGTAGGCTAGAAAATCATGTATTATTAAGCACTCTTACCTTGGTAGAAGACTTAAGCCTCAAACTCAGCCTCACACCCCTGCATTATGGGGTAAATGGTTGTTGAGAAATTCCTGGCTGAGGATACTCCCAGATTGGTAGAGACTTCCTTAATCCTGAATCCCAAACATATTAAGGATAATCATATATAGTTATAAGCCCCTTAAAGCCCCAGACTGATAGATATCATTTTATATCAGCAGTACAAATTATTTTGTATATATCTGTTAAATTACTAATAAAAAAAAATCCAGGTCTTCACGGTATTTAGGCTGCCATGAAAGGAATAATTTAATTTTAGAGAGAAAACTGCCTGTTCAAAACCATAATTACTGATGAGAGGATAATAGCAGGATAATAGTTGCGTGGCATGACAAATAGCTAAACAATTTTATTTTCCTACCACAGCAGAATACCTATGAAAGTAAAAGGAATTCATGCTTCAGAACCGCATATGAACTGCTTAGGAGTGTTGCTGACCACTCTTCTTGCAATGGCTGCCATCTTTAGGCCTGATCACAAGGGCCTTAGCTGTTGGGGAATCAGACCCTGTCAGCTAGACTGTTCCTTTTTGCTGCCATTTACCTGTTTAGTCTGTGGTCTCCTGAGCTGCTGGCTTTGCTGTGCAAATGTCATGAGAAGTGAGGTTGCCTGAGCAGTCAGCTGAGGGCTGCCCAGCATTGTTAGCAGCATACCAGAAAGCTGTTGAAGGACAACGCTGTTTGCAGAGAGAATAGCTCATTGAGATAATATCTCATTTTCTAGCACATTGGTCATTTAGGGTCATTGCAGAGTTTAGGGAAGATCAGGGAGTTGTTCAGAAATGCTCTAGGGCCAGCCCTAATTGCCTGCCTGAACTCAGCAAGTTCAGATCATCCCAGCTGTGAAGTGACAGCCTTCACCCCTGCTTTGTGCAAGTCTAAAAAATGCTCCAAATCTCACAAGTGGAGAATTGTTCCTTCCAGTTAGAAGATGGCTGGACAGCAACCCTGTCAAAGGGCCAGTAGGGAGAAGAGGCTATGAAACATTTTACGTTTTGGGGAGTGATGTGACACAATGGACTTTTCTCAGTGACATCTGGTATACGTTTGGTCCCAAATAGGCATGGAGTGCATGGACTCCAGGACACAGCAAACAAAAGACATTCATATCAGGTGGGCTGAGAGGCTGCTGTTCCCAGCTCTACAGAGCATTGTGGCCTCTGCTGCTTCATCCAGGAGAGTAAGAATGAGTTTTAGCCATCCTGCAGATATCAGCTCACCAGGGGCAAGTTTAATGTTAATCTTTTTGGACTTGGCTTTGGAAAAGGGTGCCAGGACAGCCTGGCCACTAAGCTGGATCCTGCAACTTGGATAAGCATCAGAATGCTACTGTCCTATTTAAAGTTTAAAATAAATGCTGCAATGAACAAGTATCCCTCTGAGGGACAGGCCTGTTAAATGCAGAAAAGCTATGCTACAAATTATGTATGCCATTTTCTCATGTGAGTAGAGATTTGGGAATGTTCCCATTTCTAAGTCACTTCACCCCAGGCACCTTAAGTGATCTCTTCTCAAAGGATGGACACATGGCCCACATTGCCTGAGAGAGCAGTCTCCCTTCCTGTTTCTCCAGCCAGGCACTAGGCATTAGAGACTGAAAAAAACCCACTCGTTCTTTTGGGAAATAAATGCATAGGCATGCGCAAACACAATTTCTGAGAAACACCAAGATTTTCTGTGTGATGTCTGATATGACTGAAACTTGTAAAAGTAAAATGCAAGACTAATTCACTGTTTTGCCTGTCTTTTCTACTGTACAGTGCCGTGCCCCCACCTATAATTCAGACTCATGTACAAAGACACTCACAAACACCTTCACAGATATGCTTACACATATTTGCTTTGATATTTATTTGTTTCCTGTGGTCAGCACAGTGTTTGTATCATATTTAGCATGGGGATTTGTCAGTGTGTTGGTGCAACTTGTGGTATTTTCTCCTTAACTGCAAGTGGTAATCACAGAAAGACTGAAGCTTCTCCTGCCTAATATTCTGGGAGCTTCCCTTTTTCTCAAGATTCCTTTTCTCATAATATTTGTTATTCCTTTCTGTTACATCAAAGGGGACTCTTTTAGGTTTGTGATTTTTTGTTAGAAATGTTAGAAAGCTCAGGCTAGGTATGAATTCTTAGTACATCTCTTATCTTGTGTGACCTTGGACGAATTATCAGGGCTGGCAGCTCAGCTTCACAGAGCTTATCTGCATCTCCTCAAGTAGCCAGGACTGCAACATTTTACTTCTCTGGCTGCAAACAAAGGTTCCTACGCTTTGAAAGACTATGCTGCAAACTCAAAGGTGTAGTGCTGAAAGAGGCATTTCCATTCATTCAGCTATGTAAGTAAAGACTTCCAGTATAATAAGGACTTAATAAAAAACAGGTTATCCCATGATCAGCATTAAGATTGAAATTTAACATGTTGAAATTTAACTCCATTCAACAAACCACTTAAGCATAAATCCTACTCAGTGGAATATAGGCACTTGATCTAAGGTGATTGTGGTCTTAACTTCTTTTCTGTCTGTTTGAGAAGCACTCTGCTAACTTGGAATGCCCTTGAATCATGTTGACAGAGATGTGTCTGTTTATTCTTCTTCTGACTTTTATCTTAAAAAAAAAAAAAAAAATACTGCAGCATTCAGAATCAGACCAGTACAGAAGCCATTTAAAAAATATTTACTTCCTTCTACTGCACAACAATTTGCTACAGGTGAAACAAAGTCTGTAAAATGAACAGAAGGTCAACAAATACTCCCCTAGACTGATCTTCAGTCTGAGAGTATCAGGGACTAGTCTATTGTCATATGTGGGTAGGAAAATGAGTTTGACATGATTCTTAGACACAAACCATTCCTGATTCCCAGTGATACTGGGAGAGTATCTAGTACTGGTGGAGACTGCTGAATGAACAGAGACTTGGGAAATCATTGCATTTCTGTCTTATTGTCTGAAATACAGAATTAGCAGCACAGAGAAAACTGTATCTCAGGCAAAACGTCTCTTTTCTTTCCTTTTTACATGTTTTCATGTAGCACATCTCACAGAGCAAGAATTATGAATATTCCCTTCCAGAAATCCATACTGGTAAGAATCCACCTTCATGCTATTTTGACAAATTTTCTGGATTTTTTCCTTCAGCTATTGAATGTGTAAACACATCTAAATAATGTTGAAAAGCTATTAAAGAGGAGAGCATAAGGGAGAAAATATTTACTCAGAGATCTTTCTTTGCATAGCTACGGCCTGGGCCAGACTGTGCATTGTTGCTTATGTTTGCAGGTAAATTATTCATTTCAGACACTGAGCAAATCCAGCCCTCCTGAGTCTGACCTCTCCAATAGACCAATCTAAGCTAATTATTTGCACGACTCCTGCTTGCACAGAATAACAACTCAAATAGCAATGGTATCTCAGGAACAGTTTATAAAAATGTAGTACATCACAGTGAGTGGTGTGGATTTTAAGAAGACCCTGGCTACTGTAGTCTCTGAAAATCTTTGGAAGTTTTGACTTACACAAGGCTGGATTCACAGATGTGCATTAGAGGAGAACTGTTCATAGAAGAAAGAAACGCCCCAAATTAGGCGTTGCCCTGAGAAGCTGTTACACTATGGCATTGTGTCATTCTGGACTACAATATAAGGATCTGACTCTTAAATGTTTTTGGGCTGCTGGTCACGCTGACATCAGTGAGAGTTCAGCATCTACAGTCTACTGAGAATTTGTGGTTTAATTGTTCTGATTTGTGTCTGTATAAACAGCATTTCTTTGCATCACAATGCTGACTTGAAGTGTGTAAACACAATGATAACAGGAACTTAAGTGTAAACAACTTGACACAAGTCACCTACTTATCATAAAACACAATTCTAAGTTAGCTAGTATGAAAGTCATATAAGCACTACTAGTCTAGCAAAATGCATATATAACATTTCCATTGCTTTATATGTTCTTTGTAACACTATTTCACTGTTTAAACCTGCCCTCAATTCCCTGACCCATTTTTATCCTTTGACTACTAAAAAAGCAGCCGATTTAACACTACATCTGAGCTCAGAACAAGCCCACCTCTTGTTTGGGTAAAGGCTGATTACCACTAACAGCACTATTGTTTTACTAAGCTTGCAGACAGTTGCCATGCAGACTGATAATAAAGGAAAGGATGCTATTCATTTATCTCAAAGTTCTGGATGTGCAGGTGCAAAACTCCAGCTCCCTCTCCTTTGCATACATTGCTTGGGAAAGCCATGATACAAATACAGTGGTAATAGCCCACATCCGAGGCTGAGTGTAACTCACGAGGACGGAGTTCTGGTCCTCTGGCACAACCAAACCAGTAGTATCCCTCCTCTCTCTGTTGTCTGTCAGTATCTGCTCGTCTCGTCTGACATTTGCAGGGTAGTCAGACTGACTTTCTGTTCTGTAGCCTGTATATATCTGCAAATGCAAGGGGGTCTAGGTCCTTACAGCAATTAAAATAACATTACTTGTCTTACTTCATGTGAGTTGAGCAGGTTGTCCTCACCACTTTCTGAAGCGTTCTGCTATCCTTTTTCTTACTGGCTGTACTATTCTGTCCAGCAGCACCACAATGTTTTGTTAGACCAAGGAGTGACAAAGGTACCTATTGACACATAGAGATGCTGTTAAAAACCTGTATTGCCTTTCATGGGATAAAACAAGAACAAAGCTCCTGTATGAATGGGCTGTACAAACAAAGCATATGCAAGATAAACATGAGCCTATTATGTTCACAAAAAAACCCCCACAGATATCTTTTAGAGATAAAATACTATGGCAATATAGTTATTAAGGAATTTCTATGGTTGATGTAAGACTGTATTATGGATGGACTCCAAGTAACAAAGTGATATGCTGAAGGTGTGTAAGCATACATAGGGAAGCTAGTCTACAGCCATGTGACTGCCGAGAAGTTAAGGTACAAGACTGTGCAATAAGACTCCTAACAAAAAATAATTACAATATAATTAGTGTACTTGCATAGGACTTACAAACATCAGTGAATGCAAAAAATAATCTGAAGAGCCTGTTCATAAAATCCCCAAATCCCCTAGCCTGAGCTACTAATTCCTATTTAACAATTTTGAACCAATTCCCCACAACACCCACAAGGCCACTTCATTCTTGTTTAAATTCCTTCAAATTTTCCTTCATGATGTCATCTCCCCAAAAGTAGTTCGTACAGTGAGGCTGCTGATGTGCTAAGAAAAGTACTCAGCAGGCAAACCAATGTTCTTTCTTCATTCCTTCAGCTCCCTGCTTCATCTGTATCCACTCACTCTTTTTTGTCACAGACCACATTTTTTTTGTAATAGATTGTCATTAGCTGTCTGGTTGCTTAATGTCTAGGCACCAATCTTGTACTGTTAAGTCTATGATCTAGCAAAAAAACCCCTCTGTGGACTCAGAGGAGATTGAAGGAATGACAACAGTAGCTTCCCAGCTCAAGCAGTGATTACCCTGTTCCTTTCAAGATGTCCCAGCCTACTTTAGGTCTCAGTTTGCTAACCACAGAACAAAGTATGACCCTACACTGTAATGGGTGAGGAATGCAAACTGATGCAATCAGAGGCAAAACCCAGTTTTATTGTAGCTGAGTGATCTTTAAAAATCAAGATTCACTATCAGAAGGGAAAAGGGCTCACTCCCTGTCCTCTAAGGGAACTGATGCCTCTTCATACACATCACTCAAGAATTCTGCAAGATAATGTCCCACAACATAGCTTTGAATTATTTCATTAACCAAGAACAGTGTAAGAACAAAGCCAGGAAGGAACTATGCAAGGTAGCCAGCTGCAAACTGCTGATGGGTGTGTCCTGCAAACAGCAGCAGTTTATGCCCTTAACCTCATGACAGCTCATCAACAGTTCTTCACAGGAATTTAAGCTAATCTATCCAGGTGTGGAAAGCCTTCCAGTAAGATCTCCAGTTATGAAGGCAGAACTGTAATTTTCCCTCTCCTATCAGTAAAGAAGTCTGGCATTTAGCCTGCAACTGAGAATAAAGCATCTCCTAAGGTCTCCCTGGGATGCCCTTTGTAAATAATGCTGTCACCAGCATCCCATGCATGATACTTAACTACATACTAAATCACAGGATAGCAGTTATCTTGCAGTATGACAGGACTCACATGACCTTTTCTTTTAAGAGGAGCTACAAAAATTAAACTACTTGCTTGTGAAAGTGTTTTAGTCCACTACTCAAAGTATTTTAATGGAGCTAAAAAAGGCCTTTAAATCGTTCCAAATTAGCCTCAGACCATTTGTTATGAAACAAGACCTGCAGGCCCCTGAATTATGGTATAATCTAGATAGATTTGATACTGTTTGTCCCCTGGACATTTAGGTTGAATAGTTCTACGCATGCCAAGCAAATACTGGCTATTTTGTGGTTAATATCTGTCCTGTAATTGTAAGTTATTAAGAAAAACTTTGGGAGTTTTAAAATCTGTTCTCCCCCCTCCCCCAAGTATAAGTACTTGTGAAACAATCGTTCTGAAATTTAGAGATTAAAGGCCCAAATTGACTTGTTCCATAAACAAGATTACCATCTGACTCCAGTCTAACTCTAAAAAACATTGGATTTTGGTAATCAAATAGAACAGATGGTTTTTGTTCTAAACATTATGAAAACTAGACACCAATAACAGGCAAAGAATTGAATCCGCAAGAGAGAAGGATCTACAGAACTTTTTCTAGGCCAGTGGCATACAGAATCTTAATGTGGCATATTTTTGGCAGGTGGCCCAGAGGCAGATCCCCATTCCATTTCCTCTACCCATCAGTAAAAAATAGGAAGTACTGTATCAGAAAGAAGTCTGGGAATGAACTACACTTAGTCAGCATCTGGATTGAAACTAAATCATACAAAAAAAAGCTTCCAGTGAGGTTGTATTAGTGAAATCTCACAATAGGCGATTACTACATTGTTTCTAACCGTTTAGAAGGACGTGTGCCTACAAGTTCATGTAGTCTGTGGCAAACATTAAAGGAGAATGCTAGACTACTAGACTAAGCTAGATAAATTAAATACTGAAAATAAGTCACTAGGACAACAAAACATGCCTGAAAGTTGCTTTATTTGTTCATAAGGTCTGTGCGTTACAGCAAGCATAAGTTTAGCTACTGTGGACAAAGCTCAGTCTGGAAGAGCATTAATTGTTAACCATAGAGATGTATAGTGAGTAGAGCCCACATTTGCACACAACACGCTGTTTTTCTATTGCTGGAACCTAACATTCATGAGTTACAGATCTTTGAGATCTTTCTGGATGTTCCACAATGTATCCGCACTCTTCTTCAGCTGAGCCACCTCATCATCCTTCAGCTTTTGGTTGATGACACTTGTCAATCCAGAGGCACTTAGGACAGCAGGAAGGCTCAAGAAGACATCATTCTCAATGCCATACATGCCCTGCCACAAACAAAAGAGATCACTCAGACATGAACCCATCACCCCAGATCTGCTTTTAGTTTCTATAGCAGGAAGCCTTCTGAGAGCAGAGCTCAAGACTATCATTTTGCAACCTGCAAAAAATTTTCAGACACAATGTATTTGAGAAAATAAAAAAGTACAGAGTTGTTCTGGACCAAGTGATTGGCAATACTGAGATGGTTGATTTCAGAAACCCCACCTCCAAAACCCTCACTTTTATTTATATACAGCAAGTAGCTGACAAAATTCAAAGACATAGTATTAGGGCAGGTCTTTTTTCCTACTACAGAGGGAGCAGCAAGTTCAGCCTGCAGAGTCCTTTATGCACCAGAGGTTATACAGCTGGTACAGACTAGATGCAGCCAGTTACACCAGCTATAAAAGGACACAGCTCTCTTACCTAGCACCTTTGCTAGGCACTAGTTCATGGAATCACAGCTGGGCCTCCATGAAGTTTTCCATTTTTGCACTGAAATTTCCTTTTAATGAATCTGCATGCTACACATGGTAAACTTTATCCAATGTTATACTACCCTTGTGTAGAGTACAGAGAACTTAGTTTCAACTCCATACTTGTGAGGAGGATAGGCCAAGAGGTCATACTAGAAAAAATTGCAATAGTAAGCTCCCATTTTAAATTCAAAGTAGTATTTTACAAAGCTTCCTTTGTTCAGCACCTTGCTAATTGAGACTATTTAACTTTTCCATAACAAAATGAACTAGAGCACCCAATTAGCCACCACTTCTTACCTTTACCAGTGTTGAGACTGAGTGAACCCGGCACAAGTTCTTCAGCATGGTCTCACAGAGGTCAGCAACACTAAGGCCAATAGCCCAGTTCGTGTATCCCTTAAGTCTGATTACCTCATAGGCACTAAGGAAATATTGAAACAGTTGCATTAAGATGTCTTCAAGACACTGTGCAAATGCTAAGTCTTAAGACTTGTGAATGTTTCCCATTTAAAAAAAAACTGAAACTGTGACACACATTGTAAGTTTTGAAATTAAAACATCAAAGTAAGAGAGTTACATATTTCAGCAGTAGAGGATAAAGTCTACATTATCCTGTACGTGCAACAAAGAAGCCCCATTGTTCTCCCAGGATTAGCTGAAAAGAAAAATAGCTTCCATCTATGAACATGTCTTAGTGTTAAGTAGAAACAGACACCTACAGCTGAAGTTCTCTATTCAAGTCAGTGGCACAGTCACTCTGAGTGCTTTTGGAATAGGAAAACACCTAGAGTCAAAGCCATCCACTACCTACACCCGCCCCCAATTTTCACCAACATCTGTGTGCACTTTATACCAGTACAGTCTTACTTCACAAGTGAGACAAGTGCTTTAGCAACATGTAAGGTTACCTCTAGACAAACTTCCCTAAAACAATAAACAAATTTTCCCAAATCAACTCCAATACTCTGCTTATAGGAGCATACTACCTTATTAGACTTAGGCTCTTTGAGCCAAGTTAACCATTTAAGAAGCTACTCGTGAGAAAACAAGTGCACACTGCTCTAAGCACTGCAGTACTAAAGTGGATATTATGCAATAGCTTGTCTCTCTGCAGGATAAAGCTTACTAACCGAAATCCTGCATTTCAGTGTTTAAACAAGCAGTTCCACTTATTCGTGCAACCCTGTAAATAAAAGGGCATGAAAGCTGCAGCAGAATGGAGCAGCAGTGACAAGGTGGCAGTGTGCAGACTAGCTATTTTCAGCATCACATATATCCACCTTTTTCCTCAAGTCACTGTACCTTTCAACCACTTGCTTGTGGAGATCCTTCCAGTTCTCGCCATCTTTGTCAGTTCCCATGGCAGGATTCAGCTCCTGCAGAGAAACGCCTGCCACATTAACTCCGCTCCAAACAGCCACTGTAACAGAGAGAGGACATAAATTTCCATAGCACTTAACAACTCCCCCTCTGCTTTTCTTAGATAAGATAACCGGAAACAAAGTAGCAGTAGCCAGAACCACAATAAAGTTTGATGCAGATTTTAATTTTTCATTTAACTGCAGTTAATCCCAAGAACTCTGGGGGTCAAATATGAGACTATTTTAGTACTGGCACTTCAACAAGTCAATCACAACACATGAACAACAGAACTTTCAGTCCTTGGAAGGTGTAGACAGCTACTTTTGAAGCCAGAAACCTCAAATTCTAGCAAAAAGGTGCATCTTAGCTGTTCAGCCTTTTAAAACTAATCTTACTCAAAAATTGCAGCAAGTATGTATTAGGGTTAACCTTCAAGAATTATACTCTTATTCCTGAATAACAGGGTAGCAATATCCAAACTTAGAATATCAAGAGAAGAATTTGCACATCTCCCTTCTTATTGGAAGCTTACAGACAGACTCATTCTCTGTTCCTGTGAAGTAACTATGAATTCTTAGTTACTTCAAAGCAAAAGCAGCTGTAACACTGAAGCAAGATTAGCTCTGTGTATGCTCAGCCAAGCTCTACTTTCATTACAATGTAGGGCTGGCTTCAGTAAATACTGTTGCTGATCAGACACTGTACTTTGATCAAATGCAATGGGACATTGAAGGGGTGGTGTCATTAGAAGCACACAGCACTAAAATATAAACCAGTACCAATCTACATAGATGTTCTGCTCCATCATTTCAGACTTGAAATACAAACTGAATTAAGGCAAGTAAGTTTCTGGTTTCACATGGTTTTAAAGCCATCTTTTTTAAATAGCATGGAGAAAAGTCACAAAATAAGGTAAGGGATAATTTTGTTAGCCTGAATCTGGATTGCTAGCTTTTTCTACTACTTGCAACAAGCTCTATCATTGACCTAACAAGAGCTAATACTGCTGAGGAAAGCTGTTCTACAGGCTGTTACGATACTCCAAAACCTGAGGATAAACAAAAATAGTAAGCTGTAGCCTTTAGGACACAACTTTGGCTAACAAAATTGGCCTTTTTATTTCAGGGTTTAATCATACAGCCATAATCACTTTTATTAAGAGTGGGTAACTAGATTTCCTGGACTTGTCTCAACTCTAATCTTCATAAAAACACAGGAAAGTGCTGGTTACTTGAACTCAGCTGCACCTGTTCTTTCAGAATTTTGTAACACCCCTTAGGCCTCAGCCTCTAACATTGTATTGCTTACTCCCAAGGTCAGAATTGCTCCTTACCACTGGAATCACCATGTTCTCCCAAGATCCAGCCATGACAGCTGGTGGGGTGGATACCAAGTCTCTCAGCCATCAGATAGCGAAATCTAGCTGTGTCTAGATTGCAGCCACTTCCAATCACACGGTGTTTTGGCAGGCCACTCAGCTTCCATGTGACATAGGTTAATATATCCACTGAAAAGAAAAACATACACAGTTAAATGAAACCATTCACGTACACCAAAAATGCTGCAGCAATTACTTTACTGCAAGTAACAGGGCAATCAGGAGGACTCAAAACACAGTTGCACTCATTGGTCAAAGTATTTTAGGTCTGACTATTTGGGGGATTAAAGTGAACGCACTGCTTGAAATTTAGGACCCGTCAAGTTACTGTTCAACAAAAACTAAGGAAGGTGTTTGGAGATTAGTATCCTACCAGTTAAAGTTGAGGCACTTTTTTTGTCACAGCTTAAACCCCTAGGGCATCCAGAGTTGAAACTGAACTCAGGCGGCTAAAACATTCAAGCAATTTCCTGAAGTAATGTTACCTTCCACTTTATCATCACAATAAGAGGTAAAGCAATTTACAATGAAGTATGTTTGAGATTCACCAGCTAAAAATAGAATATGTAACTACTTCTGTTTAGTTTCTTGAACAGATTCATGCATAAGCAGTTTCTACACCAATTACCTCTGTAGCATTGAAAAGCCAGATAAGCAATATGCTTTAGCTGCATGTGGCTCTAGAAGTACAGTTTTAGAAAAAAAAAAAAAACAAACCTAGGCTGGGGCAGAGAGAAGGATGTGAGCAAAGAAAAACTTCTAATTCACAGCTCAAAGCAACAATAATAAACAGGCTGCAATAATTGATTATGGCTCAAAAAACTCTCAAAAGCTAGCCAGTTCTCAGGAGGGAGTATATTTGTGTATATAGATCTGAAATACATTTGCTCTGCTCAAGCACCAAAGGTAAGTCATCTCAGTACAGTTCAGACCTTGCTCTTACAAGTGGCATGCTCATCAGGCATAGCTTCTCTACAGCTTCAGTTGGGGCAGTTCCTGCCAGGATCACAGTAATCTGCACAGACTACAGAGCACCTCCCTATCAAACACCTACAATTGCTCCAGATAGTCTGGCTTTCAAGTCAGGTGCTGAGACACACATCCAGACCTTGAGCTCTGCTTCGTAATCATGTTGTTTGCCTACAGTAGGGCTTTCCACAGGACAGGCTGTGGACAGTGCTATCTGACCTAGAACACAGACAGATCTATGGAAGTTAAACAGGGAAGGACATCCAGGTCACATGCAGTGGACATCCCCAAAGTCCCTTCTAACAGGCTCACAATAACTTCCACTATATAAGACTAGTGGACAAAACTCCACGCATTTTGAGAAAACAAAGCATTATAAAAAATTCTGAAAACACAACATGCAATTCTTCTCCTGCAGCTGCTCTACTGGAGAGAAGTCTATAGTTTGAATTCAGCCTTGCTAAAACAAGAACAATTTGATCTTTCACTCAGCTGGATTTTTAGATTGTTTAAAACTGCTAAGTTACTGTACTTGCACAGTAGCCACTTGCTCAGTACACTAGTATTCAGTAGTACTACTTGTACACCAGCTAATTACTCAACCACCAGCTGAGTTGCTAGCTTTACACACACTGTTTTGACATCACCAAGTTATCTTTAAAAGCAGTGTCACTTCATTGCCAGGGTTCTGTAGTAGTGGCTTTTACTTATATGTTGAATCAAGCAAAGACAGCCCTACAGAGACACCCTACAAAGCATATGAGGATGTTTACAGTCAGCCTTAGACATCCAAATATCCAAGCTGTTCCAGTGCTACAAGCTGCTCGGAAGTGAGCACACAAATACATGTGATCAGTTATGACCAAGTCTTCTCTTATCTAACTGAACTATGTAGTACAGTTAGCCTTTCTGCCACCACAGGCTTCAGCATGCAAATGCTTTTTCCTGAAAATACAGCCAAGACTATAGGGTAAGTTCTTCATCCTGAAAAAATGGCCATATCATATCCAGACAGAAGAGAAAGTTATGATTTACAAACAATAAGAAAAATGGATGTCTCCTTTAGAGATTAAAATTTTAAACTGTTTAAGCCAAAGTATGTAAAGAACTGAAGTATTTACCATGAGACATGCTTCTAAAATACAGACAATGAGAAGTTCTGAATAGAGAGCATCAGAAAGTACAGAATATTTGTTTGTATTCTGCTGTTAGCAACTACATGGCAGATGTCCACACAAAGCTATTAATTTTCAACATTCAATTTTTACTTGAGAAAACTAATAAAATAAAGCACTAGTTCTCTGACAAATAGAATTTAAGTGTTCTAGGAAAAGACCGCCTTACCTGGGTTGGAAACCACCAGGATGGTGCAGTTGGGGCTGTATTTGATGATCTGAGGAATGATGAATTTGAAGACATTCACATTCCTCTGAACCAGGTTGAGACGACTCTCTCCCTCTTGCTGACGAACTCCTGCAGTTACTACCACAATCTTGGAGTTGGCTGTGACAGCATAGTCTATAACAGAGCATGGGGGAGAAGATACAGAATGTGTTAAATAGAGTTACCACTAATTTCAATAGCACTGTGTTCATACAGGTCTTATGGGTATCTGCTCCCCTGTGTATACATTCAAATGCAAAAAAATGAGACATCAATATTAAAGCCAGTACCACCTCTTAACATTGTCCTGATATATCAGTATATGGTTCTTGAGAGTACATTCAACCCCTCTGAATCTCATTTCCACTGTCCAAATAACAATACTATTTATTCTACATCAAAGAGGTACTATAGTTTCATTAAAATCAATTTTACTCAGCCAGCCCAAAACTGTAAAGTGGCCATTAGACATGTAAGAGAAAGCACAGATTAAAAGCCACTCCCACTGTTATGGTGTTCATCCGAACTCTCACGCCAATTCATATACTTGAACTTTTCAATGCCAAGTCCTTAGAGTTCTTTAGGGTTACACAACTAATGCTCTACTATTAAGCAAACTCACAGAATATCAGTATTAAATAAAAGCAACTGAGGTTCACCTTTGTCTGCCACAATCTTGTGAGTATGAAGGAACAAGCTCCCGTGCTGTAAATCCATCATTTCTCCTTTTAGTTTGTCTTCCAAAACATCAACCAGGGCAAGCTCATCACAAAGACCCTGAAAACAACAAGATTTGAAGAAGTCAATGAAGCAGTTAACTTGCATTTTAAAGTTACCCCTGCATTAAGCTATATTACATTTTAAACAACATAACACACCTGAAAGCATCTCTTCTAAAGGTAAACCAGTAGGACAGCACTATCTTTGTGTTCTGATGTATCTCACAGTAACAAAGTCAGAAGCTACTACAGCACAGGTTCATAGAACTCATTCAGACCTTCCAAAAAAACGTATTATTTGTGGGGAGTTTAAGTGCACAGCTAACCCTTTGATAGCAAGGCACTTCATGGTTTAGTTATTTTAGGAAGAAAGCTATATCTTTGAATTGTAACAAACCCTCTAAATCTATCCAGCAAATGGGCCTATTTTAAATATTTAAATACCCAATAGAACACACCACATGATTATCAAATAAGTATTCTCTTATGACATTCCTTCAGCCATTTCACAAAAATATAGAATGGGAACAGACTCATTTTTCTCAATACTAAAAACAGTATCAACAGAAAACAATTCTTTACCCAATTTTTCTCTACTAGAGCTACTACATTATATTTACTTTGCAGAACAGATTTAGCCATCTATGCTTGTTGTCCAGCCAGGTTAAGTTGGGATATGTCATACAGTCTCGGAACAGGAAAACAGCAAAATACAGGGGTGGAGGAAAAAGGCATTCTGCTCTAAAGCAAAGTTTTACTGCCTTTTGACATAAGTGTTTACTACCCTTGTAAATTCTACTATACTTAAGGCTTATCATTCAGTAAATTATACTGAGATTCAAATTAATACTTCCATTTTCCTAGGTATCTATGCCCTATTTGAAAGCAGTTAAGCCATTTTTATGCTATTGAAAATATTACTGTAAGCAAGCTTCTTTGTTTACTTTTATATAAATGTAACAATCATTATTTCACATGGAAATATTATTAGCATCAACTAAGCTACTTTAAACATGCAACAATACACACTGGTTTTCCTGTGGAAAAATATATTTAACAGCAGGCATATTTAAGTTTTTCATTTCATAGTTTAAAATAACCTTAGTTTATTGCTTTTCTGCACTGCTTCCTTTCACAGCTGGTTTGATCAGTTGCTGAAGGAAAACCTTAAGAATCTATATCTGCACTTGCCCTGTTCTCAAAATAGTCTGCAAGGTAAAGTTAAAGTCTCACTGATGTTAAACTAAGAAGTTAGTGTAATCAGAATGTGAAAAAAGAATGTGTTCACATATGCGATTATGGATAGATTTACACACACATAGTCTGAAATATGGGACTTTCAGTCTAGGTCTTGCAACCAATATTCACCAGACTCAGCAGGTTCAAGGAGCCAGTTCTCACTGAAACAGAAGAGCACCTGGAATAGCTCCAGTGACTAATCTCATGAATTTGCATCAGTGTTGCCTAGAGAAGAATTCAGCTCATTATTAGCACACACAGGAATGAAGCCTACACAATCACCAAAGGCAGCTTAAAATATTCTCATTGAAAACAGCTGACTTCTGACTGTGGAGATGTTTCCATTTCTAAAACAGTATGGCAACATCAGGGACTTGTCTCTAACAGAGGGAGCTAAAAATAACCAACATGGAAGATAGAGTGTCATTCAGATTTGTCTATTAAACACTACACCAGTAAACTGAAATTAATATTATCACACTGTTTAGTTTTGTAAAATCCAAAGCTATCTGAAACTCAACTGCATCTACATATTAAAGTATAGCAAATTAAGTACAAAATTTTATGCCGTGGTTTAACAAAAAGATATCTTGGGGAGTGAACCAGCTTGCACAAGTCAAAGCCACATCCATATTGGTCAACAGCCGGCTGAACACGAGCCAGCAGTGTGCCCAGGTGGCCAAGAAGGCCAATAGCATCCTGGCTTGTATCAGAAATACCATGGCCAGCAGGACCAGGGCAGTGATCATCCCCCTGTACTTCAGCACTGGTGAGTCTGCACCACAAATCCTGCATTCAGTTTTGGGCCCCTCACCACAAGAAAGACACTGAGGTGCTGGAGCGTGTCCAGAGAAGGGCAACGAAGCTGGTGAGGGGTCTCGAGCACAAGTCTTATGAGGAGCGGCTGAGGGAGCTGGGGTTGTTTAGCCTGGGGAAAAGGAGGCTGAGGGGAGAAGTTATTGCTCTCTACAAGCACTTGAAAGGAGGTTGTAGTAAGGTGGGGGTCAGTCTCTTCTCCCAAGTAACAAGCGATAGGAAAAGAGGAATGGCCTCAGGTTGCGCCAGGGGAGGTGAAGAAATTTTTCCTAATACCCAATCTAAACCAAAAGGGTTGCCAAGCATTGGAACAGGCTGCCCAGGGAAGTGGTTGAGTCACCAGCCCTGGAGGTATTTAAAAGACCTGTAAATGTGGCACTTAGGGACATGGTTTAGTGGTGGACTTGGCAGCGCTAGCTTAACAGTTGGACTCGATCTCAAGGGTCTTTTCCAACCTAAGCAATTCTATGATTTTAATTCAGTGACAAGAATCAGATGGTTTTGTTACAAAAACGTTTTATACTGCAGCTAATACGTGTGAGAGAATAAGAGAGCAGAAGCCTGGCTGAAAAACTCCATCATGCCATAATCCAAGCTTGAAAAATTTAAAACCAGTTTTTACTCTGGGTTTGGTACATACAACTCATTAACAGTAAAACTTTGTGCCTAGATTTCTGAAAGCACAACTTGATCCTGCTTAGAGGAGCATATTAAACAGATGAATGTTGGATTGTTGAAAAATCTGTGTTAACTTCACCTGGCTCCCTCACTGCCAAGCTTACAGATTACAGTGCTCCTTCGAAAACTAGCCAGTTCAGACCACGAGAGGCAAACAGTTACTTAAATACAAATATAGAATGCCAAAATGAACCATCATTGGTTTTCCATTAAATTTCTCCTTTACATAGTTTTTAAACTGTTACTTCCACATCAGTACTGTGGCCTTTTCTTACTGTCAGGTTTTCCTTGCTCATGAATAACAGCAAGTAAAAACCCTTAAAGAAAATATAATTATTAAAACCCCAGTACTTTAAAACACATCCTCAAGGTAATAGGTAGAAGAAGGATCATCTCCAAATCAGATACAGCTGGTTTAGTAGTACGTGCAAGAATTTTTGATCTCACTGTGAGCTACCCGATTTAGTATCTGCCCCTGCAAGTGGGTATGGCATATTTGTTTATGCCTTCTTTTAAAAAAAGATCTGCAGCTCCCACTTGTCTTTTCAAAAACAGCATGAGAGGAATCAAATTTAACTCATCCACAATATTCTCTAAAAACAAAGTGCAAAGTACAGGAGATCCTTATTGCATAATAAGCCTTTGCTTTGCTCAAAGGCTGCAATGTGAGATTTGCCAAAAAAACCCAGAAACCAGTAACAGGAAATGTCAGAATAACATCAAGTCCAGCCCTCTATTTTTTGGGGTTTTTTTTTTGTTTTTTTTTTTTTTTTTTGAAAACTACCTAAACCTCTCTGGAAACAATAGTCATATAACCAAGCAATAGTGGCTTAAAAGAGATAAAGAAGCCTACTGAAGGGTACAGCAGTATTTTCAGTTATTACAGCACATACGCATTAAAAGAGTAAAAAGCAAACGCTCATAGTTCTGATTCTTATCCCACATGGATTTCTGCTTGTCTACATTCTTTGTCAAGCAGAGCTTTCCCACCAAGCAAACTCCAGCTTTGTTGTGGAAGAATAAGAAAATTAGAGAAAGAAAGAGAAGTTTGGCAGGGGCTTCAGAGCCATTGCTCACTACATTTTCCCAGCAGCTTGCAAAATAACTCTGCCTAATGAGAGATTTATTGCTAAGCACAGACTGAAAGGTGAGAGAACAAGGAGAAACTGAATGGGGCGGGCAGGCGGTCTTGCATGAACAATGTAGGTCACTGCTTACTTACACGAACTGCAAATGATTCATTCCTCTACTAACCTACTAAATTTCCCACCATTTGCGAAGACAAACAGGCAGTGCAGAACATTACAGCAGTGGGAACCTGACTAGCACGTTGCCCTTGAGCCGTACCTTTCCAAGGATGCTGATAGCACAGGCCATCCCAACCTGTCCAACCCCCACAACAGTTATCTTGTTGTTTGGGACCACGGTTCCTGCAGCAACGGGCGTCATCAGCTTCTCCTTGAGAGTAGCCATGGTGTCCTGCAAGGACAGACAGGAAGCTTTGGTCCAAAGCAAGCCACAGGGAACCGAAACGCACTCTGAATTGAAGCAGTCATCTGCCACAGGCGGAAAACTTGCCGATGGAAGTGCTGCGAGTCGCTGCTGATGGCGGTTTACGTAAGGCAGCACACGGGCACGCTGCCCTTGCTTGCTCGCAGGGCTCCTTCCACCCCACGAGTTACCAGCCCACCCATGCACCCACACCCCCTCCTCGGCCACAGGGCTCTGGCTCCCATCCCTCCCTGCATTCGCTGGTGCCCAGCGAGGGGCTGGGGGGGGGGGCAGAGGCTGTTTTGGCAGCACATAACAAAACATCCTTCTGTTCGCAGTTTCCAGCGCCTCCCCGCAGAAGGCAGAAATACTTTCTGCGTTAACGGCTCTCTGGCATTCACCTCTCCTCAAAACGCCCCTCAGGGCTCCGGGCCGTGGGACTGGTAATAAAACCACGAACCAGTTTGGGAGCTGCAAGCCTGCTGGGATTTCCCCGGCTCGTTTCCATTCGGCCCCGAGGCTCCCTCCGCTCAACCCACGGAGCCCTGCGCGATGCCTCCCACCCTCCCCTTCCCGCGCACCCCTCCCGCCCCCGCCCCGCCAGCCGCAGGCCAGCGAGGGGCCGGCGCCGGTACTCGGGCCGGCCCACGAGGTCACCCAGCGGGTTTCCGGGCCCGGCGCGGGGCCGAGCCAGGAGCCGCCATCCCGCCCCAAACCCTCAGGAGCCACAGCCTGGCTCCGGCCGGCGCGTCCCACCGGTACCGGGACCGACCGCCAACCCGCCCCCGCCGCCATCCGGCCGCCACGCAGGGATGCTCGGCTCTGGGGGAAGGCGCCCGGCGCCGGCGGGACCGAGCCACCCGGGCAAGGAGGAAAAAAAAAAAAAAAAAAAAAAAAAAAAAAGAAGGATGGGCTGGGCGACCCTCCGGCATCCGCATCCCCCACCCCGGACAGGGGACCCCCGCCAGCTCCGCTCTCCCCGTACCCACCAACAAGGCTCAGAGCAGGGAGAAGCGAAGCGAGCACTGCCGCCGTCCTCGGGGGCTCGGGCAATGAGGGATCCGCAGCGGAAGGGGCGGACG
>JAVKLA010000024.1:10005252-10040054 GCA_034782735.1 Sagittarius serpentarius
TCTTTCTTATAGGCCCCCTTTAGGTATTGGAAGGCCGCAATAAGGTCTCCCCGGAGCCTTCTCTTCTCCAGGCTGAAAAAACCCAACTCTGTCAGCCTGTCTTCACAGGAGAGGTAAGTTTAAAGGTTTTTTAGGGGAATGCCTTTGAGTAGTTGGTGTGGCGTTTTATGCTCTGGAATCACACAACCTGATTCGGAATTCCAGGCACAATCATAGCAGAGGCAATACTCTCAGGGTGTCTCACAGCATGTTGCATCTATCTCTACCCTGTCTATCCTGGCTGCCCCTTTGTGTCAGCACTGTTGCCTTCTCCAAAGTTATGTTTCAGCCTTATTCTCAGTGAAATCTGCTCTGTCCCGAATTCCATGTCAAGGTAATATTTGTGTGCTGCATACACCCACCTCCGAAGTATTTATAATGATCACATCCCAGCTGATAATTTCTTTTAATGGTCTTTTCTATTATGCAGTTACTCTTTTGACCATGGAGCAGATTTTTCTTTCACTCATGGTGTCAGTAATCTATATGAAAGCTCTGTTGTCTTTAATGATATGGTAGTATCCAGACTTAAGTTCCCTTTGGTCCTGCCTTCAAGGCCATTGCTTCTCAGCCTGAGAAACCTTAGGAAACCTTACCCAAGCACTGGCTGATCTTTCGTTTTCCTCTTGGCTCCAGACATTTTTCTTAGCATATGTAAGTGCTCTCTGAATTGTTGTTTGCTTTTTTTAAAATTGTGTCCATCCAGTAGGCGCAGAAGAACATAAACCCCGAAATAAATTGTTTTACAGACTTTGTGGTGCTAAAGCACAAACTTACAGTTGGAGCTTGAGATCTCTTATGGAGGGAATACAGCATTTTACAGCAAACCGGTAAACCAACAGCAAATAGATGGCTCCATATAGAGTTAGACATCTGGGAGACGGCAGTATCAAGAGACAGTATAAAAGGGGCTGTGAAGGTTGCGTCAAGGCCCAGGGATTTATAATTTAAACGTAATTGGATTTGCGGCCAAATGAGGAGAAAAGTGAGACTGCTGTCATGAAGCAAAGAATCAGAACCTCTAAAGAACTTAATGCATAATTAGCAATGTGAGTGACAGCCTCTGTTATTATTTCCACTGCATTTCTTGTTATAGCAAGACAGACAAATAAATAAGGGAAGGGACGGGTGGTAATGATAGAATCAGAGCACAGATAAAGCTGAGAAAGCATGCTAGAGATTTTATGGGTGTTACACTTACCAGAATGACTGAGACAGCAGCTTACAAACACCGCCCACAAAATCATCAACTAGGCAATTTATGAGAGCCATGTTAGGGATAGCCACAGAAGAGAAAGAGAAAGAAACACCACAAATGAACAACGGAGATCTGTGCACTTCTCCTGAGTGCTAGGAGTCAGTCTGCTCAGAGATTGCTGGCAAATCCCTTCGCTTCTCCAAGACACACTTCTGCACCTGCACTCCTTGTAAAGCACTTTGAGTCTTGCGGAAAACAAGCAGGCTGCTGCACTGGATGGATTTTTAAGGACTGCCATACTGGGTCAGACCAATGGGTCATTTAGCCCAATATCCTGGCGCCCGTTGTAGCGAAAAAGGAACATGAGAAGCAAGACAAACGGATGAGATAAGTTACTTCTGGTATGTCCTCCTAACTTCCAGCAACCAGTGGTTTAGGGATGGACTTTGCTGCTAAATCTGTCATTTGTTGGAATTCACAATGGTAAAGCCTTAACAACACCCTGGCAAGGAGTCCCTGGAGTGACACCAGCAGTAGGAGGGGACAGTGGTTAAACCTTGAGGACATCTGGCCACAGTTGTTTCAGAATCAGCTCCAGTACAAAAACCCAGATCTAAACCAGCCACGTTCGGAGCACTTTAGTTCTGGAGTCCCAGCATGGAAAGTGTCCAGGACATTTGATCCAAGCTTGTTTCTCAATAGAAAAATTTTCAGCCCATGGCTATGTCTGCTTTGTAGTAATTTTACATTACAGGAAAACAGAGTTTTATAAAACATGTCTGTTTTAACTTTTCTCAACAAGGCATCTCCAGTAACGCATATTTGGAAGTAAGTATTAGGCAAAGCCAAAAGCCCCGCTGTGGTACTACGACTGGAAGTGATCATCTCTGGCATTTTAAAGTGCTTGCTGACACAAGCAAGCAATACCATCACCTGCGTAACCTAGCCCTTCTGGAAGGTAAATTGTCTTCCTTGGCTCAAAAGACCACTCGCAAGGACAAAGGTCCCTTTTCTGCAACCTTTTTGTCTCATGGGCTTGTAAATTCCTTTGCCTTAGGTAGTATCTTCTCCTCATTTAGTTCCATTTACCTCAATGGGATTGCTGGCAAAGTAGTCAGGGCTGGTACGAGCTGGTATGTAAGCTGGCAAAAACAAGAGAAACTTTTGACCACTCGTGGAAGCTGACAATGTGGAGAGGAAATATTAATGTTGGCAGTGCTTATTATAGTTTTTCCTTAAAATGAGTACAAAGAGATTTCTTTAACAGATGAAAAACATTTCATATCTAGTCACACTGACATTTGCTTCTTTAAAGATGTTACAGTATTGTTTAGACAGGTATTTGCTTGTTTTCACTGTTAAAATAACTTATCCCTCGAGCAGAATGTCAGATGTTTACATTTTGCCAGCGGCCACTCATTTAGATATTCTGCTGCTCAGGCAGAAGTAGGCTCCAAGGCATTTAAGCAAGGAAATTCAAAAGTAAAAGCAACTGCAGAAAGCTGTGCTCTTCAGAGTCTGGATTCACTGAATCCAGTGAAAGGATTTCAAGGCATCCCAAGAAGGAATAGGAATGATCAACAGTGTTTAGAAGAGAGCACTGTCTATTCATGTATGGTGTTATTAAAACAGAGTATCCATAAAATATTACTAATCCAAAAATATGCAACCCCAATGCAAGTGCTTACAATTGGCATTTCTTTTTCATAGGTTGTTCCGCGTACACAGCCACGCAGGAACCTTACATAGACTCAGCCTTCCATAACTGCATCATTTTCCAGGGCAGAATAAGAGCCTAAAACATACAGGAAAGACAGTAGTAGAGGAAAAAAAGATAAAGCATGGAACTTGATCAGGTTTAACCCTGCACACATAAACCACCTCCCAGTTAGACATGCTGGAGTCGGATTTGTTTCTTCCCCTGTAGAAAGAGAAAGTTGGGTAAAAAAATTATATATATTTTAAATTTTCTTCTTGAAATGTCTGTATCCTTCTTCATATAGTTACACACAGGTTTTTCTGTGAAAGCAAACAGTTGGAGAAAGGTTAGGTTAGAATTTTACCAGAAGCCTTTAGTTTGCACACAAAATCTGAAGTGCCGTTGTGTTTCCCCAAGGTCTGTAGTGAGTTTGCTTAGCTGTTCCTCTCTGCTTTGGGAACAAGGGCTCCTACCCAGAAACATCAGCACTCTTTATGCCTGCTGACTCCAGTTACACTGGAGATAATCTTTATCTCCAGCACTTAAGAGGGCTGCTGTAACTGCTGAACTTACTGGAGTCAACAAAAAAAACCGGTGCTGAAGCTGTTTGCCCAAAGCCCTCACTCCTCCAGCAAACAGGGCAGGGTACCACCCTCCTCCTGCCAGCCCTCTGGACCAGACCTGGGGAGACACAAAGCTTCAGTACTTTCTTCCTCCTCTCCTAGGATGCTTGGTTTATTTTCCAGCCGGTCTCCTAAAATGTAACACAGCACCAAACCTGATCATTTTTACAGGCTCTGCCTGTGTGTGACTGCTGCTTCGTTCTCTCCTGAGAACCACTGAGTAACTCCTGGGCAATTCCAGCAGCACATGAGAGAGGAGATGGGTTCCCAAAAACCACTAACTTTCTACACACTCAGCAAAAGAAGACCAGGAGAGGAGAGAATTTTTTCATGCTTTCTTGCTAAGTGGAAAGTTAATGAGCTTACTTTTTTCCCTAGACGTTAAAGAATCCATCCGATAGAGATATTTTGGAAAACAGACTTCATTCCTTCTGCAGCCTGTAGCATTGTTTAACATGCACAGTCATCAGAACAAGCTGGAATGAAAGAATCAGCAGATTTTGTCACTCATGTCACCGCAGGACAGCAATGGTGCCATCACAGGAATGGGACAAAGAATAGGTGTGGGCCAGCACGCATACAGAGGCAAAAGCATGCAGTGGAAGCAGAAACCGGGTAGCTGGGAAATACAAAGGAGAATGAGGGAAAAAAAATACTAATTTGTTAATTAGTCAGAAAAGCATTGCCCACACAGCTTACTTTCTTTGTTCTTTAGCCAGGGGAGGGCTCTGATGAAACAGGACAGGCAATTGTGTAATGTCAGTGCTGCACAGAAGGGTGGTCAGGGCAATGGTAAAACAAAACCTTGAGGACAAGAACCAGGCGGTAAGGCTGATTTGTGAAGACATATCACCAATTAGTGCACCAGCAGCGGTGGCTAGAGACCAAGTGAGTCTGAAAGAGAAGTACAAGTGCTCTACGAGAAATGACGTCAAAAGAGCCGCATTAGGGGTTATGCCTCTGTTGCTCACACACGTGCCAATAGACCATTGCTCACTGGGCTCTATTCCTGCTGAATTCAGTGCCCCCTCCAAGACACCTTCCTCTTAGCTGCTCCCTCTGCCAGCTAACACTCTCCACAGGTTGAACCAGTGTGTCTCTCTTTTACAGAATAAGCCAAATCTTCTTTTGTTTCTGCCTGTCAAACCCATTCCCATTTTTTTCTCATCTGCTGGATAAGATGAATCCACTCACACACAGCCCGACAAAGATAAAAAAGCTTCTAAGGCTCGCAAAATGGTTGTCTGTGAAGCAGCCACCCAGGTGTTCTGCAGTAGGGGCGTCTGCATTTGGTGGTTTGGTATGCAAGAGGTTCAGCAACCAAGAAGCGGCACAGCACAGGCAGCTGAAGAGATGAATGACTAAAGCTAATGGGGAACATGGGCAGATGGTAATTACTAGATGTGCTCGGGACGTGCTGGTATCAGTTTGGATGGATTCCTGTTTGCATCATTTCTGCTCTCATTAAATCTCAATAGGCTTTTTCTTCCCCCCCCGTATTCAAAACCAGCAGTGGGGCCAAAACCAGAAAGGAACACGCAGCGGGGCCGCATTTGCAAGAACACTCAGGGGATCGCTTAACTGGAGCTGTTTCTCAGGACCAACCTAGCATAGGTTTTGCTACCAGTTACTCTCCTGCTCCCTTAAAAACATCGTCACCCTGAGGGGGTTTTTGCTCTTCCTGAGAAGGAAAATTTCCACTTTGCATTTCAATGAAAGGCATTCAGTCTCCTTTCCCCGCCCCCAGACTGTTTCCTGTGCAAACCCTCTGACTTCCATTTTCTTTTTGAAGCAGCTAAATTTGCCTTTCACTGAGCCCTCTCAAGTGTCTTCTTTCTCCGCATGTGAGAGGGCTGGGCCGGGGGACGTGCTGGGGTGCACATCGGGCTCCTGGGGTTGCCTAAGGGAGCCAGGACCAAGTCCCTTGCAGCACCACCCCAGCCACAGCAGCAATGTCAGCTTGTCAGCTTGTGGCTCCCTGTGCCAGAACAGCTACTTTTTTCCACGCAGGCTGTGTATGTGCATGTGTGGATGGAGGCAGGTGGTCACATAGCGGGGTACAGGCTGTGACACCGGCCTGTGTGCGATAACCTCATATGGAGAATTAGTGCTTGCAGTGCACTGCGGTTTACCGTATGGAGGAGACAGTGCTTGGAGCTTTTTCACAGTTCACGCCACCTAACCCCATTTAGGATTTAAGGATCCCAGAACAACTGGACTGCCTGACAGACCTAAGCCTGAATGTGATGGCCTCCAGCAGGAACATATATTTAGCAAGGTGAATTTCGACCAGCGTCCTTGCTTTGTGTTTTCACATTGATACACCGTCCATCTGCGTGCAGTGGATAAGCCGATTTGCTATCCCTCATTCAGCTCTAAGATTTATTGGCTTCCAGAAGTAAATCGGAAAAAAACAGCTCCTGCCCTTGGGCATGGTGAGGTTTGGTGAAGTGAAATCGTGTCCATGTTGTTGTTGGTAGACACAATTTTTCACTCATCATCTTTATGTTCAGTAAGTGTGCATCTATGATGGATGTACAAATCAAATGTGAAAGATGGCCTTTGTTATCTGAGCACTTTAATTAGACAGTCTTTTTTTCAGACATCTGTACCTCACAAGGAAATACTGTGTGAGTGTTTGCATTATTGATTTTCAAAATGAGTTCTTTATCTTAATGCAGATTAAATGAAAGAGCTAATAGTGTGAGAGTGTGTTTTAATTTTGGCTGTTTATTTCTGTGGCTCAGTTCCAGATCAGAAAGCCAGATGGCCTGGAGAGGCTGGTAAATGAGATACAGAGTCTTTCATCTTTAAATCAGCTCGAATCCTGCTTTAGTTGCAAGTGGCCAAATCCAGTTAGTTACCATCCCAAACCTATGGCTATCCTTTTCAGGAAGAATAGGTGGTCCCTGCCCATCTTACTAAACCAGAGGTCAGTGTTCAGCTGTAAGGGGCTTGTTCTGATTTGTGTGGAGCACAGAGATGATAAAGAAGCCGACATGGGAAAGCAGAATAAAATCTAAGTAGCAAGAGACAGAATTAATTCCACTACTCAGTAACATCACATCATGTGTGTTTCACTTATGCAGTGGTAAAGGCCTAGAAAAATAATTTTAAAGTGATTTCTGGGATCAGCTGTAAGGGTGGACTACTGCATACTGAGATGGCTATACTGCCCAGGGACGAACAGCTTAGAAATCTATAGCCAGTTGATGGCTCTGGTTAAAATATGTTAATAAAGGCATTCATCAAGATCCACGCAATGAGGACAGTGCTTCAAGAAAACACAAGTTGTTCCATGAATGGGAGAAGTAATAGGTTTCACTTCTAATGTCTCTGTCATCTGTAGATTCTCTGAGGTCTAGTACAGGGTGAGTTAATCAGCCTTTCCATTGCTTGGGGCTTTACAAGGTCTCTCTTCTCTACCCAGCTCCTGTCTCATGAAGCTTCTGGGAACCTCATGTCTCTCTTTTCTGTCAATATGGTTGACATTGGGCAAGTAGTTCAATATTTATGGAAGGAGGAGGAAGGAAAAGATTAAGACAGGGTGGGATAGACAGCGTGATCCTCCTTAGCCTTCCTTCCCTGAAGAAACAAGATGAAAAGCCTTATCAGTGGGATTTAAAGCTGGACACTCCAATTACCATTTTAGGGTTTATTTTCCAGTGCTTTGTGGTTTATGCTATGATGCTTGTAATAACACTGGCAAAAAACCCCCAACCCCAAACCCCACTGGTTTTAAGCTGAAGCAACTTGAGCTTTTTATTTAGTATGTCTGGCTAGTGCATGCTTGCATTATGAAAAGCTTATTAATAATTTATATTTGTCCCTTGATGGTTTTATCTTTACTCCCTTTGATTTTGATGTTGCTGTGCCAACTACAGGTAGATGGTTAAGCCTGACAAGTGTACAAAAATAATTGGGAGGACCAACAACATAGCAGTCTGGTTTGCATCACAGCAGCAACAGATGATACCTTCCAAGTAACCCATTTAACCTCATCAGGAATAACAGACTTGCCTTCCACTGAGGGAGGTGATTTTAGACACTAGCCCGGTACCAGCACCTGTGGCAGGAGGAATGAATGAGAACCTATTTTGGAGGCAGATGTGGGCTAAGGTGAACGGCAAAGCTGTAAGTTCAGATGTGGGCAGTGCTGAGGGAGGTGCAGATCTGGGATTCCTGTGGGGCCAACAGGTGAGGCAGGTTTGCTTTGGTCTGTGGGCTGATGCTACGTTTGAAGTCTGGATGGTGTTGATGCCCTCCCTCCGTTCCCTCTTCGCAGCATCTGAAGGTGGTTAGCCCTTTAGTTACAAGTCAGGCTAGATTTGGGAGGGAGGGCTGTATAAGGCAAGGCTGGGTACCTGACAGAGCCTGAGGATAATGAAGATGAACTCGGCAAAGCTCTTCCACCCACTTGGCTCCACAGACCATCTGAGCTGCCCCAGGGGACGGCCTGTGCCCATGAACAGACCCACATGCAGAGTGGCTTACGAGTCAGGGCCAGAAAACCTCCCGCTATGAACTGTCCCACCATCAGCCGTGTGACACCCACCTTTAACAAAGGAGAAAGAGTACGGGGTTGGGAGCCAGCTTTTTTCCAATAAGGGGACTGAAAACAAGATGATACAAGACAAGCCCCAGAGATACAATCACACGTGGTGATGAATGAAAAGTTCTGTAATCAGGCGGCGGTTACCGACGGCCTGTTGCTGTGGCTTGAGCACGCCTGTGTATTATCTGGCAGGGCTGTCCCCCTTGGCAGCCTCTCGGTTGTTTCCCTGTGGGCTTTCACATGCTCCTGCAAAAATGCAGGAATCCTTCTCCTCTGAGACTGCAGAAGGGTTCAAGCCTCTAAATCACGTTATTCCAACCGGGCTGTTGTTCAGCATTCCTTAGTAGTCAGTGTTTGATGTTATGGAGTAAAAAAAAACAACACCAAAGAAACCACTTAATATCCAATATTATTGAAGCCAGACATTTTGGGAAGGAGTATTTTTTGTTAGTCCCTGGCAGGCAGCATATTGGTACTCTGCCTGAAGTCAGAGCTGGGCTGGGAACAGCGTGTGGTTTGAATGCCAGATGGAGCAACGCTGGATGTATTGCCTGGACCTTGTTTACATTTGGCCACTAAGTCTGACTCAGTGCTTTTCAAAACATTTGCTATACACTCTGCGAGTAACGTCCTTTGATTTGACGGCAGGGCCTGTTTTTCATTTTCTGCAATTTTTGATTCACTTTTTGATTCACTTTTCACTTAAAAGGTATTTCACGACAATTTTTGTTAGATTTAATACAGTGAGGGCAGGAAGGAAAAAAAATGGAATATGGCAAGTATGACTGGTTCTGTTAGCAGGTGAAATATTTTCTCTGCACAGAGATAGAGTAGGCTTTGCTCATTTTAAGTCAACCAAACTTAATTTAAGGACTCCAGCTTCTCCAGCGTTATCAGGGGCAGCGTGGGGGGCCTCACCAGCGAGGGGCTGCCTGGGCTGAGCGGTGTAAAACACAGGGTGGCTGAACTGCTTGATTACAGATGCTAATAGCAGCTTCTTCTCTTACAGAGATCCCCTCCCAGGAGGGAATTTGAGTTTCCACAGCGTGCAAAACAAAGCCGAACTGCTTAATAGTCTCATTGTTCTGCTCGAACTCAGCAAAAAGGCAATTCCGGGCTGAGGAAAGCTGGGCTAGAAATCCTATAGGAAAGATTTACCTTCCGCAGCTTGCACTTCAGCTTTGTTGCTGTGTGAATTGTGGCTATTTCAAATCACTGAGCTAAGTCTAGGCTGAACCTTGGGAGACGAACCTCAAATTTTAATTTGGCTTTGTAGTGGTGTGCAATGGTACATCAGAAGCTGAAATGACAATAGCTCCAGAAGTTATATTCCTGGCTTTAAAAAATGTTTCACCCCAAGCACTGAAGCAGCTATAGATGCTCATTCTGCTATGTGTTTTTGTGCTCTGATGCTGTGCAGAATGAAAGTACAGCAGAGTCTTCGGTAGGATGTCCGAGGATTTCTTTTCTCACCCTCCAGTATCTAGTGTCTGAGCTAAAACAGAGCCATACTGTTATCTGGGACCAAAAGCAGGCTGTTCTGAGAGGCAAAAGCCGTGCTTGTGTTTTGCAAACTTCTAAAAGAAATGTAACATTTCCGTACCAAGATGCACACACCAGGCAAGTAAAATTAAAAAAAAAAAAAAGGCATGTTTTTATAATGGAAGTGTATAACTTTCACGATAGAGATGTATGACATTTAGAAATCTTTACCTTTTTAGGGAGAAGGTTGGAAGGCGCCCACTTGAGTGTGCTGTGCAATTATATACTCTTTCATGTCAATAACCTGAATTGTCATTGCACATGTAATTAACAAAGTGAAAGTGCTATTTTGCAGATAACTGGGATATATATATTAAATAGGAAAAGAGCCTTGTTTAGGCTAACATGCTGCTTTTTTCTCGGTGAAGAATTAGTTTAGCACTTCAGTCTCCTATTCATGCATTATAAAGGCTGGAAGCACAGATGGTACAAAAAGAATTGTAGGAGATTATGAATGGTTCTTACTCCTTACTGAAAACACACAATTTATGTTGTTATTTCAGGAAAAAAAAGCATGTTAGAGCATGGTGTAAAGTGCTAATATTTTTCTGTATGTTTTTAAGCTTTTTAGAGTATTCTTAAATTTTCAGGTTCCAAAAGATCCTGTTTTGTCTCATCTTTTCTTTTTTTCTTTAGCCTTAATGAAGTCTTGCATTTCTATAGCCTTTATTTAAGATTTAACTCTGTCATCCTTATTCACACCATTTTTGTACCTTATACCGAGACCTTGATAAATTACCACTTAAGTCATGTATTTTGATTTCAGCAGATTTTGGACTAAGCTCCTGGAATATTTGCATACTAGGCAGACAGTGCAGAATTAGGTTCTTATCAAAGGAACAGATTAGCATACTATTCCCATTTTCCAAACAGGAAGATGCAATGTGAATAGTTTGAGAACCCGAGTGGGAAGTAAACAGTAAAGGCAGTCCTTGCATACAGCACAAATATGTCTTGCTGAAATTTCTTAAAGATAATTTGTGTTCATAGTGTGTTGTTTTGATTCCTGTTGCTGCAACCTTCAAATTGTGACATCATAATTTAATAGTTTACCCATACAATGGCCATATGTTTTATTCGCCTTAGAATGTATTTTAGAATCTTCCTGAAAATTCTGATTGAGACTGTGATTGTTTGATAGAGGATGAAGTTTACACAGAACCTTTGCTCAAAGTGCAGACAATGAAATATGAAATGTAGATTAAGTTGTTGCTCTGGTGCTCTTAATAGTTGACATTTGTTGGGTAAGAAGTAAGAGAAACTCTCTGAGTTGGGAGAAAATCCATGGGACCCTCCTGATTAAAGCCCCCCACAGTATATTAGCTGACTTCTATAAAGCATTTTGTCACTTTAAACAATTTATATGCTGTTAGAGAGTGATAAGCACGTCCCTGTGTTTAACTTAGTATTCCTGGAAGGCCCTTTGCAAGTTGCAAAATATCCTAACTGTTACTGGGAAATTTTGTACCTTAGTTAAGACAAAGCATGTTTAGTTGCTGGCTTCCACATACAAAGACAAGAAAACTGCGAGAAAGGAAATTTCAGTTTAAGGAGCTGGCAGAAAAATTCAGATTCTGGAGTAGGAAAGCGGGCTGTTGGGAGAGCACCAGGGGGTAGGCCAGGCTTCAGCGGGAAGAGAAGGGGGCAAGTCGCTTCAGAAGCAGGGATGTGGCCACTGTGTCATAAAGACTGATTTTGAGGCTTTTCAAGCCTGGGGCTGTAGGGCTGCAAGTTGAGCTCAGTGGCAGGGTGGGATAGCCCTGCCCAGACCTGCCCTCAGCTCCTCCGTCCCTCTGCCAGCCCCTCACTCTCCCCTGCTCCTGCCTGCCTGGTGGGTGTCTCCAGGCAGGAATCTGCCTTATCTCTTGCCCCAGCCACCCCCTCTCCTGTCTGTCCTCAATTAATGGGGAGTCAGTGGCAGTGCTGCTTTCTGGGCCAGCATCCTTAACCCTTTCCTCTGCTGCAAGCTGCACACCCCATTGGAGGCCGGCAGAGGCAATGGCAATGGACATAAAACCATACAAGATATGAAAATGTTGGCTTAGTTTGGAAGGAAAAGAAGCAGTAAGAAAGGAGATCGCTAAGAACTGTGAGAGTGAAGAATCCCAGGAGTCCTTTACTCGGTTGGACAAGGCTCTCCTTTAATTTTGCGTTTTGTTTCTAATGTAGGAAAGGGTTTGTGTGTTAATTGTAAACTGGAATTTAAATCATACTTTGTACACGTGTGAAACAATGTGGATTTTAAAGAAAATAAAGAGAGTTTATCTCATATAAGCTGTCTGATGCCACCCAAAGCAATTCAATAGTTGGTCATGACTTGTATTAATGCCTGTTAACCCCAGCTCTTTTGTAAAATACGAATGGTGAAGCTCCCCTTCCTGCTTTTTGAAGCAAAAAGGGTATTAGCAAAGCAATAGGGAGCACATCAGTGAATGATGCCTTACAAAACCAGACTGCGTTTCTCTGTCAATGCACCAAACAGAAACCTGGCATCTTTCTGTATGTCCTCCTGCAAAGGTTAGAAGAAAGGGAAACAGGCTGTTTATCAAAACCTCTTGTGTCTGTTAGTGGTAGATTGTTCTGCTCTTCAGAGGCAGATAATTAAAGCAGCACTCACCTGCGGGGCTGTTTAGTATACCCTTGACTACCCAAGAGGTGTGGGAGATGTTTTATTAAGCAAGATACAAAAATGCATCCTTCTCACAGTCTCAAAGTAGCTTTGCAGGTAAGAGTGGCCTTGGAAAGACATACACTTGCTAATGATTCCCTCACCAAATAAAAATCCGTACCAGTCGCATGGCTTTGTTTATTCAGCAGTTGAATATTAGCTAAACTACAGATAGGAAAGAGTGACTGTCTAGACCAGCAATCCTTGGTCCAAACTCTTCTCCCCCTTGAACCTTCCCTCTGTCCCCAGGCAGCCAAGGAAAATTCTGGTGACAATTTCACCCCACCGTTGCTTTGGCTAACATCAAGGGAAGAAACCATGGGAAGGTTTGAGGGTTGTCACTTGGAGCTGCTCCTAGGTGGGGAGACTGCTGGGTGCAAGTTGGGAGGGGAGAGACCTGATACACTTAGGGGCCTCTTCCTGCAGAACAAATGTGCGCTACGTTTGACAGCATATGCTTTAAGACTTCAAATCCCAGGGTTAGCAACATGGCATGGGGTTAAGAATGGTTGTCTCTTGCCCGACCAGGTTCATATTCCACTGACTTGGAGGTTTATGCCCTATCCTGCCTCTACCCTTACTCCCAGTTTCGTAACAGAGAAAACAGCAGTCAGTCAATTTAGTTTTAAATACATGAAGGATGGATGAAAGGAGAGGACCGAACACTCCAGACCTCAGAGACTCGCACCAGCCTTTGGTCTCCTCCTGAGGGAAGGGGAGGAGAAGGGTACCCCTCTCCCTGTCTCTTGGCTCTGCTTCTTTTATTTACTGCAGATTTAATGCCACGGGTTGGCTTATTTCAGTTGTGCATTCATGGCTGTGCATACTAACCGCTCTTGACTTTCACTTCATGATACTCAGACAGACACCATAGGTTATGCTGAGTGTTTTGGGCTCTGTCGTGGATGGGTTACGAGCAGGAAATCCTTCATTCAGCATCCCTCCAGTGCAGGCGCTACACCTCCAGAGCTTCAGGACAACCACGTCTCTCCAGAAGCCTGCGCTCTCCTGGTGAGCTGCAGTCGTGGCATTCATGTTTCAGGCTGCTGTGGAGCTGGAGAAGTGACTGACCGGTTCTCTCTGCAGACTGTCATTTCCCCTGCCTGAAAGGAGTACCAAGTGAGTCATTCATCTGAAATTTCCTTTCTTGCAGATTTTTTTTTCATACTGATGCTGGTTTCAGAAGTATGATCAGTTCCTGCCCAGGCTTCTGTTTCACTCACGGTTAAATTTGTAATTTCCTTGTCATTTTCTGAAAACTTTGTTCCATAATTTCTCCGCATTATCTTCCAGTAGCTGTTGTATTTTAATTGTCGTAATCTTTGCCCACCAGTGTCCTAACGACACTCATAACATAAAGTTATTCAGAATGATTATGGTGTTGGGAGAGAAGGGAGTATTATTCCTATTTCTGCCTTTGCTACTGGCAAGTACAATGACCTTGTCCTTGGAAGCTTGTCTTTGCATTTCCTTCCTCGTGACGTGTTGGTCTCGACAGTACAAATCGCAAGGAAATAATTCCAGTGGCCTATCAAAGCCAGCCCAGCCTGGGCTCTCTGCCAGGGTGCTGTGCCTTTCCTTATCAGCGCTTTGCAAGCAGATTTGGGAGATGTGTCAGCCATGGGCCTGCTGCTGCTGGCTACTGTGAGGATGTCTTCATCTCCTCCCGAGAGCGGCTTGGCCTTTCTGGCTCAGTGAGAACTGTTTTGGATGTGACCATCCTCAGTTCTGCAGGAGTTTTAGAAGCGCTGAGCAAAACATTTTTCCTTCCATAAACTGCTTTAGCTCCAGCCATGAGCTATAAAATTAGCTCCAGGAAAGATTTGCACCAGAAGCCATTATCAAAATATCAGCTCAATGTTACCTATGCCAGTAAAAGTGCAACGGGGCAAGTGGTAAGAATTTAAAGGATTGAAAAGAGGAATGCTTTTATTTTAACCAGCCCGTTTATACTGGTGTTGTCTCCTTATATCATCACCTAATACATCATACATTGCTCTGGCATGATGTCCGTATAGAGACTCATAATTCCATTGGTGCTACTCAAAATGGGAGAGCAGATGTTGTAGTATAAGACTATCTTGTATTAGCTGAGTTTGTAAGACGCAAAGACGACTGAAACAAACCACGGCAAGCACCTCTTTACAGGTATGACTTCAATGGCTTTAACTGAGTGGTATCTGTAACTAAAACAGATTATCTAGGGCCTTACGTGAAGTTCACACACTGAGCTGGAGATGCAGACACTAGGAATGTATCCCTTACAAGGATGCTGGCCCCAGCTTGTCCCATCTGAGTTATGAATTGTTCCTTGGAGGATCTTTTCTCTTTTCATTGCCTGTGCTCCTAATTGGGCATCTCAGTTGTGGGGCACAAATCTGGGTCTTTTTGCTCTGGATACCTACCTGTCTTCTAATCCTTGATGTACCTTGAGCCTTCTGTGACAATCTGCCTCCAGCAAAGTACTTTTTGGTTCTCCTTAGGGAGCAGTAGCCACTTTCAGCTCTTCTTAATTAAGTGTCTTTCTGAATAAATCTCTCTAGCAGTCTTTTTAGCTGGTTTGTGACTCGTGAGTATTGCCATTGAGTTTATTATCAAAGGCTCTATTCTTATGTTCCTAATGGCATTTGTGATGGAAAATACATGCTTAGCCTTCCTGTTATGCTGCTATCCCAAGGATGCTGAGATCTGACAGCAGATATCCAGATATGACCAATCTTTTCCAGTGTTTTCCCCATGGCGCAGACTGCATTTAAGCTTTTGGTGAACTGATTTTAAGAGCCAAGATCTCATTTGTGAACTGACTCAGCTCCCTTCAATGAAAATAAAGGACATGCTGAACCCTATGGAGCTATGATTATTCCCTTCTGTGACCAAAAAGGGAGTAATTGTGTTTGGAGTGAAATCAAAGACGAGGTACACAAAGCTTTGTCCTCACACGAAAAAGAGTCCAGGTACTCCAAAAGTCAATGATGCCAGCTCTTGTGATTTTACCACAAGTTTCAGGATATAAATAGGAATACGTACACATAATTTTTCTTAGTCCATGGCACCTGTGACTGTGTGACTATATGAGAAAATCATCTCTCCTAACTTAAAGTTTGAAGAAAGAAAATAATCCAACTGTACTGTAAAGAAGCCAAGCCAGAAGGCAAGTAGTAGTTCAGCGTTTAAAATGAAGAGACAGAGACTTGCTATGAATCTTTCACAGCAGAGTGAGAATGGAGCAATTGACCCAAACTTTCATCCTGGGTCACAGTAGTGGAAATAGCTGCCATTCCTGTGAGGGAGTTGTTGCGTTTGCTATTTCTGTTTGTTATTGCCCCAGGTACCCCCAGGCTGGCAGAGGCACCTTGTACCTTGCACCTCGCAGTGGTTCTTTCCTGCTTGTCAAGCTGGCAGCTGCATCGTCCTCATGTGCAGACAAGATTTAAGAAGAAGAAAATGCTTCAGAAGTTTATTCTCAGTCAAGGAGCTCTTGTGTACAGGGGAGGGGATTTCCAGCAGTGCCTCCAGGGGCTTTGGGTATCTTCAGTTTGGGCAGTGAATTCAGCTCTGCCTGGATTTGTGGATAAGGTGGGAATTCAGGGGAGGGCGATCATGCAGGAGCAGAGAAGCAGGCTACAGGCGCACTGTGACAAGCCAGATAGCAAGGACAGGGAAAGAGAACAGCCTGTGGGTAAAGGCAAGAGAGTGACATTTTCAGAAGCATGTCATTTGACTGCTAGCAGGCTCTGCGTGACAGTGCCTGTGGATTTCGGAGCTGATCTGGTAACAGAATCGACAGCCTTAACTCGGCTCTGGGACTGCCTGTAAGCCTTGCAGGAAGAGTTAAGTGGATCTTTGACTAGCAGCAATCAGTCTGGGGGAAGTCGATGGGAGTAACTCTGGGGTGTGCGAAATCCCCCTGCTCCTTGGGACTGCCCACGCTTGCTCAGGGGACCCTTGCTTTTCACCCAGGGCTCTCAGCCTCGGTGCAAGTTTTGGTCTTCATGCAAGAGTTCAGATCCCTCCGTAAGCTGTGGAATATGAAGATGCCAAACACTTTTTTCAGTGAACTTTCAAGATAAAATACTAATACATGGTTTGGTGCAGGCACTTTAGTCTTGCTTCTTCCTTCCTATATCCAGTGAGTGCCCTAATCAGCAGCCCAGGGGACCGGTCTTTCTCCCTCTCTCCTTTCTCTCTCTCTCTGAAATACCAGAGACACAGCATGACTCAAACGTCATTTGAACTCTCAGAACGCTCGCAATAGTTGGTGCTCACTGCTTTAAAAATTTTGATAAATATATAGCTAGCATTTGTAACAAACTCAAAGCAGAGCTGCAGTTAATACAGATGTTTTCCTGCCAGGGACATGGGAGGTTTCAATTTAAATCAGAACATTGGTTTTCTTACATACTGTCCACTGCAGAACAGTTCAGACTTTCCAAGTTGCAAAGTTTTCATGGTAATTAGCCAGTTTATGAAGCAGAATTATGTTTCTTTGTCTTCTTAATTAGCATGTTCTAACCCACTACAGTCGAACTGGTCTGTTACAAAACCAACCTACTAAACAGTGAATGGCTTTGCATAATTACCCAAGAAGAGTATTTTGTGAAATGTTAAGAGTTTACGTCCCCCATCCACCGGCATGTATGTGTGTGTGTATGTATATTTTCCTTTTAAAGTATTAAGTGTTTATATACATACAACAAATTTAGAGAGCACAGACAACAGCGTACTCACAGGAACGTGGCACATTGACTCATATCTGTTGTGGTTTAGTCCGATGCAGAAACTCATTTCAGTCCTACTGAATTTTATCATCATTTTATTCTGATCTTCTGTATGCCAGCTACTTACAATAAAGGTATGCTAAATTAAATAACAAGTTAACCTTCTGCAGTCTCTTGGCGTTACTAGAATGACATTTCAGTAAGCGAAAGCACGGCCTTGCACTCGGGACCTTTGAGACACATCCCTGATCTCTGTCATCAGTCTGACACAGGGCAGGGGGGAGCCAGTCAGCGGGGCACTCACAACAAGGCCAGTGGCAGTGAGGTTGCTTGCTTGAAGAGTCTTGATGTGGATTCACGTGGGCTTTGTGCCTAGCTTAAGATCTGATTTGTGGAGGAGAAAAAAACAGGAGACACTAAGTGCTGGGATAAACAGAAGAGCTCTTTCTGATGAGTCGTTCTGATGCAATGTGTGGTACTTTTAAAAAGGATGCTGCTATTCTCAGGGGACTGCTCAACAGGACCCAAAGACATGTTTTCATTCAAAACTTAAGCAAACTTAATTTTGCACCTGCTTCCAAAAATGCCCAAGCTCAGACCAAGAGTGAGAAAGCAGAAAAACTGTTTGTGGTTGGGTTTTTTTTTTATCCTCCCAGAAAGTGTCAAACATCTAAGGGCAGGTTAATGATAGCTCTATCGGGCTCGTATGGAAGAGCATCCCCTGCGCACCGTGCCTCTGCCCAAGCATACACTGTTCTGCGGCTCAAGCAGGCAGCCAGTATTCAGCAACTGCAAGCTGTCTCCTCTTGAGGGAAAGACAGATGACGGAGTCAAATATTTATTTGATACAGTTCAGTTCGTTTATAGAGACCATATAGCAAAAGGCTGTTTGCCTGGGCAAGGAAGAAACTGGGGAGAAAGATACCATTTTTTTCCCCTCACTGCTTTGAACCTTGGTTTAAAAGCCTCCCAGGGTCATCCAGCAAGTGTCCGCCTAGCATATCTGCTGTCTTCTGTGGCTTTTCTATTGTTTCCCCTCTGTTGGTCAAAGACTGTCTAGCTGCTTGTAGTTTCATTCACCCTGAACAGCAGCCACGTGTTGTGGTCCCCAGCTTCAATGCGAGATGCCCAACTGACTGAGGAACATTCAGAGACACATATAATTCCCCCCTTTCCATTCCCCCGTTGTATCTGACCTCAGCAGGACTTTCTTGCAGGGATGCCAGCAAAAGCTTGGAAAATGCTTAAGACCACAGGGTGACGTAACTTGTACTGTCTGATGCTGTCTCCTTGTTTCCTTCTATTTTCCATTCAACCTGCATCCATCTGTTGCCTCCTGTCCGAGATAACAAGCTGCCTGGGCCACCACCATCTTTCTTCTGCCTGTGGATGGCTCCTGATGCAATGGGGTCCTGAGCTGTGAGGGAGCTTACAGGTGCTCTGGGCGTACATGGAAATAACAGTGGGGATATTTAAGAACCACTTTGGGCCAGGTGAGCCATCAGAGTGGCCACTTCTGACCTTTTCAGAGTGGAAAGTTACTCTCTTGTTCAGGCACCTGCTGCTACGTACAGCCCATTATGGCTGATAAAGCCTCCGTCCACAAAGATGTGTCAGATGGCCCCGCCAAAGAGGGAATGTGCCTTATAGAGCTAGCTGCTCTGAGATATAGTAAGCAGCTATTGGCATGTCATTACACAGAAATTACTGCTTCCAGAGGCAAGCTGTTGTGCAGATCCTAGCTCTGCTGGTAGCCAGGGGTGACACTTTCCTACCGGCTTTCAGTCAAGTGCCTTGGAGTGCTTTACAAACAGAGATCACTTGTGCCTCACAGCACCTCCTGAGGCACATAATATTACCTATTGCCAGATAAGCAATGACACGAAAAGGAAAAAAAATTAGCCGGTGTTATTAGCTGCCCAACCCAGAGTAGGAAATGTCTGGTTTTCACTGCTGTGCTGAATGTGTTTGGGTTGGGGCTGCTCACCACATCTATGGTGTTCCAAAACAGAGGGACCACAAATGAGCAGCTCTTTCTGCAAGAGCTAGGGGTCTCGCCTTTTTCTACCTAAGGTAGAAAGAAGAGCCCAAAGCCCTTGCCCAGGTCCCAGCCTCCGCGGAGCTTCTGGACTGTGCCTGGACATGATGTTCTCATAGCTCCGTGTGGGTGCTGAGACATCTGTTACAATTTATTTCTGTAGCAACAAAGCTAGGGCAATTTCCAGCAAACAAGAAAAAGGAAAAAATTTCTCTTGTAAATTTTTAGGGTGACTGTCAAAAGAAAATAAGATACATGTAACTTACATTCCTTTACAGGAAATTTTTTGTTGAGTTTTCAGGTGACAGCAATAGATAAGGAAGGGCTCAGATGAGAAAGGCAATGGGCTGAAACCTTATCTGGAAACTGATATGAACAATGAAGTGAGTGAACACAAGGTTAATTCAATAGTTACAGGGAGAATTGTATGTAAACCAAAGCTGGACAACCTTCGTCTCCTCATATTTACAGCAGGATATGACGCTTCCATCTACCTGGACTCCAGGAGGGTCATTTTACCTAGATGCCATTTTTTGACTAGGTTAGTGTCTAGAAGAGTCTTGTTTAGCGCAGATTTTGTGGGCTAGATGGAGCAGGACAACTTGCTTCCCTTTCAGCATCCTCCTTTCCATACCTTGGTGGGCCTTCCCCCTTCCCGCTAGAGCTATGCACACATTGCAGGAAGGCTTCAGCAAATGTCTTAAGTGATGCTTTCTCCCGAGAACGGTTTGGACCAGTTTTGCCTCACACAGCATCCTAGAGGCTTACGGCTTGCAACTGCAGTGCTGGAGGCGTCCTGCTCTACCCCGGAGTGTGGAGAGGTGTATCGGATAGGCACAAGCCCTATCTCCTTTGTAGTGAACACAAGAATAATCTAGCCCAGAGGCAGCTCTCAGTTGAAACTAACTGCTACCAAGGCTGACTTCAAAGGTGGTAATTTTGGAAGATGGCATAAGGCTTTGTAATACAATATTCAGATAAGGATTTGGCAAAGCATCGTTCTTCTCACTGTCACAATCTATCCATCTCCCAGATGGCGAGATATTACCTGCTAAAAAAAGAGATAAGCTACAGATTTTTTTCTCTGTCTGCTCATTCTACATTTTTTTTGGGGGGGGAAACCCAACAAAACACCACAGAAGATAACATAATATTTCTAAACTTCTTTGGATTGGCCTCTGTTCAGTCCCTCAGTCCTTCGCACAACCAGGTAATGGTACCTGTGAACATGGGGCATGGCTCTAGTTGGTCTGAATACCATGATCACAAATGGACTGCGGCATTCACAGCAAATTTAGCTGCTCAGGCCTGAGGAACGCACATGCTTTATAACAATTCAGTCACCCATGTGCAGAAAGAAAACAAAATTCATTACCCACATGGCTGATTGCACAGCATAAATAGCAAAGGGCAAATGTTGTAAAAAAATTGCTGAAGTATATATACCATTGGTATGGTACTATCAGCATAGACATGCTTACAAAGTTAGTTATCTTACAAACAGAATAAAGGACAAAAGCTTTGGATTAATTGCTGCTGCAATTAGCTGCATCAGGCAAATGCAACATTAATCATAAAGGTAAAGCACTACAGGAGTCAAATAGTTTTGGGGAAAAAAAAAAAGCTGTGCCTTTCAATTTGATGGGTCTATTTTACTAACAGCAAAGATCCTGATCCATTATGGATCTTCTGTTTAGCAGTATATAATTGATATGAAGTATCTGCAAAAAGTACTCAAGAGAGGCAAAAAATACATAGTAGCAGAATAAGCAGTTTCCAGAAAAGGTTTCTAGCTCTATATTTTGCTTTCCTGTTTTGTCCTCTTTTCTGCACCCTCAGTTGCGTAAGAGTAACTCAGAAACAATAACAAGAAAATGCTCTCTAACAGCTCAAGTGATCACGTAATATACTGAGGGGGAAGCGCAGCAGTAATTCAATCCCGTATTTTAAACAGCCGACACTGAGCCAGCATCTAGTCTTGTGCCCCCTCCCCAAAACCTGCATGGGCTAAGCAAAAATATACAACTGACATGAAAGTCAGGTTACTGTCCTGGAGTTATAAAATGACAGAAAAGGAAGAGAAAAGGGGAATCCACTTAAGATGAAGCCATTGCCAATCCACACAAGGGGATACGGATTTTTGTAGAACCCCCTTTTTTTTCTTTCTTTTGAATTACCCAAATACAAAAGACAGCCCCAGCTTTCATTTTGAAGAGGCAGTTTCTAGCCTCAGAGTCGCTCCCTCCCTCTGCAAGGGAAAGGAAACAAAATTAACAAATGCCCAGATAAATCTTATCAAGAGTTAAACCAAGGGAGATAACAGAAAACAGCCTTCACAAAATTGCACTATTTCAAGAACAGCAGACTGCTTAATGACTTCAAACACTGGGAGCTGATCACACCACCAAGAAGACTAAAAATAGAAAGTGCCGCTGGGTTGTTACACCCCAACTCACAGCGCCTTCCCTGCTTATATACCAGTTGTTCCATAACCCTACTGAAAACACTCCCCATCCTTATTTTCCTTAAAAGTAAAACCTCCTTCTATACCAAGCCTGTGCATCCTCCAGGATGACTCAGCTGACTGCAGTTCTGCAAGGCCGCTGCTTAAATTTGGGTGCCATGAGAAGAAATCCCTTTAAAAATGAAAATTTCCCATAAAATAAGAGGTTAGAAAAAAGGCAGGGGTAAAAAAGTTTGACTCATAGGTGCTTCACTTTACTGGTCTGTGCTATAGTTAGAAAGGAAGACAGGAGGTTTTAGAGAGGCTGGCTCTTGAAAATAGGCAGGGGCGTAAGCTTAAGCGTTATCTGACAGCACAGCTCTGCAGAGAGCTCGCAGCATGAGTGTTGCAAGTGCACTGCCATCTCCCTTATTCCCCATCACTCTGTATTCCTTTCACAGTTTAACAGATTGATTTTCTTTCTTCTAAAGAAAACATTTCCAAGGTGCTTCCAGGTTAGGTGCACAAATGAAGGTGGCAAACTAAAACTCACAGAAGGGACTACGCTTGGGTCTGCGCAGTCCGCCTGTGGGGTGCTGCTTTTTGATACTGCAATGTTTAAACAAGGTCAGGATGCAAGAGGAGGTTGAAAAGGACTTGGCATATTTGGCTGATACCTACCTTTACACTGTAACAGATAAAGGGTTATGAGAAATACATGTTCTTATTCGTAAGAAGGAGTCATTTTCTAACTGCCTCAGATTAGCAAGAAACTTCTTTGATTGACATTTTTCTTCAAAGTCACCTTTTTTATACTTCTGAAATGTTTGGCAATGACTGCCTTCAGAGAAAGCCTTCAGGAAAATCGGTTTTCAAACTGGGATCTGTGGCTCTATGTCTGGATGTGCACATATGTATGTGGGTGTATCAACCACTCAAAAAAGCAAGCCCAAGAAGACTGCGTTGTTGGCTTATTCACAGAAAAGAGTCAATACTGTCACTGGTTTGAATATTTTTACTGGTTTGCATATTGAAAAAGTTTGGAAGTTGCAAGGGCTCTAAGCCAATCTGATCTTCCCTTAAAGTTCCCAGGTGTGCCAGGATTTTAGAAAAAAAACTGGAAAGACAAATAATTTGTGGAAAGGTCCCCTAGGAATAAAGCCAGAGCAGAAAGAGGTAATGGAGATGCACACAGACAGCTGGCAGCATAGTGGCTTCATGTTCTGCCCGTCAGATGTTCAAGTGCTGAGCTCAAGGGTTTTAAAGTACCTTTTATTCCTAGCCAGGCATCTGAGGTCTGCATGGTGCCAGTTCATAATCATGTTTTTTCCTCTGATGCCCATTTCTCCCGTGGTGCCAATCCATAAGTACACATGCTTCCCGTGAGGGGTACTCAGGCTGCTGAGGAACTTCAGGAAGAGAGTGAGTCATGTGTGAAAGGCAAAGATGAAACAAAAAAATGAGTATTGCACTTACATGGCAAATTTACATCAACTTTTTCTTCCCTCCTGATTAGCGTATTCATAGCTTGGAAGTATTCAACACACAAGTAGTGCAAATGAACTGATAGTAATCCCTGCATACCATGGGAAGCCTCTTGTATATTTTAATGCTGACACCAGAAATACTCTGTGGAGCACCACTTTGCCTGCTAGGTTTGCAGTGAGTTCTACTGTCTTTTATTAAAGTACCTGGGAAAAAAAACAGAAAAGTTTTCAGGCATCAGTGCTTCAACAACAATTTCTGGGTTAAATGCACATTAAGAACTCTCTCTTTGGGGTTTGTGTGCTTTGTATAGTTAACAGACGTAGTTACCTGAAACACAGGCAGCCAAGGTAGCCATATAGAGAAGACATGAAACAATTCCTAAAAGCAAATATCAATTTACAGTGGATCATAATAAAATATTCACTTCCACCACTTGGTATTCGTGGCAGATGAGTGGTAGCTGGTGTTACCAGGAGCATTTCCCCTTTTTGACTTACTCTCTTTGGCCAAGGTGGTCATGAATAGCAAAAGCAAGTGAGAAACAATAACCAAGCAATAGTAGGTTCCCCTGCTTTATACAGCTATAGTCATGTGTGCAAGCCAGTGTTGTTAGAAAGAACAGCTATTCCCCAAATGTTTGTGTGAAAAACAGAATCAAAGTGTAATTTGTGTTGGAAGGGACCTCTGGATCTCCCCTAGTCCAGCCTCCTGCCTAGCCCAGGGTGACTTTCACAGTTAAAGTGGATGCTCATGGCCATGTCCAGTCAAATTCTGAACAGCTCCAAGGATGGAGATTTCACAGCCTCTCTGGGCACCTCCAAGAGCCTGACTCTGCCTTCTCACCCAGAAGTAGCGGAGGATACAGGCAAATCTCCCCAGAGATGCCTACAGGCTGAACAAGGCCAGCTCCCTCAGCTTCTCCTCATACACTGTGCTGTCCAGGCCCCTAACCATCTTGCTGTCCCTCCACTGGTCTCTAGCCAGCTGGTCAACGGCTGGTCAATACATTTATGTCAAACAGGAGGAGCGCGAACCTGGTCACAAGTCTGGATCATTCAGAGCAGGTGTATGAAGCTTTGTAGTCAGGAAAGGATTAACCTTCCTGCAAATGTCTTAAGTGCCCTCATTTGAGGTGTTACAGGTGCTGTACTCAGCTGGCTGCGTTCAGACAGCCCTGCTAAACCTGTGTGATCACACCAGGGCATTCACAAGATCTAAACTGATTTTAATTTGTGCCTCTGCTATGCATATTGCATGAGGAAGTTGTGGTTAGAAGCGTAGCATCCATGTCCCCATGAAACTTGGGGCAGGACCTACAATTGTGGTTTAGGTCAAAGACAGTTTAAAGAGTGATAATCTCACAAACTTCCTTTGCATTGACCAAATTAAAAAACCCAGTCTCATCCTTGTTAAAACCGATGGGCAGATATGCTTACGCCAGGCTCAGCCAAAGCACTTCCCGAAGCACAAAGACTGCAGGCAGTAAAGACCCGTCCCCAGGAACGCAGTGCAGAAGAGCTAAGTCCTGTTGGCTGCGGGTTTTCTCTGTCGCAGAGGCACAGAGCTGCTCTGCAGCTTGTGCTGGCGCTTGAGGCAGAAGCATGGCATCGGTCAGCCTGAAAGGAGTGCAACACAAAAAAAAAGGTCTTGGGCCCTGAGCTTGCTGGAACTGAGTAAGGGAGACATTCCCCAATGTAGAATAAAGACACTATATGCCTACATACCTATTTTGAAATGAACAAGTTTAGGTCAAAGAATGAATATTTCATGCTACACTGCCAGACTAACCCAGCAAAAAAACCAATAACTCCCATGATACTTTTACTACTTTTAATATTTAGAGATAAGATCACCAGACCAAAAACATCTGGAAAGATGAGAAAAAGGTTTGTGCCATTACAAGGGATCATATTTTCAAAACTCTTTCTAGACTCAATCTGTATAAACAATACAATTTACTTTGCATTTTATGACTGTTATTGCACAGTGCTTTGAGATTGGGTTTGGGTTTTCTTGGGGAAGAGGGGGAAAGAATTGAACATTTTGAACACAGCTTCCAGAAAGGGGGAAGGAGAGCACCATACTTGGGAAAATGGCTCCAGGCAGGGATGAGAAACCCTCTTGTCAGTGAAGTCCAGATCGATGGTGCCATGCTTCTGTGGATATCACAGAGCAATCTTAAACCCCAGACCTGTGCTTCTCATTTAATTTGCACAGTAAAGGTATGGTTTGCATCCTCCATGTCATTATACCGGCGGGAACGGGAGAGCTTCGTACGCGGTGGTGAGTAATCCCAACCCCTGGCCGGCCTGACTGAGTTGCACTGAAAACCTTCTCCCCCCCATTTAAAAGGATTCCAGCCCCATCTGTGCTCACCGCGGGTAATTTGCGTCCGTGAAGGGGGGCCCTTCGGGCTCCGGGGATGCCCAGGACTTTCCCCTTTAAGTTAGATTATAGTAACTAGGAACAGCTGCTACTTAATGAGGTGTACGCTGACCTCTGGTGGCAAAACCCCCACGTAAACCTCCCTATGCTCCAGGTTGGGAACCTAACCTTGTCTCTTACACGGAGGTGATGGCAAAGCAGCAGGACAGGGAGCAGAGGGCTGGACAGAAATTTCTGCTCCATACAATCCCTAAAAAGTGGACCTGATAATTTGTTTGTGGAAGGCTGGCCAGTCACTATGAAGAAAAATAAAACGAGCAGTTCTAGATGTAGTAATTCCCCTACCAAAGTTTTATTTTGCTTGTCCTTATAGTGATAGCGATGGATTTTAATGATGTCACCTGCAATAAAATACAGCTGTGGATGTAATTATTGGAGATACTGAATTATAAAAGCTCTTGGTCAATGCCCTCATCATCATCGGAAGTGACCGCTGATTCATTGACTTTTTTTTCCTGCCAACAGCTTCACTGCGAGACATTTTGAGGTGAAGGAATAAAGGAGCAACCAGGTTTCAAGGAAACAAGTGTCTGTACCCTGTCAACAAATTCATCTCGTGCTCTGTGCCAGTGCTCATCCCCTGGTCCTGGTCAGGGTGAACCTGACTTCAGGTCTCCATCTCTGATTTTTTATTTGTACATATATATACATACTTGTACGTATGTATATACAGGTTATATTTAAATTATATAAGTATTTTTTCATTTGTTACAAAATTACTGATTTAATACTATAAAGAAATCAGGGCATGAGCAGGTTCATGGAACAGGAGAGGCGAGAGTGCTTCCCCTGGGATTTCCTGGAACCAAGTTTCCAGCCAGAGGAGCGGGCTCCTCTGCTGCGGGCTGTGCAGGGAGAAGGCAGGGCGCAGGGGCAGCACACCCCTCAGCTCCCTGGGCTCCAGGAGCTGCTGTGGCAGACGTGCCTGGTCAGCGGCTGCTGGGAGGCAGGGTCCAAGCAGGCCAGCATGGAGGACAGGACATCACAGGCTGCAGTGCAGCATCCCCTGCCCACTTTCCCAGGTCTCTGGAGAAGCCGAGCCCACAGGGAGAGGTCAGGGTAAATGGACTCTCTAAACCAGAGACGAGGTGGGCTGTCTATCCCAACTCTGGTCTGGGTAGTGAATGTTACCGGATTTTACTGGGGTGTGACAATAGTCACATACGATATCAAACGCCATTCTTTGGAGTCCTTGACACCAGATCACTCTGCTACACAGGACACTATAGCCCCTCACTTTCCAGCTGCAGGTGTGGGAGCTTGTGCAGCAGCACTCCTGCTAGATCCAGGGCTGCTTCAGCCAACGATCAGAACCTGCTCTTCCACAGATCTGCACAAATCTGTGCAAAATTGACTGCATTAAAATGGCTAATCCAGCTCCAGAATGATCTGGGATAACATGTAATGAGGTGGGTCATTGCTGCATATGCATAAGCAATATACAGGTATTGCCTAGTATATCTTAGCCATATTCTGTTAATTTTGTCCACAGATATATCAGCTCATATGAATTTCTTGCTAAGGTTGGAACACTTCGTGTCAGAAGTAGTCAAAGCCACAGGATCTTCCTGCTTCCAGGCAGTAGAGTGCCCTTACCATTTCCTCGGTTCCTAATGGTGGGAAGACGTCCTCTGTCCATAGGCACATCTTAAAGCCAGTCTCCACTGCTATCACTCTTCCTCTGATGGTTCTTCCAGGAGCTTGTTCCTGTCGGCTTCAGTCATGCTGGTGAGATAAGGGTCAGTGCTGTTCCTCCAGGTCTTAAGGTCCTGGACCCTAAGTAGGCTGGCAGTTTCTGTGCTGCTGAAAGCTGACCATAGTATTATGATCACTGACCATGCTTATTTAACGGACTTCATTATTTTTTATATATTTTTCTCAGAATTCCCAGTGATCCTCAATGAAGCTGTTTTCAGGCTTTACCTGCCCGTATTTGTTGCCCTATGTTTGAAGCTTCTCCTCTAAACAATGTAGACTTAACACCTACCTGGAGGGGATCTGAGAGGTCTGCTGGAAAACTGAAAAATAAACATTTCCTACAAACCTGTTCTTTGGCTGCATACTACGTGCTCTTTAATCCTAACATTTTTTCTGGAGTCCTGCTGCATCCCAGCCTGGTGGATGGGCTATGCTGTACTTGCTCTCCTAGAAGTTACTGGGAGTGCTGGAAGAATGCTGATAGTAAGTGAGGTCAGGACATATTCTAGGAGAGTCAGGGCAGTTGCCAGCTTCCTCTGTACGGAGAAAATGATGTGTTTGCTGGGGTTTACAAATGAATTGGCTCTCAGTCTTTGAGGCTGCATTCATTTTCATCAGGCCTGTGCTGGCTACTGAAAACCACCATGAAGGGACAGATGTTAAAGTGTGTGGTAATGACTGTGGAAGTTCGTGCATTATCAGTTGGCTTCTTAACAGCTTCAAATTTAAATTGTTCAAAAGATCCTTTTACGTAATTTACTAAGAACTTGTCAGCATCCTGAATCATTAAGAACAAGTTAAAAGCAGCATAAGTGGAAAAAGGAGCGAGCCTTTTGTACCCACACCAAAGAGCCATAAATCTAAAGAAAGGTCATACAGATCATGTGCACACAGCCCTTTTCTGAAGTAGTTGTTACGCAATGGAAGTGCTTGCTACAAGTCTACCAAGACCACCAGTAGGTGGTGGTAACAACGCAATTTCTTGGTTGGGTTTTTCTCCCTTGAGGAAAGGACTGGTGATTTTAGGTGTTCGTGGCACGGCGTGAACAGTTTGTTAGATGACGATGAAACTTCCGTCAGGCTTCAGATGTGAAATAGAAACCACAGGCTCATAGTCCAGCAGTGGGGAAGAATGTGGCTCCCCCAGAAACGGCCACAAAGAGCTCGGTTACAGACACTGGAGATAGAGTAGATAGTGCTGATTACAGAGCAGCTGACTGTAAAGGGAAGGGGGTTGTTTCCCTTGCTCACTACAGATTTACTTTTAAAATGCCTTCTGTATTTAAAGGCTGTAAGATTTAGATTCATGGTTAAATTCCCACTTTTGCACTAGCACCCACTTTTGCATTAGCATCCAGGTGTTGCAAGATTCATGCTGCAGCAGCTTCAGCTGGTTTAAGGTTTAAAACCTGAAAGCCCAAGCAAATTCTTTTTTTTTTTTTAAATGAAATTAAATAAAAAAATATTATAGAGGATAAGATAACGATCTCTCTTACTGTTTGCTTGAGTATTTCTCTGTCTGCAGCTTTGGGCCGTAAGACTGCTACTAGGCATTAGTTCAGTTCCAGCGGAACAAAATTTAAGCTAATGAATGTTCAAATGTATCTTGACCAATCCCCTGTTCTTGCATTCCCCAACAGTTAAGGTTTTTCAAACAGAAAACTCACCAAATCAAGAAAGTGAATCTGCATTCATTAGACCAAAGTGCAAATATTGTACTGCACGAGTATTTTCTTCACCTTTGCAGCCAAGTCCTTGCACAGGCAGCACACTAACAACCATAGTGCAACCAAGGTTTACATACACAAAAAAATCATACTGGGATGTAAAATTTGAATGCCTTCTGTCTCTAAATTAGCATATATATCTGCTGATGTGAGCACTTCAGCTGGTGTAACTATTTATGTGTTCATTCCATTTAACAGTGAATTTGATGTTGTAGCTAAAAGCATATGAAAATAAAGGGAGTTACACTGATACATGCTTAATTGTAATCTGTGATGAAGACTTACTTGATTATTGCACTTACAAAATGAATCCTGGTTAAAGAACTGCTTCCATATTTTGCAATCTTTACTACTCCAGTTCTTAAATTTATGAAGCCTTCTGAGACTCACTTGGCAAGGTGAGTGCATTTCTCCACAATATAAAAGCTATATTCTATCTTATGGTATCAGATAAAATCTCTGACAAAAGAAATAACTTTATATAACCAATACATTTTTAAAAAGTAGGAGACTTTTCTTCCGGTTTGAGGCAAATTGTTCCCTGCCCCACACACTTGATATTTTTGTAATCGTAGGATACGTTGCATTAGTATTCAGTTGTTTCATTATCACAAATCTTATATTACTGCGTGTGCAATGATTACTCAATGTTGTGATTTACTGGACCCAGGTGGCCTGCCACCACAACTAATCACCAACTCGACAAAAGTTATATGCTAGGAAAACAGCAGTCTTCTTATGTGTTCCCTTCTTGCCCTTTTCCTCCATTTTTTCTCCAGCTTGGTTCCAGTGAAACCAGGCTTCAAAAAAAAAGAGTGTAAGTCAGGGCTGAGTTTGAGACCCCAAAAATCTGAGCTACTGGTCAGAAACCGAGTTGAAGCAGCAATGAGTCAGGCCCTTATTTTGTGTGCTCAATAGCACACATGGAGACATGACTAAGAACAGCTGTGCAAATCGGTCACTGCGTTGCGCTGAGGCACCAGGATATTCCATTTAATCCTTCCCATTAGTAAAAAAATCCACCCAGAAGAGGTCAAGAAGCTGTAAAAGACGCAAAGCCTCTCGTGTCTGATGCATTCTTTGTGGTCTATTTTTACAGAAATCTCTCTTAGTTCAAACTGTCCTGAGATTAATGGTTCAGGGAGGGTTAGTCAGCCGTCCCGGCCATGGAAAAGTAATCACACCACTCAGTCAGCACAACAAATTGATAAGGTGCTGTGCAAAGTGCTGTTTCGTCTTCTGGCAGCCTGGGCCCCAAGCCTGTGTCAAATGTGCTTGGAGGATGCCACAGGAATTCATCCGAGTGTAAATATCTGCCACAAAACATCCCCCAATAACGTCAAAGCAAACTTACTCAAAGGAAATGAGCCCTTCCTGTAAATAACACTGAAAAAGCCATTTTATCAGCTGATGGTGGTATTAAACATTATTTTCGTAGAACATTTGCACCACAGCTGGTAACAAATAAGCCAGAGTACACTGAAGCTTTATAATTTGTAATTGCATTTGCCAGGTAAATTAGGGTTTTGCTCAACAACAGCAGCTCTACAAGCTGACAAAGGCCATCCCCATGCTGCAGGTCCGTGGGAGGTAAGAGGCTGCAGGGGCACAGCACCTGGGTCTGGGCGGGCAGTACCTTGGCAGGGTCCCTGCACCCCTTCGGGGACAAAATCAGGTGGTGCAGCTGGGCCGATGCCTGCTTGCTTGGGCCCATCCTGCTCTGTGGTGCCCATCCTGGAGCTGCTCAGGCTGATAAACTGGGCAGAAAAATCCCCTTCTCCTGCTCTTTTAGAGACAGTCCCTCTTTCTCCCTTAGCTCACCGCGCCGTCGGACGAGCTGATGCAGAAAGCGATTCATGCAGCTCAAACTACCGTGTGTCACTTTGCCCTGACTCCGACTAGCACGGGAGGTAGAAAGCTGGGTTTAATTACCTTGTCTCTGTAGATTTTATTCAAAACCATCAGATCCAGGCTTTAACTCTTTGAGCACCTAATGGTGTTGGTAGGTAAGTAGCGAGGGTTTGAAAACCCCAAATCCGTCTCGCTGCTTTACGAGGGAATCAGAACCTAACTCAGGTTTTCAAACGTAAAAGAGAGAGTCTGAATTACCTGTTAATCAGTTCACACAGCTGTCACTCAAACTGTTGATGGAAAAGGATAGTTATTACTTGCCAAATCCTCACCCCTTGTTTCTGGCATTTCAGGCATACAGATTGCAGCATCCTTCCTGGAGATGTCTGCTTCAGATGCTCCCTAGTACCTGGATGTTGGGAATCATTAGGAAAGGAAAAACTAAAGAAAACAGCATTGTGATGTCCCTGCATGGGTCCGTGGTGTGCCTTGAACACTGTGTACCGATCTGGTCCTCTCAGTTCAGAAAAGAAAAGGGTTGGAAACACAACAAGGATGATCAATAAAGTGGAAAGACTAAATGAGGTAGGACCCCTGAGCCTGGAAAAGCAGTGCCCAAAGGAGCGTATGACAGATGTTTAGAAGATGTGTGTTGGCTGGGTAAGAAACCGCTTCTCACTGTCTCTTTAATGCAAGCTAAGGGGCATCACTTCCAAACCGTCAGAGGAGGCTCAGAACAAACAGAGGGGAGAAAGGCTGAGAGAGCTGGTACTGTTCAGCCTAGAGAAGACTCGGGGGGAGGGGGGTGGGGTGGACAGATCAATGTATATAAATAACTCAAGAGAGGGTGCAAAGAGAATGGAGCCAGGCTCTTCAGTGGTGCCCAGTGACAGGACCAGGGGCAATGTGCCCAAACCGAAACATAGGACGTTCCGTCTGAGCATCAGGAAACGCTTTTTCATGGTGAGGGTGACCAAGCATTAGAACAGGTTGCCCAGGGAGGTTGTGGAGTCTCCGTCCTTTGAGACATTCAAAAGCCATCTAGACCTGAACCTGGGCGACTGGCTTCAGGTGGCCCTGCCTGAGCAGTCGGGTTGGACAAGATGACTTTCAGAGGTTACTTCCAACCCCAACCATTCTGTGATTATGTGATCCTTCACAAAAAATGTACTTAAGCTGTCATTCCTTGCTGCAGCAACCGGTGGATACTATCGATGTTCACATACTCAAAAAGTGATCTGACAAATTCAGAGAATAAAAATACATCAAAGGCTGGGGTTGTGAGACCACACCTCTGCCTCAGAAGGTCTTTGGTTAGCAAAATGTAGATGCTGGTAGAGCTTCCTGGGGGGGAGTGTACCATTACCTGCTCCCTGCACACCCTTTACTGGCCACTTTGGGACAATTTTCTGTGGAAAAGGGCCAGTGTACTGCTGGACAATAGACAGGCAGAGCATGGATCCATCTCCCAGCTCAACAAAACCTTTTAATGGCAAGTTATCACAGCAAGCATCTGTTGTATTAAGCCATTAAGAAGAGATACCACATTTGATCATAACTAAACCTCCTCTAACCTACCGAGTTAGAGGAACATTTGGTCTGATTGAGTACATACGCCCTTTTTTTCTTATACGGTGTCCTTATGTTTTGTTACTCAAAGCTCCTGGCTGCCCAAGCTATGCCCAAACTCACAGCAGAAAAAGATAAGCAGAAAAGGATAAACAGAAAAGCAGATTGAGGCGACACTGCAAGCCCTTACCAAGTGCTGAGGTCAGTGGGGACAAAACCTGAATGCCATCTGATGTCACGGTGAAAAGACAAACAATTATCCACAGACACAGGAACAGAGGTGCAGTAAGTAGCAGCAAGGAGCTACAGTTGTATCGGTGTGTGACAGTCATGATCCCGACATGGGAATAAGTTGGAGATTTTGCTCTTTAAAAAGAAAGTTGAAAAAGCAGGGTGATTGAACCAGTGTCACAAAAACTGATGCACTGCTAAAGAAAATGGAGAGCCTAAGAAAAGCTTACATCTGTTCAGTTTATTGAGGTGTGCCTTTGAAAGATATACAAGTAGTGTCTGAGAGAAAAATAGTCAAAGATTACATTAAAGTGCTCCTTAACCTGACAAAGTCAGAACAAAAGCTGGTAGCTAGCATTAAAGAAACACACATTCAGGTGAGAAATAGACCCAGGATGGCTGGTGATGACAGTGATTACCCACAGAAGAAAACTCCCTCGACAGCCATGGTATTCGAGCCTGTAGACTGGAGGTCCCAGCAGGGAGATTTGGCCCAAGCATTCCTCCACTTTGTCACTGCAAAGGTCCCTGTACTCCTTCCTTGGAGGCTTTGGAGGCAGGCTAGAGGTATCTTCAGCCTTACTATGATCTGACACATTCACCTCTTCCCAGGTATATTGTTTCTGTTACTTGTAACTCATATTTTTGCTTATGTTACCTTAGTCCAAGATCACTGGGTCTTCCCAAAGATGAAGCTAGTTGTTATCCTTTCTACCACTTTTCTCCCTAGATAAAAAAACAAAAGGTGCAAATCTTACTGCTTTTTATGCCCTGAAACTATGTTACAGAGTTTTTGCAGATGAAAACAAGATGAATGTAACCACTGTGCCTATGTGTGTGTCCTCCTTTCTTCCTCCTCCCTCCTTAGCAATCTTTGAATCCTCTGGCTACCATCAACCACAAAGGATAGAAGTTTCAAGAATAATTAAGATGCTGTGAGTTTTGTGAAAATAAGTATCCAAGTAGAAGAGAGAGACTTTACTAGTATTTTTACTGAGGAAAGAGTTATAGTGTAAGCCTACATTTTTTTAGTCACTAGAGAATCTGCATAAGAGAGTGCCTTTATAAATAAATGCCCAATTATACCCAATATCACCTGGAAATCTTACATCCTTGGGCACCAAAGTTAAGTAACTAAAGCCAAAATCCTTATGAAATGAGGTGTCATTAGTTTGGCTGCTCAGGGAATTGTTTGTTTCTTTTTGAAATCTTGTCTCTCAAAAATTGCAATAATCTAGATTATTGTTACAATCTGATCACATCAAGACGTCTTTTTCTATGTGCTCATTCATATTTGATGTACATATAAGAACAGCTTTCGTGTAAAGTGGTAGAGAGCATGGCTTTCTGATTAAGTGTGTTTTTACATACTTTATTCTAAACTCCATGCCTTTATAAGCAGATTTGTAACTAGAACTTCTGCAACATTTTCTGCTTCCCAACCAGAAGAATAGACTTTCTAGTCCCTTTCTTTGTGGCAAAGGACTCAAGCAATGCACAAGTATCCTCAGAGCCCCAGAACCATCTGCATTGGGTTTTATTTGCTGTAGGAGACAAGGGGAGCAGACTCTTACCAGCATGTACGGTTTGCCAGTTGAACCAGCCTCAGGCTTGGTGCCTATGAGAAGGTCAGCTACTGAGCCCATGCATAGCTTAGGCTAAACTGAGAGTCTTTTTCTTAATAAGGGAAATCTGCACTTACAAGATCAAAGAATTGGACAAGGCTGTGCAGTCTTAACCCTTTTTGTAGGATCTGAATGGGGCAGTTGAAACATAGTAAGAAAAATTTCTCTGTGTCAGGTTGGGTGATCATTTTTAAAAATTGACATCTCTCCTTCCCTGGGCTGCTCCACTGCAGACTGCTCACCAATTTCTGTCCAGGGAGCGTCATTGGTTTTGATCTAGTGGTTTACCCCCTCCAGTCTCTGTTTTCCTGGGGTTATAGGACATAGAAGAACCGGTCCCTCAGGACTGGCCAGGACAGCTCCAGAGAGCCCCCTCCCTCAGCCCCATCTGTCATGCATACTGCTGAGCCCATTTTCAGAGACACTCCTCTAGCATAGTACACCCTGGAAGAAAATATTTGTGTGTATGTTATGAATTAGTAGAAGTTGGCACATAAATTGCTTTTGGAATATTTGCTTGTGATTACCATGGCTTTTTAAAATTTTAAAGCTTGCTTGCTTGCTTTCTTTTCTTTCTTTCTTTCTTTCTTTCTTTCTTTTTCTTTCTTTCTTTCTTTCTTTCTTTCTTTCTTTCTTTCTTTCTTT
>JAVKLA010000024.1:10040946-10067807 GCA_034782735.1 Sagittarius serpentarius
CATTGTGCATCACTTGTCTTGTGTATTCCAATCCTTTTATTATTATTGTCACTTTATTGTTGTTATTAGTGCCATTGCTAGTTTCTTCTTTTCTGTTCTATTAAACTGTTCGTATCTCAACCCACAAGTTTTACTTTTTTCCCCCTAATTCTCTCCCCTGTCCCACTGGGTTGTGGGGAAGTGAGTGAGCAGCCGTGTGGCGCTTAGTTGCTCGCTGGGGTTAACCACAACACTGGAGGCCTTCGTTTGGAAAGACAAGTGATCCAAACAACAAACTATAGATGTGTTGCATTTAAACTGTCCTTGTTAAGGCAAAGTTCTGCATTATTTCTATAAGGAACATAAAAAGAAACAGAAAGTTTATTTAATTGATGTTTTGATGACATATTGAACAAAGACAAATTTATGGCTTGATCACTTCAGCCAGTGGCGTCGGAGTGCAGAGAATCATTTTTGTTCGTAGACATTGTACACAGCAAAACCCATAAAAAGCTTGAAGCTTTAGTGGTGCAACAGAAGGGGAAAGGGAGATGTGGCAAGAAGCTGAGGTTATAGAGTTCAAGTCTAAATACCGTTAAATATAGGGAGGCTCTACTGCTGTGTTATTTCTGTACCTTGATTTAAGAGCTTCAGTCTGACTATGAGCTACCAGCTCATGAATATGAACTCCGGGACTCAGACCCAACCTTGTAACTGGCTTGTTTATGGTCAATGGCTCCAGCTTTAATTTGCTGAAACAAGAACTACTGGTTGGGGCCTTTCATCTCTTTTTTCTTCCCCTTCCTCTTCTCTTTCCCCTTCCCCTTCCCTTTCCCATTTCCCTTCCCTTTCCCCTTCCCCTTCCCCTTCCCCGCTCCCCTTCCTCGTCTCCTTCCCCGTCCCCTTTCCCTTTCCTGTCTTCATCTCCTTCTCCACCTCTTTCTCCATCCCCTTTGCTGCCTTCTTTTCCTTTTCCTTCTAGGTGTAACAGATTTTTAATCAGGTTGGCAGACACTGTGTTGTCATTTGCATTCTCTGTGAAATCTTCCCACACGCATTTACCTCACCACTTCCTTGAGTACGTGGAGCTGCTAGGAGAAAAACAAGCTTCAGCATCTGCCAGGTTACAATTTTTTTCTCCCAATCCTATTTTCTTGTTAATGGTTTAGCCTACTCCTTGATATGTTTTAAAACTCTCAAGGATCCAGCTGTTGAAATGCATGTTAGCTTAATCAAAAAACAAATAACCAGCAAAGATGTGTGGGAAAGGAACCAACCGTACTAACTGTGAACACAGCAGTGTGCAGGATGGACATCTTTTTCCTCTAGTTCCTCTTGTGATTCAAAGTCTTTTTACCCATGAACCAGAGAGTAACATTTGATCTCAGTTTGACTTCTGAAATAGGTCACTGTCTGGTTGGGGAGCAGACATGCAGCGCTGATGCGTCTGCTTGGAGATCAGCTTCTTGTGGCTAAGAGGGAGCAGATAGGAAAGCATAAATCAAAATAAATATCTTTGTCCCTACTGTGGCTGAAATGGGCTCCCGTGGTATCCAGGGACAGCAGAGGATTTGGAAAGAAAGGTTGCATTGTGATAGTATTTTTCCCTCCGTGGGTTACTCAGAGTCTCGCATGGGAAGATGAGGAATGGCTCTGAGCACAGACTAATTGGGATGAATCAGTGTTTCTAATTCCACATAGAATAGCCTTTGTGAGAACTGGAGAATTTAGTGTCAAAACGGGGAGCGCTGGTGTTAGAAACATTGCTGGTTATTTCAAAGGGAGCAAGAGTAAATAATGCACGCAGACAGGCTCTGGGCCCTCATTACAGGCAAGAGCACAAAGAACAACATTAAAATGGTTTAATCTCCTGTTCTTCATGTTTTAGAAACTAGAATACCTTGAGGGATGAAGCAGAGAATGAAGACTGCAGTGTGGAAGAAGTGAAGTCTCTAACTTCTGACTCAGTTAATGGGATGATGGGTGGACTTAAAAATTTGCAAACTGTGAGATGACAAGTTCAGCACCAGTGTTTCTAGAAGTAAAACTGGTAAATGAGTCAAAAAACAATGAAAACGTATTAGTAAATGTCAGTATTTTCCTTCCCTAAGGAGAAATACTTATATTTAAACAAACTGGACATACAGAGGTCCATAGGGCTAGATGGGTTGCTCCACAAGAGCTAGACAATGTCATTGTGAGGCCACTCTCGATTATCTTTTTAAAGTTGTGGCAATCAGTGGAGGTTCCTCAGAACTGGCAGCAAGCAAGTATCACCTCTGTCTTCAGGGAGGGCAAGAAGGACCATCTGGGGAGCTACAGGCCAGCCAGCCTCACCTTGATCCCTGGGAAGGTGGTGGAGCAACTAATCCTGGAAATAATTTCCAAACATTAAGGACAAGAAGGTGATTAGGAATAGTCAGCACACATTTACAAAGGGGAAATCATTCCTGACCAACCTCATAACCTTCTGCGGTGAGATCTTCAGCAATGCATTTGACGCTGTCTCCCATAACATTTTCAAAGACAAATTGGTAAGTATGGTTTAGATAGGTGGACAGTGAGGTGAACTGAAAACTGGCTGACCTGCCAGGATCAAACTGTTGTGATGAGTGACATGAAGTCCAGTGAGGGCCAGTCACTAGTGGTGTACCCCTGGAATCGATACTGGGGCCAATACTGTTTAAAAATTCTCTTAATGATTTGGATGATGGGGCAGAGTGGTGTCACCCTCAGCGAGTCTGAAGACAATGCAGAACTGGTAGGACTGGCTGATAAACCAGATAGTTGTGCTGCCATTCAGGGGGACTGCAACAGGCTGGAGAATTGGGCTGAGAGGAATCTCATGAAGTTCAGCAAAGGGAGATGCAAAGTCTTTCCCCTAGGGAGGAATAACCCCATGCACCAGTACACTCTGGGACTAACTGGCTGGAGAGCAGCCCTGTAGAAAAGGAGCTGAGGGTGGTGGTGGACAAGCTGACCAGGAGCCAGCATCCTAGGCTGCATTAGGCAGACCATTGCCAGCAGGCTGAGGGAGGTGACCCTTCCCCTCTACTCAGCCCCGGTGAGACACATCTTGAGTGCCTGGTCCAGGTCTGCACTTCCCAGTACAAGAGAGGCATGGACATACTGGAGCAAGTCCAGTGAAGGGCCGTGAATATAGTTAACAGACTGGAGCATCTTTCATACGGGGAAAGGCTGAGAGTCGGGACTGTTCAGCCTGGAGAAGAGAAGGCTTGGGCGGTCTTATCCATGTGTATAAATACCTGATGGGAGAGGATGAAGACAAGGGAGCCGGACTCTTTTCAGTGATGCCCTGTGACAGGACAAGAGGCAAAGGGCACAATTTGAAATAGAAGCAATTCCAGTTAAGCATAAGAAAAGAACTTTTTTTACTGTGATGGTGACTGAACACTGAAATGGGTTGCCCAGAGGGGTTGTGGAGCCCGTATCCTTGGAGATACTCAAAACCCAACTGGACATGGTCCTAGGCAACCTGCTGTAGTTCACCCTGCTTTAAACAAAGGGTTTAGACTAGGTCATCTCCAAAGGTGACTTCCAACTTCAACCCTTTGGTGATTCTATATATTGTCTTATATTGTAGGATTTTGAGAGGCCCATGATACACTGCAAGTGTTTTGTTTTTCATTGACCAGTGAAAAAATTCCAAATAAGTTTGAGGGGAAGAAGGGTGGCAAAGGAGCGTTGAAGAACTGACAGAAGTATCACTTGTCTCCAGAAATGTTTGCAGTTCCTATTTGTGATATGTTTGGTAATCCTCAGGAGTGATGTGCTATAAAAATGCTGATGATTTGATTTATTACTTATATTTTTATTGGAAATAATAAATGATCGTGGATCCTGTTTTACTTTCAATTGAAAAAGTCCCCATGAAGATTCAATGGATCAAAGACTGAACTGAACATACCATATCCAACAAAGTCCGCGTTGCAGATACTGTTACACTCCAGATGAAAATTTTCCCCTCAGCATTGAAAAGTAGTGGGAATTGCTTGAATTCTCATAAGCCAGAGGGTTATTCATACTTCAAGTGTTTTGTTTCTTCTTAACTACTCTAAAAAAAATAAAGCCTAGAAAAGCTGAAACGGAACAAATGTAAGGAAAATTACTCTGCAAAACAGCACTGTGGGATTTTTTTTCTCTCGGTGTAAACCATACCAAGCTCACAGGAAAAGAAAAAAATTCTTCAGTAATTGCCCTTGCAGTAAACACAGCCTGAGCTGCAGTCATCAGACTGATATTTTACATCTACCCTACCATGGGAAACAACACTGCAAAATGTTGAACTGCAGTGTGGTTTGACTGGTTTATTAGCACAGCAATTTCAGATCTTTAGCAGGTGTCCACCTGCTCCAATTTTGGGGTGCTCATAGTCGTAGTCATAGTCCTCCGCTCCTCCCTCGCCTCACCAGCCGCTGCCCCGGAGGGGCAGGATGACTGGCCCCATCTCAGCACTTCCCGGCTCTTGCCCGTCGGGAAATCCACCGCGGTGCAAACCAGGTAGCTCTGTGTTGCTGGGAAGGTCCACACCAGCGGGTCCCAGGAGAATGGCAGCACGTCAGCCTGGGCCCATGCCTCTGTAGGCAGCTCCCTGAGGATATACTGCCTTCTCCGTGCCTGGGAGAAAGCTGGGTAGCTCTGGACTATAGTGAGCTGAAAAGTGGGGATATCTGCAAGACGAGGTGCTTAGGGAAAGATAGAAAGTGAAGCAAACTGAGAGTAGAGGTGCACCCATACTTTTATACTTGTGTGAATGCTTGCCTGGCCTTCTGAGGTCAGGAGCAGGTGGAAACCTCCTGCAGCACCATAAGGGTTTAGAAGACCTTAGACTTTGGTTGCCTGATGGTGGTCAGTCACTCGCACATCTGTGGTGCTCTCAGCCATGAGACAGCTGTAGCATTTTCATTGCAAAACGGTGGTAGGGAAGTTGTCTCACCACCCCAAGTGTTCTGTGGCCTCACTACCATTCCTGCAGATTAATGGGGCTTCTTTCAGTCCTAGCTAGAAAAAAACAGGTTGTTTTTTTTTTTTCCTAGTTCCTGCTGCATCAGTGAGTGGCCTGGCACACCTGTACGTGAGAAGGCCATTTTAATGGTTGGAAAAAACAGTAGTCCATGCTGGATGTCTCTCAGAAGGCTCTACTGGAAGGTAACTGGCCAGCACCCTCTGGCAGATGGGGGGGCCAAGACTGCCCAAGGAGCTAGTGTGTGACAGAGAAGTCCCTGGCCGTGCAGATAGGTGAGGAGACGCTGGTCTGATTGCTCCATGTCATGCTGGAGGAAGAAGCAGCTGAGATGCAGAAGGAAGCTGCGAGCCAGACCACGGGTATACAGTGAGCCTGCGGCTGTGCAAACAACATGTGCTCACTGACTTTCATGAGCATAGTCTGCATAGATGCACAAAACCTTTGATTCAAGGCTTCAGGCCAGCCAGGACGTGATACGGTTTGCATTTGGTCAGGGCCAGATTCAGAGCTGGTGTAAGCAGAGATGACCCATGGGCTTAGACAGGCGAGCTTGTACAATCTGAAGAACTAGGCCCTGCTAAACAAAAATTAAATCACGTCTCGTGATGCTTTTGTGTAGCTTTTTCTGGCTTTCCATCTTAAAACAGGCTACAAATTCTGTGTTAAGAAGCTCCGTGATTTAAGCTATGCAGCTGAAGCTGAGTCCTTATGAGTTTATCTGACAGGGACAGAGATTTTTCCATACCTGCATCAGAAAGTAGCATGGATTGACTTGAGAAGTACAGTTCTTCCCTGGCCCTTTCTTGGCACTACTTGTGTGAACCTCATTGCCAAGGCAAACTTGTGTGTGTGTGTGTGTGTGTGTGTGTGTACCTGTGTGTGTGTGTGTCTACCTGCATGACAGACCAGTCACCAGAGAGGCTGCTGTCTGCCCTGCTCTGCACTGGTGTAAATCTGGAATAATGCTGGGAACTCCAGCAGAGCTGCTCAGGAGAGACACATGCAGTCAAGGCCAGGATCTGTTCCACTTAATTAAATAAATAAAGGTTAAATCTCCTGGAAGATCCATTTTCTAGTGTCCTTAACCTTGTGTTTGCTGGTGACCTCCTTATTTATTTATTTACTTATTTTCAAACTGAGCTTTTCAGGGCCATTGACATAAATTTTCCAGCTTTTCTAATACGGAACATCTGTGGTCCCTATGCAGTGTCCTCTATAGGTCATGGGAAAACTTTATCTTGCTAATAAGCTCCATTCCTCTATATATTCAAGCCCAATTGACGGGGCCAAGTGTGTTTATAAATAAATATTGTCTTGTAATGACCATTTCTGTATGTCCCAGAGGAACAGAGCTTTAGTCCTTTTGAGCTGGCCGGCTGCCTCCTTTGTAACAGTGAGAACAGTTTTACCCTGTCTGGTTAATGTTCGATTTCTGTAGAAATGAACCCCCCAAGGTGACAGGCCAGTGATACTGAAGAATGCAGTGCTCCCAGCTACCCTTAATAGTTGGGGAAGTTTGTTCATCCATCCACCATTTTTCTCTTCATCAAACAAAATGATGGGTATGTTTACTGAATGTTTCTATTTGCCCCTGACTACCTCTGTCTGCCTCAGCCAAAACAGGGACAAAAGCATGAGGAAGGCAAGTACGTTTCATTTGAATGCTACCCAGTATCTTTCAGTAAGAGAAAGGACCACTGATGTAGGACAGTGCTAAGTTATGGAATGATACATTTGCTGGGAAATTCAAAGAATGGATTGCAAAAATACCTGGTGAATGATTGGTCCTTCTTACTGATGAGTGCAACAAGAAATATGCTGCAATATGCCTTCTCTTCTGAATAAAGCATGCTAATAGTTCCTTATCACTGAAGGATGACATTCTGTCTCAGTGGCTTATTTCTTAATACTATTCTATCAGAAAGAATATGTTGTATTTCTTACATGAGTCTTGATCTGCTCTGCAACCTCTTCCATCCAGGCAGCAGTGCAGCAGAGGTCAGGATCCATCTTTTAAAGGCTTTCCGAAGAAATCCATTGCAGTTTTTAGAAGATCAACATACAGGACTAATGTAGCATATCTGTTAATCTTCACTGCTTAAATTGTTCCTTTAGCTACATATATGCATGTGTTTATGTAGATATATACACACAGAGTAAAGAATGTTTATTCTAATTTTCCACTCTGCCAAAGTGTTGTAGTGTGTGGAAAGGAATGAATGTCTGCAGATTTCTGTGGTTTGGTTCCTCGTAAAGCCAGTCTGACAAACAGCCTTTAGGCTTCATCACTAATAAGAATTGATTCCTATGGCTATAATTTCATCCTATCTTATAGTCTATCAGAAATAGTTTGGCTGTTCAGTTGGTTTGATAAACATATTTCCAGCATGATTTGGCATGAATCCAATGAAAGATGTCATTAAGAGAAAGACAAATGTAAAGTATCTCTGTCTCAACTTCTGTGATTCCTTGATTTCAGATAGAAACAAAAGTATGAAAAGTTTCACAGTAGTGTCTTACCATGACATTAAAATCTGGGTTAAGTCTTTAGATTTAAAAAAAAAAAAAGTCTACCATCTTCAGTCAAATTTCAGGCCACAAATATTTAAGAATGAATAGCATTCTGGGAGTGATCAGACATTCTTGTCCCAGAAAGAAATAAAACCCAAACCCCCTGATCCTGGAAACTCGAACAGTGAAAGAGATAAGACATGGAATTTAAAACTTACCTCCCCTGTCTTCTCACAGCCTATGGCTTTTCAATAATATTTTATTTTTAATATTTCTTGGCATTCAATTACATCTCTGATTTTTTTTTTTTTTTTTTTCTCCCGGCTGATCTCCAGAGAAGACTGCCAGTGCTGGGTCACTGTGCAGCACCATGGTCACATTGCCTGGAGAAGAAGGGTGAACAGAGCCAGGCTGTGGCTCCAGCCCAGGAGCTCCATGCTGACACTGAGTTGCCCATGTGGGAACAAGAAGCAGGAGAGGACAGGGCTGATGATAGGGGAAAAGAGGGGGTGTGCATGTGTATGCAGGGGTAACCAAAACTTAGGACTAGACTGAGGAAAGAAAAGTCATTTTCTAGGACTTCGTTTTATTATACAGAGAAAACAAAGAATTCTCCTCCTCCTTAGCATGTTGGGGTTTAGCACTCAGTAAAGAAAGGTTATATCGAAATAGGGCATCTATTCTGGATGTCTAGGTGTTTCTCCATTTTTGTGTCAAATCCAATTTTGGCTGATACATGAAGGACTAGACAGAGCCTCCTTTTCCTGTACTCTGGGACTTGTTCTAGGGGAAAACTCAGCAGTAAACTAACTCCTGTGAATTAAGTTACTACAACTTTGTAATGTTTTCCAATTCCTTTCATATAATGTAACAATGTATGCTAGAAGGGGATGTGCGCACTGTGGTCTCGTTTTGATACTGATGAGATTTTGCATTGCAATCCTGGCTCTTCTATTTTAAATGGCAAAGAGAAAGCCCTATCACCAGGAAAAAAAATGTAAAATACCATTTGTTGATATTTAATTTCAGGTTTATGAACTAGATAAAAACAAACCAAAACAATCGTACTCCCACAAAAGCTCAATTGATCTATTACTACTGGGATCTTTTCAATTTTTTGTTATGTAAACTGCGTGATGGCCTTGCTTTCTGCCGGTGGGAAAATCTCCTGAGAAGAAATGTGTCTCTCGCTTCCTCTGGGAATGCTCAGTACCCTGGAGATGCTTCTTGCTTGACATTTTGTTTCTCAAGTGATTACTGGGCCTTTGCTCAGATGAGAGAAGTCATTTTTCTTTCCCTGACTTCAAGTAGTACATGTAATTATGTAATTCTAAGGCTCTTTCCTTTTTGCTTAAGGCTAAACTGGATTATGACAGTGGATATACAGGGTTTTGTCCTCCCAGTGCTTTTCTGAGCAAGACTGAGCTGGGCTGTGCTACTTTGGCTACATTTTGGTGGCAGGTAGCACAGTGATCTTAGGAAATCCCAGTTCTGTACTGGGCCATTGTCCATCCCTGCTTTCATACATTCTCCCACAGGGAATTGGGGGCCAGAGCCAACAGACTTGAGTGCAAACCAAGGCAGCACCCATGGCATAAAGGGTCAGTGATGATTTGTGCCTGCTGTAACTACAGTGTACTTATTACGTCGTTGAACAAGAAACAAACTGTACTTTGTTTATAAAATGAAAATACATACTTGTTCTATCTTCTGGAAATACAGCATAGTTAGTGTGAATAATGCTTGCAAAATACATTGGAATTGCATTTGGAAAACCTGAAGTCCTCCACAGAAGACCACATTGTGCCAGATAGGAGTTAGGATTAGAAAGATTCAGATTACGTTCAGATTATGTCAGAACTAATCACAAATTTTAGCTAACCTGAACCTCTAATTTCTACCTGATACTGTTTTCTGATATGGGCTGCTTGCAGTCAACAGCATTTGGAAGGCACTCTGCAGACTCACAGGAAGGGCAGATCTCACAAATGCACATAGGTGATCCAAACAGTGTACCTAAATTTATTTTCATTGTACGGTTTTTACATCTGTCATTTCAAACAGCACCAGTCTACACTGCAGTGTCTGGAGATCTGTCTCTACTGAAAAGGAGACAATTGTTTCAAAACCAGTACTGAACCATGAGGTACAAAAAAGGAAAAAACAAATCTTGTTCTCTTACTTGATTACTGATGTATTTTTTTTTCATTATTAATTGAGGTCCTGTTGCTACATAATCTTCCTCTTTTTACCAGAAGCCTATGAAACAAAAGTACACTGCTGCCATTCGGAAAGGGCAGCTAGAACCTTACTGTCGTTTTCTTTTCCAGCAGAGGTTGCATTTAAATGTCTAAACAAAGATACTTCTGTTTGTATGTAAGTTTAGGGTTAACTAACTCCCTGGGTCTGGAAGGCACACACCCACGCTGCCTGGGAAGGGCTGCTTCAGGATTAGGAAAACTCCCCTGCTAGACAGATTTATGCTCTGGAGATCCTGCCACTTTTCACTTTGAGTGCTCTTCCTGCCTGGACTCTGGACTCTTAAGCATATATTTAAGTTTAGAGGCGCTCTTGAGAATCCTCCTAATTTGCAGGGGACTTAAAGCAAGTGTACGGAGATCGCTGAACTGTTTAGTATTTCAGAGGTGCTCAGGTGTTTCTGTTTATCTCAGTGGGTAACAAATTCCTCAGTGTTTTAATTACATTCACATTTATTCATACTAGCAGGCTCTAGTTCATATCCTCTGTACATATGGTTCATACTCTACAGTTCACACTTTATTAGGTACCTATGGCTTATCATGTCCTACCCAGCACAGCAACTGGAATCCAGTACTTGCAGATCTCCCTTTCAGAAGTCTGTGATCTGAAATAAAACAAAATCACATTTAGTTTACCAAAAAGAATAGTACATCTAGTGAGAAATGTTTTTAAAACTCTGAACAGCTGTCATCCTTTCCTTAAAAGCCGGCCATCCCTTGACTTCCTCAGTGCATTCCCACATTAGCCTAGTTCTCTGGAGGAGCTGTCTTCTCCCCCCTTGGATGATGCGTTCCTTCAAGCGGGCTGCAGTAGTTTGGTCTCTGGTACCCCTGGATTCCTTCTGGCCTTGTCATTGTCTCTTTACAATACTCCATGTGTGCTGAAGATGGTTTGTCCTACCATTCTTGTTTTTTCTCTTTCTTTTGCCCAGCAGCCCTTTGTTGAGCTGATTCACCACAGCGGCACAGCTGACACGGTAGGAAGTGTTTCAGCATTCACTGTCCACTAATTATTACAGAGAATCCAGGTCATTAATGCTCAGTCAGAGTGCACAAGGAACTATTCCGGTTCAGAGCGTGTGCAAGACCCTTACATGCAATAATCAATTGTTTAGCAAGAGGAAAAGCAAACGCTGTGGAAGGAAATCAGGAATCTGGTTTGTCTTTCACAGTCCTTTGAACTGTGCTCTGGCAGCTCCGAGCGAGCCCTCCCTGGGGGCACGTTAGGCATATGTGCTTCTGAGAGCAAGAAAATCCGGGGCTGATCCTTGTTGCTGTAAAGTTCGCATGGCCACGGCATGCGACCCAGCTGGAAGTGAGTCCCTGACTGACGTGAACGGAGAGGCACGTAGCTGTGTGGTAGCTACCGCTTTTCATGACTGAAAGCGTGTGTCCTGCACGGTGTGTGCAGCTCCCCATACGGCATCATCTGTGATGTCATCTGTGAGCGCTCGTGGAGCTCCCCGGGGCCATGAGTGGGCACTCAGAGTAAGTGTTAGCCTTTAAAAACCCGGTTTTCTGGATGTAACCATTTGGTAAGCCTGCCGTGTCTTTGCTAATAAGTATTTTGCCCCTTGGAAGGCACATTTGTACTCTCCGTTGTGTGCGTGCCATGACTGATGCTGTTAGGCAGATGGGTCCGTATGTATGGCAGTTTTACTGAGTTGAACCACCACAGCCTCTTGATGATTTCATCCGCCAAATTACTATGGGCAAGTATTTCAAAGGGAGGTCTGAAATCTGTTTCTACTAAACCAACTCTTCCTTTTTCACAAAACAGTTCAGGAACAAAACATAAATGATCTTTGCATGTGTATTTGCACATGCACACTTGTACACGCACACATTTTTCCATTAAAGTTTATTTCCCCTATGCAATACTCCAAATGACATTTCTGAAGTACCCACATGAAACGCCCGGAACTTCTAATGGGGGAATTAAAATAAGTTTCACTTTGTAACTATCCTGCCCCATTTTCTGTCCAGATGGCACACTGGCATGTACCAGCCTTTCTCCACCACTGCATACGTATTCAAGTCAAGCTGAAAACTTCAAAGAGGAAAGTGGTCATGTGGAACTCTCTGAGACACTTGACAGAAATCTAAACCAACACATCGCAAAGAGTTACAAACAAAAATCAGTCTCAAAACCAGTGCTTCTCCTGTGACATCATGTCACATTAATCACTGCTAGGTTGCCCTAATAAGGATGAAAATTCCCCCTTCACAGCCTGTTCTCCCAAACAAAAAATGCATCTTCTGCTGCGTCGAACCTTCCTTAATGTCTGCCAGAACAGATGGAGCTGGTAGCTTTGCTCAAAGGTCAGTGCGGTTAGTTGAGGCCCTGGATGGGAGAGAAGTCCACCACAGTGATGGTCTTTTCCTCTCTAAAGCACATCAGGGGGTCTCTGAGACATGAGGATTTGTGACATATATACATAAAATTTGTGTGTGTGGCCAGAGACCTAGCTTTAAATGGAATCTTTTGGCTGGAAAACCAAAGCGACAATAACCTGGAGAATCCCTACCGTCAAATCTGGCAGTGCAAACACTTAACCTCTTTATATAAACTTATATATGTATATATATACCTGTTTATATAAATACCAAGTTAAATAAGCTTTTCTCCTTTGCTTTGATAATGTACACAAGGAGAATTTAAGTTTAAGGAATTTACTGATGAATTAATAGTCCTGTGCTTGAAGTGGAAAAGGAAAGAATGTATTAATATACACAGATGTATCACGTTGGAAAGACAAGGAGTTATCACTAGTTGCTGGCTGCGTGAATTGCAAACTCTGTGCAAGGTGTGGCTACCTACTTAAGATGTTTTCTATTTTGTGGATATTACTAGCAGCCTCTCAGTGAGTGAGTATTCGGATGTTGACATTTGAAATGAGAAAAATATGGTTGACTTAGGCTACATGTTTCCATGCTAAATTATTATGCTTGTACATGCCTATGTATAGTCTCACTTTAAACATCACCATCAGTATAGTTTCTGCCACCTCTGCTTTGAAGACTGTTCCACTGACCATTCAGTGCTTGGTCAGGAAATCTTTGTTTTAGTCATCTTCACTTCTCTTTTCTCTGGTTTTGTGCCTTTACTCTAGTAATTGATACGACTGAAGTACATTAGTCCTGGACCTTCTCCAACTCCCCCTGAAAGCAATGTACAGCATAGCCCTTTGCATTTTAAGTGTAGGATTGTCCATTACTTTTAAACACGAGAGGTTTTTAAACTATTCTGATGAAATGTTTCAGGGGTTTGTGTATGATTTGGGTTGCACTGTTTCCAAGTTAAATTAAACAGGGGTGAAACATTTGTTAGGACTGAAGCAAGGAAAAAAAACAAACCAGAAGATGGCCCATTTTGCCTGCAGCCTTAATTGACAGAAGGGGCACAAGTAAGGGTCATGTGGCTCCACGGGCAACAGCTGCTTTGTGGCCCTACGTGGTCATTCTACTACTCCTGGTTTAATTCTGTGAATGTCTTATGGGTGACACATGTAGGTTTTCGCTGTTATCCTGGCGTTCATAACTTAGGCTGTGACTGAACAAAGCACTCAAGCGTTAACTTGAAGTCCTGTGCAAGTTAACCCCGGCCTACAGACAGCAAGGGTGCAGATAATGCAACATGCAGTTGGGTCAATGTTATCACGCCCATGCCCCTAAGGGAAGGATGGCAACCTCTTACTCCACATTAATGCTTTTGCAGGGATTGTCTGGCCTCAGAGAAACTAGTGAAACTTTGTTATTCAAGCAAAAAATAAACACAGTTTTAGTATTAGCCATAGCCTTACATGCTTAGTGATGGGACAGCTGTCCTTCAAAATCGAGCGCAAGTTGAAGTGTAGTACTGAGCTGGACCTCAGTAGTAATTGTAGTCATGCCCAGCGATAGGTTTTCTTGGAATCAATTCCTCAAGACATACCATAACAAAATTGATTGTGAAAGGCTTTTTTTTTCTAATCCCTGAAAAAGGACACACTGAAAAACTTGGCCTCAGTCACACAGTTTACTACAAACCTTCACAGAAACATGATACAATATCATAAGCAATTTTGTTGTATTCGAGCAGCTGATCAAAATGTAAACTTACTCTTTGCTCATTGCCTGTTACTTTTTCTCTTAAACCAGAATATCTGAATTGATATTTGAACAGAAGGGCAAATTTTCCTGAAGGGAAATAATTACTGATAATGACATACTTAATACCAATATAAACTGAAGGATACTCATGTCTTTAAAATGAGGTTAAATTAAATATTTCAAGAAGCACATTCAGACTTGTATTCCATTTTCATGTTGATGTATAGACAGTACAGAGGGACTGACTATAAGGAGACCTTCAGTTCAGAAATCTTATTACTCACTTAATTTAACACAAAAGATTTAGATAATATGGTATTTTGTACATGGAAAAAAAAAAGCACATCACAAACAATTTAATCTGATCAGCCAGGAATAGTATCTGTTTAGAACATAATTTAAAACACCAGCTAAGGCTGAGCATAGAACATCTTTTATTATTTTATATGTTTTTGGAATGCTGTGAGAGGCAAATCTGACCATCCGAGGGGCTAACAACTATCACTTGCTCTCGCTCAAACTCAGCAGAGTTTCTTTTACTGGGTGTTGCAGCCCTTCAGTTTTGCTTTATGTCCTGGCCTTGACTGAATCTGAAAACTGTGACAGTCAGCAGAGGCAACCCCTTTTTGACAGACCAACCCGGATCGCCCAGAATCAAAGACCTAACATCAAAAAATACACCCTGAAGGATAACGAGGCTGGGCCATGGAAGGATGCAATTAATTTTCGTGGCTATTGTGGTTACAAAAACAGCGCTTGAGGAGAGCAGTGATGTTCCCTGGGTGAGGAAGACAGTGAGCCCCAAACCGCGACAGCCCTTTGCAGTCACTCCAGTGCCATTCCTCAATTTAATGATCTTTGCAGTAGGCCTCAGACCATAAAACCAAGAAGTATAATTTCACTTTGGCCCACACAGAAGCTGGCTTTCTCATCCTTGCTACTAAGCCAGAATTTAACAACAGTAGGAAGCAAAGTAAACTCCTGTAATGATAAGATACCCTAATTTTTATGAATTATCCCCAGGGACATTTTTCAGTACTGTCTGAAGGATCTGTAATTAGCACTGAAATGCATTTGTCAAAATAAATCAACATTTTTTTTTTCCCATGTTTGTTTGTTTCCTCAGTGGGAGCTTAATTTAAGACTTTTGAATCAGAGGAAGCCTTTCTATTGACCAAAACTCATTAACCCTCCCTATTCATAAATTTGGAGTGCAGAAGGGACCATTAGATCATGCCATCTGACCTGAGCAGCACAGGCCGTGACATCATGCATAGCTACTCCTGCACTGAGTCCAGAAAAGTGTTGAGACTAATACATATCCTACAGAAAACTACAGCATGTTTGTGGGTAGAAGTAATGTCTTCAGTTGGATCTGCCCTTTTTTAGAGTAGAAGAACAACAAAAAAATAGTTAAACCTTTGTTAAAGGAGAAGAGAGAATCCATCACTTTTTTGTTTGCCTCTCTGAATTTTTAACAACCTAAATGTTAAAATTATTGGTAGCAATAACTAAAGTATGGACAATGTTTTCCTGGAATGCATGGGTTTTGTCTTTCTTATGTTGTAGCATATCTTGGCGGTCCTAGCATATTCTCTTCACTGTTAACTGGTAATTCATCAGTGGTCTGAAAGGAGAGTCCTCAGCCAACCTACTGAATACTTAGTATCTTTAAATATTTCTTTTAATCCAAGCCCCTTGGTGATGTGTCCTGACTGTGAGTGCCCCAGTCTCAGTGGCTGTTTCTCTTGGACAGCGCTGATCGCATCTCTGCAGGCTAAATCTCTCTACACAGTCCAATAAGGGAATTTGGGAACATATTTTATCTTTACTGTCTAGTTATCACATGAGAAATCTTTCTTTTTTTCAAGTTCAAAGAATTCTTAAGGGGAAGTAGGAAACATAATTCAGACAGATAGTGCCGAGAAGCATTATTAATATGCTAGGGGTATTAGAAATTCTTGCCTATCAGCTTAGATTAGTCTGGCTGTGATGTAAACACACGTATATGGAAAATGTATTACAACATAAGCATTTGGGGGAGAAAAAGTTAACTCTCACCTGGCTATAAAAGTAACCCAGACGGGAAATCGGGTTTAGAGAAGTGGGAAGTTACGCCGTCATTTTATATTTCACTTCCATCCATCACACACAGCAAGAGTGTCCCCCATCAGCTTGACAAGAAGAACAATACCTTCCTGTGAAGGACCCTGTCCAAAGCGGCTGGGGAGCCACACCGCTTCCCAGTCTGATCCTGGGGACAAATCACCAACCCAGGGCAGACGCCAGGGTCCTTGCTGCCTCCAGCCCGAACCCCACATATCCACGAGCCCCAGCATCACTCCCCATAGAGCCTGGTGACCACAGCTCCTGGAATCAGCCACCACCCAGCTCACTGCGGGTCCCCAGCATCGTGTTCGGTGACTGCAAGCATCCAGAGACTAGGCTGACACACACTTGTAGGATGCTGGGGGTAGCTGGGGCTACAAAGCCCTGTTGCTAATAGTAGCGCAGCACAAAATCAGAGTCTAGCAGACATGATTTATTGCTTGATGGTGCCTTCCAAACCCCCACCAGTGTTTTGAAAATATCAGGCTCCACAGAGAATATAATTTGTCAAAAGTAATGAAAGTTGTGTTCCTTTCATCATATAATATCTGATGTTTTTTTCTCCAGTCAAAGTTCCTTTCTGGTCTTGGACTAACTGCTTTTTCAGCTTGCAGCAACAAGCGTTTGCTAATAATAATCACTGTACAGCTTGGATACTGGTTTCATAAAATGTCCTCAATTTTAGTTTGTGAAGGAAGAAAAGACATGCAGAATTAGCCGTGTTTTTTCAGTCAGCAAGAATGGTGTGCATGTATTCCTTTCCAGATGGAAAAGCAAAAGCATGATTCCTTGCCTGAACTTTATGCAATACAGATAAAGGTGCATGCTGTTGTGAAATACATTCAAGATGGCTGTGAGGTAAATCGAGTCCTGTGCCTCTGAAATGGCTCGATGGACTACAGTAAGACGTGGTGTTAGGGTAAAGGCCTATTGCATACATGAAGTATTAAATAAATCTGAATATACTTGTGGCTCTCTTGCTGTACAATGTCTTGAGTATCCCAGAAAGTTTGGGTTAACCCTTCTGTGGCTGGAGCCAAGCGGTTGTGTTCACAAGGGCAAACTGCTGTGGTGCAAGACGTGCCCATGAAGCAATACTCAGGAGGGGGATCATTTCACAATGCCACAGTGATGCCAAGCGTTACGGAGAGGTTCAAAGCGTGGCTTGCAGCAGGCTTTAGTGGGGCTTGGCATGCAGAGCAGAATGCAGCTGGGTGCACTGGAGGGTGCCCAAGTCGGGTGCTTTGAGCGGGCAGGAGTGTCATGGACCTGATGGGAGACCAATGGCCATCTGAGCAGCTGTGGGAGCCAGACAGGGTGCCCCAGGGCACCCAAAATACACCCAGTCTTTGCTCGTTGAGTCCTGATCCCACTTCCATTAGCTTTTAATGCTTAGGTGCCTATTCTGCTTGCATCTTCTGTAGCCCTGGTCCAGCCTAGGCTTGAAGGGCAACCCCACTGCCTTGCCTGCGGCGCAGACCCCCTGGCAGCCCTGCTCAGCCAGGTTACCCCCTCCAGCAGGCAGCCCCAGATCTCACACCCAGCCCTGTCTGATTCAGCAGCGCTCTCCTCCACGCCACGGGCACTGAGGGCTGCTCCCTGGAGCCAGACCTTCTGGGCTCTGGGCAGCACTCCATGACCGTACGTTGCACCCCTGGCCAGGCTTGGCTGCATCTGGGGGTCTCCAGTGGCTGGCTTCACTGTGGGGTTTGGTGGCATCGCTCTGGGTGGGAGGAAAGGAAGAGCGCTTGTGTTTATGGCCTGCCAGCCCTCCTGCAGAGACCTCATCTACCCGCCCTGCTCAGGGTGCGCCTGTGCCAGAGTCCTGCCTCTGCCCCTGGCTCGCACCAGAAGTTTCAAAAGAGAGCGCAAGAAATCCTGAAGGTGACAGCTACAGAATTACCTGCCAACAGGGAAACTTTCCTCCAAATCCTGTTATTCAGAGATTGGCTTTGACCCTGGAGCATTAAGCTTTATATCTCCTGTAAGCACTGTCTGTGTTTGTTTGCTCCCCATGTCCCCACCATGGTAACTCTAAATCTTCTGGGTGTCCAAAGAGAGGACAAAGGGTCTCACTGCCATTTTTCTGTTTAAAATAGGGAAGTTCTTTAAGTTAAGGCTAGAAAGAAAAAATAAAGTGCAGTCCCAGATAAAATGCCTGTCCTGGAAGGACTGTATAATCACATTTCTGCTCTTAGGAAACAGTTTTGCTGCCCAGCGACATCTGCCTGGTAGGCTGTTCGAAGAGCCAAAGCATATTAAAGGCATGGAACAATGTTGAATAACACAGTTCCAGTCACACCATGTTACAGGGGGATGGGAACGGTAGGGACACAAATAAGCTTGAAGGGCCAGCAGTCAGCCGATGCTTATACATTATTGCTTCTAATTCTCTAAATTATTATCAATGGGAGAAAGGGAGGTTAAATGCCAGCATGAACTGTCAGCAGTATTTGGTAAAAAATCTGAACTGTCATTCTTAACTTGGCAGTGTACTTTAAACACAGAAAACTTCAAATTTAATATAAAGCCCCTTTCATCTGATAAAGTTGCCAGGGAGAATAAATAGTTAAACATATTGAACTGGCTGGGTCTGAAACCTGTCCTTCAGTGAGCAACACAGCTCCCAGCCCCAAAGCCTCCCCACGGCTGGGCAGCCGGCTTACCCCAACTGCTTCTGGCGCCGGCCTCTTCCAGGACTGCAAAAATTCCTCAAGAAAGGGGCTTTGCACTAAGGGGTTTTCTGCAAGGAGCGGAGGCACAGCACATATGACCATGACATTCATGACACAAGGCTCTGCCTTGTGTATCTGCATATGACTGAGGTGTCTTAGTGTTATCTCAAAATACCAATATCCCTATAACAGCCTTAAGGGAAAGAGAGTACATTAGGTGTAAAGCGGAGAGAGAGATGAAAGCAAAATAAAAAATAGAAGAAAGAAAGTACTTAATGAGAAAATGGTTGTGGGTAAAAAAAAAATCTCAGCTGAAATAGTGAGAGAGTATTGAGGTAATATAAAATTATTACTCAAAGGACTGTGGAAAAGGCTGGGATACAAGAAAGACTAAGAGTATAGAAGAATGAGTGGAGAATACAAAGGAAAAAAGGGAAAGAAATAGGGAAAAATCAGAGATGGAAGAAATTATTATTGTCACTTTTTTATTTTGTAGAAAATTTGCTTCTGCACAGCATCTGACTTACTTAAGCATATATCAAACAGACAGCCTCAAAGAAATTCACAGCCCGGGAAATGGAGGCCAGGGACAAACTGTATATGCTTTGCTCTGACTTTTCTTGGAAGCTACAGATGTTCATTGTTTGGACACACAATGGACAGATTAATATCTCCACATGTTCACCATCCATCCTCCCATAACATTAATGGGCAGGCCAGGGAATGAATGCTTTTAGCAGAATCTGCAGTTTTCGCTGCTGCTTCAGATGAAGTATTCTGTCAGTGTTCGTGTTCTGGAAAGAACCTGCTCCAAACGCAGGGAGCCTACACCACAGAGCAAAGCCCCTCTGTGCCACCCCCCAACACCGCACAAAGCCTGCAAACCGTCCACATCATAGAATCATAGAATGGCTTGGGTTGGAAGGGACCATCAAAGGTCATCTAGTCCACATGAGCGGTGACGAACTGAATTCCAAAGAATGAGAATCCAGCATTGCTTTTGACTATCTTACCTGATAGGAATAAGCAAATATTTAAAATTAGAGAAGTATTTAAGTGGTTGAGTGGCTCGGAGAGGCAGTACAAGGACAGTACTTCCCTTGAGCCACAGACATAATAAGACTACTTTTGTAAGAAAGTTGAACAGGAATTTGTCCATAATTACACTTCTTATTCACAGAGGCAAAAAGCATGCGTCAATTTAGCATTACCAAGTGTGATACAATTAGTTGTCATACATTTATTTATTCTTGTAGAAAAACTTGTGATGACATTTTTGGGAAGGCTCTAAATAACAAATTCCCATTTTAATTTGAAGATAAAAGCTGATTACCACCAATTCTCAATGCCATATTATATAAAAACACAAGTCAGACACTGCTGAAAAACAGCAATTCAGCAGCAGCACCCAAGTCCCTCTGATAATTTTTCAGATAGTTTTGAAAAGACTATCTTTAATATTATTGGCATGGTTCCCTCTCACTCCCATTCATGCATTTCCACTGGCAAAAAGTAACCTTTTGCTGAAGCAGACTTAATCCTACCAAAAATACTGTAAGTGAAGGAAGTACACTTGTTGCCTTCAGTGTATGAATCTGTAAGAGAAAACAAAACAGGATTTGGTCTTCCACCGATATGAAGAAGATGTTAAAGAGGCGTGTGCTTTTTTCAACTTGAATAATTTCAGTGAAATGGATGCTCAGGTGGCAGCCGGGAGGACTTGAGTTTCTCAGCTTGGGCTACAGCTACATTACAGATGCATGCTGTCCTGCAGCGGAGTATCTCACCCTGAGAAGAAGAGCAGTGCTCCACAAAAGACTGTGCCATTTCGCTGTTTTTTCTGCCGGTGCTGCCTGGAGCAACACCAGTTTTCCTGTGGGATTGTCAGGTCACTTCAGCTGACCTGAATTTGCTCTCAAAATGCCTTTGCCATAAACCAATGGAAAGAAAGGATGTGGAAAACTGACGGTAAAATACTGGCTCTTCTCCAGTGAGATCATTGAGGAATGTAGATACTCTTTTCAAGAGAACAAGGAATTCACCCCCAAAAGATCATTATCCAAATATCCTGCACAAAATCTATGGGAGCTGTTGTATGCAGCAGTTTTGAAAAAGCACTCACTTCTGCCTGCAGGTGGGTAACCCACTTACATAGGAAAAAAACACATTTTGTGACAGCCAGCAGCAGAAGATAAGAAAGAGACCCTTGATAGGAAAAATACAATTAAAAAAATAAGCATGCCGTTAAAACAAGTATAAATACACATTATATTACATGAGTGAACTGTGTTTTCTTTAGTGTACGTGCCATTTTTTATTAATTCATACACTAAGTGCTATAAGTGTTTCCTAATGCCATTAGGTGGTGCTTTCAGTAAGTAATAGAATAAATAGTTCTTGCACGGTTCTTTTCTGCATCGTGTTCTCATGTTCTTAAGTAAAAGAAAATTTAAACTAAACAACGTGGGTGCCTCCTCCTTCTGAAGCCCACCGACCTCGCACAAAGCTGTGTATCACGTTTCTGAGGCACTCTGGCTCCCCTCGGGTGTGATAAACTGCACTTTGGGCACGATGAGGGAGGGATTGGTTCTCCGCATGGAGTTGCTCCTCCGAATTGAGTTGTTTCTCCTCATGGAGTTGCGTTTCCGCAGGGAGTTTTGGTGGGACAGCTCACTCTTCTGCAGGGTCTGGATGAGAATGGATGGCTTCTCGTCGAGCTCTCGAGCACTGCAACGTGGCGCCGCTACTTTGACGGTGTTGCCAAACTTGGAGTAGTCGACTGCATACACGCCTTCCTCTTCGGTGACGATGGGCACAAAGCGGTGACCCCATAGGATCTCCTCTGCTATGTAGGAGGTTCTTGCCTGCGTCGTGATGCCAGTTGTTTCTACGACTCCTTCAAGTATCACGATGAGCTCCAGGTCCTGGAGCGCCAGGTCAGCAGCGGAGATGTCGTAAAGAGGACTCCGCTTGTCTATGACGTGACAAATGATTAAAGGAGCCACGAGGAAAATATTATTGCTTTCAATAGGGTTATCCACAGGGATATCTACTTGGTGAATGGGTATGACTTCTCCTTCGGGGGTCGTAGTCTTTCTCACAACCTGGATTCTCACCGATGCACTAATGATCATGCTCTTCCTCAGGTCTCCCACTCGAAACATGAAGCAAAGTTTGCCATTTCGAACTGCAATGACCGCCTGCCGGCTGAAAATCAAGGTCTCAGCCCGCCTGTGAGCTTGTGCGGTTTTCATGAATATGCAGCCCAGCATGACAGCGTTGATGATCAGCCCCACAATGTTCTGCAGGATCAAGACTGTGATGGCCAAGGGACATTCCTCTGTCATCATCCTGCCCCCAAAACCAATGGTCACCTGAACTTCAATGGAGAAGAGGAAAGCGGAGGTGAAAGACCTGGAGAAGAAGATTGCACAAAGTTAACCCTAAAGACATTGAACATAAACTGAAAAGCTATTAGCATATGCTTTCTAGAAACAAACTTAAGGACCTATTTGTATGGTCCTGGTACGCTTAAGCCTTCTGTTAACACCAGCAAAAACATTGCATGCTCGGTGACTCGGTTTTTGTATGATTGGTGCAGTATCTGAAGGTGACAGGGAAGACCTCAGAGCCTGCGCTCCTAAAAGACCGTCTGTAACACTAGGGGACCCCGAGAAGCTCACTAGGACCTCTGTTCAGGAACACATGCTGCCCACTGCGTTAGTCGACAGCGCTGTAACACCTGGGCTTTCCACCTTCGCAGTCCCATGAAGCCCTTGGTGGAGAGGGGTGGTTTGGCAATAGTGAGCAGTCGGCTGGCACACCGAGATTCTTCCACCGAGATTCTTCTTGCAGGGAAAGGAAACGGGGAAAATTGCAGCATTTCACGCATACCACCTGAGTCGTGACCCCCTTTAGCAGGATTTCCTGGAGAGAAAGGGGACACTCCCAGATTCGTGACACTTCCCAAACCCTCACTCGCTTTGCGACTGAGCTTGCACTATCAGGCTACAGAGAGGCCAGTGGCCCCCATGGTCCCCTCTGCGCATCCTGGCAGGAGGACAACGCTGCGAGCCAGGGTTTGGGTTTATCTCCCTGCCGTGGTAAGACTAGCTGGAAAATTTCAACACAGAAGTGGGTTGTAGAAGTGCGGGTTAAGTTAAATGTCCCTAACATGCTATAGTGCTGAACATCAGAGGATGCTGTCCACAAACTTCCTAAAATACATTATTTATAGTAGTCCACAACGCCATATCCCCTGTATATACCAGGGTCTTTCATTTCCTTTTATAACCGGATACATCGTTCTCCAGTCTCTCATGTCCAAAATCAGTACCTTGGGGTTTATCCAGTAGACTTGCAGCACATTGGGTCTCATATGAACTAATATCGTAGTCACCCTTTTAACACAGTGCAGGCCACCAACATTTGAAGCATTGCCCTGTCAACATGGCTTTGCCTATGGAAAATATATCCTGCCCACGAAGATGGTTCTAAACCATTCCTTGGGTTTGGTTTGCTTCTCAATTAATCTGCTTTTAAATAAATTTTTCTTTTTTTTTTTTCCTAATCGTCTTTTTAGTGAAGTTGGGGCCATGAGGAGACATTCAAATAGCATCGGCTATATCAGGGATAATTTTCTGTAGAATGAGAAAGTTCATCTTTCAGAAAACCAGCCAGTCTCTGCAGAGATATCTTTTGAAAGAACTTTTCCTTTTTTTTTGCCTTTTCTATTTTTTTAATCTTTGGCAGATTCCCTTGTATTGAGGGGTTTGTTTTTGCATTTCACGCTGGTGAATCAGGGACGAAGGAGTTAATTAACAGAATCCATGGAATGTTTTCTTATGTTCATGAATATTTAGTTACATGCAGAATGAAGCTTCTGCTTTAAACTTAATTCAGCTTAATTCAACTTAAAGCTCTGCGGAGTAAATATTCTGATTTCCCTTAACAGTACTCCTTCTTAAAAAAAAAAAAAATAAAAAGAAAAAGAAAAGAGAATCCACCTTTTTACAGTGGAAGTAACTGAAGCAGCAAGTCTGTATAGCATTTTGACCATGTGAAGAGGCGGCCAGAAACTCTAAATCACACGATTCCCAGGTCCTTCCCCTTAAAGCTGCGTAACAGTTTTCCTCTTTGGATAATGTTTGCTTTCTGTGGCAAAGAACTGTGAGACTTGGAAATTTCTGCAGCACTTTGAAAAATTAAAGTGCCGTGCAAGTTCTAGGCACTGGTTAAAATACTTTGAAAAATTAAAGTGCCGTGCAAGTTCTAGGCACAGGTTAAAATTTCCAAAACCAAGTTTCCCAGAAATCTGTAATGGTAAGAAATCTTTCTACCCCAGAAAGCTCTCCTGAAATACCTGTGGGCCTAACTCTCAGGAAAGTAGGCTAAAAAATATTTGCCATTATTTTGGCATACTTATCATTGCAATATTAAATATATTTTACATCCAACAACTCACCATTCTTAAAAACGTCAGCAATCATATTGTTATTTCATGACTTTGTCCAAAGTGGTAGCCAGATTTAACAAGATGAAGTATTTCTCTATGCAGGGAGAAGATTTTCCACGGCTTGGACATGGACACTTGAGCAGCTGTTAGCTGAACCACCCCAGGTACTTGCACGAGGGAGCGATGTGTGTTCTTTGTCATGGGCTAAACCAGAAAGTCACACCTATTCACCTGCTCTGCTTTTCACACCCCTCCAGGCTGTCCTTGCAGCGGAGGTCAGCAGCCCTCCTGCGAGAGCCGCCGTCGTGGGGCTGCCGCAGCCGGGGCTACCGGGAGGGAGCGAAGGCCAGAGCCGCGGCCGTGGGTCCGCCTCGTCCCACGAACACGACGCCGGCGGCAGCCAGCTCAGGCTCTGCGGGGTGGCCCAGGAGCCCCGTGGCAAGCCCCATGGGGTGGGGCAAACCGAGGGGGCCGCCAACCAAGCGGAGAGCTATCCCCCCGGCTGGCCCCCAGCAGGGTGTAGCTACTCACTAATTTGGGTCGGACAAATCCCACAAATCCCGGAAACGCCAGGGATGACACCCCAGCGGGGGCAAGCTGGGTCATGACATCTCATTTCAGAGGCGACGGCTTGTGGCCAGTTATTGGAAAAGAAATAAGACAGCAACACCCCCCCCACCACACACTGCCCCGCCACACTCCCCCAACCTAGTCAATGTTAGCTTGAAAAAAAATCCCCATTTCCTTTAGCTTGGAAAATCTCCATTTAGCAAACAAGTGTCAAAACAAAGGGAGAATGAAATCTCCGCTCCCTCATGAGCCAGATGCAATGTCCCTTCAGACTTGGTGAGGTGCCTCAAAACTATGTGCAGGAGAAAGGAGAAAAGGGAAGCGGATACTCTGATGTCTCAGCACACCCTGCAGCCCCCCCCAGTCCCTCCCAGCACTGCAGTGTGTAAAGGCAGCTGGTCTGGGGCAGTCTGGCAGTACCGAATCAGGATTTTTCTGCTTAAAAACTTAGTGCTATAAAAAGAGATTTTACTGATGACGAAGCGATCTTATTGCTTACGCCACCTCCAATTAACAAACACGCTTCTATTCTGTGTATCTACGTGTCAGCTTATCACTGCCTTGAAAATTGCCGTGGCTTTGCGGATGGAGAGTAAAATGCTTTAACAGGTGACATTTAATCTAGTAGTCCCTTAAGCTTTCACTGTCTGACACATCATGCACCCTGTGGAAACCGTTCTTCTGCCAAACTGCTGGCCTATGGCTTCATCGAGGTATTTTGAAGCACCCCGTATTTAGCTGTCTCATGAGAGTCATCTTAAAAGACATCTAGTTTTGCCCTAAGCGGCCCTCTTCTGGCTAGCTCTGCCTGACAGCCGTGGCCGGTGCCCTGCCTGACACCCCTGGCTGGTACACTGCCTCTCAGGCACCGCTTTTGGGGTGGCCGCCTTTCGCTGGCGCGGCGAGTGGCTCGCACCACGCTGGGGATGCTCCCGCTGCCATAGACAACGTTACAATACAGATAACACATACCCACTCTTGTAGCAGGCTCTTATCTCGACAGGCAAGGTATGTTACCCACAGAGTGTGGAGACACATGAAAAGCAGCAGGTCTCCCTCTTTCAGATCCTGTAAGGAATCAAAGAAATCTACAGTACAGTATTTTCCAAGCCCAGAAGGCTTGCTGAATTTATGTAATCTAGAGGAAAACACTGCACTTTTCAACTGTCTCAACCGAACACAACAGTTCATGTAAAACAAAAGCTGCATTTTAGGCAACGGCAGGACAGCAGGCAGCTCTGTTCCCCCCCTTTCTTCATCCCACCGACCGTACTTTACCTGACACACGTCACGCACGGTGTCCACTTCGTGCTGTTCGTAGTGCTCTCTGTGCTAGGGTCCATGTCGCCGTGGGCAAAAGCCACCAGCCACCACATCATGGCGAAGAGCAGCCAGCTGCACAGGAAGGACATAGTAAAGATGACCAGCGTGTGACGCCACTTCAGGTCCACCAAGGTGGTGAAAATGTCTTGCAGGAATCGCCCCTGCTCGCGGATGTTCTTGTGTGCCAGGTTGCATGCCCCGTTCTTGGCGATGAAGCGGGCTTTGCGCGGCCGGTCTCGGATGCGCGGCTTGCGCAGGTTCTCGGCAGCGATCCGTGCCAACACGTACTCTTCAGGGATGATACTCTTCCGAGCCAACATCTTCCTGCCACCATAGTCCACTCAGCGAAATGCGAAATGGGGGGTGGTCCCTCTAGCGCGTCTCTGCAGGGCTCACCCTACCCTGCAAAAAGACAGAACCTGGTCAGATTTGTCACCTGCGCACTACGGCAAGAAGCCCGAATTAGGTAGCCCCTACCAACAACCATTACATTAAATGTACGACTACTTATTCTACAGTGCCCTGCCTCTTTCAGACCATCATTTTTATGTGAGCAATTGGTATCAGCTCGCAACAGAAACGAAAGGTGCTGTTTTGACGCTCCTTGCAGGAAGGATGGCTGCAGAACAGTCTTGCAAACTTGGTGTAAAGTAACATGACGTACGACAGGTCGGTTCCTCAGGCCGTTTCTGCAGGAGACAGCAGTGCCCAGGTGGGTACCGCAACACGGAGCACTAAGTTATTCGCATCCTTCAGGACCTGAAGAATCAGACTTCTCTGGTTTAAACCAAGGCTGGTCTGCGGAGAGACCGTGCAGACTCATTTCTTACGGCTACAGCCCCGACGTGCAGCCAGGACCCTGCCGAAAGCCCCTGCCCAGTGCCGCCCGCCCGCCCGCC
>JAVKLA010000024.1:10068178-10107700 GCA_034782735.1 Sagittarius serpentarius
GGTTCGGCTCGGGGGCGGCGGGGCGGGGCGGGGCGGGGCACAGGCAGGCGGGCGGAGCGGTACCTGCGGCGGGTGGGGCGACGGGGCGCTTCGGGCCGGGTCCGGCAGAGTTCAGCGGCGGAGCGCGGTGCTTGCCCTGTTGGCTTGCGGCTTTCCCGCAGGGAGCGGGCTCTGCCTGCGGAGGCAAAGCCAAGCCCCGGCGGCAGCAGGGCGGCGGCAGGCTGGCTCCCGTCCTCTGGTGAGCCGAGCAGAGTTGTGCCTTTGCAACTCTCTCTTGCTGCGAAACTCGCCGAGACGGCTTGCAGGCCGAAAGCGAAGCATGTGCGTAAGTGTTCGGGGGACCGAAGCCAGAATCTCATGGCCTTTGCCACGTTTGACAAACTTAATTACCTGTTTCTGCGAGAAAAGAAAAAAGACAGCCCCTTTCATGGTTCGCAGCTCTTGCTGGGCAGAGAGTCAGGCCCGTTACAATGTCCAGCTGGTGTAACGGGCATTGGCAGACCGGCGTTTGTATACGGGATGAGTACAGGAGAAATTACGCACAATGGCAATAAACAAGCAGTGAAATTGCAGCAGTTCGGTCTTTTTCCCACAGGTCGAGGTTTACAGTTTTGGCTCTTGCGTTTAATGGAAACTTGCATTCTTGGAAATCGCAGCTTTTTTTTCCGAAGTCTTAGGGTTTGTAGCAGGAAGAATAAACAGTACATCAACTTTATGAAAAGATCTAAATTTAGATTTTAATGAAGCAAAGTGCAGAGATTTCATTGTGTCAGATTAACTCCCCCATGTCCAAGGAATGTGTGTGTGTACAGTAGGGAGGTTTCTAAACTTTTCTGTGTATCTCTCAAGCGAATGAGCTATACGGTGTAAGATTTATACAGAACAAAATACCTTACTTCTCTCTGTAAACTAGAGAAAGAAAGAACCGCTTCACAGGCCTGCCGTGGTCAGGAAGGTTTTGAGCATATTCAGGCTTGGAAAAATTGAGAAGGCGCATTTGACAGGCAGCGTAATCCTCAGCTTGAAGATATCCACCCTGTTGAACACATGCACGTGCTCAGCTTTAAATAGATGAGTGATTCCTGGAAACTTCTCTAGCACTATCCTTTTCTAATACCAGATATCTAGTAGTCAGGAAAGAGCCAGACTCGAAGCCCTGGTCATATTAGGCAATTAGCTAAACATTTGTGTACGAAATTAACTTTAGGCAGATGACCATCTCCAGTCTGAAAAATCAGGATCTAAAACAACTACCTTTAGATTATGACCTGACTGAGTACACATACATAATAAAGTCACCTGGGTGGGTATCTGCAGGATCGGCGTCATTGGTGCTCGCTATGGCAGTTCATGGGCTGGGCTTGGAAAACTCGGGACGTTATCCTGCTACCAATGGGGTGGCAGAGACTGGTCTTGGGGGGGGCTGACTCATTTGTTTGATGCAGCCTCCGAAAGTGTGTCTTATTTGGCTGTAACTATTGGAGATAACTGATTTAATACACGTGAAAAAATACTCTGTTCCCTTGTCCTTTTTTCCTTTTCCTTATCCTTTTTCTCCTCCTTTCTCCGTTTTAGCTCCCATGAGGTATTTGTACCACGCTAGGGCTAGAAACAAGATTGATATTCCCCACTATGGCTGCTAGCTGCGTCTCGAAAAACAAAGAACTGTCTGGGAACTGCATGTAACTCCCCCCCGCCCCGCCCCTCAAGATCCTTGAATTGTATTATTTTGCTTCTGACACAAATTTACTCCCGTCACACGCCCAGTTTCACAGTTTCCTCTGGAGTTATTGAAATCCACAGCTTTACAAACAGGGACACAGAAACACCAAGAAATGTCACTTTTATTTCCTTGCCACCTTGGAGCATAACCCACCACCGCGGCTGTGTTCAGCCTCAGCCCCTTCTCACTCTGCCAAGGCCCCTCAGCTGCCCGTGTGCTCCTCGCCCCATCTCTGCTGGCAGCGACTGGGACCGTGTGGCACAAAAGTTAGCGTGTGGGTTAGCAGCTAGTTTGGCAAAATGGATCAAAATCCTCTTTGAGGGCAGGTGGGAGTAAGGAGGGACCTTCCTCAAGCTGGTCAGGTGGAACACAAACTGCCGCCGGCACTGGTGCTGTCAGAGACCCCTACAACCTCTTAGCCCGACTTGTTCCCCGCTAACCTGCCGGGGGTTTCCTCCCCCTTAATTAGGCACCATGCAGAGCCCGGATTTTTTGTAGCTCGGATAGGAAGGGGTCCCACCAAACACACACAACTAGTCTTGGCACAACCCCAGTGTGACCGAACAGAAAGTTGCTGATCGTTTTACCTGTCGTCATACATTGGAAGAAAAGTGCTCATAAAATCCTGTCTTTCCGTCTCTGCCTGTTCAATACTGAAAGAACTTGCTCCTCACAGGAGGGGTTGCCTTCCTCCTCTCTTGTGCTTGAGATTACCTTCAAGGAAGCCTGCTGGGCCACGACCCCTGGGATGTGAAATTAGGAGCACCAGAACTATTCCCTTTTCCTGGTTAAACATTTTGAGACTTGATTTTGAGCACAGCATCCACTTCCCCAAGTTACAGTGTATGAATATGCTCTGGAGAGTGACAGCTACTAAAAATGTTCCCCTTTGCCCTTTTAAATACTTGCTTGGTTGCCACATGCACATTTAAGCCTGAGATTTAAGTAATAGCTGGGAAAATCTCCCAAAATGCCTCCTAACCCATTTTATAAGGAACATAGTGTCTGAGTGCTGTGAACACAGCCTTTTCAGGCAAAAAATGATCAGAATTGATAGCAGGTTTGGGTCCAGTTTTGTTACGGCCCATCATGCGTCTCCCTTCTTGCTGTTTCCTTTCCCTTCCACCCACAGGAGTTACTGATATTATGGTAAATATCACTTTACAATTATGCCTATCTGAAAAAGGATTAAGTAACGTACTTAGACATGAATCTGAAATTTCCACATTATAGCTGTGTCCAGCCCTTTCAGAAAATCCTGCTTCATAATAAGTTTTGTTTGAAATTCTAATCTTAGCTTAGAGATAGGATGACTTTGCAGGCGTCCAGAGATGTCATGCACTCAGCACGAGGCTTCCACAAAGACACAAAGCTGATAAGCCATATTCGGATAGCATGGATGTACTCTTCCCCAGCTGAACTGGCAGTAGATCCATCAAACATGAAAGAGCAGAAACTGCAAACTAAGGGCGTCTGTTACCCTGAACCAGCTTTTTTTTCCTGTTTCATGCAAGAGCAGCAGGACAAAAATAGTCTTTATCATCAAAATACATGTAACTAGTGCCCCTCATCCAATATTACTAAGTTGCATAGTGAAGTTTGTAGGTGTTCTGTGGGTTTGCTCGCGGAGGGATTGTTTCTCATTGAAACTAGCTGTTTTGGAAATGATACGTCAGCCTCATTTGGTGAAATCTGGTACTCTGAGTTCTCTGTGTGTGTCAGGCTACGAGGTGCAGGCTATCGACCCTCTGCAAAGCTCGCAATATGTTGGTGGTTCTGTAAATCTCTGTTATGGTACTTCCAGTGCCGACAAATGGGGTCTGGTGCATTTGTCACTGGGAGTTTAGTACTTTCTATCCCCTTGCATGTAGTCACCAGGTAGCAGATGGGGTGATATGTTGTGGTTGAGCTTCTGCGGTTCAGTGAGCTGATGGGCACTGCTGGCCACAGCAAAGCTATCCCCTACCTTTGTATCTGCTCCGTGCGTAGCACAGGGAAGAAAGAGACCCACACCATCTTGGGTGAACTGTCTTAACCGGCATGCAGCTGTATCCCCTAGAGCATGTCCTTAGCTCTTCAAGCAGGTCTGAGCTTGCTGTAGTTTGAAGAGCGTTAGGTTGGCTTCAGACTATCCCTGCTCGCAGGTGGCTCCAGAGGCTTGGTGGGCAGTGCTACTCCAGCCAAACCTGTCCAGAGCTGGGCCCCTCCTGCTGCTTGCGATGCAACAGACGCTCCCCCGCCGGCTCCCATGGCCTCTCCTCGGAAGCGCTGCTGTCCTTTGAGGGCTCACCTGGTGCTGCAGAGGGTCAGCACGTGGGCCGCCAGCGTGCATCGGTGAGAGAGGGCATGGTCCTACAGAAATGCATTGAGCCCCGTAGTGTGAGGGAGCAGGCGGGGAACCGTTTTGGGCTCGGGCTGCAGCCCCTGGCCTCCTGCACAGTCAGCAGTGTGGGGGGAGGAGGGGGGAGAGGAGAGGAGATTATCACACCCAAATTACGTGGTTCCTACAGTCATCCGCTTTATGAAATCCAACGTCTTTTAGCCTCTGTTTCCCTAACTCCACCTCTGCTCCAGGGACATACATGAGCCAAGAAAGGGGTAGTTGAAAGAAATGCCTTGTGCTCCAGGATATACCTTATATTCACTCTCTGCCAGAAGTCCTAGCCTCATTTCCCTCCAGAGATGACCACATCATATTAAATCCTTGCACAAACCCCAGCAAGATTTCTTGCAGCCCCATGCTACTTATCGATCTCCCTATCTTTGTCTTTAATTTTAGCTGAGTGTTTGTTTCTTCCCAAATCTCTCGTTTATAGTGGCTTAAAACCAAAGGCTGCATTTTGCTGAGCTTCAGTGCTACAGAGACTCAGCCTGTCACAACGCCTCCGTATCAGGAATGCTGGCACCGCTTTTACCCAGTCCACCTTTTAGGTCATGGTATCCCTGACCAGCAAAGCTAGGTAATCCTCTCGTTTTTCAGTTCATGGCAGATATTAGTTCCCACATACTTAAGTTTAAGCCGTAGCTCAAAGTACAGAAATACTGTACTGTCTTATCTGGGACTTACCCAGGTCAGTTGCTGCTACAATGTGAGATGGCAATAGTCAAAGCAGTACAGTCTTGTTCTGATACCTGATGCTCTGAAGCATATCCGTCACGTTATGTGCCCCTTCCTGGAGCAGAAGTTTCTTCTAAGGCTCTGGGAAGAGACCAGTGTGGGCTTGTTTCTTTCCCTCCCCGTGCCATAATTTATGGAAAGGCTGTAAATCAGTTTCTAGGTAGGTTGAACAAGGTTATAATGAGTGTCTAGCTGTGTTGCTAATTCACTGGAGTGTTCTTTCCCTTAGGTGCTTCTCCCTTCTGGCTCGCTGGCTATTCCTCTGATGACTTTTTTTCCGTGGGAAAACTGGCTGCTGATCCATCTCTCTCTGATGATTCTCATGTCCGAGTTTATGGGCCAGACCAGCCTCTGAATAGGCTGAGTAGGGATGTGAACTCTTTGCCTTCTGCAGCTGGTGGAGATGTGGATGCTCCTCTTTCCAGTCTTTGCCAGACTCTTATGATCAGTCATCAGATGGAGCCATCAGATGGTTTAAGTTCACTGACGGGTGAAACCACAGCGTAGGAGGACGTCCTACAAGCTCCTAACCAGCAGCACAGTGCCAAGGTGGCTTCCTGCAGTTGGGGTGGAAGAGCTGGTGGGAAGCTTCAGTGCTGTACTTCATATCACCAGGGCACTGGGGAAAAGCTAAATGAGGGTTTGGACTCCTCAGCTCTGAGCCCCCTGATCTCGGATGCTGTGGTGAGACCTGGAGAAGCAGATGGCCTCAAACCCGAATGTTTCAGCCACGAATATCTGCAGTACTCAGAGCCTTTTAGAACCTCACATTCCCCCCTCTGATGGAGAAGTCCAATGGTTGTAGCTGGTATTGCTGAAAGAGTAAGGGCTTAATTTAGCTAGTACAATAAAAACACATGTAACCATTAAAGATGAATCTCTCAGTTTCTGCCTTTCAAAGAATATGCTGCTTTGGGGCATCTGTAACTGTGATACTGAAGGGCGGTGGTTCTGGACCATGTCATTTGCACTAAGCTGCATTAGTTCCTTAGTTACATGGTTAAATATTTTACTGGACATTTAAGCGATATTTATGGATGTAAGCTGGTACAGCCAGAAAACCCTGAAGTAAATTAAAGGGAGAGTTAAGAAATGTCATGGGAATAGCTATCAGACACTCTTATGGGCAGTGCTAGCTGGCATTGTTCATTACTTATTTAGACCTTCTATCCAAAGGATGTACAACCATGTAATACGCGTACATGGGAATGAATGCACTGGGCAGTGAATGTGCAACATGGTAACATGTGAGCTCAGTGCTGCATTATTTTACAGTAATTCATAAGATGAAAATCTCTATGTTCAATGAAAATGAAAGAAGGCATCTTGCACATGATGAATGTCAATTACACCAAATAGAAACTAATTATTTATATATATATATATTTTTTTTTTAAATGACTGCTTGTCTATATTGTCTTCAGAATGTAGCTTATTATATCAGAGAAATAAACAGCTCCTGACCGGAATGTCTGTTATGTTTGCATGGATAATGTCTTGCAGCAGACAGATGCTATCAATAGTGGATAATTAATAATAACTATGTAGTAAATAGATTAAGACTTTTCTAAAAATCTGTCTTCTCTTGACAGATTACTCTTGGAAGCTTCTCTGAACTCCATGGCTTTGTACAAGCCAATACTCTAAGCTGTCCTGCCAAAACAGCATCAGCACATTGCTGATTTGTAAGAGTCAGAGAAATTCTGCCTCACAACAACCTTTTGATAATTTGAAAACCTGATAATCTTTCCCCACAATTCCACACAGAGGTCAGTTCTGGTGGAGAAAAACCAGAGCAGTAAAACCCAATGTGGAAATGATTGGGATGTTTGCATGGCAATGAAGAATTTGATTTACGGTTTTGTTTTCAGACTTTTTTTAGTACCCTCTTAGTTTTGCCTTTGAAAGGATCTATTTCCAGAGAAACTAAAGAGCTTTTCACATGCCATCATCGAATTCATATCAGAGAATTTACATAACACGTTTCGATTTTAAATTAGGCTTTCAAAAGATACCGCTTGAAGATACAAAATAGTGAATGTGCTGAATTAATTTTTGCTTTTAAACACATTTTATGGGAGAATCATTGTGCCAGAGAGATTTTAACAAGTAGCGCTGTGGTTTCACTAGATATTTTAGAACGGATTTTTATTGGCAGTATCACACTGGGGACGCTGGACCATAGTGCTTGCAAGGGAAACATACTCCAGCTTTTGCCACTAGATAATGGAAACATGATAATGAAAACATGGTCCTTGCCCACAGCCTTTTTATAAAGGTAGCTGTTTGCCTCAAAGGCATTGTATCTCCATTTGTGACAAGCGCCTACATGGCCTGTGTAAAATGTATGTGTGATGTTTCCTTCAGCTTCTCATGACACGTTAGCAGAACAGTATGTGAATGTATCAGCATCTTTTCACAACAAAGCTCTAGAGCCCATTGCTTTAGGAAGCAAAAAGAACGCAATTAATTAAACCAAACAATTTATTGAATGAGAAGTTTGAAGAGACCTACTTGACCACATTTAAAATTGATGTAATCTGTATTTTAAGAAAACAATTCAATACAATTACTTTTTGCTGACAGAGGCTTTACATATAATGAGATGCCTTATCCTTTGGGCCATATTCATGTTGGTGCTAATTGAATTCAGTGGAGTTGTATTCATTTATAGCAGAGGTGTTCTGCTAGTTTACACTAACCTAAAAGGCGCTCATCCAAGTGCTTGAGAAGCTTTTGATAATAAATTCTTTCAGCTGAATGATACACTTGGGAAAAGCAGACAAGCTTTCAAGAAGAAAGACCTTTTTCAGGTCTGCAATGAAACTGGAACTTACAAACACTCGAGATACCGCTTTTGCATATCAATTTGCCTAACAAAGCAATGATGTCTCCCTGCAGACTTTGCCTTGCTTATGCCCCTGGCTTATCAGAGCTATCCCAAACGTCTATAGGGAAGTTTCCTGCCTTGCAGGAAATGCCGGTGGATCAGTGCATCCTCTTCGGTTTATACATGGCTAAAAATCCCACTGATTGTCTATCTCTACCTCTCAGAGGCTCCCTGAGGCTACACATTTAGTGGTCAAAAAGGCAGACAACTAGTTCAAGCTCATTGCCTGGACTCCTGCAGATGTGGGTGAGAGACAGGCACCTCCAGTGGGCAAATCATCCCATTGACGGATGTGATGTGGATCTTTGCCTGGCATTGAAAAAAGCATACTTTTGTTCTTAGAAACCAGAAAGGAAATGAACCTTGAGTTGCTTGTACCATGCACTTCTTTAGAGTAACAGGTAGCACGTGTGTTTTTGTGTATAAGCACACACACATACAGACAACACACTGTCTATCAAATAGAAAACTTATCTAGGTGGTTTTAAGAGGTCTTCATAACAAAGCAAAGGGAGTATGAACCGTTAGTTATAAGAGACTCTTTGAAATAACATACAGTATTAATCTAAACCAAGTTTGAAGTTACAAAAAAGCAGCAACAAACTCAGCTCAGAATTAGGAATCCTCACAGCCACTGACAATTTATTTCCTTAAAAAAAAAAAAAAGCGCAACTTTCCTATTTGGTAACTGTATTGTTTGAAATGTCAAGTCCAAATAATTGTCATGCTTCCAAAATCCCTGAAGCGTAAATAACAATTAGCAGAACAAAAGTGGTTCAGGCAAAGCTATTCTTCAGGAGATTCTCATCATCTTTCAAGCTGCAATTGCCTGGAAAACATCAGCAAAATAATTCACCTTAGATGAATCTCAGCATCCACTGTGCTGATGTGGATCCCCAGCACAGTGAATAGATGGAGAGATCTGTTTTAAGCATTGGATCTTGAGGAGGGAAAATCTTCCCCTTGCTACCAGTCAGCTGCGCCGCTTTATGGAAGAGGCTTGTGGACCTGCTTCAAGAACTGCTTAAAACCCCCACAGTGTGTTTCCCAGCACAATTAAGTTTTGGCTCAGTAATAAACACAAAAGTTGTATGGGATATTTCTCGTTTAGAATAAGCAATAATGAGCCGCTAGCTGTTAGGAGTTTGATGAAAGGCCACATACAGGAAGGGAGCCGTCTCATCCGTGCCAGCCATTAGACCCAGCTCAAGGAGTGGGAACCCACTGGTTGCAAGTCAAGGGTTAAGCAGCACTGGTGTGGCTCCACAAGCAGTTCCATAGCAGTTTCAGTACCTAAAGAGGGCCTATGGGAAAGATGGGGAGGGACTCTTTATCAGGGACTGTAGTGACAGGACGAGGGGTAACCGTTTCAAACTGAAATGGTAGATTTAGATTAGATATTAGGGAGAAATTCTTTGCTGTGGGGGTGGTGAGACACTGGAACAGGTTGCTCAGAGGGGTTGTGGACGCCCCCTCCCTGGCAGTGTTCAAGGCCAGGTTGGATGGGGCTTTGAGCAACCTGGTCTAGTGGAAGGTGTCCCCGCCCATGGCAGCGGGGGGTTGGAACTAGATTATCTTTAAGGTCCCTTCCAATCCAAAACATTCTAGGATTAGCAATGCGGGATCTTACTCCTTCTATTTTGCTGCTTCTGCCACAGAAACACTTAACAGCAAAAGAAATGCAGATGAGATGAGAAACATAATTTAGGATCTCTCACAGAGATGATTTTCCTTTGTCCATAGTTAGAAGAAACGTACAGACGGCTGGCGTTTGCATTCAAAGCTCCTTTGTAAAAGGAGGAACTTAATAGTTCTAGACCATAATATCACAATAATGAAAGCTTGCTTGGTTTAATGCTTGGAAAAAAACCCCAAACAACCCCAAAACATGATGACACTAGAGTAAGTGTCCCGCTAAAGAGGAGGGGTGTTACGACAGAAAGCTAAAGAAAGCCAGGGGAAAGGAGAGTGAGTGCAGAGCTGTGTCCGGGAGGAAATGGAGCAGAGGTTATGGAGCTAAATTGGGAAGGAGTGGGAGGCCACAGGCAGAATAAGGAGCATTCAGGGATACAAGCAGGAGCCTCAAAGAGGGTATGGTCTAAGGAGATGGTGGTGAAAAAAAGCAAGGATGCTGGGCCAAGAGAGTAAGGGCTGACCAGCAGAAGAGCCAGTGTGACAAGAGTCAAAGAAGCAAAATCTTCAGGTTGATGTTTCCTTTACCATGTATGCGCCACAGCCTAAGGAAACTGCTCCTAAAGGGGACACACTTAAAACCTTCACATTAAATTAAAAGAAATTTGTTTCAAAGACTTTGTCCCTTCTGCACCCTTAGTAACAAAACAGCTGCGCGACTGTTGGGAACACCCTCCTCCATTACAGGAAAACACAAAAAAGCAAAGTTCAGCCTAAGCCCTTGGTGAGTAAATAACATCATACGCACAGTGGCTATAATGTGAGGAGATCTGGTATGTCTATAGCAGTTGGTTTATGTTCGCTGTCTCGCGATTTGTGTGTGTTGAATAGGATTAATTGCTTCAGGAACTGAATTGTGCTTTTAAACTTGCTAGGCAGCTGTGGGATATGCTACAATGATCACCAAACACTTTTGACCACGGTTGACATAACACTCAGGCCAATATTCCTGCACACCTCCATCAAAATGAATGAAGCATGCTGGCAGGTTTTTCTCATCCCATAATATATTTTCTTTTCTACATATTTAAACAGCAATATTAAGTCCTATAATTCTGGAAGGATGGATGAGCAAAGAAGGTGCTTCCTACACCTGTAATGGCTCTGGGACAAAGCTAAGAGGAAAGAGGTACTAATTATTGGCCCCTCTTAAGTACTACAAGATACTTGACACAATCCCAGGCCCATGGCAGCCATTTAATGTAGTGGGAACCGGGATCTCACTAAACTAGTTGGCACCACTTAAAATAAATCAGGATTGCATTGTCGTCAAAGATACGCAGATAAACAAAGTTATTTGTACTTCATCTTCATGTTGACTGAGTCTGACAACAATGAATCCACTTAGCTTTTCACTGAAGACAATGAAATTAAATCAAGAATGATTTTGGCCTTTTGGCTCTGAAATCCGTGTAACAACATGCGCTTCCGTTGTAAACATCTGCTTTATTTTTTTATTTTCTTTGTATGACAAAGGTCAACACAGGGAATTAATCCAGAAAAGAGCAAAAACTTTTCACAGCAGTAGACAGGGAAATCACAGAATTACTTCCCCCTCATAAAATGTTCAAGACTGAGGTTTTTTTTGTTTAGTTGTGTCACACAGCTTTTATTTCCAATAGTTAAGATGGAAAGAAACAGAAAAATAGAAGACAAACCACTGTATCACTTTCACACTACTAGACTAAATGTAATCCCAATTTTAAGTCCTACAACTTCTGAAAAATTCATAGCGGTTTTTTTTGCCAAGTACTGTGCCTTATGTTCTTTTCGTTACACTAGAAATAGGCTTAAGTGCACCTCCTGTTCTTCCTAAATCTTCTAACAATAGATGAATAAGAATGACATTGAATACTACTAGTGAAGCTGATGTCTCAAGCTATGCCTTTGGAAGTATGTGAGTGAAACTTCTTCTGGAAGTTTACTGTCCATTGTGCAGTTGTCAAGGTTCAGAATCTAACCATATGCGTTAATCAAGTGCAGGAAACCTTTTCAAAGTGGTATGACATAAATATGTATCTAAATTCACCTACATTCTTGAAGATATAGTAATAATTTTAAAATCATATCTTCTTGGACTAGATCCGATTTAGAGATATGCCAGAAATGTGTAAAGGAAAAGAAAGGTTGCCCCAGATAAAAAAACAACGTGAAGGACTAAAGACATACAAAACAATTACATGGCTAATTACATGCCATTTTAAGTAGAATATTTTAGTGGACATCTTTAAAAGATTGGCTAATATCAAGTTTATAAATGCAGAACAATTTTAATACAAAGTCTTAAGATACTGTACAAAATTCCTCTATAAGCCTATCAAAGCGTGCATAATTATAGGACGATTTGCATCTTTGATTGAAGAAGGTCTGCAGAACAAATATGGACTTAGGAACTGACTGTAGGAATAAGCCATCATTGCACTGAAAAATAGTACTGTGACAATTATAGTGTGCTAAGTGAAGTGAAGGACAGGAAGAATTTCCTTATTTCTGATGAAATTCCTTTCCCTCATTCACTGCTCCTCCACTAAAACTTCACGAGAAAAGTTTATGCCTCTGGAATGCAGCAGATTGCCCCAAGTATTATGGGTTTGGATTTGTTTGGTTTTTTTTTTTTATTTTTATTTTTCCCCTCTGGGGCCAGAATACTTCTGGGGTTCTCTCGTTTCCCTGACAAACTGCATGATTTGATTGCCGGTTCCACCATAACATATGCAGTTTATAAGAGCAGTGCATTCTTTTGCTCTCTATAAAAGAAAATAAAGCCACTGAAAAGCCTAGGGAAAAAGCCACATTCCCAGGAAATAAAACTTCTGCCTCTGTCTGTTCATGTATGGGTGTGTGTGAAGTTTAATAGCTTTTGAATGAAGTGACATTTTTATTGCTTTGAGGCATACATGTATTGCAATAGGTTTTATTATTTTGGAAGATGGAAGTGTGAAGAAAGAAGCTCTAAAAAAAAAAGATAAAAGTGTTGTTACATTAAATAGAAAATACTTGCATTTCATTTGTTTAAAAATATGCTATTAAAATGCATCATGTGATTCTTCACATGTCAGCCCGGACAAATGAAGCAAAGATGCCGTCTTCTTGAGAAAGTAGGTTCTCAGGCGTATCATATTCTAAAATGTTCCCTCGCTTCATGACGATGACCAGGTCTGCAGTTAGGATGGTGTGAACCCGATGCTGCCATAAAGAAAAGCATACAGAAGTTTTTGTTATGGTAATTCTCGCTGCAGTTCATTAATGGGCCTAATGCAAGGCATACCAAGTTGGTGAAAGGCTGTCCTTGTTTAGTGGTATTTGGAGTAGGTCCTTGTACTACATCTTTAATCTGAAGAGATCTCCAATGGCTTTACAGCCTCTGCCACAAAGCCTGAAAATACTTAAGCATGCACTTCACTTTCATTCCGCTAACTGCCATCATGGACAGCACAGCTGTTGGAATAAATCCTACCGCATCGCTGAAATACATCTTCCCCTTTAGGAAATATGGGTGAGGAACATCCTGGGTATGCCTGCACTGTCAGGTGGCTTAGCATCCTGCTCCGCTCCTTGGTCTTTGTACCCCGACTGGCTGCTCTGCATCTGTTTTAGGGCATTCCTGGGCTGTCCCTTTCTGTAAATGAATTAGCTCCCTCTGAGATTAAATCTGAGTGTGCTACAGGCAACAGTTTAGCCCCACAGGCAAGAGGAATGAAACCAGGCCAAGTTTGATTTCAATGCCGTATGAATACAGCCAGTCAGGTACAGACAGGACGAACTCCAAAATGGTGTGGCATTTCACTATATAGGCTGAAGGTCAGGGATTACTTTAAGGGGTGGATTCCCTTGAGGTGGTAGATTCACCGTTGGCTACATATCTAAGCTTTAATTAAATATGACTAGCATAAATAGTCATGAAATTAAACAAACCCAGGAACCACACAATAAACTCCTTCTTGCACTGTCATCTCAGAAGCTGGGCGGTAGAAAGGAAGCAGAGTGAAAGGAAACTAAAGAGGTAACTACCAAAGAGCCAGAAGTCTTGTGAACAGTGTGGACTGAGAGAGTCTACTTGTGAGTCTTCACCAAAGTGGTGAACAGGCCGTCCTCTTTGAGGAGTAAGTTTGAGGCACTGTCACATTCAACTAGAAAGCCCTCAGAAAGGACTAGGACAATATTGGCATCCAAGATGTGAGATACACGATGCTGGAAAAAAGAAAAGAAAAACAAGTGGGTGAAGGAAAGATCAGCCATGAATGAAGAGAGAAAGGAAATGCAGCCAACACTGTGAGGAAAGCTAAATACTAATGTGTGCTATTTTGCTTGAGACACCGGCTTTGGAAAGGAGAAGCAACAGAAAAGTGAGATTCCAGTCAGAAAGACAATACTGAAAATTTGAACAGCATGTAACTGAAGGAGAACATGCTTACCGCTAGCATCTTCGGCATTTACACATCTAAGAACCTTAGAGCCTACTGTAAATGAGCTAGGTTAAGTGGTTTGCCTGACACAAACTAGTCACTGACAGACTTGAAACCAGAGCCTAGGAGGCATAACTCTCATCTCTAACCGCAGGACTGGATTCCAGACAAAGCAAATGAAACAGCTGTGGAAACACTGTTTTATCTCGTGGGTAAAACATCTGTTTGTTGAGTAAGCCTGCCGTCAAAAGGTGGAACTATTCTTAACAGTATCCACTGTATGTGTGTGCATGTGTGTGTATGTATATGTATGCATGTACATGTGCATACCTGCACAAATATATGGAACTTTTGGGCACTAGACGTGGCAGAAAAACAGGAAAAAAATATCATAAACCGTTATTTGAACAGATATTTTTGAGCAATTCCAATTTTTAAAACCTTTATCATAAACGCAACTTTTTATTCTGAAGGAGAGAAAAGGTAACCCAACTTGAGAAACCACACCAAAAGGATTTTGAACTCTCGTCTCCTTTTATAAATTTCTGCCATGACTGTAGACACTATACATGCATAGACTTCAGAGGCAAAATTCAAATCTAGATTTTGACACAACTTTCAATAACGTTTTAACCCATGGGTTTGGTTTCAATTTTTTAGTGAGAATGACTTCAAGTTTTCTTGGAGACAGCGTAGATGCTGAAGTTCCCTGTAAAGCTCTTCTTCAGATCTGTTTTAGTTTGGCCCGCTTGATAGCAAGATAGCATTTACTGCAGAATTTCAGGTGGATGGTATGTGTCTTGACTTGTTCCAGTATCTGGGAATATTCTGACCTTGTGTTTTAGTTTTATTTTGTGATGTTTTTAGTTTTATATAGTGATGTTTAACTGGTGAAAGGCAAGATTAACTGCCTGAGGAATGAGGAAAGAGAGCATTTGCTGGCATCAATACTTACCGCTATTGTTACAACTGTGCGGTCTGCAAAGGCAGTCATCACAACCTTCTGCAAAATGTTTTCCTGTCAAAGGAAAAGGCTTACTTCCGTTACTTCATCCTTTTACATTTCAATTCATGTGTCTTCAAGCACATAAGAGAGAGGATCATATTCCATACTATCTCTGATCTGCACACCAGATTCTCAGTAATGAAATGCCACACCTGTGAAAGCAGGGATTTTCTAAAACATTTCATTTTGGTTTTTTCCCCTCACCATAGGCATCAATCCCCAAAACACATCAACAGCAACGGCTGAAACCAAACACAAGAGAAAAGCAAAAAAGCTGTCAGGTTTTTTCTGCTAAAGAGATCTCATGGCTCACATTTAGGGAAGATACCTCTTCTTCTAGTAGATCCGTGCATGGATGGTGCTAGCTGCTATACTCACTGTGGCCATGTCAATAGATGCTGTGGCTTCATCCATGATGAGAATGCTACTCTTGCGGACAAAGGCTCGGGCCAGACAGAAGAGCTGCCTTTGCCCTACACTGAAGTTCTCTCCTCCTTCTGTGACCATTGCATCTGTAATAAAATCAGTTACTTTGAATGTCGCACCACGGAAATGCTGTATGTTCATACAGTCAGGACCCAGTGATTTTGAGTGGGCACCATGAAAGCGCTGCTTGTGCACTGTTTGAGGGTCAAGCAAAATCCCTGTAAAAGCCAATAAGCATAATCTTGACTGAACACTGGAATGGAGTGATACCAAGAAAAGTGAGAACAGCTTCTTGGGAAAGGAGCAATGTATCATTAAGCAAATAGTTGGCACAAATAGCAAATCTGGTAGGCTATGAGATAATATCTTAGTAATATGAAATATGCTTAATATGGAAGGAAATATGTGAGTTTCCTTCATGAACCAGATCTGAAATGGTAAGGAAAATGCTCTGTCAGTGTTCTAGATGAGAGCTACAGCTCTGCTGGCAGAGACAGATTCTGCTGAAGGAGTGGAGGTAAAACTGCTCTTTTTAAAATCTTTGCTGACTAGTCACCCCACTATGATGCTGAGGTGCTGCAGGATTTTTCTGCAACGAGTGGAAAACCAGACTACTCTTCAGCTTTTTAGGAAGAATATTCTCTCTAGCCTAGAGACAGAATATTCATTGGGTGCCTGTCAACTCCTGCTTGATGGTTCGGAGTGTAAGATCCCATGTATCTGTTTATATGTGTTCATGCTCATGCATGCAGAATTTCATTATTGGCCTGTGCTCCCAGAGACTTGCTTCAGACATACCAAGGCCTCCTGGCAATGACTTGACCATGTTCTTCAACTGAGCAATCTCCAAAGCTTCCCAGAGTCTATCATCAGTGCACTTGCATTCTGGATCCAAATTAAAGCTGCAAAGAAAACCATTAACAGGTTGTTACTGCAATTACAGTTCATTCAGGTCTTCTGCAAAGGAACGTTCTGGCATTGTGTATGTCACTTGACTTCTCTTGGACAGACTGGGTGGACAGATTGGACTGAGCTAGGAAGGTTCCTTCCCTTTTCCATCCCTTCCTCTTCCACAGCGCCCATCATGAGCACACCATGTGATGCTGCTCGTCACCCTCTGATGGCGTACACCTACCGTATGGAGCCACTGAACAGTATTGGATCCTGGAGAATAATGGAGAGTCGGGAACGGAGAGTATGAAGAGGCAATTTGCTGATGTCTATTCCGTCAATCACTATCCTCCCTGTTTAAAACAACATGCAGAAGACGTGTGAGGGGATTGCACAAAGCACGTGATCTGCAGGTAGCAGACAGAAGGACAGAACAGCTAGTTTGGGCTGGACTCCAAATGATGAGGCAGCATGCCTCTGCCATCTCTCAGTACTGTCATGTAAACACGAGGTGAATATATCTGGTAATGCAAGCCAGAGGGAACCCAGCTTGTTAGTGACACTGTTGCCTTGCTCTCTTTCTCTTCTCCCCGCGCCCCCCCCCCCCAAAGGAAATACGTGGCTTCCATGCTATGTGATTAATGATAGCACCAGAAGGATAATTTACTATGGGGTAACCTGAGCTTTACAGCCAGACAGAGTGAGAACGAGAGCAACTTATGTAATTAGCCACGTCCTGTGCCTTTCTCTGTTCCCCTTGACTTTAACAGTTGAAGAAGATACTTAATTTGAGATTGTGCACAACTTATTTTGCATAATATATGTATGTATCTGCAATCCATACACCAGGAGGCGAAACTATCCTTCAAGCTCTAGAAGGAATAGGGTAGCATTAACTTTTTAAGAAGAGGCAGATCAGAAAAACAAAAAGGATGTCCTACTCCAAGGCATTTTAATACCATTCCTGCTGGTTCCTACAGCTCAGTTTCATTTGAGCATTTGGTTGTGAATTAGCCACATACTGTTCTGCTAGCATAAGATTACTGGAAGCAGTCTCATTAATCACTCCTTAACCTAGTAGTTCATTCCCAGACAAGAAGTTGCTGCAACAGCTGGGTTACTTGGTAAAGTAAGAGGATTTTTCCTTCTACTCACTTCCTTTTCTAGTCATTACTGCAGGTCAATGAGCATATGGATCTCATCTGAAAATATGATTTATGATGTGCTGGGTGTGGCAAGTGCTGATACTCAGGCGACGGAGATGGGGAAAATGTACAGGCGAAACTGGTTGGCTGCTCAGTAAGTAGAAGAGAGTGAGAAGGGCAGAAGGAATCTCTTCCCTTGAATCCTCAAACAAAGGCCAGGAACTACTGACCCCACTGACTTTCCCTGGACACAGAAATTTCCTCCGGGTTATGGGGAAGGGATGGGCCAGGGCAAACTGAATGAGGATATGGTAAGGGGTATTTTCGTCAGGCTCACTTCTGCAGTTTCCCTGTGGATTACTTCACTGGGCAGCTGCACTCCTCCCTGGGAAGTACCTAACATTAAGTTCATCAGTTTCTCTCCCAGCAGTGAGAACCTAACCGTGAACTGGCAAATACATGGATATTCAAAGCTGTGCACGTATGCTGCTTCCGTCATTCCCAATTGTCGTAACACTGCATTTTGTAGGTTACTCTGTGGGGCCCTATTCCAATGAAAGACTTAATCCCTGCCTAGCTGGACTACCAATAGTCTTATGCTTTCATTAGATGGTCAGAGGAACAAGATTTCATCCGTAGGGTGCAAAGTCCAATTGTTTTCAGACTTTCAGAAAGTCTGAATCAGGTCATAAGACTTCAGCATGAGGCATTGGTGGCTGCATAAACTTAAGCAATTCCTTTTCTGCACAAATGACGACATGACAGAGGGTTAGCAGAAAATGAGGTGGACTAATGACAGAAAAATTAGTATGGCATGCCTTGGGAATAGGGGAATGCATTTTTGATAGAAGCCATGGTGCTCAAGGAAAAGAAAAGAGCAGATGAGGGGTTCTAGGGGAAAAAGTAAATTAGAGAGGAGTTGGGAAACGGGGAAATTAATGAAGGACAGCTAAGCAAGGCAGAAGAGAAATGAGAGGTAGTTTGAACAGGGGGCAAGAAAAGGGAAACACTAAAGAACAAAGAAGCGAGAGTATGGGAATAAAATGGAACACATACAAATTTAAAGAAATAACAGAGACATAAGGATCCAAGATGGACAACATGAATGAAATTTTGCCTCTAGTAAAGTTACTCGAAATCTTGCTATGTAATTTTTATTAGAGCCAGGACTCCACCCAGAAGTGGACCAACATAGAGGCCAAATATGGGTCTAGCTGAGAGAGAGAGGGATGTGCACAAAGGATAAACAGAACTCGATTAGAAAAGACTTAGGCATTCCCATTGAGAAAAATCAGGGATACAGAAGGAACAAAGAAAAGATACGGAAGGACTAAAATAGAAGGAAACTTAAAGTTGGCCGTAAACATCATTACTATTTGTTTGCACTACTAATATATCCAGGAACCCTGGTCATAAATCAGAAACCTATTACCATAGATACATATAGGCACAGAACCACAACAAAAGCAAGTTTTGCTTTTGCTGCATCAGATTTACTTCTTCTCCCACAGCCTACTGGGCTTTCCCTAGCAAATGTTCCATGCATAATAGCTGAATTAGAAATATGGAAATCTTTGAAACAGTAAGATGACTTGCCAGTAGGTTTCCATATTCCTGCAACAGTACACATATATATGTATTATAAATTCCAGGAGGCGTATTGCTGCGTACCAGTTCATGCCAATTAGCTGGGAGAGTGAAATGCTGCAGGAGTGAAAACATAGCAAAATGTTTCCAAAACCTTCCGTCAGTTTCTGCTGTAGTTGTGGGAAACCACAATAAAATAAAAAATAAATATCAAGGGAATGGACTTGTTGAGTTCTAGTTTCTGATCTGCTAATATTTTGACAGCTATCATAAGTTAATGCAGTTATTCTTTAGGGAGAAATTTAGAGGCCCCAGAGAGTTGTATATTTTTTCCTCCTATCTCAAAAATGGCATAGTTTTGTCAGAGCATACGCAAAAAAAGAAAAATTAAAAAAATTAGAAGTATTATCTGTGCGTAACATTTCCTGGAAGAACCAAGCGCTACTCACAGTAGGACACTTTGTACTTTGAAGGATCAGGCACAACAAGCCCCATTCTAATAAAGTATCTTCTGAGCCAGAGAGCCAGGATATAAACTATCAAAAAGTCTCCTCGCTTCTCCTGAAGAAATAAGGGGGGAGCATGTCAGGAGTGACAACATACTCCATACTAACCATCAAATATGTCCACCATTCTGAAGAACGCCAAAGACAGGGATGACTTGCCGCTGCCAGTACGACCACAGATCCCAACCTGCAAAAGAACGCAAGACGTTACTTACCTACAGAGGGAAGCTCTAAATCGGACTTTCAGTCCTTTTGGGAAAGCTGGACTGGATTTCCCTACTGGTGGGTAGAAAGGTCCTTCTCAATGCTGGTGGCAGACACCAGGGCAAAACCAAAATAGCATGGCAAGCACACTCCTCTTTTCTGCCTCTCAGCATTGTGAGTACTTGTTCCAGGAACATTTTTGAAACTTCAGCATTTTGACCTTCAGCATTGGACTCCAATGATGCTATATGCTGAAAAGTGAGATATTCTTGCATTTTTTCTCAGTTCCAGTCTGGTGTTCATCTAATCTCATCTGGCCACCTAGGCTCACTCTATGCGAGGGAGATGGACTTGGAAAGAAGTGGGACTCTCAGAGGGAAAACTGATGCCAGGCAAGAAAAAGATGTCATCAGTGTAAGCTTCTTGACCCATGCCCAGGGACCTCAGAGAGGACCATCAATGTATATAGCTGTCACTGCAAGTTGTTGTTATTCTTGCTCTTCTGTCACCTTAGAAAAGAAAATATGATACGGAAGACCTGCTCCAGAATGAGGACAACAGGCAATTGCTTGACACTGTACCTTTTGTCCTGGTTTGATATATGCCTTAACGTGCTTAAGAACAGGCTTCAGGTTGTTTTCATATCGAACACACAAATTTTCAATCTTGATTTCCCCCTCCTGGGGCCAGTCTTTGGGGACTTGAGAGGGATCTGAAATAGTCACAGAAAAACAAACCAAAACAAATGTTATCGGAGGGTCACCCTTTATGACATTCCCCTCTCCCCCTCTCTCCTGCCTGGGCACCTTCCTGAAACCACTTGAGAAATGGAGTCCCAGTTCCCTGCCAAGGGGTGCTGGGAACTGCCTGGCAGGCCCATTAGCACTTAGCTTGACACATAAGAAGAGAGGGCAGATGCTAAAGTCGCTCTTGGCCATGAAACAGGGAGAAGCCAAATGAGCAGAGAAGAATGTAGTGTCAGCGCAGTGTTAACATGTTCTTCGGTCAGTAACCGGCACAGGAAGGACAGTGCAAGGAAGGATGTTGTTACTGCCGTACAACATGAGCTGTTGACATTATCACAGCACGTATTTCATCCTGATATGCAAATACGCAGGCAGGTTTTGTCTCCAGACTAAGGGGCTTGGCTTTCCAGGGAAGCTTGCTGATCTGCAAGCCTTCTTGGTCTTGCGCTTCAAGCACTTCGGAAATACCAATGAAAGCCAATTAGAAATATGAGGAGTACGAACACCAATGTGCAGTTCAGGGAAGAGTTGCTGAGGTCTGATTGCCAGCATGACCCTGTCCTGTAGTCCCCATTTACTGCAAAGATCAGAGATTTTGAAGCATGTGATTGATGGTGCATTTCTAATTTTTATCCATATTTTTGTTTTCTAAATAGTTACATGGATGTCTTGTTCATTCCATCTGTAACTGTGCCCTGGTACTTTCTGATTATACTCCAGGGCCATGCTCTGTCTCCCTGGCATTTGGCAGGGTTTTTTGTATGTTGACTGTCACGGGCTACATATCTCATAGCTGCTTTTGGCTATCCTTGTCACTCAGATCAGTGGGAGTTCCTACACATCAATGAGAACAGATTTTGGCCTAGGAGGTGTATACATTTTGCATGACCAAGCCTACTGTGCTTTCACATTACCACATTAAAACCCAAAAAGATTAGAGTGCAATACCCAAGTAGCCATCATAGTTCTCCGACTCCATGTTCAGGAAGCTGTGTACTTTCTTTACTGCACCCATCTGCACCTCCAGATCAGCCAGATTCCTCACCACCCAGTTCAAGTAGTTGGTTATCTGCATCACAAAATGAAAACAAGGAAAGGGTTCAGCCTTCTGTCTGTTCACCTACCTGTTTGCAAAAAAAGGTTGGATAAATTTGTAAAAGTCTTTGGCCTGACTCAGCACAGTGGGTCTCTTACTGGCGTTAGAACAGTTTAAGACTCCGTGCAACAGCATCAAGTACGTAACAAGCCAGTTGTACTCCAACACAAACAACCCTCACATAGTAATTTAGTGCTTGGTATTCTCATCCTTGTTTTTTGAAGAACTATGGAAATGTACCTACAATCTGAAGACGTGACTTATTAAGGGGATCTCTTGTTCTCAGCATCTAGTAATCAGTACTGAAAGGCACCTTCTTTAAGCGCACAAACACAGGCAAAAATCAAAATTGCAAGCGCTGTTTGGAAATATTAAATTTTCTGATCTTTCAAAGACTGCAACTAAGGATTAGGAAAGTTCACTATTTGCAAACATATTGAAAAGATTTGATGGGCATTTCATTTCTGTTTCTGTCTGTGCATATTTAGATAATTCATTTCTCTTTGTGGAATATGTGAGGGTTTTTAGCATAGAAATATGTGAGAAAAAACTGTATTATCAGCTCAGTGGTATTTCCTTCTTGATTTTTGTTCCTATTTGTAAGGAAAAGGATTTGATCAATAGTAAAGGTATTACTTGTCGTAGATAATAGTTGATAATTAGTTGTCTAACAATACCCAGTGGCTTAGACAAACTGATCTATAGTCAGGACTGACTATATAAGGCTGAAAATTGTAAAGCAATTTTCTAAACATTTCCTAAACATTCCTAAGTCCGTATTTAGGTGCTCATATAAGAAAGAAGCACTGATCTTATTAGGAACAGTTGATTGCCAAGCACCATCAAAAATTGAGATACTTTATATGACAGAATAAAGGTTTAGAAACTTAACACAGTGAAAACATCCTACACACAAATATATTCAGAGAAAGGTTTTGCTATTTATTTGTAGGAGATTGCTGAATCTCTGAAATAAGAACTTTATTATGAATCACACAGCCCCACTTCTTTCCCACTAACCCAATTCAGACGCAATAGGCATACAGTAAATAATTTTCACAGAGATTTGGCAATAACATTTGTCGTCAATTTAGAGGATGTAGTTTCTTGCTTTATCCTTAAGACAGAGTTACTTGAGGAGGTACTATTTTCTTTATTGTCCAGAAAGCTGCTCATTACATGTCCAGCTTTTGAGTCAGGAAGTTACGGGAATGGGTACGTTTGCAGATAAGCTAAACGCTCTGCAGAACTGCTGCTTGCAGAGTAGCAGGCTGCAATCATAGATCTGGCAGATTTGATAACAGAGCCTGACATCTGAAAGGCTCTACCCGTTATTTCAAGCTTCATCGCAGTTGTGCAAGGGAGTGGGCAGTGTTTATAGAAGGGCAGAGAATAAGCTTATGGATGTCTACTGTAAACACAATGTTGGTACAAGCAGTTTGCTCTCATCCAGGTCCCAACATCAGCCCTCTCTTAGCTCCAAGCAGAAATGATACAAAAACCTGTGTCAGGGGACACAGGTAATGATCCAATCGCATTCAGAATTCCATCAGTGTTATTGTGGGGCAGGAGAGAGACAGGTAATCACTTGGTGACTACAGCATTTTTTCCCCTGCTATACCAGATTTCAGCACATGGCTAATTTACACTAAAGAACTGTTTGCAAACACAGACTAAATACAAAGAACCCAAAGATGATGCAGACATCCTGGTGCTTCCAGATCTCTGCTAACGAAGCAGGATTACCAGGAATGTTTTCAAAGTGAAGATGAAGCACTGGTACTGATTCTCAGCTGCTGGCAGATTCTCACACTGCTGCAACAGCAGCACGAAAGGGATCTAAGGCCACCCTAAGGCAGCTGCTAAGAATTTTCTGATTAACCATGGGCTCGCCAGCACTTACGTGCAAAGCCAAATCTCAGTGTTAGATCAATACCCATATCCCTCCCTCCTACTAGTGCCGTAAAGCAGCCAGATTTTTACCATGCCAGCCATGATTTCAAAAATTCTTCCTGCCACTATCCTCATCCTGCTTTTGTCCCCACTCTCATGGTTAATTGAGTGATATTTCTACTCTCTGTGGTGATCATACTCACTCTGTGCTCATGATGCACTCTCAGCCTCTCTTATAGCCTACTATACGAAACCACTGTTCCTTCTCCATGACGCAGCTCAAATAGCTCGGTGCTAATGATAGTGTCAAAATGAATCGGCTAGCATGCCACCAAAACCTCATCATTCCTAACCCCATCTCCTCTGCTTTCCTGCTGCTACCTGTCATGATGAACCATGCCTACCAGCCCCAAAGGTCCCAATCCCCAAATACATTCAGAATTGCACGGACAATATTGGGCATCCTAGTAGTTTCCCTCCAAAGGCAGAACTGGTATTTCTGGTTCTTCAGCAATTATTTTATTTGGTCTTTGGTTAAAGATTACCCAGATTATGACAGTCTGTGGAACAGCATTTTCTGGCAGGTTTTGTCATATACAGGCGGAACCAACACTGTGTTGTGCAAAACAGAGTGCACAGCAGGTCCTCTTACGCATTTTTAATTTTCCTGCTTTGCTTGGGAGCACGCAGGGCCTGGGAATGGTTGTGTTTTTTTAATTGGCTCATAAAACCTGAAGCAAGTCCAAGTTGCCCTGAACTCTCTCAACTTTGGCTCAAATCCATTATTTGCAAGATTGTTTTCTTCAAGATTAAGAAAGCTGGAAGATAACCATGTATGTGTATTTTTAAAAATATGAAATTAATATGTTGGTTTGAAAGTTCTTACGCTTTGCCTTGGTACATACCGTCAGAGCGTACAGGAGCCCTAGCCCCACAAACCCCGAGTTAGGCCCTTCGGTGATGGAAGTGACAGCTGCAGTCAGAACTATACAAGCACCGAGGTAATCCTGGAACGAGAGAGAGGGGGAGAGAAAGTTTCCAGGCAACATTAAAATGCAGCAACAAGAAAATTTCTTTAGTTGCAGAGCAGGTTCACTTTACTGAGGATTATTTCTGTAATGACACCTAGTCCTTAATTCTGGTTTGTTTTTCCTGGAAAAGGTCAGGAGTTGTGGTGCCCAACCCGAAACACTCTAAAGGAACGTGCTGAACGCAAGTGAAACAGGCCAGTATTTTCTGCAAATCCATTTGGGCTAGGGTACCTTGTTGTGGCCACCCCCAAAAAAGCAGGTATTAAAAAAATCTAACAAGCTCATTAAAAAGAAATCATAAGAATGGCATAACAATGACACCCTTAATTCCTACCATTAAAACCAATTCCACTCTCTCCACTGTCCTTCGGGTCTTCTGAAACATGGGTTTGCCTCCCCAAAAATGAGAAGTATCAGTGACTTCACAAGGTCCATGAAGAATTTTGGTAGAATTAATACAGGTCATGCACATGTTTTATTGGCACAAGTAGGCAGACTGACATACAGTGTCACGCAATGGGACACTGTGCATGGTGAAGGCATCCCTAAGCCTGCTATACACTTACAGCCTGCAGTGAAACACCGCGTGGGTGCTGGCAGGGTGGACTCTGAAAGCAGTGTAGCTGTGTAGTTGTGGTGCTGCAGAGAGGCTACGAAACCTTGCTTCTGCTACAGCACTTTGAGTTTCAGAGTCATTCTGTGGTAGATACCTGAAGGATCTCAGCCATGTTGCATGGTGATGACTTGCTTTACAGAAATTGCTGTCTTAGAAAAATCTGACTTCTCACAAGCTTTGCAGGAGCTTGAACCCATCTTCTTGATGTGTACCTCAGTTTTGATGTGAATGCCACATGTGATCTCATGTAGTTGTCAAGGTGCCTGATTCATGAGACTGCTGGTATTCCCACCCTCCCACTGCTCCCTGCGTTATATTTACTTTGGATTACAAGGTTAGCATTTTCCATCCATTTTTTTCCTCCTGTCTGATAATATCCTGCCTGGAATCTTTCCTTCTGAGATTTGAAATGAGGGCTGCCTAGTTCATCTGTCGGTAAAAAGTGTCGATGAGCAGATGACAGATTTGAGCTTAACATCTGCAGGGAAGTAGAAGCACAATGGTCTCAGGTCTCCATCAACAGCTGGGACAGGACTTCACAGTCGCTATTAAATCCTACCAACTTTTGAGTGATCTTAGTACCACTGTGTCATAAGGCAGAGCTAAATGAACTGTTCCTTGGCAAGACCACATTATTTCTAATGCTATGATGAAGTGATGCATATTCTTGGATCAAATTCGTTCCGCGTGTAAGCAAGTCTAAAACTGTGAGACATTAACAGGCATTGCCACAACTTACTCCAGGGTTGGCTGTTGCTCTGTTATTTATCTGTCTTTGATTTGAAAGCAAGTTCAGCTTGATCTTGGATGCTGCAGGAAGCTGAAAGCCTTCATGCACAATGGAAAGCTTTGCCATCATAAGAAATGGAGTACAACTTTCTTGCTCCACCAACATACCAGGAAATGAAGGTGAGGATACAGCCTTTGATGTGAGGATTAATCATGCCTGTTATTATTTGTGTCTAGCAGAATCAGGTTACTGCTCTGTTTATTCATTGCTCTTTTAGTGTCAGATGAATAAGGAAATCACAGTGACTTTGCTTGCCTCTTCTTGCCTCGCAGATCAGGAAAGTTCCTCATGTGCTGTCCCTGGAGAGCCCGCATAAAAGCCAGGAGCCTGTCTCACTGGCAGTGGCTGTGTCGTGCCCTACTGTCATTTGTTGTTCAGTTGGAGTCTAGTTCTGCCATCTTTTGTGATACTGAGCAGTAAAATCACAAACAGTATGGCCACACAGCTGCAGTAAAGGCACTGCAAAGGAGGGGTTTAAATTCCAGCTGTGGGATTAAACCTGTTGCTGGAGAGATACCTCAGGACCTGGAAGATCAGTGGTGCCTAAAACAGCCCTGGCAGAATGATGGCACAGTCCACAAAATTACTAAAATCCATGCTCTGCTTTGCAAGTAGCTCCTGCTGCAGCAGGTCTGCAGATGCTGCACAGTAGTAGAGAAAGCCTTATTTCAAGTTATGTAAATGTTTGTTCTTGCACTCTCTTCAGACACTAGACATCACAACAGCAGAAGATGAGGGAGACTTGTATTTTCTTACCCCTGGCCAAGAAAGCTGAAAAAACCCTATGGGTTTAACATAAACAATCCCAATCTATTTTAAGGAACAGTGTGTATAATCTCATTGCGAGATTAATTCTCATTATTATCTTCTCTGCATCAGGCAAAGTCTCTGTTTGCTTCCAAGGTTTCAAAACCACGGCGCTGGGATGAAACTGAACGTACCGTCCTGACCTCCAGCCATCTGTTGGCAGCCGATAGAAATAAGTAGGCAATGTTGTTCGTGTCCGTTAGTTCCAGCATACGTTGTTTGAATCTGGCTTCATGCCTGCCAAGAGCAAAGTTGTTATATTACAACACATTACACACTCATACACAAAAGGATGAAGCATTAAACTCTTCTCTCCCTCCTCTCCCCCCAAACCAAAACTTTTTGCCCTTCTGCTTTTGCCAAACTTTGGGTTGAAAACTCTTCCCTAAGGACCCATACCAGCTGCCAGGGCTTTCCTTAACCAGGCAGAGCTACACGTACAATGGGGAGGAATTTGTTCGACAAGCAATTATATTGGACTAGATTTTGGATCAGAGCCTGTCCCCTCAAAGAGACTGCACTGCCAGGGTGCCAGGGACAGGTTTTACTTCCCAGAGCATATCCGCTTTTATAGCTGCGGACTGTGGCCGCTGCTGCCCTCCGGTCCTCTCGCAGGTGAGTGCTGCCATGGCCCCTCGCTTCTTCCTCACAAACCACTAGCAAGAGCAGAGGGCTCACCTCTCAGCTTAAAATCTGATTTCCAAAGTTACCTGGCCAGCTGCAGGAGTCTTCAACAGGAGTGACATCTCTAAGGTTTCCACTAATGTAGACTGTAGATTGATCAGTAGATCAATGCCTTTCAGCTACTCAGCTCAGCTGTTTTCTCAGCCAGTCACACACTGCCTAAGCAACTCGGAAAACTACAATGAGGGAGAGCTATAGATCATTTCTGAATTACAAAAATGAGCGCTGTTACCTCTACTGTCGCTTGTTTCTCTCTCCCCCACTTAAAGCCCGTCACATTTAAAAACCAGTGCGAGGATGTCGGAGTGCCTAAGAGCCAAGGTACAATTTGGGAGGGGAGGAGGAAAGCTCTCTTGGTGTAAGTGTATTAAATTCATGGTGCCTTGCAGTACTTTATGCACGACCTGCAGTCAGATGGAAACCATTTCATTGTTTCATATTCTACTGTCTGTTAAACACCCTCGCTTGAATAAACCAGCTGAACTTCATTCAGCAGCTTATCGTCTGTGTTATCATGGCAAGCTCTTCCATGTTAAAGTCTCAGGGCCCTGCTGTGAAGCACCTGTAACCCCTGTTCTGCCAGAAACAAGTTTTTTTTTTTTTTTTTTTTTTTTTTTGGCTTTTCCCACTGATACAAAGTATTTCCCTCTGCACAGCTTGTAAACATGGCAAGCAACCTCCCCAAACCAACAACTGGTAACAGTAATGAGGTGCGGAGGAGCGAAGATGCACTGACTATTCTGCTCATCTGCCTTTCTGGCAGCGGAACTCCTGTTTTCCTAGTGGAAAATCTGACATGCTCAAGCTGTATTTTTTCATCCACGTCCAGCTCATCTTCTGGGCAGTTTTAGACTTTTATCCTGTCAGATGACAAACAGCAAAGGTCACTGAAAGTGCTTTCTGATCCAACTGTACTACTTTGTGGCAAGTTATGTGAGGAGCTGCTCTATTTTATCCTGGAACATACTGAACTCAAACTGCAGGGAATGACTAACAGGACTATTAGTAAACACCAGCTTGCTGACAAAAAACGCTGGAGACTTCAGGTTTGGTTGACAGTGGAGCATGGGCAGGGAAATGAGATGGCTTTGATTGGCACCAGAGATCCTGGAAAACTCAAGCGATGGTTACGATGCCTAGTCCTTCCCTAGGGCTGCCTTTTGCTCTCTGCCATCCAAGCCCACATTGCCTCCTTGTAAAAGAAGAGCTGAACGACTCCCAAGAAGTGCTAAGCTCCTTCAGCTTTCTCAGGAGATAGCTAGTGTGATGAAAGGCCACTCTGAACCTCTCGAGAAGCACTCAGCATCAGGCCTTAATTATAACTTACTGGTTCAATACATCATTCTGGCTGACAAAGCTTGTTAAAACATTTCTTGTTAACCACTGGGTCACATCTCTTCAACACAGCAACATTTTTGCGTGTCCTGCCACAGTCCTTACCGCAGCACTCTGTGCTAATAGCCTAGGTCCTAAAGCTAGCTTGAAGTGATGAAACAGTCTTAAGCTGACAAAATAGGTGTGTAAATAGCATTGTAGTGAGACCTGCACTGGTTCGAAATTCTACATGGTACAGAATGAGTGCAAGTTATGCTTACTGAGGAGAACCATCAAGCTGGCACTTCAGCAGGGTCATGCTAGCTATAATGTAGTGAATGTATGAGGAGAATTTGGCCTGTATTTCATGTAGTAAGTAGAGAAAAAAAATATATGCATGGAAAGTTGGAAAAATTATCTGAATCTTCTGGAATTTATTTTTCAGTTTTGACTGACAAGGCTAGGTTTTACAATACCAAGATCAAGTTCTGTTCTGCTGTAGTTTTCTTGGAAAGGCTCTCATGTTGCATATTGACTTTTGGCTGAAGAGTGCTATAATGATGTTTCCCTGCCTGAGGAGTGGGTTAAATACAGAAATGATTTAGAGGCACAGCTTGTAGGATATAGCAGGGGGGTCTGAAGGAGTCGTGCCTGTGCCTGCCCAGCAGAGGAGAGCTCCCTGCTGTCCAAGGAAGGCATGGTTAAACTAGACACCTTAAAAGTTTAAATATCATATCCTAAAAAGTCATTATCTTTAATTCAGCGGAAAACCAGTACTGATAAATTAGTGTGTTCCTGGAAGTATGCACAAGTGTTTAGAGGCATGCCAAAGCAACAAGAAAACAAAATCTCTTCCCTTTTTTGAGGTGGCTTAATTAAAGTCCACCAAATCCAACAATTTGCCCTCAGACATGCTCCAAGCAAGCTGCACGGGCCAGACCAAAACCCAAGCCTCCCTCTAATCATTTGTTTTACTGACCTGAATGCTCTAATGGTGGTAAGGCCTTCAGCTGTCTCAGAGAAGTGGCAGAGTAATGGCAGCTGGGTGCTGTCGTCAAGTTCCTGGAGGTCCCTGGGAGTACGAAAAACACCAGACAGCCATTACAATGTAAACAAACATCTCTGTAGAAATTTTACTGCATAATAGACAAGAACAGACATTGTATGTATTGCACATATTCTTTTCAGGATCACCCAAAACCGTATTTTTTATAGCATAGAAAGACACTGACATGGGACTATCACATTGCTCTTTTGCCATAGGGGCCTTTGCATCACCTCCCAGCCACCTCCACGATCTAGCTTTTGGTCACAGCTAAGCTTCTCTTTCTCCCACAGTGGTAACAACATTATCATGTCTCTACTGGATAAAAACCTGCTGTCCATTTTACCAGATCCTAATTACCTTTTATTCTGAAACATTCTGATTTATTACTATAATTAATGTAATTAACTTAAATTCAAACCAGTTCATTTTGAAATTTATAGCATGTTATTTGTGGCTTTTACATCGGGTATAAAATAGAGTTTGTGTATCTGCAGGTTTTTTTATTTTATTGCAGCTGTATCAGCCGGCCTAAAAAAAAGCGTGCCTTCCCATGTAAACCTTGCCTCAGTTTGAGTATCTTTAAGTACCACAGCATGCTGAACGTAAAATATAACAGACTATAGCAGACCTTCTATTTGTAGTGTTAACATTATCACATTTGCTGAAATAAAGAGAGCACTGACAGAGAAGTAATATGAATGAGAAATTTCCTCAATTATTCAGCAATGGTATTTTCAAGACCTGCATGGAGCAATGATATTTAAGTCTAAAAGGTTCCAGTCTCCTGAAACAGGAACGTTTTCCAAACCACAGACACAAATACATCTTTCTGTAACACTCTGCCATTGGCATAGCAGCCAGTTGTATAAACAGAAGCCAGGCCAGATCATGAGATATTTAAACTCTTTATTAAAATCCTACTATGTTTGCACACTGTATTAGATAAGCCAGGAGAAATAACTGCTCCATGATGCTGAGTGTTACAGTATACAGGACTGAATTTGCTGCTTATGTTTTGATGATAAATATGCTCTCTTTCAAATTTATGATGGAAAATACACAGAAGTTTTTGAGATATGTAATGGAAAATAAAACAGAGAGTCAAAGCGCTGCAAGAAATACTGTAAATATTTGCATTTCTAAAAATTAGTGAAGCTTATATGCCTGGAAAATACTGCATGCAAGTAAGTTATAAATACTGGCTGAAGCTATTCCTTCATCCTACATATCCCAAGACTATTTTTTCTAGAAATAACTTGGATTTATTAATTTCTGTTGTGGACTGAAAGAACACAAGTCAACCCTGAAAGCCTTACAAGTGATTTGAAAGAGTTTAATGTGAAGGTATAGACTGGCAGAGCCAATGGCTGCATGTGTGTGTGTGTGCTGATTTACAGGGGTGATCAGCCTCTCGCTAGCTTGCTCGGTACGGCTATGGGTATAGCATGTGGGAAAATCAGATTTGGAGATGGATGGAGACTTTACTTTCATATATAAGATACAGAGAGAAACTGTAATATTTCTCTGGGGTCTAATACATCAGATTTTGCCTACTGTTGTGTATTTTAAGTAAGAAGTTTAAATAGTGTGCGCTGCTATGTGTAGCAAGACAGGGTGACACTCAGAAGACCACAATGGGTTTAAGAACGAAAATCATGTCTCCTGATTCCTCAGCCACCTTGGGACCTGGTGTACTGTCACGTACAGCTTTAGTTTGGAAACCTGGTGGGGAAAGAACAAGATTTCTGAAATACAAGAATGTAAGCAAGTTATTTCAGAATTAAACATTTTTGGTTTGTGCATTCTGATTATAGAGTTTTCTTATGAATAAATCTCCTTGGAAATTCTGAGGAAAGCTGATGACAGTAGGGTAAAGTGAAGCTAAATTATTGATATGTTGCTCCGTGCCCCTCCTGCTCCATTGATTTAAGGGGAATAACCGACACAATTCTTTCTCAGGCTACCTAAATAAGAGTATAATCCGTGAGGCCAACTGTACTGGTACGCTCAGTTGAAAATCACCATGTCTCTTAACTGCATGCAACAAAACAGCAGCTAATGCTTTACCATGTGCCTACTGCAAAGACAGGGCCAGAAGTGACAGTTGCTAATGATGGTAGGTTGTTTTGGCCTCCCTGCAGGTCAGCGGGCACCTTGACAAGTATTTTTAAGCATCAGAAAGTGGAGTAAATCCAGCCAGAAATCTGGTGGATAAAAAAAAAGAAGCACGACTGACTGAATTTAAGAAAAAACTTTGAATGGCTTGCTTAAGATGTTTTACTAAATTATATAATGAATTTAGCACTAGAAGCATGACTCCAAGAAATCATGACACTCTTTTTGCTGAAAAAATGTACTCTTTACAAGCAGCCAAACCATTCTGAATATGAAATGTTGCTGTACAGTGGAAATGACTTTCTGTGGAGTTTTTTTCCCAATATGAAGAAAAAGCTATGACTGACGTTAATCCAGGAAGTTATTTTCCATTCTCTACTAACCCTCAAAAGGTCAAAAAGGAGCTCTGACCAGATGCGAGCCAGCTCAGTTGATTAACAAACTTCATGCTCATCTGATTCTGTAGCCAAAAGTGTACAAAAGTGATGCAACTACTGTTACTTCCCCAAATACCCCATCTGTAGTCAGTCAGCTGGAAGCATCCTCCAGTGTACGTCTCAAACTCATACCTCAGGATCAAAAGCAGGATGCCATGGCCATTTCCTCCTTATACTAGCTCCTATAACTTCACATTCCATTGCAATTCTTATGTACAATTTTTTTAGAAGACATTTCCAGGACAGTTTTTTAATACGTACTTGGAAGCAACTCTGAAGTATTTCTGGATGAAGTAAAATGCTATCCCAAGAGGCACAAGGGCAACAAGGAACCATGGAGTGGCATAGGAGATCATTCCAATGGCTGACAAGCAGAGTAAGGTGGACCGGGTAAGAGATTCCAGCGTAGGAGGAATGTGCTAGAGTGAAACGAAAAACATACGTAAGGCAAAAATCACCAGTAGTACCACCATATGCCTTTTCCTATAGAGGACCATAAGGAAAGTGGAATGATACCACTGTGCACTCATTGATATTCTCCTTATATCAGGAGCCTTTATGTTTTGGTGGGTCTACTACTCAAATGTGGAGAGGTTGAAAAATGAGTCAGTAGATTTTATTGTCAAGGTCAGTGTTTCAAAGATCATGGGGAAATAGGGGCCATTTCCACCTCATTTATATAACAGGCAAGAAAGAGAAAATTGTTCTTGATATCCCAAATATTTAGAGAAACAGCATGCTTTTTCTCAGAGCCGCTTAACTTTCCTTCCATGTTCCCGTCACCCTTGCATTCAGGATTATTGCTCATCCAAACATTTTAATTCACAGCCATAGTGAAAGCATCCCTTCCTCTCCCTGAATGCTCTAAATTCACACGTGCTACAGCCAGGATGGAACATCTATTTGTCATGTGCACTCCTGTGTAGTTAAAGTTATTATATTCTACCCTGTTGTTGGGCCCAAAATCTGGTGTTTTGCTAATCCAGATCTTCCAACAGAAGCAACCAGTCTGCATACAAAGAAATGACGAGCCACCACCTCCCATCATGTTTATTCTAATAGTTACCTGCCCTCATTACTACAAATGTGTGTACCTTCTATTTTGAGTTTGTCTATTATCATTCCCAGAGCCTGTTTTTGCTATGCCTTTCTCCGCTGACTATTTTAATACATCATCTTGTCCAGTAGCTAAGTGAAAATTAAAGCCAAGATTTAATAAAACAGAATATATTGATACATCTACCTGGTCAATGATATTTGTATCAGCAGAGAAGCGATTTAGAATTAGCCCCAATGGAGTCATATCGAAGAATCTGTTGAAGAAATTAAAAACAAAAAGTTTCCTGAAAAGGAATTCCAGTTTTGGATAAAAAGCCCAGTCAGACAGAACACAGAGCTGTGTCCAGCCGTTTTCTAAAACCAAGCAATAAATACGAGTAACAAAACAGATCATAACATCTGCATCCTGACTATCTAAATGTGCCTCTTAGCATTTCCCTCCAAAAAAACTTGTTTAAGTCTCCTCTTCCAAAAACCTACCGTCTTGCCTCCTGCTCTTTCATTCACGCTCCCTCAAGATTTAAGATCCCTTGCAAAAACCACAGCCTGTCCCCGGCTGCGGCTCAACCCCCTGCGTAGTACTGGGCACGAGGACTCAGTGGTTTCGTGACAGCACTGTGACCACTGCATTTGTTATGCAGGCACCCTTTTGGCCATCCTGCTGCGTGTGAGAGACTGTAGTTACCGTGCACAGAGCCTGTCGCCAGCCGTCAGAAGAAGCCCGGTGTCCCCATCGTTTGACAGCACGCCCATGGCTCAGAGCTGGAGCTGAGTGCCCTGGCGCTAGAACTGCACTCCAAGCCGTCCTTGACACCCCAGCCTTGAGGGGGGTGCCAGCTCTCTGACGCATTTCAGCCAGATAAAAAAGGCGTCAGAATTTCACATGTTCTGACTTGGAGTTTTTTCCCCCCTGATTACCTCAGTACTTATTTTCACTTTTTGAGGCCTTGAGGGCAAATGCAAGAGCTTTTCAGAGGAGTACCCTCCCGGTTACGAAGAGGACAGGTTTTGACATGAAGCTTTTCGGGAGGAATGTTATTTTTGCTGTACCTGATTGGTCCAAGGATGATCTTGTTGAGGAGATTATGGTGTAGGTTCTTGGCTGCTGTGAGGCCCATCCACTCCACAGTCAGAGATGTGATGAGGCACAGGACAATCCCTGCTCCAGAGAGGGTGCTGAAGACAGCTACATGATAAGTCTAATAAAATGACAAATACATCAGTCCTAGAAACAAACACCCATTTCTCTCTTTTCTACTAGGGAGTTCCCAAGGTACCTGGTACCAATCAGCTAGTATGTCACATCTCATATATTACATAATTATATTAATATAATCTTTGGGAAATAAGAGAACTATGGTGGAACTGCAATTCATTAACTTCACAGTAGAACACATCATTTATTTCAGAAGATCTGGCAGTTCTAAGATCCCTCAACCTACTGATAAGTACCCTTCAAGATGTTGAGGTGATAGTACTTAGAACTGTGAAGACAAACTAAGGGGACAAATACAAAAGTATGCAAATTGTTAGCCCAGAAACTCAGACAACCAAAGTAGGACCTATCAAGAATTAAGGCATTTGAAATATGTTGGGAAGTTCCACTTTGTTAAGTTCAAGCACCACTAAAATTACCAGAGCAAATCCTAATCTGCCAGGGCTATAACAAATTTAAGCCTTCTGAAAGTTTGCTAAGTGGATACTAGCGAGATGTTTGTATATGAGTCAAATTTACAGCTTTAAGCAGATTATATTAAAGTAGTACATTTGAAGACTTTTTTTTTTTCTGTCAGGACATTACTGGACAGCCAGCACTTAGGAAAATGGGGTCACTGACTTAGGTGTTAAAAAATCCAGATGGAAAACTTTACTATGAGTTTACTTCCTTTGAAAGGTCAATCATTTTTCTAACCTCAAACATGCATGTTTCAGTTTTGCATGTTTGAAAAGATTGATAAAATTTGAATTGTCTTATGTTTTAGCATGCACAATTCATCCATCCTATATAATGATCAATCTTACTATATCTATCTGTCTTTCCAATCTAGCTGGCTTCTAGATGAACAGCAAATAATTACATTAGAACATTTTTTCTTTTTTTTTTCCCCTGTCAAGCTCCAAGATATGGCCCACCTTATTTGTGCTCTTATCATCAACGTTCCTGACTTCGTTTGCATTGTCCATGGATGTCCATGTAGCAAGCCAGTAATCTATGGCCACTATAACTGAGTGTTTCAACAACTTTGAGAAAATCATCAGAAAAAGCAAGAAAAATCCTCCAGAGGTTAGGTATCTCCAGCAGGTTTTCCACGGCATCTTTGTCCTGAGCCTCAAGACAGTTGACATATTATCATCTTCGTCCTCTTCCTCTTCTTCCTCTGTGACTCAGACATTTGATCAAGTTAGCTTGGATTCAGTACTTAGAACTATACCTGGTTTTACTGGATTTGGTTGATTTTTTTTTTTGAATTTTAATGGCAAAATTCAATTTGTCATTTACAAACAGCAAACACTTCAGACCTATTTTCATAAGACTTCCCCTGTGCTCTTTGAGCAACTCTATAAACTGACAGTCTTTGACTTGCTGCAGTTTTGTTAATAAAATATTTTTGTAAATTAGGTCTTCAGTACTGACTATTTATAGTAGAGACTAGGCCTTTCCCAGCCTGTTGAGCTGCTTTTATTATATAGTCAGCAGAGCACTTTAGGTCACATGGAAGATTCTAGAAAGCTCTCCAAAGCTTTCCATCCAGAGGCTCTGTCATCTGTTGCATGAAAGAGTTCAATTTTCCCTTCATTCAAGAGTACTGGAGTTTTGTCTATGATAAAGTGATAATTGTTCACATTATACTGAAATACAATTGGCGAAAGACTTCTGCTACGGGAAATATATATTTCATAGCTGCATAAGCATGACATTTAAAAATTATTTTTTTCCAGGTAATAAGAATATACATCTCACAGCCTTGCAGGCCACACTTGGGGAAGAGAAATGTTGACCTGCTCTTGACAGCCCTGAACTAACAGCATTTCCACTAAATTCTGATTTTGAACATTAAAAATGAATTAGTAAGTGATTTCTTGAAAGTTGAAATTCTATACTTTTTGGGACACAGAGCCTTTGTGTACATTCCCTAGGTCACATAATAAGTATGGATGACCTAGAATGCAATGTCAGGTTATATTTCTGTCCTGAAGTTACTGATATGTGGTTTTTTGATCTGAATGATGTCTGCTTTTTGCAGGCATTCCGTGGACTATGTGGACATGTCTTTTTTCCCCATGTTTTCTATCTCACCCCTCAAAGAAGGTGCAGGTTTTTGGCAAGGCTTTCTTGCACAGACCAAAAGGAGGAGCATGGGAATGACCTCAGTTTAAACTCCTCCAAGAATTTAACTGATAAAGTATACTGAGAACTGTACATAGTAAGAGGTGTTCTGCCGAGCTCTGCCAAAGTATGGAGCCAACATAGTATTTCCATCTCAAGGGCTTTGGGGTCCAGCTCTGCCTGTTTTCAGTGATTGGGAACTTCTTCAAAATGGAGCAATCCAGGACCTACAGACCTATGACTTAAGATGACAATCCATCATGAGCATTGCCAGATGAAACACAAGGCAGTGATAAAGAGCCCATTAATAGCCAGCATGCGTTCTGCGATCACTCCAGCCAATATCACCATGATAATTAGTGCTCCTGTTGAGTTAAGGTGAAGCCTGCAGTTCATCTCTTCTCTTCCCTGGCACAAACTCACTGCTTGCCAAGGCTGACTATACCCTGTAGGCCTGGTCTAGTATCCCAGGGATGTTCTTGATGGGTCTTGTTGCCAGCTGCCAATATCCAACCATTCTGCTGCCCCCTGCCCCACTTTAAAAGTGATGTGAATCTGAATCTGCACCTCTAAAAGCATCAAGACCTGGGGGAAACAAGAAGCTAAGCTTGAGAACAAAGCCTAAAGCTTCTCCCATAAATAGTCCCAGCTAGAAAAACAGCAAGTTAACTCCATATCCAAAAAGGAACTGAAAATAACTACAAGTCTGATCATCTGGTGATATTTCAAAAGCCCAGAACAGACCATTCACAGATAACTCATGAGTGATAAGGCTACAGCTGATCTAACATTATTGTGCCAGTGACTAGGCAGCTACCTCAATTTGCTCTAATGACAATTCTTACTGTTATTTTACTTCTATCTCACCTCTCAATACCTCCAGACAGTATGAGTTAGCAAAGAAATTAACTTGTTTTGGTACACCTGCACAATGTTTAGAGAAATCTATGGAGAATCCCTTAAACAAGTCACATTGTAAACAGGTCGAAGTACTGGACTTTGCACTGTTATTACCAAGTGTCATCAACATCTTCATACTTCATTGCTAAGAACAGCCAGCTATTCAAGCGGAAAGGCAACGAAACATGCTAACAGAGTAAACAAAGCGAAATGATAAAACATACCTTCATCTTCATCTTCCAGTTGTGATTTGGATTCTCTGGGGTACATGGCCCTTCTAAGGGTTTTTCTCTCAAGAGTAGTCTGGTCAGCTTCCATATCCTGTAATAAGGAAACCTGGTTATTAATTTGAGAGCATAGCTGTCTGCCACTGTGGTAGCACCAACAGTAACCTCAAAGAGACTTTGTCTGGATCATTTAGCTCACAGAATGCAAAAGCACAGTGTTTTAGGATTTATCTTTCAGAAAATCCTGCTTTATCCACTTCCTTCCCTCTCTCTTTCTTCCATTCTTTCATATCCTCTCTTCTGGAATGATAAAAACTTCAAAAATAGTCTTTGCAGAATCCTAAATACTCATGGCAATAACAGAATAAAAGGCTAAGAGATACTTTAGGAAGTCTCTTAGTTCATCCCTTGCCCTAGCAAAGGATCAGTTGTGCACCGCATTTCAAAAGCATGTTTGCCTAATGTGTGCTTACAAACCACCTGTGATGGATATACCACACACTTGCTGGACAATCTGTTCCAGTCCTTAAAGTTCCTTACAGTTCATGTGTTTTTTCCCTAATGTCTAGTTTAAAACTTGCTTTCTGACATGGTTGGGTTTTGTAGAAATTAACTGAAAAATAATTCTTTTCAGAAAGGTCATCCTTGCCCAAATGCTCCTATTTACCTTTTCCAATTCTTGATCTTGGCGATTCATCAAAGTTTTCCAGTGTTCATATAGCTCAATATCCTTCGTTTGGATATCCTTTAGTGTCCCTTCTCTAAGCACCATTCCATCCTTCATTGCTATGATCTAGGGGAGAAAGCATCCAATAGGTCTACTCGGCAACATAGATACCATAATTGCTGACCTGGATCCTACAAAACATGTCTCAGCATTGGTGAGATTACCATTAAGCAAATTTCTATGTTCATTTAATTCAATATTTTATTAATAAATTCTTAAGTTTGTTGACACAGCTCATAAACTGAAACTTCTATATGCCATGCTTACCTGTACTTGTAAAAAGCATGGACAAGACATAATAAATAATAATCATATTTGCAATTAAGTCATAATTCTCTGGTAGCTTTCAATCAAAAAAACCTACACAAGTAACGTAAACATAAAACTGTTCCCTCTACTATAAAATCCATATTATGTAAAGTGGCAGTTAGCTACATGACATACAGAATTAAGGAGGCACTCTATTACAGAGAAAAGCAGTGATCTCTTTAAGCATTGGGGTGCTGACTTCAGGTGTACATTCATCATTAGCAAATCTGCTTCATGGTATCTCTTCTCTTACCCAGTCAGCATGTGGTAGGTATTGTAACTTATGTGTCACCAGAACAAGAGTCCTCTTGTCTTCTTGCAGAAACTTCAAAATCCCTTCCTGCATTAAATGATCACTTAAGTGAATGTCCAGAGCAGAGAATGGGTCATCCTGCAATCAAATCAAATCAAATTAAAAAATCCTAGAACAAGACACAAAAATTAGTTTTATTTCTCTCAAGAGTTATTTAAAAATAGAAAGCATCTGCCATTACTAACATTTCATCCCTCTCTAAGACCTACTCAGAGGGCTGCACTACGAAACAGTGAGCTAGAATCCATTGCTCTTCAGTTCATAGCAATGGACTCAGTCAATTTTTTGTGTCTAGATGTGTGCAGTGCTGGTGCCACACTGACAGTGTGGGGTAATCCTGATCAGGAACACCAGAACTGAAATTTTCGATCCAAATTTGAAAATGCCAGGATCCAGAGCCAAGCCTGGGCCTAATTTTGAATGGGAAACTGGCACACTAAAGTTAAAGTAGAGTTAGGAACTGTTCTAATTTCCTCCAGACTAAACTC
>JAVKLA010000024.1:10107800-10172839 GCA_034782735.1 Sagittarius serpentarius
TATTTCCTCCAGACTAAACTGCAGATGTGCTTGGTCTTCACTTTGAGTGAGTGTGGCTAGCAACAAGACAACACTCAGGTAAGAATATTAATATGAGAACACTTTCTAAGAACAGAAGTCCCTGGTTAATTCTGCAAGAGGCTCAAACAGCCCCTTCGTGAGCAGTAGCTTCCTGAAATTCCTGACATGCCTTGAAATTAGTAACAGAAAAGGGAAAGTTTGTCCAAAGCCACAGCACTCGGCTGAACCCTCAGTCTGCTCGTTGCTCACGAGTAGCTGCATTACCGTGCTTTTCCTTGTCAGAAGTCCTGATGATTTCAGCAGGACTATGTTGATCTTAGGTCACCACTGAGAGTGAGCAGAAGTTAGACAATCTGTTATACTCTTCCAGTGTTAATCTCTGTAAGAAATCCCGCCTTCATCAGTCTCCCAGTATGTTTTGATGCTGCCTCTGGTAGATGTTTATTTCCTATCTCTATAATTTGGATTTGGAGTTGAATACAAGTCCCTATAGTTTTCTAAATCTAACACAAATTTTTCCAAAGCTAAATGTAAGGAATGTCAGTTTTATTACTAGCTTTCCAGACTCCATGTGAAAAAGAAAAATCTTACCAAGAAGACAATGTTGGTGTTCTGATAGAGGGCTCGAGCTACGCAGATTCTCTGTCGTTGTCCACCACTTAAATTAATCCCCTAATGAGTATAATAGATCAGAAATATGCATCTTTGAATAAACATTGTGATAGGACTTTGGAGATGCGATCTTTTACATGTATACAGAGTTCCAATAAAAATGAAAAGCTTCATTAAAATGCTAATCCTGTTCATAAACAAGCATAATCCTCATACAATATCAGAAGAAAAATTATTATTCAGCAACTAATCACGGTTAAGTGTAAATTTTGAAGAGCTTCTCTAAGCACAGTAAGCTGCTTAGATTGAAAAATGCAATCAATACTAGCATCAAATTCTGCAGGCAAAATATAGGAGACAGATCAAAATATCCCATTTGAGAAACAGCTGAAGAAGGAAAAAAGTTGAAAAACCCCGGTGAATTACAATTATTTACCAGGCTGTCAGCCCAATACAGCCTAGATCTGTCTGAGTGACATCAGGGAGCGCCTTCTTAATACATAGGCTAAGCAGGCATAAAAGCATTCACGTTATTTACCCTTTCTCCGATTTCCGTCTGATCACCAAATGGTAGTAAGTCAATGTCAGGCTGCAGAGAGCACGCATCTGTAACAGCTTTGTACCTGTAAAACCGATATGGTCATGGCAATTATTTAACAAGCCACTTACTTTGCTAACACAAAAACGTCCAGCTCGAGTTCACTGCTAAGTTATTATGGCTCTGTGACGCTTGGATAATTGCAAAAATAAGTAGGGCAAAATGATTATTCAGCAACTAATCATGGAGCGCTGTAAATTAAGCATTGTAAAAAATGACATATTTATTTGAGATCTTTATTGGCAAGCCTACTTTTTAAAGATTCAATTATGTAAATAATTGAGTACATTCCTCCCTATCACGGAGCTGTTTTGCTGGACTCTAGAGTATTTGAAGCCATTTTCCAATGAGTTATTTTTCTTCCCCCTTTAGGTGCCTCTTCATTTACTTTAGTGTGATATTACAGGACAAGGGATCCTCACAGTACTTCTGATCCTGCCAGAACCAGGAAACCACTTGCAAAAACTTGAAATTTGTTGTGAGATTTCTAGGTCTGTGGGGTATCGCAGATGATCTGCTAATCAGCAGCTGGGATCAGACTACTTGAGTAGTGTGATTCAGCCTTGCCCCTTCGGTATGAGTGAAGTTAGGCTGACGGATGCAGTAGCTGAAGAATCTGGTCCCTGAAATTTTAGGTGCTTGTTTGGATTTTGAGATATTTGGCCATTTCTAAGTTTTATTAAGTGGGAACGGAGTCATACATCTTAACAAAGCACACACTGAGAGGAATGGGATGTATTTTTCATAACTTAAAACAAAGGGAGTGTTGCCTTTGAAAACATCAGCAATTTGTTTTCCTTAAGTCATTTTTTCCACTGCATTTGTTAGCTGACCTTTTAGAAGGACACAAGACGCAAGTGCTGGACAGGCATAACAGAAGCTGTGCACCTCAGCTTTCACTCCCTTCTCCTGTATTTGTATAGGAGGAATTAAGGTTATTTCCTTGAGGCACCCCCTCTTCATATGTGCAGTGTTTTTGTAAAGTGGCTACTCCAGTAACTTGATCACAGCAGGATTAGCACTTAAACTCAGTGGAAACATGCCTAGAATCCCTATTTCCAGAGTCCTCTGGCATCCTCAGGCTCCATTAAACAAAACAAAAATATGTCAGTAGTCTCCAAAGATGGGATTCATCTCACCTACTTGAAAAATACACATATGGCTTCCGCTGTATTCCATGGAGAGCCACTGCTGCTGTGTGATTTCTCACAAACATCTTAGACATGCACTCTGGGACATGGTTAGAGGGGGAGCCTTGAAAGACTAATTTAAAACAGAAACCTTCCTTTGAGATGGCTAAAGTCAAGTTAGCTAAATCCCCCCCGGGTTAATGTGCATTGATATTTTTCAGAATCTACAAACTTCGTACAGAAGGAGAAGCTGCCAGATGTTTTTGCAAGGGGGTTGATATTTACCTCTGTTTATTAAATGGGCTCCCAAAGATAATGTTCTCCTCCACGGTTGCATTCAGCAGCCACGGCTTCTGAGCTGCGTAAGCCACTGAGTATCTGTTTCTACTGTGGACAGATAATGAGCATTTTTAAAAAGCAAAGCATCCACATTATGAAATGTCTGAGAATCAGGGTTTTAAAATTAATTTTATGAATGTGCATTCTTAAAAATACAGGGAAACACACAGGCAAAGCAACTGTTACAAAAGTGAAGGGAAGAATTTTAAATTAGATGGTTTTGTTAGAACAGCACCCACTCTCTCCCCTGATGGCAAAATCTACACTCACTCTAGGTTGTACTCGATTCTTCTCTAAATGGCTGGTACCTACCTCAATCTAGTAACTGCAATTTCAATTGAAAGGCAAATTATAAATAATAAAAATAATTAAATTATCACAAGTATAGTTACTTGGTATTTTTTGCTCTAAAATCAAAACAGGTAGTGAAAAGGCACTGTTCAAATGACATCAGTACACTTGACTTGCTGCTTTCTGAAGTTTTAGATTATTTTACATGGCCATACACATGAAAACCTTTTCTGTCAGTGAATGCTTTTTTCGTTTAAGTCTATCAGATCCTCAGTGGACTGACGTGATATTGGAAAAGAGGGCAGTTTAACACAGATTGGGAAGGAATCACTACAGTCTCCCAAGTATTTATTAGACATACCTTAAACATGTCTAAATACCTAATGACGTGTACAATAGGGGCATGAATGTTCTTTACTTCTGGCTGTTTTGCCAGGTCGTGTAATTTCAGACATTTTTCTGAGATGCCCGAGATGTGTGAGGAAGGAGGGGTGAACTGGTACCAGCTTGTGGATCTGAACACTTATCTTCCTTCTCAGGCTCTTTGATGGTATTGCTTCAAACCAAACATTTGATGCAGCTTTGTATGTAAGCATCTAGGATTTGCTATTGAGAGAGAGGGTGCTAGGGTATGAGAAATAGCTGGTTAGTAGTATCCCAAAAATTTTAGGAGTTTTAGCAGTTCAGTATGCACTAGTATGAAACATGTCCTCAGGATTATCAGGTAGCAAATAATGGTGTGGCTCCCAACCACAGCTATGTGTGCCACTACTTCTCTATTATTTATGATGTGGTTTTAGTTTAGTTTAGTTTAGTTTTTCCTTCTTTTAAACCTGCAGTCTCTTTCCCTGAAGCCAGGAGTGGAGTCACTGGTTGACTTCAGCGGGAGCACGGCCAGCTCCCTTCGCACGCTGTGTGCCCTGCTCCATCACACAGCCGTCAAGCTGGGTTACAAGCAACACGAAACCCAGTGCTGATCAGAAAACGCGCAAACACATGGGAGGGGACACGTAACGGTGTCTTATAGCTAGAGGCCCTGTCTTGCAAGATACGGAGCACGGTAAACTCCCAGTGATGTCAAATGGGAGGTGGGAGCACTGAATGTCTTTCAGCCAAGACTGAGGTAGTGGTACAATGGCTGGAGAAGATTGGGATCCACTGGATTTAACATAATCTGTCAGTTAATCCTGCAGTAAATTACTACTGACATGGTAAGAAAACACAGAGATGGCTGAAGTGTACAAAGATGAGGGTTTGAGGAAATTCTGAAGAAATGAATGAGTGTATTATGATATACTAAAAACAGAAATAATACCTTCTGGATGCTTCAAAAGAAGGTTCAGTTTCATTTACACTGTAAGTTATGGTAAATGACATTTAGTAAGCAGGAAATATAGAGAATAACATTTTCTGCTAGTTTTACATACAGGGAAACTGAGGTTAAGTACATATTTTAAGAACTCAACATCAGTTTGGGTTTTTTTGTTCTTAAAGGAAAATAAACAAAGTCTAAGTAAAAGCATATAACTTTTCTAAATAAACAGTTTTGTACCTATAGTGCGTAGTGGCTAAAATGATATTATTAATATTGTCTGGGCATATAAAAGGTTGAGAAACAGTAAGTTAGTTTCTCCACACCATTCTTCCAATGATCTGCAAAAGTTGGTAACCCGTGTCAAATTTCCCTTGGAGCCAAGATAAGCTCTGTAGATACACTTTTGAATCAGAACAGATTTTGAACCCGTTTATAGCAGTAAGGCTGCATCAAGCCATGCATGGCACCGGCACACCTAGGCTTTCCTTGTCAACCTCCACTTCTTTAGGATCATATCGATGAAATATATTTTGAAGAGCATGCAGTGGCAGTAATGACATGAATGATTTTGCAGCTCCCTGTGTTTGTTAACTGACTTATTAATGATGTCGAGGGCATGGAATGCCAGTCAAAGCAGTTCTGGACTGGCCATGGTGCTCCCGTCCAGGCATGGCAACACATCACTGCAAAGTGCAAAACCTAAAGGAGTAAGTTTATTCCAGGTAAATAGAAACAGGCATTAGAAGGGACTAGAAAACTGATACTAATGTATTATTTGCCCGACTTAAACAAACAAACGAACATATCCTCCCCTCCCAAGCCTATGAATCCTCCCGATGAAATATTTTACTGCTGAGACAGAAATGTCTGCTTGCCTGCTGGGATACCAGTAACTGCAGCTGCACTTGTAAGCAGAGGATCCAAGTCTGGCAAAGGGCATAAAAATTCTAAGAGCAGAGCCCTCATAATGCCAGACTCTTGTATTAAGCATTTTCCCAAAATGCCAGAACTGAGACCTGTTGCTTTCTGTGCTGCACATCAGCTCTCAAGAACTTGGATAATTCATGTCTAAAGTGCACAATCAGTGTGTTTCCTTTGTGCACCAATTGCCAGAGAAGATACTACATTGGAGGTGAATAAGCCTTGTTGGTTATCTCAGAAGGGTCAGAGAGCCATAAATGCAGGCTCAAAACAGACATTGCTTCACCAGAGTTGGTCCTTTATTCAGCAGAAGTTTCCACTCTTCTCTACAATGGAAGAAAGTTACGAGAAAGCAGAAGATGGAGTCTAGTAAGAGACTAAAAAGAGGTCAGAAATTAGGTTAAGCCAAACAAAAAAGAAGAAAACCTAAATTTCCTCTATTAAAACCCCCCAAACTTTTATCAGCAGAGCATCGCAATGGTAGAGAAAAGGATAAAGCTTCTTGTATACATTTGGGAGTGCCCTCGGAAGTACAATTTAACAAAAACTGGGCACAAGCCTTGCAAGACCCCTTGCATTCCATACCAGATTTAATATGCTTGCTGTTATAATCAAATAGATTATCTGAATGAGCAAGGAATAATTTTAGGGTCTCAGTTTCTTAAACTCTTCTTCCTTGGTTAGAAATTTCATTCCATGATAAGCTTGACAAATACACTTTAATTCTCCCAAATTATGAGTGAGACTTCTGTGAGAACCCATGTTCATTAATAATCTCATGAATAAATATATATAAAACCGTTACTGAGCTGGGGTCTTCACAAATAAAGGGATTAAGTATTTGGGCTTGTACTTTATTACCCTACTGAATCTGAATGAGTGATGTGATTGTAGGGCATGGGAGTGGGCTGAAACTGAAGCTCCTGAGGTTTCTAAAAACAGTATTTTATTTGCCCACTGGGATTAGTAATCTTTGCTCTAATTTCTTTATTTATTTAAATGTAGCTATTTATACTAATTTTTTATCTGTACTATAAAATATACATATTCCCCAAAATGGGGTGTGGTAAGTTCAAGTCTGAAATGGTAGGAAAGACCAAACTGATTAGGTTGATTAGTCATTTTTATGAGATTTTGAATATGTAAGCTGAAATAATATAGAAACAATTTTAAATCAAGGTTTTAAAGAAAAGTCAAAAAGAGACCTTGTTGAAGTTTGGACAACTTTTATGCTAACTCTGGGCGTTTTAGAAAAGGTTAATGCATCTCTAGGCCCAGATTCCCTCAGCCTACAATATGATAAGGGAGGAGAATAAAGGCATGCAAAATCTCTAGGATACCACTGGGATGGCAGAATGAGCCATTTCCTCTGCTAATATAAGCAAGAAATACGAGGCGAGGCGAGGCAAGGACCGAGCATCTAAAAAAATTCGGTCCAGCAGTTTGGAGGAATTTATTCCAGTCCCTGCAACCAGCCATAGCAGCACCACAGCGCTAGCAGGTATGCTGACTTTGGCTACTGACACTTCCCTGGCTGATCCATTTATCCCTTCAGTGCCCATTATGCCCTTCAGTGTTTTCTATGAGCTACCGTGGTTGCAACCTTTTGGTAAGCAGTTGTACTTCGCAATCCTTCTGAGGTGAGCACTGACTTTTCCTAATTTTTCTTGAAGCTTTCTGTAGCTTGAGGGCAGAACAGGCCATTTGCGAGGATCTGCTTCATAGTTCTTGTGTTTCCCATGCTTTTCACTTAGTATACAACAACCTGTTTGCATAGAAACCAGTTCAATGTACAGAAAATGTATAACAAGTGAAGGGCTTCCACTTAGCCATTCTTCTTTGCTTGGTGGTCTGACAAGATGGTTCTGACTGTTTGGCTTGGTGTGGATGAGGGGAATACATGTCTCTGCATATTCCCCCACATCTGTCCCTGTATAGACTTAATAACTCAGATCTCAAACAGGGTCAGCTGAATCACTGCATCCGAATAGCCTCATGCTTCAGTGTTTAAGAAGTCTCTCTAGCTGTTTACTCACTGGGAAAACAGAAAGCCAGCTCCTTGTTTAAGGTTTGTAATGTATCTGAGGCACGTCCCATGTAAGTGGGAAGAACTGAGATCTGGCCCATAAGATTTGCCCTAGCCAAGATCTCTTGCAGAAAGATACACTAACATGCTTGCTTTCCCTGAGATCCCAAACCAGTGACAACCCTGGCAGCAGGACATACAGCTCTTACTGAAGTCAACCACAACACAACAGCAACACAACAGCAACCACAACAGCCCAAGCAAGATGGGCAAGATGCATTGCAGGATTACCCCAGTATAACTGGGGCTGAAATCTTACCCATCGTTGCTATTACTGGGTTGCTATGCCTGAATTGGTTGGTGAATTCACCTAGCCTGCATTTCATCCCTGGATCAGTAGCTGCATTAGTCATGCATGTGGAATCACATGGAAAGGGATTTAAGGGAGTAAATAGGACCTTTATTATGGTTTTGTAAAATACAGGATCCACTTAGTTAAATACCTGAAGTATCCTTCTGTATTCGTCTGTCTGTCAGGCAGTCTGAAATTATCAGCAAAACATAACCATGTTTGCATCAGCTATATCACAGTACCAAATTATAGTTTGCAATGAAAAAAGGTCACTCGGTAAGGCCTGAGATGCTTGTTAAAACCTGAATTGCCTGGTTGTGTACAAACTGCTAATCAGCTGACAATATGATCTTCATCTCTCTTGAACAATGTGAAAGTTAAATAATATTTCATAAACTTTCTGTAGTATCTTTCTAAGATTTCTTGTTTTCTCTAATCTTCCTAAGATTCCATATCTTTGGATAGGGCTTTGAGTCTTTCTCAAATATATCTTTGAAAACAATTGTGAAAAAAATTTCAAAGTACACTCTACTCACGCCTTGGATTTTTTTAGACTACTCAGAAAAAAACGCCCAATTGTGATGTGAAAAGCTTCATTACATTCCTCAAAGAAATGAACTGTGGTAAGCCACATATTCTTCCTTCAAAGCTTAAACTCACATATAATTAAAGTAAAGTTAGTCTTGCTTTGGCTCCAACTGTACCTGCTACTCCAGTGAGATCATACGTTTAGAATAACAGACAGTGAAATATAGCTAGAGAACAAAAAATGTTAGGCACACTAGCACAGGAAAAGCAAAAATATCCAGCTTGAAACATTGCTGTAAGAAAAAGATGACAAAGGAGGTTACTAGTCAAGGGATGGGGCAACAAAATATTGGTTTCTGTGGTAAAATTTACACTTTTGCCTCAAAAAGCTAATTAAGAAGAGTTTGGCTTGGTAGTTTTAGGGAAACAGAACTGATCTTTACAATCAACAAGTCTTGGGGTTACAGCACCGCCCTTCCACAGCCCCTGCCCCGCCTAGGCGGGAAGAGCGGCTGCTGCCCCACTTGGTTTCTGTAAGGAGTTCTCTTTCACTGGGTCTGAGTCCATGCGGATCCTGAGGCCTGACCTCACTGCCAGTTCCCTCTTCAGCAACAGCTTCTCCACCGCCTTTACTCTTTAGCTATTCCGTGTCCTCAGGCTGCTTTCTGAATGTATTACTGTGAAGAGCAACACTGACTTCCATAGGCGAGGCTTGGGCAGGTACCAGGGAAAGGGAAAAGCATTTCTCACGTGTTACTATATCACCTTCCTTTCTGCTAGCAGCGGCAGGACTGCGTGGGAAATACAGCCCTGCCTGTATGCTGGTACCCACACATACCACTCGGCTGAAGAAGCTCCAGCCTGCCATGCTTTCACTGGTGTGTACGCTAGCAGTATAACAATGCTGACTTCCATTATGGTGAGTACTGAAGCCTATGTGATAACAGGAATAGTACATGCTTTCTACTCAGATCATTTGCTAGGGCTAATATATTAGATATTAATCACCAGACGAGCCTCTTTCCCTTCCCGAGGCACTTTGCTCTGCCTGCTCAGAACAGCAATGAAAATCCGCCATAAGTTTGCAGGTGATGCCTTCCAGAGAGGATCTGCATGATGATAATCATTCAACATGCAGTTCTGAGACAGGAAGTTTACATTTCTCACAGCAAATCCCAGCTACCTCCTTAAATGAATACAGCAATTGATAGCTATAGGAAACATACTTGCTCCAGTGAACTTTTCCCTCCAGCGTCTGCATCTCTCCCAATATAGCAAGGAGAAGTGATGACTTGCCACAGCCAACTTGACCCACAATCATTGTCATCTGACCTAGGATAATAATAACAAATACATTTTCAAAAAAGGAAAAAAACCCTAGTTCTACTCAAGTCCACAAGGCCCAACTAGTTGGTTACATTTGTTAGCATCCACTACATAAATGGGCAATATGCATAGAACTATAGAATCATAGAACGGTTTGGGTTGGAAGGGAGCTTAAAGATCACCTAGTTCCAACCCCCCAGCCATGGGCAGGGACACCTTCCACCAGACCAGGTTGCTCAAAGCTCCATCCAACCTGGCCTTGAACACTGCCAGGGAGGGGGCATCCATAACTTCTCTGGGCAAATTATTATGCATGTGTTCATCATACATATTGAATGTATTCATCTATGGAAATACACATTAATGGACAGTACAAGTACACCGTAATCTCCAAAGGAATGACACTATTGCTTTGTCTTATATTATCATGCACTGTATGAGACTGTGTTACTTTATGGAAGTTATTTAGGGTCCAATGATACTAAGTGGGGAGTGATTATTCAGTCTGGGATTCCATGAAAATTTGGGCCAATCTAATAAGTGACTGCAACTGAAAGAAGATCCATTACTCTTTTCTGCTTTGCTGTACTCCTCCCACCACCACTTTCCTACCTTTAGTCCTACTCACTGGTGGCAATGGTGCTACTCAGAACTTCCCATAAACTAACTGAACTCACTAACTGTGCTAGCTAGTGCATTTGCCAGGTAAGCTGCTCGCCAGCTGGGGAGTTAATGGTCTTATTCCTTCCAAAGGAGGTAAACTCTTAGACTGTCTCACCCAGCTTGTAAATTCTTTGGAGTAAAGACCTTCCGTTGGTGTTGTATGTGGCACTGGGCCAGCACAAAGAAGTGTTCATCCATGTATAGGACACCTAATGCTACAGTGAAACAAAGGATATAGACTTTGGGATTACATATAGTACTCTGGGATTATTAAAAAATAATGAATTTTTTTGCAACTACCTTTTCGTATTTATTCTTACTCTTGACTGTGTTCCTGCTATTATAAAAACTATATAGGTATATAAAACCATGTAATTTTTTGTTTATTTATAGTACTTCAGGTTAATGCTAATGCTATATGACCAATACAGTTCATGACCTTGCATACATTTTTAACCTTCATTTTTCTTTATAAAAATCTAAATGTGTGTTTTTGTGCTTTTCACAACATCAAGAAATGGAATTAGTAGCAATTTGATATTACATATTTACTGTTTAAGGTGTGCATTTATCCCACCTGTTGGAATTCTGATGTTTATGTTGGACAATGTAGCTAAACCACTTCCCCATGAAAAGTATCCATTAGTCACCTACAAAACAATTACCACATGTCAGATATATAAACACAGGAGGGAAAAAACATAAAATATCTAGTTTGGATTTAAAATATGTTACTGAAATAAACCTGTGATTAATAGACATGGTGAGGTATGCTCATACACAAAAAAAGCAAGTTAGGTTTGTAAAGATTGCCAAACTCAGAAAAGTTTGTGAATAAGAAAAGTTATATACATAAATATGTATGCTGTATGAAATGCAATAAAGGGATGATCTTGAGTTGAACCCTACCAAACACTTTAATTCTGTCAAGTATAAGATTAAAGGCTAAGAATAATGATCACAAGATCTCACAGGTGACAATCTAAATAGCATAGCTTATCAAGGAATGAATCATCCTATATATTGTGATACATGGCCTCTTGTGAGTGGATTCCCAAAGTACAAATTGAATATTCACAAGGTTTATGCTAGACATAAGAAAATGTTCCCCAGTGTATGCTAGCCTTTTTGTACTTCCTTAGGAGTTGACAGGGCCATGAAACATTCTTTGCACAGAGCACAAGGACATATGTGGGGAAAATTTGGTCAGCATGGCTTAAAATAATATCATAATAAATGACATGTCATAATAAATATAAAAAAATTATTAAAAAAATTTTGATCTTGTTTCTAAGAGTGAAAGAGAAGTGCATCAAGAGAAAGTCTACAAAATCTGTATTAATTTCTGCATATCAGATTATCTAGGTTTTGTTCCTTTAGACTCATGACGCCTCTGTTTCCTGGGAAGACAGAGAATCACTATAAAGAGCTGGTCTGTACCAAATTCTTCTCACTTTATTTTTGGCTGAAGTGCTAATTTATTTAAGGGCTTGTTCTTGTGATAGACAACCTGCCCTTGGAAGGATAGCAGCAACTGGGTGCTATCCAGTACTGTTGCAGGAGGACCTGCTCCTCGTAAAGAATGAGAAAATGTTTTCAAACTACCTTGATTGCGATATCATCTATCTCCACAGGACGTGTTTGTTTCCTTGTTGGCTGTTCATAGCTTTCAAGCTGATACCTCAAAGGCTGCCTCCTGTTGATGGCCTTGGTGTGCTACACAGTGGAATGAAGAAAGGAGAAAAGCTTGAATTCTCAAGAGAGGACAGTATTTGGTTCCTTATAAAACAGACAATCCATTCCCTTTCTTAGCACCATTCTAGGTCACAGGAAGAAACCAGTGCTTTTCAGTATGTGTGATAATAAAGACACACTACTGTGATGCACATACTGTAATGTTTCTAACACCCTTAACTGAAGCACGGGGCATATCTTTCTGATTTGGGTTTCCCACGCACAATCACCCCAAATTTCAGGCCTGTCATCCCCCTCAAACCACTAAGTAAGTCTGCCCTACCTGAGGTAGCTCCAAACAAAGCTGTGTCAGTGAAAGTGTAAGGACATGGAGAGTTACCAGTTTGGTTCTCAGAAGCAGAACAGCTGCAGGAGCGAGAAGCATATCAAATTAGCTTGTGCAGAGTACCTCGCTTATGCCTAAGAGTGATTGTGGAGCTAGCTCATTCAGAGCTACCTGTGGTATTTGTAAGCACCACTGTATTGAACTAAATCGGGATATCTTAGTGATTCTTTACAGCTGAGCTCCCTACAGTGAATGATTTAACCTTTACAGATATTACCTTTATTTTTCCCTCTCCCCGTCATCTAGACTTTGTCTCTCTGTGTAGGGCTGGGCAAAAGGTGGACAGAAGAAACAAAACAAATGCTGAAACAATTTCATTTTTGTTTCCTTTATTATAATTGTTATGACAGAAAACCAAGAAACGTGTTGTTTTGGGTTGGAAACTAATTTAATTCAGCTCAAAATAAAACTTATTTTGTGCTGATCCTTTCTTTCTGTTGCTGTCTTCAAGTTTCAGTTACATTTCAAATGACATAATCAGTTTGAAACACTTGAAATATGTAGCTAATTTCACAAAGTTTGGTGTTTTTCCCACCTCCAATTCTGAATTTCCCAGAGCAGGAATCAGTCCTACCTAAAGATGCTCAACATACAATGGGTTGTATTGGCAATATAGAGTACCAACCCCATAACCACAAGAAATGCACCTGGAACTTTTATAAAAACTGAGAAGGATGAATTTGAACCATGTGTAAATGTGTTGGTGTGTTATGGGGGTTTTATTACTACTGGCACTTAGGCAATGCTTAAATGTATTTGGGGACCCTTCATGTCATAGAAACACAGAGATCCTGACATAGAAGAGGCAAAACTGATCAATGTTAGAGTCAGGCTGGAAGCCAAAATGCCTGAGCCCTATCAGCTAGGCCATTAGCCTTGTATGGGGCTATATGGCCTCTCTGCTTTGAAATTCAGTGTCATGAAAAAGAACTTACAAGTCCTGTGTGCTTCTTACAGGATTCATAAGCTACAGAGCTGTCCCCACCTCTCCAGCTGTCATCTCCAATCTCATCACTCAGGAGAAACTCATTCAGCTTCTGTACGCTTGAAAGAAAACAGGACAGAGAGTTAAATAAACCCAGGTTTCCATGAGTACATTTCCATTTTTGTGCAGCCCAGCCAGCAGGATGTATCAGAAGAGTTCCAAAGAAGTTCATGGGATACTTTTGGTTTCTTATTGGACTGTCTGCCACCCTGATGGCAAGTGAAAATTTATTTATGTGGAAGAAGGACAGATGAAAATAATTAAACATCATACTAGTAGCTGGGAATGAAGAGGAGAGCTATTCATGTGAGTGCCACTAGAGCTCCGTGGGAATGGTTTCCATCTTGACAGGCTTCTCTCTCCTGTGCCTTTCTTATGCCTACGCACAATCAGGATGCGTAAATGAGTCAGTCACTCACCAGTCATCCTCTGAAAATGCCAATGCACTAGGTGCATCCTGAACACAGCTTTGGCATACACTGTGTGCAAACAGGACTGAATAGTGCACAACTCGGCACAGCCACGGCCAGCCTTGGAGAAATACAGCAAGAGCTCTCTTTGCCTACTTCTTAAAACTGTCCACTGGGAAATAAAGCACACAGGTTCAATTCATTCTTCATCACAGAAGGATTTGATCCTCCTTCCACCCCACTTCCTTTCAGAGTGCTGTAAGCACCTAGCTCTTTATCATTCTGGGGAAGGGATGAACAAAAGCACCCACTGGTCGTGGTGAAGCTGTGTTACTTTGCAAAAACTAAAATCAAGGTGCATTGAGCCAGAGACGGAGAAGGCAGAAGGATATATGGCTTCAGATCAGTGATTTGAATATTAATCTGCAAATGGGAAAGTAGTCCTGTTTTGAGGCCTATCTGAGCATTTTGTATGAAATTATCAATACATGTTCAAGCCACAGAGATACTAGTTAGCAAGAAAGCACTGCTATTGTCATTATTTCCTCCTGCCAGTATCCTTGTTCCTATCCCCTCTTTTGAAAGGAAAATTTTTGTGTCTAACTCCCTTATCAGAATTTCAGTCTTACATAAGTGCATCAAACAAGAATTTATCTTCTTGTAGAAGATAAAAGACCTCGTTCTGATCATCTGCCTGAGAAGACATCAACTATTCCTTTGCATTTGAATGAGGACAAGTACCCTCAAAAGCTTTCATGGTACTAGAACTACTCTTTAACATAAAATGGAGATTCTGACCAAAGTATAAGCACTTAATCATAATACAAACGAGCGCATACTCATATACATGTATTTGATTGATGATAGAGCCATGGAGTGGCCAAGCACGCATTCTTCATTCTTCACTTGGAGGACATGATGTTCATGGGAGAAAGATGTTAAGAAATAAGTTTGCCAAAGGGTAAAGTTTGTTTTGGCAAATATGGTCTTTAAATAATGTCCTGAGGGGTGGCCAGCAGTGTTAAGGAAAATGTACACACCATTTTGATATTAGGGCTATGCTAAACATAGTGCAGAGATGTAGAGGCTGGGATGATTTATAAAGGAGCCTTGAGATTTTCCACTAGTCAGAAATAATTTTCAACCTAGGGAAAATGTCTCATGTGGCCCTGCTGTTGCTTTGATAAAAATAAACCCTATTTAATTTTATTTTTTTTAAAGTGAATGTGGTGCTGGCAAATGACAGCTGTGGAGCCTGAAGTCCCCTTGATTGCTATTTGTTATTATCATTACCCACCAAAAAGAGGCAGTGGCAGCAGCAATGCAATACCTTGCCAATGTGCCTCAGTCTCGGCAAGAAGGAATTATGTTTCTGGGTGGGAAGGTTAGGTCGGTCTTTACATCCTGCTAGTGCTTGGCATCTGACACGTTACTGCCAGTCAGGTGTCAGCTTGTGCCTCTTGGGACATCTTGGCAGTGTGTATGTCTACATAACTGCCCCATGACCATGACTCTTTCCATACACACCACTGACGCAACAGCCAAAAGTCTGAAATTTGACTTACTACCAAGCAGCTCCCTTGAGATTAAGTGCTCTATAGCCCAGCATGAAGGAAGTTGTTTTGTTGGACTACTTGCAGAAATAAATGCCTGGAACATATAAGTTTCTGATGAAGCAACACATTTTATGAATTCCTTTTCCTTTTTTTTTTAAGTCTTTTTCACTATCCTGCCAGCTTCCTCACTGTCCTGCCATGCAGATCCCTAACCCCCACAGATGAAACTCCCAAATGTCTGCCTTGCCACGCTTCCTCCCTGGCGCCTCTTTACTGCCATTCAGGGGAACGGCATTTCCTCTATAAAAGAAGCGCTGTAGGGCTCAGTTTCCCTTCAGTAACTAGTCCTTCAGTGCCCAATGTTCCTCCACCCACTCTCTTTCCTAAGAAAGTCCATGCTAATGCTAGACAAGGAGAGGCAGGACAGCACCAAATTCTCACATAAAGCCCGATGCATCCTTTGTGGAGGTAGAGTTGAGCCAGTTGCTCCTCCTTGCATCAGCAGGGCCAGTCTTGCTAGATAGCTTCACGCCAGTCTCTCTCATCTCCCTCTGTGTTGACAAGAGTTCAGAAAAGTACCAGGTAAGAGCGACGGTGGGTGGCCACACTGTGAGAAGAGGAGCATGTCCCAAGGAAGGACAGTCCAGCTCTGAATCTGAACTGCCAGACTTGGTGAAATTATAAAAAGAATGGAACATTTCTTTGTCTCTGTATCATGCAGTAAAAAGAAACGATTACTCTGATTTCTGTCACATTTTTGAACACCTAAGTCACACCTCTTAATCCTCTTCCACAGGAGCAGGTAGAAACAACCTTTTTCTCCAGCACCTTCCCTGTCGTATTACTGAGCATAGGTGTTCGAGAGTTGGAGAAAGAAGAAGAGCCACTTACCTCACGATAGCCTTGACTGCAAAACGAACTACCGTGGAGAGCAGGAACAGTGGTGTGACCAGGATGTGAAACAATGACAGTGATGCAAAGGCCTGGGCAGGCTGCAGCGGCTTGACATTTGTATACGCGTAAGTCACAAAGGTCTGTCACATCAGGAAAAGAGCATGTCAGGATAAGGACTCTTGAAAAAGATGGACAAGGACAGCAAGCAAAATATTTCGCTCAACTAAGGCCAATAACTATATACCTCAATTTGTTGGGAATCCCAGTAAACTAAAGAGAAAGGTGTCTTCTGTTAAAGTGAAAAAGGTTTTAAAAACTTGCCAGTGATTTCAAGAGATTTACACATTTAAGAATGGAAAAATTTTCTTTGTAAAATCAAAGCATTTAGTTTTGTAACTGACTTCAGGATTTAGAGGAAACACGCAACCCAGAAAAATCAGTAAGAATCTAATAAATCTTACGGTTTTTTTCACAGATGCATAGCTATGGTCAGATCTCATCCAATTCTGGTACGCACTGCCAGCATACTCTGAGTAATGCCCTGAGAATTTGGTCTATGAAGACTCCTTACTGACCGGCATGCCATAGCTCCTCTAGTGCATTAGGCTGAGATTTAAACCTGGCCAGAGAACAAGCACAATTTTTTTCTCCTTAAACTGCAGAGTACCCTTTCTTGAAAACTGAAATGGCGGCTTATAATGCACTTTGAAACAGGAATGATTTTTGCTGCTAGACAATAGAAAAACAAAGCCACCCAAAAACTCTTCAAAATGAGACCTTCTCAAAATGGGTCTTCTTTCAAGTTGCAATGTTTTTTTTCTTTCTTATAGTAAAAAATTATATTTCTTTTTGTTTTTACCAATCCAAACCACAGCTGGTGAAATACCAGCTCTGGGAATGCGCACTTCCAGTGCCGTGCTATCCTTCAGTTAACAGGGGCACATCAACTCATCTGCCGGTTTTATGAGGAGTATGTCCTACAACAACAATAACGGTGTCCTTTCTTTCTTTCTCCCCCTCTCATTTTTGCTCCCTTTCTATATGGAAAAGTGAAAAAAACGTATCTTACTGCAAGAACAGCAGCTATTGGTATGGCCGCATTCATAAAAACTGTGAAGGAGAAATAAAATAGGCATCAGGTTATATGAAATAGATAAGAAAAAAATAGTTTCAGAATTAGTTGTATGGCACTGGAAGAATCCAGTTATTTCCAGTTCAAGTAATTAAAACTCCCAAAGGAAAATTCCTCTGTAGGAAGAAATTTCCTTCCATGACAGAGAGAGATCTTAAACACACAAACAAACAAGACAAGTACTTTTCTTATTTGTATACTTTAGTGACCTGGGATAAGAAGTTTTATGGGTACAATTATTATGCAACACAATGAAAACATTATGCTCTCAGCTCTTCTACATTACAGAAAATACGATTTCTTTCAGACACTAATTTATCTTTCCTGTAATCAGAGCTGCTAATATTATCTGGAGCCTCCTTAGTATAAAACAATTCATAGCTGTAACGTCATAATGAAGGGACAGAAAACTTCCTACAAACAAAAATCAGCAAGGTATGCTCTATTTTTTTCACGTTTCTGTGCTATATATTTGTCATGCTTTTTTATTTGAATCATATTTCATACACACACAAAAAAAGTGTCATAGGCACAGGTGTATCTGGCTTTAGTTAAGCCCGGAGGAATGTTGACATGAACAGGATCCATTTCTGAGTGCTAAAAACATAGTTACTTACTGGAAAGAGATGTATGAAGCGCAAAGGTTTTGAGACTGGTGAGTTCCTTCATTCTCGTTTCTTCCACACTAGTACAAAATATGTGCTCCCAGGCATACAGCTTTAGTAACTTAATGCCTTTTAGTATCTCATTGGTTTTCTTTAATCTTTCAGTAGAATAGTCCTTCATTTCAAAAGAGAACAAGGATAAGAAATTTATAATGGTTTGTAGTTTAAATGAGAATGCTCTTTTCCCTTCACTTCTGTTGTAAAATTCATTAAAGATTTATAATTTTATTTCTTTGTGATTTTGTGCAGGCTATCATTTGCCATACTGAGTAAAACAATATAAAATTCCATGTTCTTTGGAGATATTAAAATGCTTACAATCATGAAGGGAAATTAAGTGACCCTGTTCTGAGAAGAAATATAAACTAAAACATCTGTTCTTCAAACAGAGGGTGAAATTCAGGGAGGTGGATTAGTAGGTCAATGGTGTCCATAACTATAGACAGGAGACTACATGTGTGTAATTGCTGATACAATATTCATTCTGAGATGCATACAGACCAGTCATGAAAATAAGTGAGATGTTTATTGATATATTTAGCTAACTGCCACTCACCAGAAAACAGTAATCGTAAGTTTTAGTAAAATCATAATCCAAAAGATATTATGAGCTAGAAGAACTCAGAAAAGAGCAAAAAGAAAGATTCAGACTGTTTCTGAAATTATGCAAAGATAAATCCTCTGTTGGTATAAACTGGCACAACCCAACAGGATTGAAGTGTGCTGAAGATTAGATCCATGTATGTATAATTTGCTTACTGAATACTAAGATAACAAGGATCTTTAAATATTTGACGACTCAAACATCAAAGGTTGATTTAAAAAGCTCAAGGATCACAAGAATAAAGTTAAAAATTAGACCAAGTATCAGAAAACATTTCTAATTGGTGAACTAAATTAGACAGGAAAATAAACTTACAGGACTGGAAAATGTACGATAGATATTAATCCATCAATGCCATCAATTGCAATGAGTTTTAGAGAATACCAAAGCTTGGGGTGAGAGCATAGTCTCTAGCCATTTCAGAGGGGGGTTGTACACATTCTTTAACACTGTTCTCCTATAATTTATCAGTCATTTGTACTGTTTGCTAACATCACATGAAATAAAACATCTCAATGTAGGAACAACACCCTTTCATGGAATTGAATTCAGATGAAACCGTGCTAGTTGGGTGAAAAATACTCTCTGCAGAGAAGGCAGGTAAAGGCCCACATACTTTTTTCAGATTCTTCAGATTCTTGTCTGACAAATGTTAGGAAGGAAGAGATAGTGAGCCACAAAAAAACAGAAAGGGAGGGACGATGGAATTAAGGGACAGCTTGCCCAGACCTCTGCAATGAATGTTCACTAACAACAAGAACTCCTGGTTCCTCGTTCTCAGTTCTGGATGTGCTGGTTTTGGCTGGGGTAGAGTTCATTTTTGTTACAGTAGCTAGTATGGGGCTATGTTTTGGATTTGTGCTGAAAGCAGTGTTGATAACACAGGGACGTTTTCGTTACTGCTGAGCAGTGCTTACCCAGAGCCAAGGCCTTTTCTGCTCCTCACCCCACCCCACCAGCGAGGAGGCTGGAGGGGGCACAAGGAGTTGGGAGGGGACACAGCCGGGACAGCTGACCCCAACTGACCCAAGGGATATCCCCTACCATATGACGTCATGCTCAGCATATAAAGCTGGGGTAAGAGGAAGGAAGGGGGGGGGCATTCTGAATTACGGCATTTGTCTTCCCCAGCCGTTATGCGTGATGGAGCCCTGAAGATGGCTGAACACCTGCCTGCCGATGGGAGTAGTGAATGAATTTCTTGGTTTGCTTTGCTCGCGCACACGGCTTTTGCTTTACTTATTAAACTGTCTTTATCTCAGCCCATGAATTTTCTCACTTTTCCAGTTCTCTCCCCCATCCCACTGGGGGGGAGTGAGCAAGTGGTTGGGTGGTGCTTAGTTGCCAGCTGGGGTTAAACCACAACACTGGATCACAAATGTCACTGAAATAATTTACTTACGAGTGTACTCTTCTGAGCCTCAGCCAGCTTCGTAGCTATGAAGTACTGTATCGGAGCTAACAGTACAATGACAGCAGCACCGACCAAGGCACTCATTCCAAGTAAATTATAGAGTAGGATCACACCCATTATTATCTATGAAGAAAAAAGAAACATAGAAAAAAAAGTGGATTTCAATATGCCAGAATGATAGCAAGAAAAAAAATTTGTTCTACTAATAAATTGTTCGTAGGAATCAAGTGAGCCCTTACGTCAGAAGGTCATGTTTGGAAAGTGTAGGAAATTAACCCAGAAGACTTTATTTCTTACATTAACTGCATATTTTGCGTTACTGCCTGGTAGTCCTAATTATAGATGAGTTTTCCACAGAACTAAAGGAGCACTAAAATGATGGTGCTTGCCCCAAGGCATTTTACAGAATCACTGGCCTCAAGTCTTATTTATACTAGAGCTCCTTATGTCACTGGAAGTATTCAAAGGTCTTAGGACTGTCATGAATTACATTTGCATTCCGTCATAGTGGTCCTCTGCAACTGCAAACAGAGGCACATCAAAGACTGGCAGTGAAGCGTGATGCAGATGTGCTGGGAGTGACACAAACCTCACCTTGCGCATCGATACCATGTAGGTCTGTAGGAAAGTACCAAGGTGCTACCTTAGCCCTACAAAGAGTTTGGGAACACTTTCCACAAAGGTTTACCTGGGAATGGCTCTGATGCAACTACTGTCATTCTGCTTCCCATATTAATATAAGCTCTACTACATAAGTATTTTTATAAAAAGCTCCACTTTATGATACAGAGATGTCCTCAGTAACAGGATACACAGAACTAACTAGTTGCCTACTTTGTGTTTTTGCTATCTCTTTAATGAGTCAGTTCTGTCTTTAAACCTGCATTCTTATTATACAGTATCAGAAATAAGAATCAGTAGAGTTCAACATTTTGAAAGCATTATTTAGCTTTTCAGGCTTCTGTAATGTAAATTAGCATACCTACATGCCATTTTCTTAGCAGAATAATACAAGGTTACAGGTAGCAATTTGTACTTGGGGTAACGGAAGCCCTTACCAGGGGCCTGACCCTACAATGAGTTTTTGTTCTTGATAACAGGACAGAATTGGTGGATACACAATATATTTTCTAAGATTCAGCAGGCTATGGCTATATTGGCTCACACTGGAAGGATATAAGTTCAGTATTTGCTACAAGCTTTTCTGCTTGAGGGGGGGCAGCCTTGACAATTGCTGTTTCTTGGGACATCCCTTGACATCAACTCTTTTGCATAAGGCAAGACAGGATAGTCCCAACAACTTTTCCAGGGTGGTATAGTTATAATCCAGCTCATAGTTACCAAGGGTTAGTTTCCTCCTTCTTTTTTTCCAAAATGCAGCCAATTGAGCCAATCCAGCCGAAAGACTTACTACCACACCAGCAGTGTCATTGACATTGGCTGCACAATACTTTGAGAAGGAAATGGTAAGTATTCTCCTTTCAGTTTTATTGTTGGAGCAGATGCGTAAGGTAATCACTATGACTGGTAGAGCTAAAGAGCGGAAGGAGCCCTCTATAGCTGAGGCCACAGGTGCTCACTCACCAAGTTCTTCAGCAGGGGCAAATTCACGGGTGATGCTATGCTCATTCCTGGACAAAGCTATGGTCAAGCTATCCTGTGTTCCCTGTCTCCTCATTGCCTGCAGGTGAACTACAGGAACCAGCAAAGTCATCGGAAGTTTCCTAAAACCAGCCCTTTACCGCAGTGGTGAGGAAGGCCATTACATTTCTATAGTGGCTGAGAGAGAGAATTTAATAAAGAGATAAATGACTGGTGAATTTAGGCTACATATAATTCTTCACTAGCCACAGGAATCAGACCACCTGTTCATTTAATAACATTCAAAGTATTAACAGCAACACTTCCAAATAAACCTGGATGTGAAACAGTGACTTAAAATTAAACACTCTGTATTATTTCTAATTTCTGTTACCACGCAAACTTTTTTCGTCCTTTTCTCCATAAATTATGTTATGACTCTCTAAACCCTAACCCATCCTAAAACAGACATATAAACTCAGTATTTTTTTTCCATTAGTAGCAGTAATATTGCTGACTATTGCAATAGATTACCGATACAGTCTGAGGAATTTCAGCAAAACAGATCTACTGTAAGAGTGGCTTCTATCCTTTTTTAAACTTGTTTAAAGTTGGTGGGGTCACTTACAGGTTAGGACCATGTCAATCCCACCCCAAATTAAAATTTTGAAGTGCTACAGGAGTCCAAGCTTCATGGAAAATCAGCACGGCTTAGGTCATTCAGTCATTTAGCAGTTCTGAAGTTTTCTTTCAGGCTAATAATTTTTACCTTTCCTTCCTACAGATCTGCCTACAGATCTTTCCCAGCCTTGTTAAGAACCGGATGTTTACAGTAACTAAGCTTGTTTAGATGAGGGCTACTCTGAGCATTTTGTGCAGCACGCTGTTGGTGCTGCTGTCAGTCACTGAGCAGGATTCAATTGCTTTTTGCTCTTGCCACAAAACGCAGTTGAAAGGTGGACACTGCAAATGCGATACTTAGCTCTGGTCAGATGCCTGTGATGCTGCCATGTGGCAGAAATAAAAGCAATGACTTGTGTCAGTAATGGAAGAAATATGTGCAGGGAAAGGATGACAGGTCACCATTCTTAAAGTGACAGTCCACATCCATGACATGGAAATCCTGCTCAAAAAAATCCTCTGTTTTTACTGCATAGACAGCCTCTCAGCCCTTGGGCCGCGTTTCTGCTTGTTAGTCTTCCTGGGAACTGAGTGCAAAGTCCAGGTTCCCCTCTGGATTTTGCAGGAGTCTCACAGACATATACTCTTTTCAACCAGGTTGGAGGATCTCTGAAATCAGGCCCTTACTGTGATGCTCTACCTGAACAGGCATTGCCCACAGATTGGGGCACAGGAACAAGAACCACATTAATTGATTTGTTTCTATGGCAACCAAGTTATTGATTTGTCCCAGCGTCATCTCTCCCATGGACAAGTTGGATGTCGAAAGCCTCAGGATCTTATTATATATCATTGCCTGTAGGAAAGGAATAAAATGGAAGATATGAAAATGATATAATTATAAAGCAACAGTAGCGGCAGGACGTTTCAAACCACGGGACCAGTCTTTCCCAAAGACAGCCCTTCTCCCAGTCTCTCACCTGAGACAGAGATGGAGACAGGGGGAGAAAGTACAAGAGAGAGAACTGATTTTAAAAACTCCAGTTCCTCTTAAAAGGTTTGTTGCTTAACACAGACCGAAAATAGAACAAAATGACAGCAAAACATCAAAATTTAGGAGACTGGGCAAAGATCTGTTTTTTTAACAAACATTTGGTGGCCCTGCTTTTCTGTGACACTGTCTGTCAAAGAGATCCTTGTTTCTGGTAAGACAGTCAAACTCATGCTATGAAGTTTTGACCAGGGTGGGTATGTGTTCCTTTGGGTTTCTCTCCTTTACCTGGCCATCTATTTCCATAAAATCTGTAGGAGCTTAACAGGGTGTAAAATTAAGCAGGGCTTATATCTACCAAAATTTTAAAGACAAATATTGTGAGACCAGTTTGCAGCTATGACCAAATATCAAACACTGCAACTTGGAGGAATTTTTTAAAAATAATATGTGCTCTTTGCCTTGTTTTGTCCATGAGCAAGGTGGATCCTGTAGAATTAAGCAGAAATGCCTACAGGCCATGGTGAATTACATCAGCTGCATACGGTCCTAAGAGTCCCCGTTTTGGCAAGTGAGCGTCACAAAAGCACAAGGGAAAAATCAGGTACTCTTTCTCCACCAAGTCTGTACCATCTGTCCTGGGAGAAGGCAGAAAATGCTTGAAACAGCTACATCAATCACAGTGCGCACAAAAACCAGAAGCCTCCACTCTGAGATGATACTCCTATGGTTAGTTACACCTGGCAAAACATCAGTGCCAGCTTCTGTTTTAAACACAGTGCTACTGCTGTCCATGGAGCTTGGTCTGCAGAGATCCCTGCTACAACCCACCCATGTTCTGAGCTGGAGCTGCTGGCTCCAGTTCATAAACACGACTTTCACACAGGGTTAATGAACGCCGGTTTAGAGAGACAGTTTTGGAAATGAATTACTCCCATCCTATTCCACAGGGCTCTGTGCAAAAGGGCATAACTATTCAGAAGCACCACACACGCTATGCGGACAATGTTCCTGTAAAACATAGCTCGGTGTCCTGGTTTCAGCTGGGACAGAGTTAATTGTCTTCCTAGTAGCTGGCACAGCGCTGTGTTTTGGGTTTAGGATGAGAAGAATGTTGATAACACCCTGATGTTTTCAGTTGCTGCTAAGTCGTGTTTAGACTTAGTCAAGGACTTCTCAGCTTCTCCTGCCCAGCCAGCAAGAAGGCTGGAGGGGCACAGGAAGGTGGGGAGGGGAGACAGCCAGGACAGCTGACCCCAACTGGCCAGAGGGGTATTCCATACCGTGGGACGTCATGCCCAGCTTGGGGCAGGGAGGAGCGGGGGAGTGCGGCTCAGGCATCGGTCAGCGAGTGGCGAGCAATTGCATTGTGCATCACTTGTGTATTCCAGTCCTTTTATTATTATTGTCACCTTATTGTTGTTACAGCGTCATTGTTAGTTTCTTCCTTTCTTTTCTATTAAACTGTTCTTATCTCAGCCCATGAGTTTTACTTTTTTCTGATTCTCTCCCCCATCCCACTGGGCGGGGGGGAAGCGAGTGAGCGGCTGCGTGGGGCTGAGTTGCTGGCTGGGGTTAAACCACGACACTCGGCCAAAGATGCTCTGCAGGTGACTCTGCTCACAGTCAGCAGAAGCAACCTCATGAGCAAATGAACAAAGCATAGGCAGAGACAAAACAACACTGCTTATCTTCATATACCTAACGTCATCTGCAAAGATATGTTCTTACATGCACAGAGTGAGCATTAAACTTCTACATGTTAGTATGGTGGTTTTAGGTTTTAACAAAAGGAATTGCTGCCATCAGTTTGGCTGTGTCAGTGATACTTCTTTTTCAGTTTTCTGTATAAAAATACAGTGCATCTCTTCTCTCAGTCACTTGTTAACTGAGTCTTCAGATAAAGAACAAGACAAATGAAAATACAAAGCTGAAGCTATTATTAGTGAATTTCTTGGCAGATCACGGGAACACCTTTGCTCACCAGTAAAGCACCTCGTAGGTTGATGCCGGTTTCCGTAGTCACATAGTAGGATGCCTGCAGGAATGTCCTCTGCAAGATAAGTGCCAGGAAGAGAAGAACTGCCAAAACATAAACATTTCTGAGGAATTCCTCTGAGGAAAGATAGGAATTTGATGGATCCTTCACCTGAAAAGAAAGGAAAAAGTGATGAAAGTGGCATAGGAGGGATTGTATATCCTTAAGACACTGGAAACAAGGAAATTCAGTCATTGCATCAGAATAAAAAATACTGATAGTATTATGCAAAATTTATAGAAATCATATTTCTTACTGTCCTATGGATCAAAATCAGTTGGATACAAATTAAATACTCTGCTCATGTTCCAAAGACTTAGGATCTTAACTTTTAGCAGTTCTAAAATGAATTGGTTTCAGCAGGAAAGGCACAATGAGATCACCATGTCTGCCTTATCTTTAGTTTCTCCATCGGATTCTGATGATTTGTAGGATAGAAATGCTACTCAGCAGAAAACAGAGCTCATTCCACCTGCACCACAAAGAAGTTGCAGGAGAGTATTTTTTATTATATGAGATTAGTTACTTATGCTGCATTTGCAAAGTATGGAAACAGTTCCTTCTAGAAATATAGTCTATGATACCTGTGAATTCTGAATAAAACAAGAACACATATGCCAGTATTCCCCATAAAATGAGGTTTAAATGCCTCAACAGGGGGAAAAAAACCTTGTTCAAATCACTTTATTTGTTTCCATTTTGTAGTTTTTATGTTCACTGTTCTGCTCTGTTTCAGGCAGAAAAGGAAACAAATGTACCAAAATACTGCAAGGAAAGCTGTTCTTCTGGTATTTCCGATCCAGCTGGAAGCAGGATGCACTGGAATTCTTACAAAAAAAAAAAAATGAAGAAGAAGAAGAAAGCCTGTTCTGCTGAAATACCCAGCCTGATCCTGAGATGAAAGGGCTGGGAAATACTGGAAAGTAAGCCAGGTAGCTACCCTCTTGGAGATTCCTTCATCACTCTGAACCATCCAGGCTCACCTCACTGCAGTGACCCCAGCCCCTCCGCACCACACGCTCCTCCCCCTGCCACAGGCAGCTGACACCCAAAAGGTGTGTATATGCACCCAACAGTGTTTTCAAAAGGTCCAGTGTCTGTAAGACAGCGAAATCCCGCTGAAATAATAGGATCTAAGTGGCTCAACCAGCCCAAGACTCCTTGAAACGAAGGTTGCTTAAGTACATGATTGGTTGGACAAATATATTTGAAAACTCTTCTCTAAACATTCTGCTGTATCTAACTTTCCCATGTTTACATAGTGGGGATATCAATAACAAAATAACGTTTGGAGATACCTTTATCAATGTACGTAGAGTTCTCAGGAATTAAGGGGGAATAAGCATAAAATTAAATTAATTCACATTAATTGAAACTAAAGAGAATGTAAAAGAGAAACACATAATAGCAAGGACACCCAAGAGAAAGTTTATCAAAATCCATAAATTCAAAGCAAATGTATTCTGAAATGTATCCAAGAGAAATAGTGACTATCACCAAGCCAGGCTCTTGCAGTGGTTTCAAGTTCTCCAATGATTTTAATCTTCCCTTTAACCAGCGTTGATTAAAACTTAAAAAAACCCCCACAACTAAAACCACTACACTGAAGTGTACAAAAGATGAAGGAAGTGAAAAAGGTACAGATTCCTAAATTTGCTATCCAGAAATGATAATTTTCAAGCTAAAATACCTTGTTTGTTCAACATGCAAAAAAATCCCATTTTTAAGGCAAAACATGCACTTTGGCTTTTAACTCTGTGGCTCAGACCCAACACGTGGAGGTTCAAGGATGATAAAGAGCTTTATTTGATAAGCTGCACAATTAAAGTCTCATTCTTCAGTGCAATGGCTGAATGAGAGTCTAAAGCCAAATTCAGACCATCAAGAAAATGAATGTCAGGAGCGAGCAGCCAAGGAGAAGATGTTTGGACAGTGATGATAGTCAAATGCTTTATTTGGAGGGGGAAATGTTATTCCATTACATACCTATCTGCTCCTTCAAATACAAAATGCTCACTGCATAAAGTGTATGGAGATGTTTCCATATCAGAAGACAGACGTAGGAGAATTTCTTCATCATGTCTTCTCTGCTGTCAGCTAGTAAAGTAATTTTACCTGTATCTTTTCACTAGTTACTAACAAGTTCTTCTTCCTGTGACAGAAAATGTTCTGTATCAGAGGTGCTCAGTGCTTAGAGGTGGCCTCTGAAAGTTCAGTCTTGGTGAAACCTGAAATGAGCTGTGAACTAACATCTTCTGTGCATCTCTAGTATCAAGAATGCCAATGAATAAAGTGGATGCTTATCACCTTCTCACATGCGCCAATGCATTTCATCACAGCAACAAGCAGCATAATCAGTCATAAACAGGGAGTGACTACTCTGGGCTTCCCAGGGAAAAATAGATTTCAGAGAGCTCAAACCTGTCGACAAGCTACAAATGGACAGATGGATAGAAATTAAGCAAAATTCCCAGGCTCGTCCTTGCTGGATGCATCACTGAGGCACCACCAGCGGTGTCCTGCCTGAAATGAGGAGGTGTAGTTGAAGAGGAGCAGAAAAGCTGTTCCTTCTCCCAGAACTGCAGGGAACTCCCCAGAACTCCCCAGTACATCAAGAGGCAGCTGGGCAACTGGGGGAAGCCTGCACTGCCTGTGTTGCATTCAGACCAAAGACTTCCACTACTCAGGTTTATAACTTGACTGTCTCTCACAAAAAATTACTCAATTTGCTTGAAAGAAACAATGAAATAATACAATGATGATCACAGACATATAAAAGTGTGCAGCCAGATGTATTAAATACCTGATACAAATCTAGAACTACTACCAAACAAAGTCTTTCAATCCATGTTGTCAGGTTACCTTTTCTGTTGTATTTGTGTTATTGGTTGTATTCTGGAAGCCCTGGACAATGCCAGAAATGCATAATGGCCCAGCAAAACCCAGCAAGTCAGCCAAGTAACGGAATGTGCTGCTGAGAAGAATTGGTCGTCCAAAAGCACTATACATGGCTAACCATATGGAGGGACTCCGATTGGGCTGGTCTGCAACCTTTTTCTGGAAAACAGAGAAACAGGTATCAATGCACCAAGAAGAGGCTTCCCTGGCTTTATACGGCAACTTCCATCTCATTCCTGTCTGGATGCCCAAACGGTCCCTGAAGGGTGTTTCGGAGTAGGTGAGGTAGCAAACGTTGTAGATATCAACAGATTTCAGACATTCTTCATGGGAAATTCAAATTCTGCCTCCTCTTGGTAACTGCGGTTTCTCATCTCTAAATCCTACCACTTTTCTGAACCTGTGAACACAGGAATGCAAACGCAGATTAATCGTACTGGTGCGTAGCCATTGCTCCTTGTCACATGTGCGCTCAGGAAAAGGTCTGACCTTTCGAGCCCTTGCTCATATGGGTAATCTTGGCTTTCACAGTAGCTGTGAAACCACTTGATCCAGTAAAGGCCTCTGATGTGAGAAAGGGATTAAAGGAGAAAACATGGACAGACACCTGCAAGAATATAATTTCATTTATCTGGATATTTTTCTATCTCTTGGATGCCTTCCAGGGAGACACACTTCAGCCGATCGACTATTACTGTGCTCAATGATGAGAGTAACAGGCTATGGTGGGAGGTAAGATTAAATCAACTAGGGGTCTTTTCTAGCCTTCAGTTCTGTGAATCCATGCAGCATGACAACTGTTGCCCTAAAACACCAACCAGCGAATATCTCTGTATCTAGTCAGAGGAGTTCTGATATTTCTGAGGTCCTTTCAATCTAAAGCAGAAAGAGTTTTACTTAACAGATCCATGCTCTGCAGAGTGGTTCCTTGCGCTTCAGGCAGCAGCTTTTGACACTTCAAAAAAGCATCTGTCATTTTTCAAGTAGCACGGATGCCTGCAAGTCGTAACCCAAGCCAAGCCCTCCTGAGTGTTCACAGAGACATTTTAAGTATAGCCCAGTAATAACAACACCCTGCCCCAGCAAATTAACCAAAGAAAAACAAATATACCTGTACCCTGCCTGGCTGCCTTCTCTTTTTTCCTCTTTTCTCTGTTTTTCCTTTTATGCCACTTCAATAGTGAGACAGAATACGTGCATGGTGCCAAAAATGTACAAGCGTACAAGAGGGCCAGATAGCTGCTTACTGGCTTCTAGAGATTTGGCCAGGCTGGTCACACCCAACGCCAAGGCGCTTAGTACAGAGAAATGAGCAGTACGGGGACAAATTAGAGCTAACATTTCCAAAAGTGGTAAGAATGAAACTGCTTCTTCAGGTGAGGGAAAGAGAACAAGGGCCTCATGCAGGTTTCCCAGACAAAAGGCTCTGAATCTGTTGCCTAATGAGCATGTTCTGAGCTAGACTGTACTACAGGAGCTACTGTCATCCTCCTCAAATAAATGATCTGCACTTTAACAGCTTGATAGGAGCTAAGCTAACTTATTAGGAGAACACATCTGCTGTCTTTTGGAAAAAAATGCACATACTATTATGGGCATTCAATTAACAGTAAATTTGGTAAATGGCATTGGTAAATCCTTATTTCTTGAATAAGATTTTACTATTTCAATAGCCATTTTCACTACTACTACAATTCACGTAATTGTCATCACTACATGAACTCTATTTACTTTGCATTGGAAAAAATATTAATTAAATTAAATTAAATTAAATTATCTAATAATCTCTATTGCTAAACACTGTTGTTTCTTCTATTTTAACTTCACATTCACTGAAGTATCTAATGGGCAGGGGAGAGAAAGAAGAGTGGATTTTTCTTCTACTCTTAAGCTCTTTTCCAGAGTGGTTCTTGAGGCCCACTGTTATGGGCTTGCAGTATAGTAGGTTGTATGTGCCAACCCTACCCTTTATTTACGTGCTGAAGGATGATCTGTCAATCATCACTCATAGCCCTCTGATGACCACTGTTTCAATAAAGGTTTCAGCAAATCCAGAGTTGAAAGTTTGGCCAATGTCATAAGAAGAAAATAAAAAGCTCTGTGTGGGCCTTCTGCATCAGAAAAACATTATTACCAAGATGATTATTTTCTGCAATTTCCCACTCCTTTTAAACCTCTGTGCCTTGGGAAGTCACCTGAAGCCAAGAGCTTCTCCTCCTGGGCATGGGAGGCTGGAAGGACATACTTTCCTTTTGGAAGGTGAGAAAAAGTATCTTAAAACATAATGTTAAAAATGACCCAGTTACAGAAAAGGAGGGGAGCTGTACTAAAGACAGGGAAGAGTTGCAGCAACACAAATGCGAACTTCATCAGTTTACACAACTATGCATCTCGGTGTTTGTTTAAATGTGCAAGGATTATTTTTGTTGGTATGGTTTTTGTTGTGTGAATTACCAGGCTGGACCGCTGTTCTCACCTGTGATACTTGCTTAGGTTTTCTTGTCTTTGCCACCTCCCTTTTAAATCACTGTAATTTTCTCTGCCTTGGGCGTTCAACAGTTGAAATAAGGGCAGTGAGACCGCGCTTGCTGGTAAATCAAGCCACCTGTAAGGTACGCCTCAGTAAATATGGAAATCGGACTGTTCCCTTACTGCTGGAGCTGACAGTGTCAGTCTGATGCTGAAGGGCAGTGCTCTGTCCCTGTGATTTCTAGTTATCTAACACACTTTCTTGCCTCCATTTGCCATAACAAGTAGGATCCACAGTGGCACAAGAATAGCAGGTATAGGAAATTCTGATGGTCCTTGACTTTAAAAATTGCATTTTCTATTACACCATCCCCAAAGTAAAACTTTCTATTGACTGTCAGAGCAAATTACACAGGATTTTGGTTGATGGGGTAAACCAAATGTAATATCAATGTGTTAAATCTACTTTGGGATATGTGATGAATGATGCATTAGTATGTGGTTAGAAACATCCAAACCACTTGTATAGAAACCAAAACAAAAGCCAAGCAACAACAGAAGCAGGATCAAATTTTTTGGGAGGGGAATTATGTGACAAGTACTATCCACACATAGTACATTGGTCCAAAAATTTGGCTGTGAGATTTTCATTGCATATTATTAAGGGCTTCTTTTTCTTCTTAATCTTATTAAAGAATTCTTTATCTTTGGCCAAAATGTCCATTAATATAGTAGGAACTGTGAATGTGTATTAAAGAGAATATATGACTTCAAGGTCATGGGTCTAACCCTATGTGTATGATGTGCATCACTGCTTATTTTGCAGAAGAAACCTTCCTATCCACAATTAGAATTTCTCCAGGATTCTTAGAAAGGTATGATAAAAACACTGTAAGATAAGCTGTTTCTATTTCTATAGGAGACTGTCCAGAAAAGCAAGAAAATATAGCATGTCCATCTTTTCGAATATTTACTGACAGCAGGAAATAATGAGATAAAGCCAATTGCAATGTGTTTTTTCGGCAATACTTTGTTTAGGAAAAAAAATCAAACAGCATATTTCAGTAAGCTCAATTATCAAAAGAGTTTGTTTTACCTCTAGTTTTATAGTATCTTCTAATTTGAAAGAACATATACTATGTTGTTTTCTTATGATATGCTGTGTTACGCTACGTTGCCAAACACAATCTATGAAACCAGTAACAAATGACCTCTATCTTACTGTAAGACTTGGAGCGCTTTTTGCAGTAGTGACTACCAGACTAACAGCCAATTAGAATGTCAATCACTAGTTATTTAGCCTTGTATTCTGTTGTTTTAGATTACTTAAGATTATAATAAATTACTGATAACTAGCTTTAAAATTTTATAAAATACCATGTAGCATGAAAGTGATATTAAAATTAAATTACTTGATGTTTTGAAAAAATTACTTATAATGAAAGAATTTTGAGTAGTCAACGTATTAATAATGCCAAGAACCGCTTGATGAAAATTTGAAAATGTAAGAAAACATAGAACAGAATAGTGAATTCAGATTTGTCACTGGTAAGTGTTAGCTTAGGTCTCGTGTCAGTAGGCAAACCTTCATATGGTAGGAGCCAGAGAATTCTGTCTAAATAGTTGAATACGGATTTCAGGAGTTGTTCACTGACATCAAAGAAAAGAAGAAAAGGTTGAACCCAGTGTTCACAGACTTTATGGTTACGCAAGTGGCAATATGCTATTTTAGCAGAAGATAGCAGCCATAAGAAGTTAATCTCAGACCCACTAGTTTACACTCCTATATGCTTGGGACACAGGTTTGGAAAACAGTGATTTTGAGAAAACAGTCATCAAAATTTAACCTGACTCGTTTCCCTCATGCTATTACTTGGTAGAGAACCTCAGCTGCTTTCAGTTTTCATAGCATGCAGAAGGGATAGCAAGACAGCATCACGTGAGCTATCTCAAAGGCATTTTACAATACAGAATATTCATGGTCATGTTCAGCATCTTTCATCAAGGCGTGATAAGAAAGGTTTGGAAAGGAACAGAAGCCTTCTTTCTGCGGGGCCATGGAGCACAGCTGAGATCAGCTATCTCCAGTCACAGGCAGGGGTAACCCCACTTAATCCAGGGGATGCTGGGGGGCTCCCCTCACCAGCTGCAGAAGATTAGTGTAACATACACCCTGGCAGCAGAGACAGTGATACATTATCTCTTCCAGATTGCAGACCATGCTTGAACCTGAAGTATTTTCCTAATTCTGAGGCTGCTTTCTGCCCCAACCATGCACAAACCAACATATTTCTCCGTGGGAGTGAACTGCAGCGAGTTCCACTGCCTGACTCTTTGGATTGGTTTTAGCCTTTTGGTTTACTTTAATTTTATCTATGAAGTATCAGTTTGCTTTAGGTTTACGGCTTGTTTTTGAATATTAGCACGAATGCGCTAGAGGCTGTGGTAATCTCGAGACTTTAAATAATTATGGAAAACAAAAAATCTGATGTAAGCCAGCTTCGTAAATGTAGGCGCATGTAACTGTATGGGTACCTTTATGCAAGTCTTCATATGCACGACACACATCGAGGGAAGCTACACACTGAATGTTTGTGTTCACGCACATGAGCAATAGTACATTTAACTTGCCTTTTGGCATCTGAACCAGGTATTTGTGCAGGCACACACAGTACCTGCAGGTGTAAATGAGGTACAGACAAATGCTTGCACCCAGACATCAAGTCTGTCATTAAGAATGGCACAGAGACTCAGATCCTCGGGGGCATGTATGTGCCTCAGACTCTCTGGTCTCTAAGAAAGATTTAGGCACCAAATGCTTCTTTAAGGAGCATAGTCTGAGGGGTGCAGTTCTCTTTTGCTGTGAAAAGCTCAGTTCCAATGACTCAGTAGTTTTCTGCTTAAAGCAGAAGGGTCTTTGTGTCTAGTACGGTAAGCGTTGACTATTTTGTAAAGAAGCTACCTAAATCTATTAAAACAGAAACAATTGTACTGATTATGGTTTCTTTTCAGCGGGCACAGAAAGGAGCCTGCAGCTCCATCATTTGCTGGGAGCAGGGATCTGTTCCTCCTGGCTTCCCCTCACATTGCAGTTCTAAACCGTGCACTGCTTCAAAACACATTTATCTGGTGTGTGCAGGAAAGGGATTTATATGCTTTTGTCCTATGTGCTACATTTTCCGAAGTGGCCTCTGAATGCCTGTATTCTCTCTGTTTACACTTGAGGATTGATATGTATGTACAAATCAGGGAGACAGGCTCTTGAATCCTCCCTCCTTTCTGCAAAACAAAATACTTCTTTTTTTGGCAGAAATCACCAGCTTTAAGCACAAATGAAATGCCAGTTTTGCCTAAATGCATCCAGAAGTTTCTCTGGAAACTCCTGCACTACCTAGCAAGTTTGCCCAACCTTGGTTTTATACTGGGTCTGGCTGGGGTGGAGTTAATTTTCTTCATAGCAGCTCATACCATGCTGTGTTTTGGACTGGTGACTGAAACGCTGTTCACAAGACACCAATGTTTTGGCTATTCTTGATGTATGGTTTTGGCTATTTCTCTTTTTGGAGAAAAAAGTGAAGGTGAGTGTTTGCAGCTGAAACTATGGACAGAACGTCTTCTGATTTAAGATGCTGTCACAAGTAGCTAAGGTTTAAACAAGGCTTTCGCTTTTAAAATTAAATCTAGCAAGTGATCTGTCTGTTATGGTTTTAGTTTCCAGTTGCTCTCAATCTGGCAACTCTCCCCTGCTGTAAATTCACTTAAAGCCAAAGAGCAACCATTGGATTGGAACATCCTAAGCCAAGTTTCATCTTGGAACAAACAAGTTCCAAGTTAAAAATTCCTAAAACTAGAATTTCATAGAAGCAGAAAAAATTCAAAGTGATGCTATAGTTTCTAAGGCCAAACAGTGCCATGAATATCTCTGGTTACCTTTTGTTCCTCATACGCTTCTTTGAGACAAACGTAATTTGTCAGTGCTCTCATTGCAATTGGAAGCTTTCCAATCGCCTTCAGGTCCACAGGTTTCTTGTGAGCAGATATAATGAGAGTATTCATCCACCAGTAAGTTGCCTTTGAGAGCAAATTGACAAATGGCTGCAGAAACCTCACCCCCAGGTCCTGTAGATCCTCTGGTGGCTTTACTTTCTGAGGGTTCATGAAAAACACATACCTCTGGAGAGGAGAAAATAGACAGCATGTGCTCAGGAATTATTGACAGTAATTTTTAGTAAAAATTATGTATAATACAACTACAGTGTCAAATTTGCATTTAAAGGTAATTATGCATTGAACTTAAATATAAATTTGCATGTAAATAGGAGCATTTCCATTTTGACAGCATAGCTGGCAAGGAATTGAGCAATATGGGATGTGGACACAGCTCTGTAGCCTACAAGTACCACCTATCTCTATCTGAAGAACACAAAAAAGCATTTTTGGGTTATAATTATATTTAAAATTATCATGGGTAAGAATGTATGCTAGCTTATACATTCACTACATATAGTTTATCTGCATTAACACAGCACATACTGTATAGATTACATACACACACATACACCCTTACGTGCACAAATACGCATTTGTATCTATCTATACAAATATGTATACACTCTCTGTGTGTATACATCCTACCAAGTCCAGGGGACATGTCAAGGACATACATTCTACAGAGATGCCAGGTCCCCTTGATTTCTATAGAATTAACAAGATGTTTATGGTAAAGCTAAACTTGGGCCTAAACTTGACACAAGCCAGAGTTACTGGGACTAAAGACCCGCCTTCATCCCCAAGATACTACTGATATTTTTTTCAGATCCTGATAAAGAAACCACATACCCTAACTCGAATGACATTGATCTCCACAGCCATCAGCAGCCCATAGAGAATGACCATAATTCCAGTGATGCAGAAACGCAACTGAGAAAAAGGCACACCATCCTGGCAGTATCTGACAAGCTTGATCGTTTTGGTGACAAAGGCCATTATCCAGTAAAGAAAGAGAGCTGTAAAAAAGGTGCACATCCATAATTAAAAAATAAAAAATTAACTACACCGGTGCTGCAGAAGTTTTAGTGCTCTCAAACAGAAATATTCCATGGCTTAGTGCAACGCAGGCACAGTGATCCTCTATATGACCAGCCTGCAGGCTGGCGAGGCGTGATGTCAGCCAAAGTCAGCAACTCAGGTTCAAGAGATTTGCGTTGCACTTCCTTTTCCCAAGTCACCGTCGTCTTTCCTGGGCCATCGCCCTTCAAAGAGATCCACAATGGTGGGTCTTCACACAATTAGAAAAGTCCACTGAAGGTAATCTGAAGGGGAACTTTGTTATTGAAATGAAGTAAAAGTCACTTAACATGACAAATATTATACCGCCTCTTTGAAACAGCATGGTGCATACGGAAACATGCTCATTTTGAAAAAGAGCTCATACAGTTTCATTATGTCCTGCATCCTGGCTTGTATCTGTCAAAGGTTCATTCAGGTTGTTGAGTTACGGGTAATTTGGACGGTATACTTGTAAGAAACATTATCCTGCAATGTCTTGTCAAATTCTTCTGACCGTCTCCTGACTGAGACAGCAGACTGGGTAACCTCAGAATCAACTGCAAAGGATGCTGGGAAACAACAGCCATTGCACAGGATGGTTTGTGATCAGATTACTATTAAAAGTGGCCTTTTAAAATAGCCCTTTTGAATGAAGACAAGTTTTTGCCTCAAAATAATGAGTAGTGCTAAAAAATACCTAAAAGCTCATGCTAGAAATAAAATAGGCATACAACGCTTTTCCTTTTGTGATTTTAAAAATAGTTTTCAGTGTGTACCTTATAAAAGGTGGAATAACTCCTACAATAATACTAGTTCAAAGAGCAGAGACTTATTCCTCTCTCTTTAATATTCTCACACATTTCACCATCCTCTTCAATCTATGCAAGCTGACTTTAGGTAAATTACTGGGTTTTTTAAGAGTACCCAAATATCAGACTTAGACTTACCCAACAGTAACTTTGGAAAGTTAGATGTTTCAATATTATGGTAATAGACTATGGATACAGTGGCAGCCACAAATCCCATTATAGCTGGTAGAAAGAGATGCAGATGGCGAGATTTCATTTGTCTGAAAATAAATAAGGTATAAATTAGTGAATTTGATGTCTTTTTTTCACCACTGTTACATTCCCAGGTGTTCTGCTAATCTATTTAAGAGGACAAATATGACTACCCTAGAGACAAAAAGATTTTTTCCATGTGAATGCTTTAACTTTTGTCAAAATGTAAATATTGACAATAAGAGAATAACAAAGATTGCTAAGAACAATCGTTTCAACTTCATCCCATTAAAATCCAGACTGTTCATAAGATGATACCCCAGCTTTTGGGGGGAAAAACTCCTTACACCTTACTAGACAGCTCATCACACATTAACGAATGCAATTAGCTTGGCTATCCACTAAACACCATCACTTACGTATCAGAAACGATGCCCTCTGCTATTTCACACACATGTACAAACAGGAGGGTGAATGTCAGAATCCACCGCAGGTTGTGTCCGGGGAAGTGCAGCCAGGTATTGTGGTGAATCTGGACTTTGGAGCTTTGGCTTCCCCAGCCTGCGAAATAGTAGTAACGAAAGAGGAAGGTTATCACACAGCCAGCCAGTAAGTGATCTAGTTACCAATTCCCTATTCTAATCCACAGGTCACACTTAATAGTATACAATCAGTATAAAATCCTACAAGACTATGGGGGCTGTTGTTACTGATAAGATGACCCAAGAGTGTCTGAGTTGCCACGTAGCCCCCCATAATTTTGATCTAACCCTGTAGGCAATGGGACAACAGACTTCCCACAATGGCAATCAAAGATAAGAGGTCCCTGGCCAAGAACAAACACGAGAAAAACAGAAGTAACATCTCAGAGTCTCACAAAACAGGGACTGACAGTTCTTAAGTGATGGCATCATCGTGTCTTTCCCAGTCACGGACAAGAGTGGGCAAAGTTTCCACCTGATATGAAAGTTGCATCCTCCAGTAAGGCCTCAAAGAGATATATTTAATTTAAACAAATAAAATTTATTATCTCTGTTTCAGGCCTGGTTGGGAGCACTGTCTCAGGGGATGCTGAATGGCAATTTCTCAATCCTCGCTCCTCAGGCACAGCCCAGCCTCCTTGCCCTGTGCAATCCTGGCACGTTAAAGCTCCCAGCACAGCGCCAGGACTCAGCTGATTTAATCAACAAATTAATCTTGAGGCCTATTTCCATGTCATCACCTCAGACGGCACCTATCCTTTTCAGGCAAGATCCTCTCTGAAGCCAGCAACCCGGCAAGAAGCAGGAACCAAGGACCTGATGGACGTGACAGTGCTGGGGGGAGCTGAGGACTGATCAGGATTTAGCCTCATGATGGCGAGTCTTGTCCTGCATGTTGCTTTGGCCTCTGTCCCTTCCCACCCTTGGTAGAGGCTGTGCTGAGTCAGTCAGCCCAAATGGCTATACATGTCCCTCTTACTGTAAGGCAACTCCTGGAATTCCCTGATAGACTTCCCGAAGTCCACAGGGAATTCCAAGAACAGCGCATTTCTGGGAAGTAAAGAAACAAAACAAAAGAAACCAAAAACAACCGAGTTTAAATCCAGGATATGTTTTTGATACACAGGGATGCAGCATCTCATCGTGCCTAGAGGCTCATCAGGTGACTCAGAAGCACATAAACCAGAGCCCAGGTTTATTCATTCTTGGAAACTGTCAGGATTTCACCATTTCATCCTTGTTTAATATGCAAAGTATTGCAGGAACAAAATACTCTCTCTTCTCCACATCTGTCTCAAGCATTTTCTACAGTTTCCTGAGGTTTTCCTAATCTAATGTGGCTTTTTTTGACCTTGCTCCTATCTTTGTCTCTCCCAAGCTGCTTTTCATTTCTATTTTCTCTTTGCCCATACATCTGCACAAACATGGTTCATCGTCATTTTTTGTTCTAGAGTCAGTCAACACTGTGGACGCCAGTTGGCTTTTAATCTCTATTTGTCCTGATAATCAAGGTACAAAATAGAAAACAAAGAATTACATACGTAACACAGAACTTAAGCCATTATGTTTTTTTCTAACATTGTTAGAAAATAGAGGGCATTTTCAGGGGCTGCAATAGTATTTCAAAATCAATTGGCTCATACTTGTAAAAAACTTAAAGCAGTCTGCAACCACTTGATGCATAGCGCAGAATGTTGTAAAAGATTATCTCTCCCCTCAGACGTTGCATTGAGTTTCCACCAAACACTTCTGCAGAAAGCCCTGTAATTCAAGGATGACTTGCATCTCATCTCAGAGAAAGAGCCAGCACTCGTCGTAAAGATCCAGCACTGTGGGAGAGAGTTCTCCATAACCCTTGGGGTTTTTTCCAGTCTTTAGTTATTCTTTTGTTAGAATTTGTTTCTTATCCACTTGCTTAATTACTTAATTAGTTTTCAGTCACTGGATCTTGTTACACCTTTGATTGCTAGGTACTGAGCATCTTAGCCCACAGGTTCCTGTAGCCTGTTATTCAATCACTTCGGAGCCTTTTTGCATAATGGAAGTCCTTGAATCGCTAGTTCAAATGTAGTCCCAAATTCAAATCTTCCTTCTGGAAGAAATGTATTACTAGGTATAGATGTGGCACCAGGAAAGTAACATGGAAGAACTGACGTGCCATTTCTCATGCAGTTGTCAGGAGAATATTTATTTTTATTAATACTTATTGCCTTTCGACAGTTATTCAAGTCTCCTTACCTCCTACGATGAGTTAGAATCTGTTTGGCAGCTCTGAAAAAGTATTAAATTGTATTTATTTCATCACTGCAAATAACTGGGATAAAGAGTCAACTATAGAGAAAAAGTATCATTTGAGTACTAGTTTAGATGGGGCTTTTTATAAGAATGTTGAGTTAGAGCCACTCCAGTGTCCTAAATTCTTCAAGAGAGATTTATCATTTCTTATTTTCATTCCTGTGGAAAAAGATTGTTTCTTTTGCTCTACTTCTGTTTACAAATGTTGGCAAAAGAAGTAATTACTCTGTTTTAAAAGCTTCCTACACTTCTCCTAGCCTTAGATCCAAGTTGCACATTTTGGATATTCTCTGAAATTCACATAACTTGAAGGGAATTCAGACCTACTGCCCTAAGTCTTCTAATAGCTAATAATAGCAAAGGTTGCATGTTGCCAATTTCAAATCTGAAGAAAATTTCTCCAGAGAGAAGTTTCAAAGCATTTGGATCTGATGTCTCTGGTTGTCATCCATCTTTTCATGCTGCTTAGTTCAGATTTATATTTAAAATTGCCAGCATTTCAAGCGGGTTGGCATCACGTCCTCCGCGTCAAGCCATTTTGTCTCTTCTTTTTTAGAACTGATAAATACAAAGCATCCAGTGGTTTGCACCACAGGCCTCCGAGCACATATAAACATGACAGAGTATAAATACATGCTCAAGTTTTGTAGGTTTGCACAGCTCCATTGAATAACTCACCAATGAACAAAATTGGGAAGGTGATAAACAGCAAGAAGACATGGGGAACCAAGTTGAGGGCATCCACAAAGCAGACATTTCTTAGGACACCAGCACTGATGTTATAGGCTGAAGCATTGTCGTTACCACAAAATGCGAGCCTCATCGCTTCCAGAAGGTCTGACTACTACAAAAAAGAAAGAACAGTTGACTACCAAGACTGCTAGCATTCCCCGTAGCTAAACACAAAATAAATAAAATAAAGAGATACAGGAGCACACTGAACAACCCACAGAGAATAATTCGGTTGTATTTTGAAAAATCGTTTGGGCTCTGTCAAGTATAAGCACATTAGAATGAAGGCTGTGTTTATATTAAATTAATATTATTTACATTTAGTTAATAATATTTATATTTATTCATATTTATGATTTTTTATAAGAACTATTTATTAAACACACTGCTATGTCTTCTAGTGTTCATTATATGCACAAACGTTATGCTGCAAATGCTGTACGAGAACACAGAGAAAGAACAAGAAAGTTTTGAAAAAAATTATTTCCATTTCTCGTAAGAAAACTCAAATGCACATAAGCTGACTCCTGCGTGTTAGTGCTTCCTTGATGAGCCAATATTCTCTGTGCAACATCTCTGTTCATATGATTTGTTGCACTGCATTCTCAGTGCAACTCTGAACCTTTGTTATTTGTGATTTGGCAGCTTTGCATTCACTGATATTTTGTATTTCTTCATTGTCCTGTAGAACAATGGTCACACACATTAGTCATTACAGATAATTGCCAGACTCTTGATCCAAGCAGGTTGTATTGAAGATTGCATAGGCAGTAAATCAGCATTTATGCTTGATCCTGCAAATCCTTATGCACGTGCTTAGCCTCATCTAAGCAGTTCTCTGACTTCCATGATTTCTTACGAGATTATCTTTGTACACCAAGATAAGCTCACGTGTTTGTGCTTGCAGAGTGTGGGCCATAGTATGACCCAGAGTTATGGCCAGCTTCTGGCTTTTATCAACCTATGCATCATTTATTTTGTCATTCTTCTTTATAAGAAGATGAAACAAAATTGCAACCAAAGTGTTTCCTTGCTGATTTCTTTGCTTGTGACCTATACACAGGAACAAAAATTGCACATACTAAAATGGAAAGAATATCTTTAATTCAGCAAAGTATGTGTATACTTTGGTGAATGCATCTTTCTGCAACAACATTGGCATTAATGAGTTTTGTGGAATCAGAACAATGTAGACATGCAAAAAAGGCATGAATACAGTTTAAAAAACAGTTAGCTGAATGGGGAGAAAAAGGCCTGCCTTGTTTCCTGAAATAGTTCAGATTAGTTCTGTGAGCTAGTTGTTTAAACAAGGTAAGCATAACAAGGTAAGCACAAACTACTCAAGTACTTCCTAGAGAAAGCAGAAACATATAGACCTTCAAAAGAATACAGAGTTCAAAGAGGCACTTTGAACCTCTGCTAAACCCCCTTTTTGCTTTTAACTAACTTTTTGCTGGATCTGAAAAGCATAATCCATATTGAAAGAGATCAGTGAAATTTGTAAAGGAGTTTCATTGAAAAGAATGTGATAAATGCAGTCCCTTTTCCAAACATATCAGCAATATATGTTCTGAGATTTGCCAGAAATTAAGCGTAACTCCAAGTCATATGGTGGACCACATCCTGCAAAAGTGCATGCATGTACTTACTGTGGTGCAAAAGCTGATGCGCAACCCGCTCAATCTTCAGTAGAACACAATTTGATGGACAGTTTGGACCATTCTCTATAATGAATAGAGTGAGATGACCACTATCATTCTATCATTTTATTTTTATATAAAAATACATTAATAAATGCATATGACTAGTAACACAAAAGCAGCATGATGTTCATATGAATTCTGTCTGAATAGACTGAGGAGTTATTAGCAAAACAAATAGGGAACTTTTCAAAAAACTACGCAGAGATTGTTTGTTTTTAATTTGTAAAAGCTTGACATGTTTCCTTTAAGAGAAACATAATGGTAATGATAATCTCTTGAAAATCAGAAGTGTTGTTTCCTCATTTTTATCGAAGGTCAGAAGTCCAAGGGAGTTCTGCTGGGAATTTTCCTCCCTTTCCCACAAAGAGGACTCTTTTCTGGGACAGTGTAAGATTCTATTGTGGTCTAGTGGTTGGATTGGTACCGACAGGCAGGAGGATCCTGGGTTGAAACGAGCACTGAATCATTGACTTCCAGTGTAGCTTTTGGCTTCTAGTCAAAAACAGATCTGGGAGAAAAGATTAAAACCATGTCCAAGAGAAGCTAAGGGAACTGTCGTTTTTTCCTGTGTTTCTGGAAGGGAAATGGAATACAGGCAGTAGATGTTCCTGTGGAAGAAAGGACTATTAACTGCATGGAGAGTGCTATCTGCTAGGTAGGACCTACCATCAGTTTGTGAAGGTTTCATATTACAGCTCAAACAGTAGTCCCTAAAAGCTCTCAAGAAAGATGTGTCTTTCAAGAATCACATCTGAATCTTCACAAGAATCTGTGCTGTGCCTAGTTTTGTGATGGAGTATGTCAAATAACACTCTTAAAACCAACTGTCCTTTGCACATCAGCAGGGCTGAGGAAAGAAGCTGGCCCTATTGTTAATACTGATGTATAGAGACAGTGCCCATCATACTGATGATAATTCTCAAAAGTAGGTATAAGCAGTCTATTCACAACACTTTTGTTACAGCTTCACTTCAAAAAAGAGGTAGAATTGAATTGTCTTCTCTTAAAATGAGAGAGGAAATCAAAGAGCCTTGGTTGTTTAGTTTGTAAAAAAACCCCAGAAAATCAAAAAGATTGCATTGCCAATTAAATGAGATAGGGTAACTGACAATAAATTCCCAAGTTTTTAAATCAGAAAACACCTCATCATTAATCAGCACATCCAGTGACCATGTTCATTAAACCTCCACAGGCTTAAAATCTATCAAAACATTCTGATCAGTGTCACGATGCTGTGTTGACCCACTGCAGCTTATGATTTGGCCTCATAAAACGCTCACCAGGTACAACTTCCCTTTTTAGCAGCACCCACTTCGAGACACACATCTAGTCCAGTATGGCACTGGATAGGGAATAGAAGAGATAAGAACTGTAGAAGCATTAACAGTCCAGTGAGCCTGCCTTCCTTCCTTCCTTCCTTCCTTCCTTCCTTCCGTCCTTCCTTCCTTCCTTCCTTCCTTCCTTCCTTCCTTCCTTCCTTCCTTCCTTCCTTCCTTCCTTCCTTCCTTCCATCCATTTGTCCATCACCACTATGCTAGAAATGAACCATGACTGGAAGTGGAGTACTCATGTTCCACATCTGTTGATGTACGCCAACTTTCATAGACACTTTCTGGTGTTTACACAGACAGGCTGCTACTAGTTCTCTGTATCTTGAAGAGCAGCGTATGAAAATACACTGCAGCACATTAGAGCTCTAAGAAATAATTTTATCTCCAGTGCGCCTCACAGGGAGGAAGTAACCACTCCATCATTCCCTTCCCATCCATTTCTGGTGCAGAAGGCAGATCCGATACACCCCCCACAGTTTTGCCCATGTAACTCAAACCACTGGACCTTGCTCAGCTTTTTGGAAAACTTACATACATAGGAGGCTGTGGAGATGCACTGATTGCACAGGCTCATCACCCCAGGCATACAGCATGTCATGTAGTTTCTACTTCTTTGCTCAAGTTTCACAGATAGGGGATATACATTGGATGAAATTTTACTGACATGCAAGGGAGGATGCTTTGCATTTACAGTCCATGCGAGTGAGACTCCCATTTGGTTCAAAGCTGAAATTAGCCATTACATTCTGCTGCATCAGGGCGTGCCTCCAGAAGCTCGTTTTCATTGGCCTCAAGTTTTAACAACTGTGTTCATTTCCACAGAAGGACAGAAAGAAAAGCCCCTAAGGCAGAAGAGCAAGTCCTTGATTTTTCTAGACAGTATGGGGCATTTTACAACAATGCTTACGCAGCTCCACCAAAGTTAACAGGAGTTGGACCGCGACAGGCTTCCAGATGCAATTGCTCATCCAAGGAAACAGTGTAACCTTTAGTCTTCTTCAAAGGAAATTTTGACAATATCACGGCAAAATTTCTCGTGCCTACACTCAGATCCCATGCTTGCAAAGTTCCACGTAGCTACATATGAACACATTCTTGGGGCTGCAAACAGTGTGAGTAGCACATTCAAAATTTCAGACCAATTTGAGAGTCTAAGTTGCATTTTCAAACAGTATTTCAGTATTGGGAGTTAAGGCTAAAGAGATCTCTAATAATTCTAATAATTTTAAAGAGTTTAAATTTTAAAGAGTTTTAAAGGCCTCAGCTATACTGACTTTTCACTCAAAAAACTGAGCCTGGAAATGAAGAGAGTTTGGAAGATCTTGACTGCAGATAACCAATGAAAGGCAGAGTGAAAAGGCACTATTCCCCCCTCTACTGTAAAACCATAAGATTTTACTTCATGAAATGAAAATGTGAAATGGAAGAACAACAAATTCAGAAAAAATATGAAGAATTGCAGTTGTGCTTACTGTTGTAACTCATCAAAAACTGCAGCTGGATTTAGAAAGGAAGATGGAACACTTTCATGACTGATCAGTGACTAAATTTTGTTCCCTTAATAATAATTAAATTGTTCTTCCATTGGCTTTAATTCTTCTAGTAAGCCAACGCTGGGCTTCAGGCAGAACTAGGTATGTAGAGAGGTGAATAGAGGTTATCTTGCCTATGTGAGGAAGGGCTGTTTGTTTCACTCAGTGCTGAGCATTGTGCAAATACGTAATTAAATACACTGAAGACTTTTTATATTTTTCCCGAGCACCAGTAGTTGATCATTGCTAACGACAGACTGCTGAGCACACCAAACAACAGCCTAACCCTGTAACGAATAGCCATGCTGAAGATCTTTGAATTAGCCCTAAGCAAGTCAGAATACAGAACTGGCTCAAGGTTTCTTACAGTGTAGCCAAAAGTGACTTTCTCCTTACCAAAGATGAGCAGACAGACTTTTTAGGCCGCATTAAGTATGCAGGGAGAGATCAAAGAGAAAAAAATGGGCTGCAGAGCCACATGAGGAGAAATTTGAAGTCTTCTGTTGTGAAGGGATGGAAGAGAGAAAAGCAGTTACTGATGCAACTCAGAGAGGTTATCACATTCTAGAGCAGCAGTTGCCCTCCTGCAGCTGCTAAAACCCCTTCCTTGGTAACGCCGGCAGCAGCACAAAGCTGAGCTTCCTGGAACTGTACATAGGTGAATTAAGCAGCAAAGCAGACGGTTTTATCATCCTCAGCAGTCTGCTGCTGTAAGCAGCTGCCTGCTTCGCTGTAGGCTACACAGTCTAGTAGAGAGCCACACAAATATTAGTTCAGCCTCAGATTTAATGGTCTTAATCACCATGGTGCTGTTTCCCAAGATAAGAAGCCCTGCACACAGCAAGCTTGACATCGGTGCTGAGTTGTTGCAGTTGCCATCCTTCAATTCCAAAGCTGGCTCGTGCAGGACTGTCTCAAGGACCCATGAGCCACAGGGCATAACAGCAGAGCAATGTCCACTAGTTTCTTAGCAAATCTTTATCTATGGGTCCCAAAGGCAGGGACAGTCACTGGACAGCAAAGGCCTCTTCTTCTCATATGGGTTGCCAAGACCTTTTCTCTGAGCTCATGTCCAGGTCATAATCTTTGGAACTGAAGGCTTCTTTACAGGCAAATGGCTTTGTCTAGTGAACAGCAATGTCTCCAAAAAATGGGAGCGGTCTGACTGCCACATTAAAACGCATAACCCAAACATGAATATTCAGGAGAGAACAGATGAAAGGGTAGCAAGTTGTTTTGAAATTTCCTGGTCGTCTGAAGTTACTGACCACTATTTCTCATGAGGTAGTAGCAGCCTTTCAGAATAACTGTTGAGATCCTCATTTAAGATGTTATTCATAGTCGTTACAAAAAAAGGCTTTCCCAGAGATAATTTCCCTTTCTGTTGAATATAGTAGGCCACCAAATTATACTGGGGTGATTACACCAAAGTGAGTATATCACAATACATTCACTTCACTGTTAATTATAGCAGGAATGTTATACTTTATAATAATGTTACCAAGCATACTAGGTTTAACCTAGCATTTCAGTCAGGGGAAACGCAGCGATATGATAAAGTCTATCCAATAACAAGCATGTGCTATCTGAGGGTACCAGCTACATTAAGCACCCCAATAGGGGTGCCAAGTACCAGGTAGTTTTTGATTTTAACACTTACAGGCTGGAAGGCCTTTGTCCTTCGAAGTTATTGACAAATTGCTCACCTTAACTTCAGTCTTTACAAACTCTAGAACTGGTCAGAAATTTTCAGAGGTGGTTTTTCTTTCTCCCTTTGAAAATGTCCTTTGCTGAGCAGTCAGCTACAAGCTAAAGCCACGAGCAAAACTTCACAGAGGAGGGGAATGGAAAGAACAATCAGGAGGACAGGCCCGTCATAGTGCCAGTGGAAGGCAAGTTTCAGTTCTCATTTACATCATTTGGGAATCCGATTCCCTGGTGATTTACTTTAATGAGGATGTGAACTATCTGAACAGCAGTTCACCCTGCAATGAAACAGCTAAAAAACTTACGTCCTTCAAGCATTTAAATTTGCATGCCAAAACCCCCATCAATGGCAAGTTGAGACTTTCTGGTTTTGGGCTAAGGTGTACAGACATAGCCATAATATAATAAACAGAAACCAGTACAGAAGAGGTTCAAGAATAAATATTCGCTGTGAGGAAGAAAAAGGTTTGGGGAAGAAAAAAAATAGGACAAAGTTGTAAAAATGAATATGACGTAGCATTGAATGTAAACACTTACAAATCTCATTTTAACAAGCATAAATGGGGAATCTCAGGGCACTAAGCCAGTTCCTGAGATACATTTTCCATACTCAATTGTGAATAAGACAATGGGAAAATGGTAGATAATTTAAATTTCCATAAAAATTAAAAGAACTTCCTCACCGAGTGAAAAACTGTAAGAATTCTAGTTAAAGACATTTTAATTACCTTAGGGTCTTTTAAAGTGGACTTAAAAGTCTTCAGATTCAAGAGTTTCATCTTACCGGGATTATCACTCTGTTCAGCACGCTCTGCAAGATACTTATGACTATAAAGGAAAGAGTATAAATACACTCCTCAGGTGGACCTTGTTTGGGGAAAATAAGAATATTTTGCAAAACATTTATTTCAGTAGTTCTGTTGCCTATGTTTAAAAAAAGAAATGAATTAATAGCTGCACTTCCTAATTAAAATATATCAGCTTACAGAGCATACTTGTGTCTTGATTCAGATTTTTTTTTTTTGGTCTTACATACAATGTGCATTATATGCCCATATATGTATATAAACCTATAGAGAGAGAGAGATATGTATGCATACAGATGCAGGATGGAGAAAGTACTGAGAGTTTTACAAAAGTAGTTGGTTTTTATCTTCTGAATAATTAAGTCATTACAAAAGCAAGAATTTGTCTTTCCTTCTTGAATTTCACATAGAAAATTTTAACTAAGGACAAATTATGAATTTGTGGGTTTGGATAAGCACAATGGAAGGCCTAACTCTGAGCTTTGCCACAGATTTTAGGTTAGTGCTCTGCATCTTTTTCCTTTCTAGGTATAAAGCTAATAGTTTGTTCTTACCTTCCTAAAAGCACTGGACCTAGCGCAATCTGTGTGATCTATAGTCTATGCATTATTGGCAAAGATTCTGCTAAGGTAATGGCAAAAAGTGCTGCCCCTTTAAAATCTATTTTGTCAAAAATGATCCTGTACAAAATCTCATTTTCCTTTTTACTCCTATTTCAGCTGTGACCACCTATTTTAGATAGACCCTGCTTCCTTGCTAAGCACTGTCCCAGTTACCTTGGGCCTTAAGGTGATGAATTACCTCTGATACTTGTCAGCATTTGCATCGCTAACTGCTATACACCAGCAGCCTGATCCAAACGTTTCTAAAGTCAATGCAAGGAATCTCATTGACTTCGGTAGGTTTTTGGATCAGGCTGCAAACACAGAGAAAATTACAACAGCAGTGGTGTTAAACAGGCTATTGGCACTGAAAAGCATTTCACACAAACATCTGCAGTGGTCTCACACATCTAATATACTGCTTTTTTCTTTTTTGGTAAGCTTGTTAACACAATGCAATTTCCAACACCAGCGTGCTACACTGCCTGCTGTAAAACCTTCGACTTCACATGCCAAGACAGGACAGCTTAAAAAAAGAAACGTAACCCTGTGAACAGCAGCAAAGAAAACATCAGCAGGAGGGGACGGTAAAGGCTGAGAATTCCTGCGAATGGAAAAGGAAAAGGGAAAAGAGACTGGAGTTGTAATCCCAGGAAAGAGCGAGGAGCAGCCCTGTCCCACAGATATAAAGGGAAGGAGGAGGAGGTGGTTAGTGGGAGATAATGGGGGAGGGTCATCGCATGCCCCGTTTGGTTGCTGAATGTTAGATCAAACTCTGTAGCTTACCTTTGTAAACACAAAAACAAAATACCAACCCAAATTGTCACTCGGTTGTGCTATGTGATCAATATCATCCCGATGGCAGGATTTTCCTCCACTTAGTGAAGCCGCTCCAAGCCCTGGAGTGAATTATTTTTAGGCTGGTGATGGGAAGATCAGCTGCTGCCTCCTATCGAGTTTCCAAAGTGCACAAACTCTTCTTGTCTTTCTCATACGCTGAAGGGGGCAGGAAACTGGGAAGAGACAGGCAAGCAAAAAGCACAAATTTTTTGCCTCCTGAAGCTACAGTCCCCTGGGATTTCTTCTGCTTGCTTTTATTTTCATTTTTCCCTCACTGGAGTAGTAAGATTCCAAGAGGCTGCATTACAGCACATGGACTCTGAGCAGATGGTTGTTCTGAAGTAACTGATTTAGACAAGGTAGTCTAACTTTTGGCAGGCTTGTGGAGATTCAGCTTTTGATTTCTTTTGAATTAATCTTGGATAATTTGAATTTGACAACACAATTCTGCATGTCTTCCATCATCTTGAGCAGAAGAGAAAAGAGAAGTCTACTCAGATATTTCACTTCACGCTAGATCCCTCCAGAATGCTCAAAAGGCTCTGCTCAAAATACAGACCAAATCCCACTTTTTGGTCACACAGATCTGTTTCTTTTGAAACAGATTTTTAAAAACTTGAATTAAAATTCAAAATTAATTTGATGCTCATACCAGGAATATTGTTTTCAATACAATAGCCCTTATTCCCATGGGATAATATTTTTTGGCTGCAAAATACATTGTATATGTTTACTTCGAGAGGAAAAAGTCCTGAGAGAGCCTACATGCAGTTGGTTGGTTGGTTTGTTCATTTCCTTTCAGTGCCATTGAACCAAGATATACCAAGGGTCAGATTTTCCATCATGACAGTTTCACTTGAGCCCTACAGCTTGAGGCCACAAATAGCAAAGATCCGGGACTTGGTGGTGCCTCACAGGACATGCGGTCACGCTGGGTGGTTTTGAGCACAGCTGTTCAGTCGATAGGTACCAGAGCTGCAGGCCCTCGGCACAAAATTTGCTTAGACCTTGCAGAACCCAAGAGTTGCATCTAGATCACTAGAGAGCAAATGCTTCCCAATGAATTGTGGTCAAAGATGTTTTCATGCTGTGAAAGGGTTTGCAGTGAGCGCTGAGCTGAGAATGCAGTTAGATGGCTGAGGCCAGACACCGGCAGGACTCATCAAAATCTTGGCAAATCCAGCTTGCTCCTTTTTCTCTGATGTTTCTTACCTTATGCTTGTAGGGATAAGAAAGCAGAAACCTCAAATCTAGAGAAAATTAGCGCCTTTTATTATCTGCCATTGACTTGAAACATCAACACAGCATTACACTGAGCAACTGAGACAGTGCTCAACAGTCCCACACAGCACTTGAAATCTCTTACCTGCATTTACTTTTTTTTTTTTTTTTGCTTTTTTCCCTTCCCTTGTGTGTACTGAAGTTCAATGCTTTAGAAAAAAGATTGTGGATTGAAAGCTTCTGAGTTCTGCTGTATATCTATGTTTCATTAAAGAAGACAAAAAATAAAATCTTTAACCTGTCTCATCGACATCTAAAAGAGCATTGTCACGTGATACTTCCGAAAATACATATAATTCCAGGCAGAAGTGAGTAGCATTTATGGTCACAATTTTCTTTACCAAAACATGAAAACTTGGTTCATTGTCATTCAGCTCTGTCATGTCTACCAAATTGTCTAAACAGGAAGGAAAACAAGAAGGTAAAATGAACGGGGAAGCAACCAGCATGTTTCAATTTGCTGTTACTAAACGATGCTCTTTCATTCCTCTACATGACAAGCTAAAATGTTTGGAAATGCATTTTTAAAAGGATTAAGAAAAACTAAAAGCTCTTAAATGTCAGAACACACATTCTGCTTTGATCTGAAGTGATTTTTTTCTATCTGGGCTTTTCAGTTTACCAGAGGAGAAAGAAAGAAAGAAAGAAAGAAAGAAAGAAAGAAAGAAAGAAAGAAAGAAAGAAACAAACAAACAAACAAACAAACAAACAAACAAAAGCAGTAACGGGAATTCAAAATTTTTCAGGGTGTGTTTGGACCTGTAAGTGAACAGAAGACACCGCAGGCTGCTTCTTCCTCAGGTATCCCCGTGTACAGCAAGTATGTCACCAATTTCCCCACGCCAGCCTCCAGCAGACGACCGCTCTGCTACCGACATCTCCCGCAGCCGGAGCTACTTTGGCTGGAGGCTGCGGTGCCAGCGGTGGGGAACCGAAGCCGGTACCGGCACCGCCAGCAACGGGGCGGCGGCCGCGGGCCCCCGGCAGCGGGGAGGGGGGAAGGAGGGAGGGATGCGCCGCCGCCCCCCGCCTGCCCCCAGGGATGGGGGAGCGGGCGTACGTGACCATGGCGGCTGGGCAGCTTAAAGACAGAAGCTGCTTTACCTGGTGGCTTTGGGCGGGGGGAGCAAAAAATTCTAAGCGGATTTTAACGAAACTGCCGAGTTTTGGCCCCGAAGCAGGTGAAATCCACGCCCCAGCTGGCAATGATTTCCACGCTGCGGTGGGCTTCCATCGGCTTCACCGGCTAAACCCAAAGGATCCTAAATGGTAGAGGAACAGAGGGAGTGGGAAAAGGTTTTAATAAATCAGGACTCACCAGTGTGAGGAAAATGACCCGACAGCTGCTGCGGGTATGGATTCATTTGCCATAGCTCCCGGCTGAGCACTCTCCACTTGAATGGTCTTGGTTTATTTAACTCACTAAAGAGGAAAGGAAGGGTATCTGTACACTGGGCAGTGTTCACGTAACAAACTGTTCTGGTTTCAGCTGACAACAGCTCTCCCTGCCATCCTCCATATTGCGGACCAGCCCATAGGTCTCCCTCTGGGTGTACCTCATGGCACACCAACACTACCAACCAAGTGACTGGACCGTAATGACCTACCACTCATTAGCCAAACTCAGGTAGCTGCATGCAGGGTCCTAGTCTCTCCCATTTCTTAGGTGAAGAGCTGAAATCGCCATCATTTCACCCATGTGTGCAGGTTATTTTGTTTGAACTGTTGATGCTAAAGTAGCTGATTTGGAGAACACCTCTCACGGACATTTTGCTGAGCAAGTGGGCATAAATTCCCTGACTTATTTTAAACCTACGTGTATCATTTATACCAGGGCTTCATGCTAATACAGCAATATATATCAAATGTAAATTATATGTTATGGTCTATCAAGTCTTTATTTTACTTCTAAATTTGCCACGGTGACAGAATCCTCATAGCGCTGTGTCAGAACCCGTGCCACCATATAAAAAGATCAGACTGACACAGCTTCAAGATTAATTTCATTTACACTTACAACCCTATTTAAAAAAATAAAGATTTGCTGTATTTGTTTTAATTACACATTGCTTGTTTTGTCTAAAAAAAAAAAGGATCTGCCAAGAAAATGTTAATGAAGTAGCAAAGATTCCATTTTCTATTTTAATTTTTTAAATGTAATGGAAAATGCAGCCTGGTCTTTGAATAACTCCTCTGTCTCTTTTAAATATTTACTGTGATTAAGGTTGGAGGGGAGAAGCAGCAGATTTGAAATATTTTCCACAGCTTTTTTAAAAGTTATTATTCCTGGTTTCTATGGGGAAAACTGTTGTGGAAAATGTATATAGCAAAAGTTCAACAGAGCAACCTAAGCAGAGGAGAACTCTATATGGAGAGCTACAAGAAAACCCTAGACCTCAGAGTTCATCACTATAAAAGGTGTATAAAGCCACAGGACTTGAACAGGGATTTACAAACCTTCTGATCTTTGATGGACAACTGCGCGTAAGTGGAGCAATGGTGGAGTCAGAGGCACCAAACGCAGTGCTACGATTTGTCTTGGTGGCTCTTAATCTTGGCTGAATCTGTGTGCAAATTTGCAGCGTAGATGCTACACACCATATAACTTTTCTGATCTCCAGTTTTATTTGTTCTGTTTGATAAAGTGTTTTTTTTTAAAATACATATGATTTGTATTACACTCTTTTTTTTCTTCAAAAACCCCACAAAACCTGGGAGCTGTTCTTTTAATAATGGAAGGCTTTTCGGGGCCATCAAGAACAATGTAAGATTTCCACATCCTCTAAGTGTAGAGGAGTTTCATCCTAAATATGATACAGTAGACTTTTTGTACTATAATTTAAATTCTACCAAACCATAGACCCACTTGTATTATAAATTCCAATGATATTGTGGATTTTGGGTATGTGTCTGTATGTGTGGAACTGGAAGAAAGATTTGTCTTGTTGTTTTTATCTCTGCTGTATGGAATTTGTGTCCTCCAGGCTGACATTGGACAATTCAGACTATCCTTGTGTGTTGCCCAGAAGATATTCACTTATCTCTAAGCCAGCAAACCTACTAGTCAGATTTCATTCTCTCTGCAAACAATATAAGACTAAACAAGGAACAAGTTTGTTTTCTTCCATTGAACTCCACAAGGCACCTACATTGTTCAGTCCCATTTACAAATTTTGGCTTTTAGATACACAGTAGTCAGAAACAAAAAGATGTTTAGGTGTCTAGTTTCAGTGTGAATGCCTGAAAGGGGAGTTACATACTAAACACGGAACTCCCCTCACCCAGGATTAGATGGCAGATACTTGATTGCTTATGTCTCTGCCCATTGCCTAGACGGAAGTGGACTCCTGCTGCTATGGATGCTATGCTATGTTTGGAAATTAACCTAAATCACTGGAGCATTTTTGAAAATTTTACCCTATATCTTTTTCTTTTCTTCTTCTTCGAGGTATGGAAATAAATTTTCGGCCTGAGATACTTTTGCATGTATCTACTTTATGTTATTGTGTATAGCGAGAGAATAATAAAATAATAAAAACAGAAGAGTAATAATCATGAAAAGTATCTTGTAGAAGTCATCCCCACCATTTTTAGTAGACCTGGTAGAACCCACACAGCCCTTCACCCACTTCCCTTACTGTCTCTGACTGTAATTCCAGAAGTTGTCATACTTGAGCACTGCTGTGTTCTATGCTGGTATAAATGTGTAGCATAAGGAAAGATGAATTATCAGAACTGTGAGAAATCTCTTTTATAGGAAAAGATGAGATTCATTTGCCTATACTAACTCTGAAATCTCACATCTGCGGTATACAAAATACAGCTTTTTTTTTTTTTATTTGCACCTTATATAATACATTCTTCAAAAAGCAACTACCATAGGAGGATGCATTCAGTCCTTAAGAAGATCCATATCTTCTTTTTCAGGCAAGATATGTAGTGCAATTCCTTGCTTTAAAAAAAAACATTCAACTGGAAAGGGTCCCACGTCTGCCTTTTATCTAAATCCTCATACTCCAGTCTCTGAAGTTGCATACCTCAAAGCTGGAAGCTTTTTAACAAAGTCTTTGTTCAGGTTTCCAGGAACAAAAAAGAACTTCTATTAAAATTCACTTTCATAAAAAAGGCAAACCCCAAATATATTTAAAATCATTGTGATCATGCTTCATGTTGTATTTCAGTGAATAATATACGTCATCTGGGTAATTCAACTGCTGCAGTCAAGTGTAGTAATTGAGGCTCTAATATGCACTGCCCTGTTCTTTGTGTTATTAGCTACCCCTGTATTTAGTGGGTACTAAAAACTGATGTCCTGGATCTCTGGTCTTTTCTTATCTCTTCTTGCTGATGTCACCTGCGACCCTTGCTGGGAATCAGGAAATAGCAAGGTAAGTCGAAAGTCCATCTTACAGCACACAGAACTTTACTAAACCCCATGCTTCCATGGATTAAAATCTGGAATAAAAATTAGTCAAAGGATTAAGATTAATTTAAAAGAACTCTACTTCTTTACAGTAGGACACGTCAATGGCACAGCAGTGGAAGGCAATGTCTTAGCAGAAGACACAAAAGCCCATTAATGACAACAAATAAAAACTTCCTAGATTATCCAGCAATCAGCACACTGCGGAAGCATTATGTCACAAGGAACGGTGCCCCCCCAGACTCTCCCAAAACACTTTCTGAACCTCCTTGGCAGGGTATATCTAAGGCACTTCAGTAATATTTCATCATGAGCCTGTGACAGCAGTCTGATAGCCTGGTCAAAGAGTTCATGTAAGTAAAGAAAAAGTGGGATAAATTGTTAAAACGCAACTTGGTCCAGTTCCAAGACAGCAACAAGATAATACCACATGGTACATAATTATAGAAAATAAAACAGTCTTTGGGGTGAAAACAGCAGTTCCTGTAGAACAGTAGTAGTAAAACACCACCCTGAAGAGTATAATGCTTCAAGGCAGATTCTTGGCAGACAATGTAAGATTCATTAATATGACTTCAGGGAGATTTACATAATATTTGCTGTAATAAAGCAAAAGGTCTGAGAAATGTAGACTTCCATCAATGTTCATTCTCTGTTTTACATCTTGTCCTTGTAGCAGTCATGGGCTTGAGAGGGAGCGCTGTCTCATTTCAAGTGGACCAATGGATTCATTTGTAACTTTGCATATGAAATGCTGACATGCTGAGGCAATCTGAGATCATTGGACAAATATGACCAGAATCACTCCAGCCAAATTTCAGTTTGTGAATTGGTATGTAAATTGACTGCACATGATCCTGCATTCAGCTATTCTGATGAATTAATTTATCCCTCCTCCCAGTTATCTCAGGGAGAGGAAGACCAAGCTAGTATATGTGCATGAGTTTGTGTTGTGTTATGTGTTAAGTAAAGTATTGCCCATCACTCCATCTGCAATTAAAAAGGAACCCCATCTGTACAACTCAGATCTAAATCTGGTCTGTAGATGCATCATCGTCCAGCAGATGTTTCAAACTAAAGGGTGGGTTTTTATCTAGTGAGACAGATTCTGTGAGCCAACTTGCAGCAACTAACTGCTAGATGTGGCTGGGGGATGTCTGAGAGCAGTTGAATATAACTGGGTTTAGATTTGAAACATAAGGCAACAGCCACTAGTGATAAGAATCATATACATTTGACATGTCATGTCTGAACAGATGAAATGATATCTTCAAGAGGTCAAACTCCCATTTCCCTCTTCAGAAAATCCTAGAAAGAAATATGAGTTCATGAAACTGGAATGCAATACATCCACTATGCATTTCATACACTGTATTGTGTCCTGAGCAGCTGATGTGTATGTGCACTCTTTTACGTAGACTAAAAAACCCCCAAACTCACTTTATCTCTTGCTATGGCAATATTATATTGTTGGAAAAAGTAGCTAATGATATTCTGATTTGTGTTGTTCCACAGAATAGAGAGAGAAACTGTGAGAAAAAGTGAGGGGAAGAGAAAGAAGAGATGCTTTAGAGGATGCCTTCAGGAACATTTGTGTCTTTGAGGAAAAATACAGCTGCACATCCTTCTTACTTTCATTGAGCAGACCCTCTTGTAAGACAAGACGGCTTCATTTGAACTGAATATTTGGCTAAAGTAACTAAAAAGGTGAGATCCAAGGAAAAAAGAGAGAGGAATCTGGACACTTTCAGGAAGAATGAAGATGAGCAGGTCCACTGTGGAGCAGCCACCTTCTGAAGTTTCTCAGATTCATATGCTGCCTAATCCTTACCATCCCAGCCCAGGCAACTAGTGTTTAATTAAGCTGGTTCAATACCAGCTGATAGGAAAACCATGACCAGTAGAATTGGTTGGAATTTTGCTTTGAGAAGCTTTTGTCCTACTCATTAAAAAAAAAAAAAAGTTCAAAGTATTTTTGTAATGTTTTTACTTTTTATTTATGAAAAATACAGCCTTTTTTTCTTATTTCTATCTGTTTCTCCCTCTTTTTAGTAGCAAAACACAGAGGGAGAAGTTGGAAAACCTTTTTTCCGGCATTTTGAGAGTCCTTAGTCTCTCATATTTATTGAGATGAAAATTATGATTAAATTGTGAAAAGTCTTATGCATAAAAAATTTATCTTTCTGATTCCTATGACATTTGTTTCAGCATTTTCAAAATGCAAAATGCTAACTTTAGGTCCCATATTTTGAAAATCTTAACTTACCTTCTTAAGAACCAGTGCTAACACTGTTAAGTACATTCCCACTGAAGCTGGGAGGAGATGCAGATGCCTGATACCCTGGACAATCAAATTTTCTGAGGAAATTTCCAGAGCTAAAAAGAGAGATATTAATTGGGGTAAAAGAAGATGGGGAATGTATGGGATGATGTAGCTACTTAATGTACTAACACATTTTATTATGTCTGGGGGAACCCAGTAAAATGGGTTCCTGACAAGTAAAAAAACCTGAAATACTATTTTATAATAGATAATATTCCTATTACATTTACCATAGTTTCTGGACACATTTTGAACAGCAGAAAATAAGATTCTTGTTCAGAAAGCTTTCTCTCCTGCAAATATGCATTTCAGCTTTCACCATGAAAATTTGCAGAGCTTGTAACAATGGCAGAATCGTACCCTTATCGAAACAGTCTGTGTTTCACTACCAGGTATCACCAACAAAAGTGTTCAATACCGCATCCATCATATTCTTTAGATACCCACAACAACATTATCCCGTAGTCCTTTTGAAGCAAGTATCGAGGTTGCTGAAATCTCAGAAGCTAAAGCATTATGTTCATACAATAAATAAAATACAAAAGCATTAACAGTCTCAAATTTATTAACTTTATCTTGCACAGAAAGAAGCTGATGAAGTCTCCCAAGGAAGGTGAGTTGCCTACTGCTGCTGTACCTTCCTGCAAGTTCCTGGCCTGCAACTGTTAATAGCGATCCTGCTATAATTTTAAAACAACCTCCTTTTCATACATAGTTTGAAGCATTCCACTCTGGTACCAAAACAGAGTGTACCAGTATTCAGGCATCTTCCAGCTGTGTATGGAGCTGTGGGAGAAAGGAGAGTGCTACGGGGGAAAGTTCCTCCTTCCTATCAGACCAAGAGGTGTCATTCCCTCTGAGCTCTAAGAAACACATCAGTGAAGATGAAAAGTTCTTGGCTTGAGCTAATAGAGCACTTGGTTTGGGAAAATGGGAAGACAGACAGGAGGAAAATCAGCCTGCAATGATACTTACATGAGCAATTTAGCCTGAAGACAAAAATGGTCGACAGAAGGGCTGGATGCTTGTGGTCAGTGTGGCTGTGGTCAGCACCAGGAGGAGCTCTGCCTCCAGGACAGCATCCCCTTGCAGCTCTCTCTCCACTTGCTGCCTGAGCGCAATTAATCCAGCCTAAGAAAAATACTTATTTCCAGGTCAAAGATATATTTTTAGATAGTTTTCACAGTTAGTGACAGTTAAAGGAGATGCAATGCATTTCAAATACTGTAACAGGTAAGAGAACTGTTTAGCACCATTCACTGGACAGGTCCTTGCTGAATTGTCAATAGCTGCTAATGCTTTCCAGGAGTCCTTTGCTCAGAGACAAGGCACAGGAGTGATGTCTGATTTGCCTTAGACTTCCCGAGAAAGCTCGTTCCTGCACTTGAACAGAGATCTTTGTTTCAGATCATTTAGAACAAACAATTGTGAATCTCCTAAGTTGTTTCAAGACATGATATACAACACATGCCATAAAATACATGCAAGTTGTAGCCCAAATAGTTGAAAGCAGGCCACTGTGTAGTCTAAAGGGCAGAACATTTAACAGACCAGCTCTGGACCATGCTGGGACTGTAGTCTGGAATATGATTTGAGGTTACATGGTAGAACAGATTGAGGTTTTAGTCCTGCATTACCAAAACCTCCTGAACTTTTTTCAGAGATTTTATTGAAAAATGACAAAAAACTTGTAAGGGTATAATAAGATGGAAGACAGTAAGATGACTAGATAATGTCTGTCTCTATAAAGTAGAGGTCTCTGTGTCCAACTCTTTTCCAAGACACAGCAAGGAAAGAGTCCAGAGTACATGAGTAACCTAATGTCCTTTTAGTCACCTCTTGGCCATATTGGTCACCTTAGCTACCTGTTTCCCCTCAGGAAGCACTTCAATCAAAATCGCATGATTGAAGCTGATCACTACAAATCAGGGTTAAATCAATCAAAATTGCATGACTGAAGCTGTTTTTTTAAAAAAAATCTAAAAAATCATCTTACATTACAGATATTTTGAATGTTTTACGTCTTCATTAACAAAAGAAAAGGATTCTTTACTCCACAATCAGCATAGTAATACTTTTGCATAGGGTTAGTTAAAAATCAAAATTTATCGCAAATGTTCTATGGCTGTATGTCTCTACAAATACATATTCAATGACTTGCCTTCCCAGCAGCAATTACGAGTGAAATGTGGCTCATGCACTTGTCTGGGTAGTCCAAAATGACCATTTCCTAACTGACTATTTACAGTGTGAGAACTATCTTCCAAAAATTTCCATTGTAGTGAAACAGGAAGACTGTACATGCAGACCTGAGCTCTGTAATACTCTCAGCATCTGCGCTGACGCAAGTGACCCTACAGAAACGTCACACAAAATAACTCTGGGTCTGAGAAGACAGTGAGCTAAACACGGGGGCACAGGAGCACCAAGAACTTTCTGACTCCATTGGCCGTTGCACAAGCAACGGGGAGTGGGAAGTAGATTTCCTAATAGCATGAATCACAAAGGTAGTATCCGGAGACCTTGAGCTCTGCCTGATCTTTTGTATCAGCTTCTGCGATTCACATGCTCATAGAGAAATTATTAAGAGGACTATTTATCTGACCCCACAAAATTACGTTTAGGCTGCGTGTGTGCTTTCTATCTAGGGCTTGCTCTGTGGGTCATCAGCCAGCACTGGGACTGGAAATAGGAACCAGTCCAAACAACAACACTTTACTGTACTTGTTTCCCGTCCAGCTTGAGGCCTAGACAGAGGGAGAGTGTTTACATTGAAAGGAAGAGGAGCAACATGCGTGTACGAGGGATTCATTTCACTTAAAGGGAAACTACTATCTGCTCTATACCTGTCAGTCTTGCCCTGTGAGGAATAGGAATTCCAATTCAACACAACCATAAAAGAAGCAAAAAATACAGTAATTGGAAACTGCAAGCAGCAATAGCATAATGGCATCTGCAGAAGCTATTTCATGTCCAGTAATCATAGATAACTCTCTGGAAATCTGTCTATAGTAAAAATAGCTGGTGATTTTACTGAGTTCTCCGTGGACGCATTTTGACATCATTGTTAGAGTTAGAAGGGTAATTTAAGCAGAGTTCTTATTTCACCTCTGATGATGACTTCCTCAGTCGATTATTATTACTTGCTTCTGTACCACATGGTGTTAATGCTGCAGGAACAACGGCACTAGACGCCACTGTTCCCACCAGCTGCCAAAATGGCATGCAACTACTACTTTGGGTGGCTAATTCCCAGTTATGCGGGGTTATACCAGGCTGTGTTACAGGAGCAGTTTCAGACGACATAGCAGACTACGAGCTGTATGACTCTATAATTAAATCCACTGCTTTAGATAGAGGAAGGTATAAATTGCTTTAGACTAGGTACAAATAAAGCAAGCTCTGTTCTGATTAGGCCACAATTTCAAATCATGGATTTCTCTTCTACTGAGAAGCAACATGCAAAGCCTTGCGCTTGGCAGACCAAAACCATTAGCAGCAGTCGGGGGTGTCCAGTGTCAGGCAAAAAGGAGGCAGTATATGCACATTCCTGTGCTTCAAGTGAAAGACTTTGTTAATGTGTAAAATAAACACGCATTTCATAAATAGTTTTGACATTATTGTTGGCAAACAGCGGCAGCAGATTGAGGATGTTTATGGACTCAGGCAGATAAACTTTAATAACTCAGTGCACAGATAAAATGAGTGAGCTAAATTTGTAGAGATTTGTAATGAAAAAATATTAAGAGTGTTAGGAACACAATATGAACAGAAACATATGTGTGTGAAAGCACCAGATGAGACAGCAGAACAAGGGGTAAAAGAATAGCCTGTACTGATAATGAAGAACACCATTCCCTTGACAGTGTTCCCAGAACATTGTTCTCAGCAGTAAAATTCAGTAATGTGATGTTTATGTCAAGTCCAAAAGGCCTGCACTCAAGCCCACAAGGCCGCACTCTAAGACCACAGGACAAGGTGACTTGACAGCACAAGATGCTTCATCCTCACAACAGGAACCGTGACATTTCCTGACACTGTAACAAGACATACAAGTTGGAATAAAAAGAGTGAAAAGCTACCAACTACAGGAAGAAAATATCATTCATGTACCAAGTCCCTTAAGTAGGAGGGAACTTTTGAGGAAGATTTTAGGGAGGATCACAACTAAATCGCACTACAGAAGAAAATATTTAAAAACAACAGTCAAGGTAACAAAGGTCTTTGCAAGTCTGAACTAGGAGAAAATTTCTGCCTGCCTGCACATCTGGCTAAAAGCTTAACCTTGTCCATGTAATCAGGATACACTAACCTGCCATCTGAAAAAGCTGAGTATCTTGGGATAACTAGCACCACTAAAACTCACTTTCCAGCTGGGCAAAGTTGCTGATGTACCCTCTCTGAGGGCAATCCAAAGTTTAGGTGCCTTCTACTGTTCTCTAAATGTGCCTTCTGAAGGATACTTGAACTGTATACTTTGGCTATCCAAAGAACCTGAGGTATTCAGGCTTCCAGCTTACTGCCTGGATTTAGGTAGGATGAATCTAAGTCATGGTATCAAAAATGATGTGTAAGTGTAGATGTCTGCAACATTGACTTGATTTACAAGGTCGTTTGGATTCTTTTATGGTAAATATTAAATATAAATCAGTGTTGTTACAAGAATTAACAATTATTTTATAGCCAGACAAGTAATGTCAACACCATTTGTCAAATAACGTAATAGTCTTCGTAATAATAATAAAGACTTCACTTTAGCAGCTTGAAATTACTCTTAAATATACATATTTCAGTTCTCTCTGATTTCTTCTGTGTACACGAGATGGCCAAAGGGAACACAATCCATCCAGCAGGCATTGAATTAAACACAGTGCATTTCGATATGCTGCAGCAAAGTAGTTTGCCCCATTTCATTTCTGCAGAAAGTCCAAGTAATACACCAGGTCAAGTGTAAGCTCTAAGTAATCATATTCCTTCCTGTCTGCTTTAATGAAAACCCTTGAACATTCCCTTGGCCTTTTTTATAAACATACATTAACCTTTATTCAACTAACTCTCATGTATGGACAGACTATATTAGCCCAAGACTTGCATGAAGCTTCCAATAACAGGAACAGGTAATTTGCTAGACTTTCCCAGGCCCATTCCTTTACACTGGTTTGATTCCGGCATAACTCCATGGATTTCACTGGAGCTATGCAGGGTTCAGGGCCAGGAAAGGAGATCTGGATCTCTGAACTTTGCTGTTCTCTCTTTGCTGCAGAGAGGCCTAGAAAGAGTAACTCCCAGTTTACCCAGATGTAGGGTATCCCCGAGGTTTCCACTACATGCTTCCATTAAGTCTTTCTTACCTGATTCTGTAGTATTCATTAAGTTAGGTATGTCCTAGAAATGTCCTAGAAAAAGACAGGACCCTGCAACTGGACCCACCTGCACCGTTACTTACGGAGCCCTACTAAAGTAAACCGACTCCCTGCACACAAAATTAAATCCTGGCCCCAGTTAGGTCAACAGCAGTTTTACCGTTGTTTTTTAAGGTGTTCGGCTTTGACTAACACACCACAAGGCTCTGCTCATGAAGCTCCGATGTGATCTTCAGAGAATCACTACTACATACTTTTCCTGTCTTAAAGCCTACAAAGAGTGTTGTGACCAGTGTGAATGTCAGAAAGGGCAGAGCAGATCTCAAGACTGGCAGTTCAGAAGACAAAAGGGCAGAGTAGATCTCATGACTGGCAATTCAGAGGGTGTTAGTTTAAAAGCAGACCCCAGCTATCATTATCAGTGAGGCTTCTTGTTCAGCCATGCCTGATACACATTAATAAGTCACACACTGCGTAACAAAACATTTCCCTAATTAATAACCTAGGTTCCACAATGTGCTCCCTGTTAGCAGATTATAACCTTCGAACAGTAATCAGAGTAACACCTCAGCACAGACCTACGGAATGCCTCCAGTTCTGTTCATTTCCTCTTACACACAGACTTGAATGAATGGACTTCTTTCTTGAGAGAAACCACGATGTGATACTTTATAGCAATTGAACAGTGGCCAGAAAGGAAATTCGCAGATTTTATTACCCCCAATGGAATCACATGGCATGGAACATGCTTTTAAAATAGATTTATTCCCACTAATTTTACTAGTATACCAGTGTTTCCTTGAAATGAGCTAGTTTGGCCCTACTTGTTCAGGGACAGTCAGGTGTGACAGGACTAGGGGCAGGCAGGCTGTACAGTCACAAGACCTCGACCACATGATGTGGTGCGGGAATGTGTGCTGCGCTAGCTGGTGGCGAAGAGAGAGCTGAAACCCTTTCCTGCACACTGGGAAACCTGTGCCCGCAGGCCACTTCATGATTACATAAAACAGGGTACATCTTCCAAAGAAGCGGAAAGCATTATATTCTTTGTTTTGTTCTCTGCTGCTCTATTATTAGAATAGCAAATGCTTTTATCTCACTGAGTTCTGTTACCCACACAGTCCCTTCAGGAGCAAGATGTCAGTACAAATATGGAAGAAACGAGTCACAATGTATTTAGGTGAGTAATATGTACTCAAACTAGCTCAAAGCCAAGTTTCAACCTTGGGTACTGAAGCAGCCGGCTGATGAAATCTCAGGGAGAGTTACCAAGACTAGAAAGCATAAAATGCCCCCTATGTTAAAAATGGGGTGGGAAAGGAGAGCCTGGGAACTACTTGCTACTATCAGCCAGATGCAAAGACAGAGGTTGGAAGTATCTGGCTATGTACCAGCTCTTGCAGAAACCTTAGGTTATAGTGAACCACTGGCTGAATTACGTTAATACTGTGCAAGGAAAGGTAAATTATAGAGATGTATAAATGAGAGTACAACCTTCAAGGTATACGAAGTAGTAATCCTTCTGCTTCACTCACTTGCAATACTCTGTTTGAGTACTACATTATAAACAGTCCAGAGGAGAATAATGGTGATGATCAGAAGTCTGGAAGATTTGAACTGGGAGAAAGACTGAACTAATGGGTATGATCCTGAAAAGGAAAAGTCTAAGAGTTGAGATGGTGCCTGTTTTCAAATATGCATATACCTGCTGAAGAAAGATAGGAAATAATCTATTCTCTAGAACTCTTGAGACAGGAATTAATGGACTTATATTACAGAAAAGAAAATTCAGTAAAGATTAGGAAAAGCTTTCCTATCCTGTGAATCTCTAGATTGCCTGGACAGGTTATGCAGTCAACATTACTGATAGTCTTTAGGACTGAGTTAGATACATGTCTATGAAGAAGGACAAAGGTATTTAAGATACTTGCCTGACGACCATTTCAGCCCTGTGAGTGAAAGATTTGCTTTTGATGCAAAGAGAAAAAAAAAAAAAGAGCAGGGAGCAGATTTGAATTATGCACCGAGTTGTAAAAAAATTCTCGCTAGATGAACCCCATCTAGATCTATGATTATTCTTAAATGCCTGCCTACAGCTGAATATAACTGGGAGCATTTCCTTTGGCGGTGGTAGATGAGGCCCTTCTGCTCTGCAACACATCTTAAAATAACCTGAGGACGACTTCAGTGAACTGCACGTGATACATTTCCATAACAGACTGAGACCCCGAGTCTCCGGCAATGACTTTATGATGCTGTGCAATGGCCTCTACTTTCCATTTTCCAAATGACGTTAAAAACCAGACTCCTGTGCAGCCTTGTATTGGTAGTATATTGCTTTATTTTAGCCATCCGGTTTCCATAGGTAAGTTGGCATAACTTAACATCGGGTGTTTTTATGCTTTAATACACTTTTTAGGAGGTGGAAACCAGCAGTCAGGGGAAGGACAGTTTCCCTTCCCAGGGAAGGCGGCCCCAGTGCGACTGCCGGGCCCTCCGCCGGGTCCCCTTGCGCAGGAAGGGCAGGGTGCAGAGGGAACCCCTCAAGTTGGAGGATTTATGCTGGTAGCTGACGAAAAAACCTACTGAATCCTGCGGCCTGCTGCTCCTGCCGCTCTCCAGAGCCAGGCCTCAGCACACGCTCAGCTCCGGGCTACCAGGGCCTTCCAGCCCCCCTGAGAGCCGCGTCGTTACGTGCCGACGGGAAACACAGCCACACCTCCGACTTTTTTTTTTTTTTTTTTTTTAACGTGCATGAAGTATTAAACAGAGATACCGAGGCACATTCGTATGGCAGGGCGCTGGGGACCCTCCATCCCGCCTCGAAAGCGTTACCTGAAGGGACGCGGGGCGCCCAGGGCAGGGCTTTGCGGGGTACCCCGTGCCAAAAAAGAGGTGCCGCGCCCTCTCTTCACAGGCAGGAGGATGGGCACCTCACCCCCACCTCCCTCAGCCTGAGGTGTGCGTGGCGCTACACCCCAACCGCCGCCTTCGCCCTCGGCCCTGCCCTCCCCCTTCCTGCACGCAGGCGCGGCAGAGGCGGCGCCCCGCCTCGGGGCCGGACTACACTTCCCAGCATGCACGGTTGGGCGCGGGGGAGGGCGTGCGG